>CAWUFW010005596.1:0-652708 GCA_963921515.1 Calotriton arnoldi
GTTGTTTCAGGGTTTGGGGCAGTGCAGTGGTGTTCGAGCAGTAAAGGGGGTCATGCTGGGGGTGGTGTTTCAGGGTTTAGGGCAGTGCAGTGGTGTTCGGGCAGTGTAGGGGTCATGCTGGGGGTGGTGTTTCAGGGTTTAGGGCAGTGCAGTGGTGTTCGGGCAGTGTAGGGGTGGTGCAGGGGGTGGTGTTTCAGGGTTTAGGGCAGTGCAGTGGTGTTCGGGCAGTGTAAGGGGTCGTGCAGGGGTGGTGTTTCAGGGTTTAGGGCAGTGCAGTGGTGTTCGGGCAGTGTAGGGGGCGGTGCAGGGGGTGGTGTTTCAGGGTTTTGGGCAGTACAGTGGTGTTCGGGCATTGTAGGGGGTGGTGCTGGGGCTGGTGTTTCAGGGTTTAGGGCAGTGCAGTGGTGTTCGGACAGTGTAGGGGGTCGTGCTGGGGCTGGTGTTTCAGGGTTTAGGGCAGTGCAGTGGTGTTCGGGCAGTGTAGGGGGTCGTGCTGGGGCTGGTGTTTCAGGGTTTGGGGCAGTGCAGTGGTGTTCGGGCAGTGTAGGGGTCATGCTGGGGCTGGTGTTTCAGGGTTTACGGCAGTGCAGTGGTGTTCGGGCAGTGTAGGGGGTCTTGCTGGGGCTGGTGTTTTAGAGTCTAGGGCAATGCAGTGGTGTTCGGGCAGTGTAGGGGGTCTTGCTGCGGCTGGTGTTTCAGGGTTTAGGGCATTGCAGTGGTGTTCGGGCAGTGTAGGGGGTCGTGCTGGGGGTGGTGTTTCAGGGTTTAGGGCAGTGCAGTGGTGTTCGGGCAGTGTAGGGGGTCGTGCTGGGGCTAGTGTTTCAGGGTTTAGGGCAGAGCAATGGTGCTCAGGCAGTGTAGGGGGTTGTGCTGGGGGTGATGTTACAGGGTTTAGGGTAGTGCAGTGGTGTTAGGGCAGTATAGGGGGTCGTGCGGGGGGTGGTGTTTCAGGGTTTAGGGCAGTGCAGTGGTGTTCCGGCAGTGTAGGGGGTCGTGCAGGGGGTGGTGTTTCAGGGTTTAGTGCAGTGGTGTTTGGGCAGTGTAGGGGGTTGTGCTGGGGTGGTGTTTCAGGGTTTAGGGCAGTGCAGTGGTGTTCGGGCAGTGTAGGGTGTCGTGCTGAGGGGTGTTGTTTCAGGGTTTAGGGCAGTGCAGTAGTGTTTGGGCAGTGTAGGGGGTCGTGCAGGGGGTGGTGTTTCAGGGTTTAGGGCAGTGCAGTGGTGTTCAGCCAGTGTAGGTAGTCTTGCTGAGGGTGGTGTTTCAGGGTTTGGGGCAGTGCAGTAGTTTTCGGGCAGTGTAGGCGGTCGTGCTGGGGCTGGTGTTTCAGGGTTTAGGGCAGTGCAGTGGTGTTCGGGCAGTGTACGGGGTTGTGCTGGGGCTGGTGTTTCAGGGTTTAGGGCAGTGCAGTGGTGTGCGGGCAGTGTATGGGGTTGTGCTTGGGCTGGTGTTTCAGGGTTTAGGGCAGTGCAGTGGTGTTCGGGCAGTGTAGGGGGTCGTGCTGGGGGTGGTGTTTCAGGGTTTAGGGCAGTGCAGTGGTGTTCGGGCAGTGTAGGGGGTCGTGCTGGGGCTGGTGTTTCAGGGTTTAGGGCAGTGGTGTTCGGGCAGTGTAGGGGGTCATGCTGGGGCTGGTGTTTCAGGGTTTAGGGCAGTGCAGTGGTGTTCGGGCAGTGTAGGGGGTCTTGCTGGGGGTAGTGTTTCAGGGTTTAGGGCGGTGCAGTGGTGTTCGTGCAGTGTAGGGGTCTTGCTGGGGGTGGTGTTTCAGGGTTTAGGGCAGTGCAGTAGTGTTCGGGCAGTGTAGGGGGTCGTGCAGGGGGTGGTGTTTCAGGGTTTAGGGCAGTGCAGTGGTGTACTGGCAGTGTAGGGGGTCATGCTGGGGGTGGGGTTTCAGGGTTTAGGGCAGTACAGTGGTGTTCGGGCAGTGTAGGGGGTCGTGCAGGGGGTGGTGTTTCAGGGTTTAGGGCAGTGCAGTGGTGTTTGGGCAGTGTAGGGGGTCGTGCTGGGGCTGGTATTTCAGGGTTTAGGGCAGTGCAGTGGTGTTCGGGCAGTGTAGGGGTCTTGCTGGGGGTGGTGTTTCAGGGTTTAGGGCAGTCGTGTTCGGGCAGTGTAGGGGGTCTTGCTGGGGGTGATGTTTCAGGGTTTAGGGCAGGGCAGTGGTGTTCGGGCAGTGTAGGGGGTCTTGCTGGGGGTAGTGTTTCAGGGTTTAGGGCAGTGCAGTGGTGTTCGTGCAGTATAGGGGGTCGTGCTGGGGATGGTGTTTCTGGGTTTAGGGCAGTGCAGTAGTGTTTGAGCAGTGTAGGGGGTTGTGCAGGGGGTGGTGTTTCAGGGTTTAGGGCAGTGTAGGGGGTCGCGCTGGGGGTGGTGTTTCAGGGTTTAGGGCAGTGCAGTGGTGTTCGGGCAGTGTAGGGGGTCATGCACGGGGTGGTGTTTCAGGGTTTAGGGCAGTGCAGTGGTGTTTGGGCAGTGTAGGGTGTTGTTCTGGGGCTGGTGTTTCAGGGTTCAGGGCAGTGCAGTGGTGTTCAGGCAGTGTAGGGGGTCGTGCTGAGGCTGGTGTTTCACTGTTTAGGGCAGTGCAGTGGTGTTCGGGCAGTGTAGGGGGTCGTGCTGGGGCTGGTGTTTCAGGGTTTACGGCAGTGCAGTGGTGTTCGGGCAGTGTAGGCGGTCGTGCTGGGGCTGGTGTTTCAGGGTTTAGGGCAGTGCTGTGGTGTTCGGGCAGTGTAGGGGGTCGTGCTGGGGCTGGTGTTTCAGGGTTTAGGGCAGTGCAGTGGTGCTCGGGCATTGTAGGGGGTCGTGCTGGGGGTGATGTTTCAGGGTTTAGGGTAGTGCAGTGGTGTTCGGGCAGTGTAGGGGGTCGTGCAGGGGCTGGTGTTTCAAGGTTTAGGGCAGTGCAGTGGTGTTCGGGCAGTGTAGGGGGTCGTGAAGGGGGTGGTGTTTCAGGGTTTAGGGCAGTGCAGTGGTGTTCGGGCAGTGTAGGGGGTCGTGCTAGAGGTGGTGTTTCAGGGTTTAGGGCAGTGCAGTGGTGTTCGGGCAGTGTAGGGGGTCATGCAGGGGCTGGTGTTTCAGGGTTTAGGGCAGTGCAGTGGTGTTCGGGCAGTGTAGGGGGTCGTGCTGGGGATAGTGTTTTAGGTTTTAAGGTAGTGCAGTGGTGCTTGTGTAGTGTAGGGGGTCGTGCTGGGGGTAGTGTTTTAGGGTTTAGGGTAGTGCAGTGGTGTTTGTGTAGTGTAGGGGGTCATGTTTTAGGGTAGTGCAGTGGTGTTTGGGTAGTGTAGGGGGTCGTGCTGGGGTAGTGTTTTAGGATTTAGGTTAGTGCAGTGGTGTTTGGGTAGTGTAGGGGGTCGTGCTGGGGGTAGTGTTTTAGGGTTTAGGGTAGTGCAGTGGTGTTTGTGTAGTGTAGGGGGTCGTGCTGGGGGTAGTGTTTTAGGGTTTAGGGTAGTGCAGTGGTGCTTGTGTAGTATAGAGGGTCGTGCTGGGGGTAGTGTTTTAGGGTTTAGGGTAGTGCAGTGGTGTTTGTGTAGTGTAGGGGGTCATGTTTTAGGGTAGTGCAGTGGTGTTTGGGTAGTGTAGGGGGTCGTGCTGGTGGTAGTGTTTTAGGATTTAGGTTAGTGCAGTGATGTTTGGGTAGTGTAGGGGGTCGTGCTGGGGGTAGTGTTTTAGGGTTTAGGATAGTGCAGTGGTGCTTGTGTAGTGTAGGGGGTCGTGCTGGGGGTAGTGTTTTAGGGTTTAAGGTAGTGCAGTGGTGTTTTTGTAGTGTAGGGGGGTCATGTTTTAAGATGCAATGCTCCAATACCTGACTAGTCTGCACTACATAAAACTGCAAAAAAACTAAAAATAAAAAGTGTTTTGCACACTTTTGTCATTGGGCTATATGTGGGCTACATCTGGGTAATATTTGTACTACATTTGGGCTCTTTTTTCACTGTTGGCCATCTTGGAAGACTTCTTTGTTATGAAGTTTCCTAATTTCTTCATTTACTGCAGTCTCCTCAGTAGGAAATGCTTTCAGTTTTTTACTTTGATTCCATCAAGAAGGCATTCAGATGTGTCTCACATCTGCCATAAATTCAGAATGTTAGCACTCTAGTTGCTCATTAGATCACTGGAGTAAAGCTACTGCTCACCAGGGAGTTAACTGGTAGTCTGCTGCTGGTATTGAAAGTGATTGTTTCAGTCTGCATGTCAGAATTTTCTAATGAAATAGAAGAGGATTTGAGATCTCACTTAAAACATGCCCTAATTTTTCTTTCTGCAGCACTAACCATAATTTCTATTTCAAAAAGAACCCCTCATTTTGTTCCTTTTTAAATTAAATGTTTTAAGTGTTACCGGTTTATTCCAATCAAGATGGCTTCAGGTGTGCCATACTTTTGTCATAAGTAAGGCTGTTAGCGCTCTAGTTGTTCTTTAGAACACTCTGGGAAGCTGCAGAAGAACACAAAGGCATCAACTGGCAGGCTGCTCCTGTTGAAATATAACAGGAAGATATTTGAGATCACACTTGAAATATGTCCTAATTTTTCTTTCTACAGCACTAACCATAATTTCTATGACAAAATGAACCCCATCATTTTGTTCCTTTTTAAATTAAATGTTTTAAGTGTTACCAGTTTATTCCAATCAAGATGGCTTCAGGTGTGCCATACTTTTGTCATAAGTAAGGCTGTTAGCACTCTAGTTGTTCTTTAGAACACTCTGGGAAGCTGCAGTAGAACACAAAGGCATCAACTGACAGGCTGCTCCTGTTGAAATATAACAGGAAGATATTTTAGATCACACTTGAAACATGTCCTAATTTTTCTTTCTACAGCACTAACCATAATTTCTATGACAAAATGAACCCCATCATTTTGTTCCTTTTTAAATTAAATTGTTTAAGTGTTACCAGTTTATTCCAATCAAAATGGCTTCAGGTGTGCCATTCTTTTGTCATAAGTAAGGCTGTTAGCGCTCTAGTTGTTCTTTAGAACACTCTGGGAAGCTGCAGTAGAACACAAAGGAATCAACTGACAGTCTCTGCCCTTGTTGGATGAACATGTTTTACTGAGAATGTCAGACTTCATTCTCACATGAGTGAGAAAGATAATGTGAATTTACAGAAAATATGCTCTCATTTTAGCTTCTGGAGCACCTTCCAAACCTCCATGGGACAAGCATGAGAAAATAGTGTTCTCTCAAACATGATTCATGATATCCCAGCAGAAGGTTTTTCACATGGTAAAATCACCTTAGAATACACCACAATTCCTAAAATTAGTATGGTACCATCAACAAATAAATTCTAATGTAACTAAAGCCTGTTATCACCCTTTATAGTTCTCCTTTTGGTGACCCTCAAAATCTTCTATTCACTACAATGCATTTCAATGAGGTACTATCATTTATATTGGTCCCAAGATGGCTGCCAGCAATTCCAGGATGAAGTGCTGACAGCCAATCAGATCTCACAATGACATGTGTGGTTAGGCTCCGCCCAGATATATATGTGACTTTACTTTTGATTTTCTCAGGAACTACTGAACGGATTTACACCATTTAAGCAAAAGGCACGACACTGAACCAAGGGCTACCTCTTTGCCAAATTTGGTGTAATTCCGTTCAGCAGTTCGGGCTGTAGCTGCGACTAAAGGTTCCTATGGAAAAATGAATGGGGAAAACGTGTTTTGGGACCCCCTTTTTCTCGGCCCCCGCTTGACGTATCATCCCGAGACTTTCAGGATAGGAGCGGACCGGAGCGCCCCAACAAGTTGGAAACTTTCGCGAAGATTCGTCAACCGGCGCCAACGTTATTTCAAATAGAATGTCGCGGATTTCCTATGGATAATAGGTTTTAACTATAACTATCTACTGGCGACCGCCAGTAGATAATATATATATATATATATATATATATATATATATATGTCAAAAAAATACCCTTTCAGGCATAGAGTGACGAATAAATTATGCAAAAAGAAGCAGAGAACTCTGGGTAGTTCTCAAGTTTAGGTGGAAAGCAGCTCCTGTATAGAGCACTCTCAACACCAGCGACACTCTAGATCTGCTCACCTCAAATGTCTGCTTTTCTATCAAAGTCTTTAAGCGTAGGTTTAGCACAGTGCTATCCACGCCGAGATAGAAATGGACAAAGTCTTTTGCCATTACTACAGCAAAATCTTTAAGCATAGGACTAGCACAGTGCTGTCCTTGCCGAGCTGTAAAATGACAAAAGCCATTTACCACTCCAGGCACAGTATTACAGCTTTGAATTGGTAAAATACCAATCAAGCCAACCTGAAATGAGTAAAGCAACCCCTGACACAGTGTTTCGCTCTAATTAGAGCTCTTCGGAGAGGTATAGCTTTGTCCAGACACAAGGGAGCACCCAGTATAAGTCAAAAAAATACCCTTTCAGGCATAGAGTGACGAATAAATTATGCAAAAAGAAGCAGAGAACTCTGGGTAGTTCTCAAGTTTAGGTGGAAAGCAGCTCCTGTATAGAGCACTCTCAACACCAGCGACACTCTAGATCTGCTCACCTCAAATGTCTGCTTTTCTATCAAAGTCTTTAAGCGTAGGTTTAGCACAGTGCTATCCACGCCGAGATAGAAATGGACAAAGTCTTTTGCCATTACTACAGCAAAATCTTTAAGCATAGGACTAGCACAGTGCTGTCCTTGCCGAGCTGTAAAATGACAAAAGCCATTTACCACTCCAGGCACAGTATTACAGCTTTGAATTGGTAAAATACCAATCAAGCCAACCTGAAATGAGTAAAGCAACCCCTGACACAGTGTTTCGCTCTAATTAGAGCTCTTCGGAGAGGTATAGCTTTGTCCAGACACAAGGGAGCACCCAGTATAAGTCAAAAAAATACCCTTTCAGGCATAGAGTGACGAATAAATTATGCAAAAAGAAGCAGAGAACTCTGGGTAGTTCTCAAGTTTAGGTGGAAAGCAGCTCCTGTATAGAGCACTCTCAACACCAGCGACACTCTAGATCTGCTCACCTCAAATGTCTGCTTTTCTATCAAAGTCTTTAAGCATAGGTTTAGCACAGTGCTATCCACGCCGAGATAGAAATGGACAAAGTCTTAAAGACTTTGATAGAAAAGCAGACATTTGAGGTGAGCAGATCTAGAGTGTCGCTGGTGTTGAGAGTGCTCTATACAGGAGCTGCTTCACCTAAACTTGAGAACTACCCAGAGTTCTCTGCTTCTTTTGCATATATATATATATATATATATATATATATATATCTCCTTGGTACACAGCTCATACACCAAAAAGTTCCTCGGTTTAAGCAGGCGCGGACCACAGGTTTGTGCTTCAATATGTTGTTTTAATCGTCGGCCATTACGCGTTTCGGTCCAGCCGGACCTTGATCACATGATGCAAAGCATCCCTTCCGTCACCCAGGGCCCATGAAAGGTGGTGTGCTGTGCCGGCGGGACAGGCTGGACTTCAAATTCCACAACAAGTCCAATAAAGCGCACACTCAGGAAAGGATTGCCAATCCAGAAATTATTTTAATCGTTCCTGTAATGCGTTTTTGACTGAAAAACAGTCTTGTTCACACACATTGTGAGATGTGAAGCACGATTACATACCTTGATCAGACAATAATGACGGACTATACAGTCAAGAAAGAGAAATCTTGAAGAAAAGGGTGACAATCAGGACTAGGAGTTGGGTATACACTTATAGGATTAATGTGTGACTCACGTTTGCAGGGTAATGTTTTGTGCTGCTAGTACTAAATGAATATTATATATTATGATTTTTGTATTGTGCTCTGTATGGATATGCAATCAAATTTTCTTTAATCCTTAATAATGAACTAGTGTTTTTGTTTGAGTCACCTATTTTGTGGGGTAACCTGTATATGCATGATTTTAATATGGAGTTTTTATATTTTATTTCAAGAGGAAAGGAAGGGACCCACTTATGTTTGGAGTCACTGTGCACTAGGTTCCCTACTCTTTTCTTCAAGATTTCTCTTTCAACGGGTGATTGACATCACAGAGATAAGGAGTTTCTATTATGTTCTTTGTTAAATAGTACTCTTTTGTTTTTTCTTTCATGAAAATATATAAGATTTTTCTCTTAATTTTCTCATTCTTTGTCTTCTTTGTTTCTTTTGAGATTTTGGGCTTTTTCTATTCGTAATGGTTTATGGCATTGTAAGCTATTATGTACCCTGTGTATGGCCTTTTGTGGGATTATAATTCCTGAGTTGATAAGGTATCCGAATTTGAGAGCTTTTGAACAGCAATTTATTCAAAGGTATGCATTTTCACTATTTGTATTTAGATAAATCATTAGTTGTATGTTTTGGAATCCAAGAGTACATCCATTAGGAATTTCAGACTCACTATGGGTCAAATGTGGCTCACTTCAATTGAGGTGAATTATTATGATGAAACACAGTAATTTTCAAGGGCATTGTTACTATTTAGCTATTTCTTTGAGTAACCCACTTGGTTACTAGATGACTGCTCATGAATTCGTATGTACCAGATGATGTATTGCAAAGGTTTTGGGTACCAATTATATTGCTCATTATTGGATAAAGATCATTTAATTCTACTCGATTGCTCATAGAAATGTCAGCTACAAAACGTAAAACACCTTCATCGCAGGAAATTGGCAGGGTAGGCTGGTCTTCGACCTGAGCATGCACATTTTGGAATTTTTTTAGAGCTGTGTATACTGTTGCGTAATTTGAGACTGGAGATGGTATTACTGGTAAAAAACCCAACCATCTTCAGTGGGAAGGTATTCTGGGAGTTCAGATCATGAACTCCAGCCCATAGAGGAACTAACTTTTCTTCATCTTTTAGTCCGCACTGAATAAGCGATATGATAAATTCAGTTCAATCAGCTTTGCAGACAGCAGCATCAGGTAGAAGAAGATCCATGTCCTCAGCCACTATGAAACTTTCTGGTTGACTGGAACATGTTGATGGCTTGTAATGATTTTGCAGCTTTGTTTGTTTATGCCTACAGCTGACACAGCTTGTTTTCCAGCAGCTACTTCATTGGTGCAGTCTTGAAAAAGCACCTTGACAGTATTGTGTGTGCTGGATGTTCCAGACAAAGAGGAGCTGTCTTCAAAATCAATATTATTAAGCACAGCAACTGTAAATTATTTCCTGGTAAAGTGACTTGGAAGTGGTGTGCTGTCAGATTCACAAGATTTTACAGCATGATCTGCTAACAAGTTCTTTCTCCATCCTATGTCATTATAACTTGCTGATACACAATCCTATTCATTGAAGTGATTAGCTCTCTACTTTTGCACTTGTCTTGGATTCCTTGGGCAGTCATCATGTGTAGCGGAGTATTTTGCCGTGATATAATTTATAAAACATGATTTGGAAAAGACAGTACATTTGTACAGCATCAGCATTTTGGTTCATGGAATTGTCTTCCACTTCTTCGCTTATACCTTCAAAGCCATCATCAATGTTGTTGACTTCTGCTCCAAACTCAATAACTTTAGTTTGCAACAGTTTTGCTGATATTAAAAAATGATGTAAAAAATGTTAAGGCAACATTAGGCATTCTTGTTGACTTCCATGATTTGCAGGGCTTTGGAGCATCACAAAATTTGTCATTAAGTCCAAAATCGAAATCTTTCAGGATGTTTCTTAAAATGGTTCCTGCTAACTTTACTGCATCCTGTAATCTAATTTTGGCAGCAAGAACTTCAGGAGTCAAATCAGCTGAGAACACCATAAATGTCTCATTCTTTTTATTGGACTTAAAAAACGAATTCTGTCATTCTATGCTCAGCAGAAAAATTGTAATTTCCTTATTATGGATCAATACAGTTTCATCAATGTTGACCAGTATTTCTCTGATCTCATTTAGTGTGAACCCAGAACCAGCACTCTAGAGTGGCTTTAAAACTTCATTTGCTTTTTTAAAGAGTGCAAACTTAACTGAAGGCTGGTTACGTTGTGGCTAGGAGCTCATTGTACATCCATATTTTGATCAGTTGTTGGAGTTGGACGAGGGGTAGCCATCGATCTTCTAAGTGGATGGGCATTGGGTTTGGCTGTAGTCGCTTTCTCAGAAGACTTGGACTCTTGTTGTAATTCACTGGTTTCTTTGTTAAAGGAGCTATTGAGATTTTGTAGTTAGCAACAGTCTGTAAGGAGGTAAAGATCCTCTGCTACCACCTGCTTGACTCATGTTTACAAATTTCAATCAACGGAAAACCTGAAACAAAAACAATATTAAACTAAATTGCCAATATGCTGGCTAAAACACACCATTATAGAGCAGCCATTTTGGAAATGGGGGAGGGTTGCCCTGAGGAGTTATTTTCTGTCTACTTGACCCCCAAAATGTATGTTTTGACACCAAAATGGTGTATATATGTCTCATGGTTCCTGAAATATTACCACATCACTGCAAACACATCTGCCATTTTTAAGATGTCGTCCAGAAAAATTCGGCCCTGATTAACAATGTCTACCGAAGCTAAATTACTTCTTTAATAATACATAAACACAAATCAAAAATGAAAATCTCTGGACAACAATTTTTTTACGGAGCTATATCAAGGGGCCAGGACTAACTGAAAAGCTACACCAGATAAAGGCTTCAAGGTGTATTTCTGGGTTGCATGTGACATTTCCTGCTGGGTCCCATTCGTTCTGTGCAGAATTGCAAATGTGTGTGAAATATGTTTATCTGCATGAACTTCTATCAGACTACATGCTGCAATTCTGCAAAATATATTAAAAAAATAACTAATAGGTGTTGTGACATATTAGAATTACAACTGTGCTAGCTGTTATTTCCAACATGCTGCTGTCTCTGTAATCATCCATAATAAAAAAGCAAGTAAAAACAAAATGCAGCTTAGTGAATATTTTCCGAAGTGTCCTGTCTGCATTGTAAGAATCTGCAGACCTGCTGGAATGGCAAATTCAGCACAAAATGTCTTAATTTCTAAGCGATCATTCGAAGTGAAATCCCACTATGATAGGCACATTATTGGAGTACAACCCTATAGCATCTCAGTACATATAGCATCTGACTAAATCAACACTTAGAAATTAATGTGGAAAAAGACTGTTGGGCTCAAGAGAAATCTATGTGCAACTTTAAGTTAAGAGGTCTGTTTTGAATCCATTCCAGCTGGAACATCACATTTTCCTGCTAACCCAATTTGCCAGTCCTAATTGAAATTTGTGTGTGGCGAATCCTGGTTAACTATTCCTTATATTAGGACAGTCGCTATAGCTTCCACTCTGGTTTTTGAAGCAAGAAGGCTATGCTAGTTTTGGAACAATTGGCTGAAGCAGTTCTAAAGTTTAGGCATAAGGCTGGTGTCAGATGTATCAGTGTTATTTTACAAATATATAAGCAAAGGGCAGTGGAGGCCGCACGGTATGGTGTGGAACTATGGGGGTTTGTAATCGTTTGCCAACTCCAGGTGGCTGAGAATAATTTCCTTTGAACTTTGTTGGGGCTTGGGACAGGTACCCCTCTAGCGGCATTGTATGTGGATGCCGCAGTTTACTTAGACATCCTAGAAGAAGTTAGCACCAACTGCACTTGCCGTGGCCATACATGGTCATCCCATGTAAAAAAAAAAATTTAATGAGCTAGAGATGGTGTCCCTGTGGGAAACTCTTTTGTAGAATTAGACATGATACTGCAGATTTGATTAAAAAATTAACATTGTACCTAAAATTCCGGGTGGGTATCCTCTCGATCAGGAATTTTCTTATACGTCTACATATACTCTACGGTAGATGCAACCGCTGTGCTTGTAGCTTCTGTGATCTGGACAATCTAACTCATTTTATTCTGCTTTGCACAAAATATGTAGTTGCACGTCGGAGGTGGCTCCTTCCCCTTTTTAAATACTATGGGGTTAGATGTGTTAAACCCGCAATGGCGTTATGTATTAAACCAGATGATATGGACGTGGTCACCCCCATAGCGTCTATTGATGGGTTACATGGCCTTGCCTGAGAGATTTGCCTTCTTGAGACAGTTGTGTATGTCTCAGATATACAGAGTGAATTGGAGATTGTTGACACATCAGTCCATTCTATTAATCTGAAGCTACAACAATTCAAGACTATCTGTCTTTTATACTATACGCCAGAAATAATCTCTAAATGGTGTCCCAATGCTTTCGGGGATAAAACTAGGTGTTCTAAATGCTGGCAACAGTCAGCAGACATGGCCCATATGTTTGTTGCATGTCCTGCCCTTCAGTAGCATTGGTCTGACGTAATTAAGTTAATGTTTCATTGTCTTAGCCTGGATATGATTTTATCCCCTAAAAAGATTTTGATGGGTGTTAAATACGAATGTGATGGCAGTACCAAGGGTCTAGTGTCAATAATGATAGTCTGTGACCGGTTATGTGTGGCCCATGTTTGGATTTCTGATGCTCCCCCTAAATTTTCTTAATGGTGGTTGCTTCTGAAACAAATATATGAGTCAGAGCGGGCCCTTGCCAAAACAAGAGGCCATTCCTCACTCAGGAAATGTGTTAACATTTGGGTGGGTCTCAGTTGGGACTTGACACATTATATTGCTGATTAATTAAATATGTATATCTCACTAGGGATTGCCCTATGTATACCTTTATTTATGTTAGTATTAGAAATATCCTGCACCCTAGCTGTGAGAAGCTGGCCTGGTATATGATGTCCACTAATGTAAGTGGGATCCTTACACCAGTCCAGATAACCCTTATGGTGATATAAGAGGTCTCGGACAACCTTAGAAAGCTATCCAAGTGGTAGCTGTGGAGAGCAGCCTTCAGGCTTAGGGGCCGAATCCGATTCGGGCCGGAAAACATACCGACCGACTCGGTACGGGAATGTTGTCCGACCGACACGTACCGGCGCTGCCCGATCCGCGTAGTACGATGCAATGCATGTGAATCACGACCGACTCGTACGGAACACAAGCCGAACGACCGAACCGCACGGAAACCAGCTATCCGGCCGGGAAACTACGCAAATCGAACCGACCGACACGCACCAGGAATGAACCCGACAGAAACGTACCCGCGAAATCCGACCCACGCAGTACGATGCAATGCGTGTAAAACCAGACCGAGTCGCACGGAGCCCAAGCCGTACGACCGACACGCATACAAAACCGAGCCGAAGCAACCCAATACTCCGCGACCGGCACGTACGCCGCACATGAAACCCATCAGGAACACAGCTTGAAAGACTCGGAGAAGCCCGCACGAGCCAACTGCAGCGTCCTACTCGGTCAGACGAATGTCTCCTACATGCCTAAAAAACACAAAGGAAAAAATACAAAAAAAAGGGCCAAACAAGCAATGACAAAGTCAATAGATACAGGGGGAAAAAAACATGGAACAAGGACACACCCACAACTCCACCCATATAAAGGCCACAAATCCCTACCATGATCCTTTGCAAATTCAACTGACCTGCCAGCACAGAACACCATCAGACAGCAACCACAGACACACTCACAATTCATCCATCACACAAGCCACACACCATTAGCACCTCCCAAATAGCACCCTCACATACACCCAGCAAAACCTACACTAACCCACCCTCACTTGCACACTCACACACACACATCAATCCCCACCACCACCCATCACCATGCCCCCAAAGAAGAATCCAAAGTTCCTAGACAGTGAATTGGAAGTCCTGGTAGATGAGATCCTCAGGGTAGAGCCACAGTTGTTTGGTACATTGGTCCAACAGACCCCCATGTCGCAGAAAACCAAGATGTGGGAGAGGATCGTCGACAGGGTGAACGCACAATCACCATGTTTGCGCACAAAGGAAGACATCCACAACAGGTGGTATGATGTGCGCAGGAGGGTCAAGGACCTACTCAAGAAGGATTACGCCTTGAGTAATCGCACCGGCAGTGGCCCTCCTGCCAAACCAGTATACCTCAGGGCCTGGGAGGAGAAGGTGCGGGCCATCCTACCACCAGTGAGCGTCTATGGACTATCAAACATCCCAGAGCCTGGTGAGTAAACAACCAATACACACAATATTGTGTGACAATACACACACATCACTGTCAAGGGGATAGTCAAACCATGCACCCTTAGCAAATCCACAGCAACCAAAAGATAATCATCCCAAGATGTATATGTTAGTCAGATAAACACAATACATGCCATCTCATAGTGATATGTAACTGTGTCATGACATGTACAAACCTAACAACAAATAGAGCAAGGCAGTGGCACAAATCTAACCAACAAACACAGTCAGATATTTTGCCACCACTAGAACACCACCTCACAGGGAAGCTCACTGAAAGGAAGGAATTCTGTGTATGCTGGTGAAGTGAGTGTAGGCAATAGCATGATGGGAGTTGTAGTCACAGATATTGGTCACCCTCACAATTGGCCCATCAACACCACTCTGAACCATGCTCACATCACAGGGAGTGGAAAAGAACTGACAAGATGGTTGACACTGGGTACTGCTGTGGGGAGCACAAGGCCCTGCTGGGAACTGTGCACCAACCAACAGCAGGACACCACTGACTGACATCCTGAAAGCCAACTTGCACTCCCTGCAATGGAAGCACGTTCCATGGTGGGATATCTGGCTGGGTGGGAAGGAGGACTGACAGCTCTGACCACAGTTACCAGCAGCTTTTCTCACACACACCCTTAACACAAACTCCACACAACTCACCTGGGAGAATGCAATGCCTCACACTCTAATTAAATATCCCACAAAGAACAACCACACTGGGTTATGCTGTGTGAAGCACAGGGACACTTTTGGGACTTGTAGCCAAACAAACGCCCGGACAACACTGTCAGCCATCCTGTCAGCACAGGCACACTACCCCACAGGGAAGCAGAGACAAAAGGAAGGAAGTATGGGCATGCTGGGAAGGGGGGTGTAGGCAATAGCATGATGGGAGTGGTAGTCACAGCTCAACATCCACCGCCCACATGGCCCAGCAAGCTCACACTGAAGCATGCACACCTCACAGGGAGTGAAAAGCCACTTCAAAGATGTCTGACACTGGCCTCAGCTGTGGGGAGCACAAGGCCCTGCTGGGAAATGTGCACCAACAAACAGCAGGACACCACTGTCAGCCATCTTGCCATTGCTGTCACACTCACACAAAGTGAAGTCGACTCAAAAGGAAGGAAGTATGGGCATGCTGGGAAGGGGGGTGTAGGCAATAGCATGATGGGAGTGGTAGTCACAGATATTGGTCACCCTCACAATTGGCCCATCAACACAACTCTGAACCATGCTCACATCACAGGGAGTGGAAAAGAACTGACAAGATGGCTGACACTGGGTACTGCTGTGGGGAGCACAAGGCCCTGCTGGGAACTGTGCAACAACCAACAGCAGGACACCACTGTCAGCCATCTTGCCATTGCTGTCACACTCACACACAGTGAAGTTGACTCAAAAGGAAGGAAGTATGGGCATGCTGGGAAGGGGGTGTAGGCAATAGCATGATGGGAGTGGTAGTCACAGATATTGGTCACCCTCACAATTGGCCCATCAACACAACTCTGAACCATGCTCACATCACAGGGAGTGGAAAAGAACTGACAAGATGGCTGACACTGGGTACTGCTGTGGGGAGCACAAGGCCCTGCTGGGAACTGTGCAACAACCAACAGCAGGACACCACTGACTGACATCCTGAAAGCCAACTTGCACTCCCTGCAATGGAAGCACGTTCCATGGTGGGATATCTGGCTGGGTGGGAAAGAGGACTGACAGCTCTGACCATAGTCACAAGCAGCTTTTCTCACACACCCCCTTAACACAAACTCCACACAACTCACCTGGGAGAATGCAATGCCTCACACTCTAATTAAATATCCCACAAAGAACAACTACACTGGGTTATGCTGTGTGAAGCACAGGGACACTTTTGGGACTTGTAGCCAAATAAACGCCCGGACAACACTGTCAGCCATCCTGTCAGCACAGGCACACTACCCCACAGGGAAGCAGAGTCAAAATGAAGGAAGTATGGGCATGCTGGGAAGGGGGGTGTAGGCAATAGCAAGATGGGAGTGGTAGTCACAGCTCAACATCCCCCACCCACATGGCCCAGCAAGCTCACACTGAAGCATGCACACCTCACAGGGAGTGAAAAGCCACTTCTAAGATGTCTGACAATGGTGCTCTGTTGTGGGGAGTACCAGGCCCTGCTGGGAACTGGGCACCAACCAACAGTAGGACACCACTGACTGACATCCTGAGAGTTAACCTGCACCCACTGCAAGGGTGGCATACTTCATGGTGGGATAACTGGGGGGAGAAGGAGGTCCGGATGTCAACCAAATACCACCAATACTGGTCATGCATAACCCTGGGCAAAGCACTACGCTACGCTCGCGTAGTTTGCGAAGTTTGCGCTACTTCGCACTACGCGAATTGCACGTAGCACAGTGCAAACACGCGTAGCGTAGCGTAGTGCAGCAGTCATTTTTTGCTTGCTCGCGGTCCTCAACGTCAAGTTGGCGACCGCGAGCAAGCAAAATGACATCCCGGCGAGACTTTTTCCTCGTTCGCGATCAGCAACATCAAGTTGCCGACCGCGAGCGTGGAAAATAAACCTCCCGGCGAGATTCTCAATGCGGGGAGGTCAGGTTTCTCATTGCGAGTCGTCGCGTATGCTCGCGACCGCTCGCGATGAGAAACTACCAGTCCGCGTTGAGAAAGCTGCCGCTCGAGTAAAAATCTACTCGAGCGGCAGTAAAAGACAGCTCGCACTGTGCAAGATGCCGTTTTCAATGATTGCACAGTGCGGACAAGCATCCGGCACTGTGCAATCATCGCGAACAGCGCACTACGCAGTTCGCGTAGTGCTAGGCGTAGCTCGCGTAGTGCGAAGTGCACTTCGCGTAGCGCTACTTCACGAACTACGCCCAGGGTTAGTTATGCACACACCTCAACATCCACATTGAAATGCATCCGGTTGGCAGGACAATGAGCCACACCAATATCAACCTCTGACTGTGACAACTTAGGACAATGCAATGTACAGGGCCGCATCCAGAGGTACAGTCACAACTGTCATGTGTATGAACCATTGATGCCTGCAGAAACATAACATACATTGTGTGTCTCTTCCAAAAACAGGTGATGATGGGGACACAGCAGCAGATGAGGAGGAGTCCCTGTCCCAGGCTCCGGTGGCCCCTGAGCTCTCTGGTGTGGAACAGCCTCTGCCCTCATCGGATGGTGAAGACCAACCTGGCACCTCCGGTGTGAGTCATCATGCAGCACCGCAGGACCACCATCTGCACCCCCTGCACCCATTCCTCCAACATCTGCCAACACACAGACCACCCCCGCCGACACGGACAGAGCAAGGACACTGGATGACAACAGCACAGGGACCCCAGCCCACCGTGAAGCAACGGACAACAACCCCAGTACCAACCCCCAAGGGGGCCTAGGGTCACCTGTGCGTGCCACCGCAGATCCCGCACATGTGGCCAGGGGTGGTGGGAGGGGAGGTAGGCAGAGGTTGCTGTTTGCAGAGGGGTCTGGACTGCATGATGACCCACAACTGGCACGCATTGCTGATGCATACCAGAATAGCACCGGAGAGGTCAGCCAGGTAGTGGGGATCCTCAAGGACATTCAACAGCAGCAGGCTGCCCATCATGCCCGCTTGGACTCCCACATGTCCGTGTGGAGACACACATGTCCCGTGTGGAGACCCACATGTCTGGCATGGAGTCCAAGTGGGACACATTGGAAGAACTGACAGCGGTGCAGAGGGACATATTGACATGCCTCCGCCAGATTAGCACCAACATGTCCACACCACCCTGTGTGCCCACAACATCTGGTGCCGCAACAAATGCAACTGCCACAGGGAGGGAGGATGACTCTGGTGGAGAGTCCTCTGCACCGCAGTGGCCTGCACGTCAGGGTCTCCCCAGAAAGATGAGGGGTCGTCCGAGGAAGGACAACTGAGAGGCCGATGGCCATGTACATCCCCCAGGAACCCAACACCTGTTCTGGAAATTCTCCTTTGTGTGCAAACTGTTCACCCTGTCGAATGCAACCCAACTCTCCCACATGACATGGGGAGTTTAATTTGGACTAATGTATCAGATGACTGTGGACTTTACTCAGGACATTTCTGCTACCAACACTTCCAACTCATCTGGGAACTTTGGATTCCAATCCCAATGTACAGCACCCACCATCCTGTGCACTATCCTCACACATGTATGTAAATAAACTCACTAATACACCATACTTGCCTCTGTTGTGATTCCAACATTGTTTTTGTCATGGAGATGATGATCTGCTAAATGACACTGTGCATGCTAACTGCTACAGCAAGTTCAACACCGTCATGTGAGTCATGGCGACGTGACACATATGAGGGAGACACACCACTAGGGCTACACAACACATAGACACCAGGGCCATCTGACTCATCGACTACACTGATGTTGCCAGGAAATACAGTGCAATGCACAGACACCACACCTATTCAGAGTCTGTGTTAACTAGCCCACAGGTGCAGTAAGCAAATGTCAGTCAGATGTGTGACCACAGACAACGCACATCCCAAAGTGAAGCACAGGTTTATTACACATTTGCAACATATTGTTTCCACTACAAATGCAAGGTAATCCCACGTGGCAGTGGCCACACAGTCAACAAGTGTAGAAGAAATAAAGTCCAGGGGTGTGTGGCACATCACCTGTAGGGAAACGACTGCTTCCACCCTGAAAGCTGAATCATGGTGTCGGGGGATCCGAGTTGACCAAACACCTCTGAAAGTACCCTGTGAAGGACAGACATGACACACAGTCAAAAGCACTGAAGAACAGGACAGAACTGCAATACTCATGCCCAATACATGTCACAAGATACCTACACAAAACCAAGATAGCATGTCAACACTGTTGGGGAGTACAGACTACCTGTAAGGACACATCACTGCACGCATCCAGTCAAGTAGCACATGGCCACACTCAAACAGCACCAGAGCACCACCAACACATATCATGCAAACTCACATCATTGACATGACATCTCTGGATACTCACATTCAGCTGAAGAAGTTGGTGATGAGCTGTGTGCGGACATCACCCTCATCATCATCATCATCAATGGCATCGTGGCCCAGGCCAGGATCCTCCACAGGTGGCGGATGTTGGTCATCGTCATCCAGGATGAGAGGCAACTCCTTCCGCACTGCCAGGTTGTGTAACATGCAGCAGACGATGACAATCTTGCACACCTTTGCTGGGGCATATGGGAGGGCCCCTCCTGTCTTGTCTAGGCAGCGAAAGCGGCTCTTCAGGAGACCAAATGTCCGCTCGATCACTCTCCTGGTCCGACCATGTGCCTCATTGTAGCGCATCTGGGCTGGTGTCACAGGGTTCCTGAGGGGTGTCAGCAACCACGGCATGTTGGGTTATCCGGAGTCACCTACATACAGACAATTGCACATTAGCAGAGTTGGAAAAGAGGGTGGAATACAACATTGCAGAACACACACAATGGTACAAAGTCAGTACACACCGACAAGCCAGGCACGCTGGTTCTGCATCTGTGACATCATCCTCGGGATGAGACTACTCCTCATCACGTAGGCATCATGTGCAGAACCGTGGAAACAGGCACACACATGTGAGATGCTCATATCTGCAAGACATACCACCAGAGCATTGATCGAATGGTAATGTTTCCTGTTCCTGTATGCCTGCTCATGTGCCTGTGGTGGTACCAAAGCCACATGTGTCCCATCAATGGAGCCAATGACATGTGGCATCCTCCCCAGGGCATAGAAGTCACTCTTGACGTCAGTGAGTTGTTGACGTTTAGGGAAATAGATGTACTGGTTGAGGTATCTCAACATTGCCTCCAAAACATCGCGTAGCACACGGCTGAACATGGTCTGTGACATCCCACCAGCAGACGCCACAGTGTGTTGAAAGGTACCGGTGGCAAAGAAGTGTAGGGCTGCCATCACCTTCACCTTGGGGGTCAGCGCTGTAGGGTATGGCCGGCCAGGTTGCAAATGTGGGGCCAACCGCACCACCAATTCCTCAATCTGCGCCCTGTTGAAGCGGTACCGTCGGATGCAGTCACGTTCAACCATTGTTGCAAGGTCAGGGAATGGTCTATGGACAGCTGGTGCCCTGCAGTGCATAGGTGAAGAAAGAAAGATTGTCAGTCACCCCACATATGTGGCATTGACCATACTCAATATCACATGATACATCATTACGAGACACAAGTACCTGATGTGTGTGCCGTTCTGTATGGACATATATGGCACTTACATGGCCAACAGCTAACATCACAGTTCAACATGTGTTGACAACAAGTTCCAGGTTGTGCTATGGGAAATCATTAGGCTGTGTCACAATACCCATGTACTGCTGTCACGTTCCAAACACACACCACAGTGACATGTCAGGACAGATGTGCCCCAGGCATCACAGCTCATTGACAGGTAGATTCCCAGGGACCCTGTATTGCCACATGGACACTGGCATGACATGGCGTATCATGTACACGTCAGCAAAACAACCATGACTCCCACAGGTAGTGGCCCCTGTTGCCTCTGCAGGACAGACATGAACGTCTGTGACACACACACGCACAACATCAAAGTCCATGCACAAACAACGTGGATGTGGAGACTGTCTCCCATTGTGCACATGGAATCAGAGACATTGGAAACACAACATGCACACAGACTTTGGAGGGCCATCACTACTGTGGCAATGGGTCACCCTGTGACGTACATACCTTCCCACATGGGACTCAGGGTGTATGTGACATGACATACACATACACAACCTGGAAATGTGACCATGCCACATGCTCTGAACTGAACAATTGCACATCACAGTGGTCAAGTGCACAACACACAAAGGATTCTGTCCCCATGAACACGTGCACAGCCTGGGAGTGGCTGCCCCCAAGTGCCACCGAAAAAACCACAGGTTGACCCCCATACACACACAGGTAATGCAGCCTTACATGCCTTAGGATACAGTGTGGACAGGCTGTAGTGTTGTAGGTGTGCTCCTGAGTCCCTGGCAAGTAAATGTGGCTGGCATACGTACAACAGTGACAACCATGGTGACATATGCGAGTGACTGGTACAGGGACGCGTCGTACAGCAATGGACCGATCGCTGCGCACACATTGGCCATTGCATATGATGTGAACGGATGCGTGTTGTTTATCAAAATACGCGTTGTACAGCAATGGACTGATCGGTGCGCACGCATTGGCCATTGCATATGATGTGGATGGATACGCGTTGTACAGCAATGGACCGATCGGTACGCACGCATTGGCCATTGCATATGATGTGGACGGATACGCGTTGTACAGCAATGGACCGATCGGTGCGCACGCATTGGCCATTGCATATGATGTGGACGGATACGCGTTGTACAGCAATGGACCGATGGGTGCGCACGCATTGGCCATTGCATATGATGTGAACGGATGCGTGTTGTTTATCAAAATACGTGTTGTACAGCAATGGACCGATCGGTGCGCACGCATTGGCCATTGCATATGATGTGAACGGATACGCGTTGTACAGCAATGGACCGATCGGTGCGCACGCATTGGCCATTGCATATGGTGTGAACGGATACGCGTTGTACAGCAATGGACCGATCGGTGCGCACGCATTGGCCTTTGCATATGATGTGAAAGGATGCGTGTTGTTTTTCAAAATACGCGTTGTACAGCAATGGACCAATCGGTGTGCACGCATTGGCCATTGCATATGATGTGGACGGATACGCGTTGTACAGCAATGGACCGATCGGTGCGCACGCATTGGCCATTGCATATGATGTGGACGGATACGCGTTGTACAGCAATGGACCGATCGGTGCGCACGCATTGGCCATTGCATATGATGTGGACGGATACGCGTTGTACAGCAATGGACCGATCGGTGCGCACGCATTGGCCATTGCATATGATGTGAACGGATGCGTGTTGTTTATCAAAATACGCGTTGTAAAGCAATGGACTGATCGGCGCGCACGCATTGGCCATTGCATATGATGTGAACGGATACGCGTTGTACAGCAATGGACCGATCGGTGCGAACGCATTGGCCATTGCATATGATGTGAACGGATGCGTGTTGTTTTTCAAAATACGCGTTGTACAGCAATGGACCGATCGGTGCGCACGCATTGGCCATTGCATATGATGTGGACGGATACGCGTTGTACAGCAATGGACCGATCGGTGCGCACGCATTGGCCATTGCATATGATGTGAACGGATGCGTGTTGTTTTTCAAAATACGCGTTGTACAGCAATGGACCGATTGGTGCGCACACATTGGCTATGGCCTGACATGGTAACGGACGCGTTTTCGAAGCTTTAACGAGTCGGATGCAGTGAATTCAGTTGGCCACCCACAACAATGTTGCAAATTCATGGGTGTCATGAAGTTGAACTTTTGAAGGATGCTGTGGGTGTGTATAAGTGGTGCAATTCCATGGATTGGCCAGATTCAGAAGATGCAAACGACTTGGACCTATCACTTTGGACACATGGGACAGTATCTGCCTCTGCAGCACACATATAATGCTGGCTGTTCCCCTGAGAGCTCACTTGCCTGCACTACATGCTCCAGGACGACATCTGCCACTACCACTGCTGCTGTCTCTGCATCCTCTGGCTACTGCAATGGCACGTACTGTGGATAGAGCCCCAGCCTTCAGCACTGAGGAGAACCAGGCCCTGCTGGACAGCCTCCTTCCACAGTACAGCGAGCTGTATGGGAAACCAGGGGAGCAGGTGAGTGTGCTGTCCACTGCCTTACTAATTGTGCATGTTGTCTGACTAGCAAGACGTACAGTGTGTACACCAGTGGCTAGCATGCTCACTGAGTAGTTGTCACCCCCCAAAGTGTGTAGTCACATGCACTGAACAGGTATAGTGCAGTAACAGTGCATTACAACAAGGTTTGACTTCCCAGGCAATGATACCATTTAGTAACTGCTGGCAAACTGTTCATAGACATAGTTGCACTACCTGTGTAGATCATATGCCCCTGTGATTGAGACAGGTATATCCAACTGTGTGATGCACGGAAATGTTGCATGTGTAGTAATGGCCTTTTCACTTTGTCATCCTCACAGGTTGATGCCCACCAGAAGCAGGAGATCTGGCTGACCATCGTCCGGGCAGTACGATCTGTGGGGGTCTACAGGCGCAGGATCCGCAACTGCCAGAAGAGGTGGCAGGACCTTCGGGGCTGGACCCGGAGGATCGCAAGGGTCCAGCTGAAGCTGTCGCCTCCTTGCAAGAGGGGTGGACACCGGACCCTGACCCCCCACATGCTTCGGATCCTGGCGGTGGTCTTCCCTGACCTGGATGGGCAGCTGAAGGCCAGACAGCAGCAAGGAGGGGGTAAGTGCTAGCCTCAACTGTGTACTATGACTGACATGCTCTATGCACTCCTTTAGCCTGGTTCCACTTCCACAGTACAACTGTCATGTCGTCCTGGACTCATGTCCCTCACTTGTGTCATGCCCCCTCCTCATCTGATACACAGGTGTGGCCCTTACAGTCTGTGACTTAGGTCACTTGGGTACTGTGTACTTGCAGTTACCTGTGGTTCAAGTTGGGGACAGCATCAGTTACAGGAACTTTGTGGTGGGCTGCATGGGTGGTACAATTGCTCACAATGCCTGTGATCTGACATGTACTCTGGGTATGGCTTTAATATGTGTTCCAATTGCTGCTCTGACTCACCACATGTCTGGGGTATGTGCCACACACCCATGCTGCTGCAGAGACCAAGGTAGGAGCCTCAGAAGTATGTACATCATGTGTGTGACACATGCATAGCCACCATCCTAGTGTTCAGGGTAATACCATGTTGCACATGGACCAGGACTGTAATGCCTACTCCGTACATCAAAGGCCCTCTGTTCTCCCACTCCCGTGTGTCAGCATACATATTGGGCATTGTGAAGAGTGCACTCAGGTGTATGCCTCTGTGTCACCGTGGTGTGGCCTTGCTATTTTGACTCCTGGAGTGTTTAACAATTTGGGGTGGCCAGCCATCTGAGTTGTGACCATGGGATCTGCACATAGGTTAATGCATAGGTCTCTGATCCCTTGACTGTGCACGATGTTGTATGAAACATTGAGGTGCAGGCAGCTTTGGTTCATTCTCATCAGACGGTGAAGTGCTCATGTGTATGGATTTGTGTTTGCAGTCACTCAAATGTCTCATTTGATTGACGTGGGATCATCTCAGTCCTCATGATGTGGGTGGCCAGGGGTGCATATGTGCACCTGTCAGCTACAGGGCTTACATTTCTAAAACTCCCCTGATTGTGACACAGTGTGTATGTGGTGCATGTGTGCACATATGATTAGTCGCATACAACAGGCAGCAGACAGATGAGTGCATGGACAGGTAGGATATGTGTGGCATGACTGACTGTCAGGCAGACAATGGGCTTCTTCAAATCAGTGTCAGCACTAATTGCAATGTCTAGCAAATGATGGTAGGGCTTGCTCTGTGATGTGCTGTACTTACTGTGGTGTGTGTGGTCAGTAAAGGTGACTAATGTTGCTCTGTTTATCCTGATTGTTTGCAGATACATCCACGGCCACAGGAGGAGACAGCTCCACGGACCAAGAGGAGCGGCAGAGCCAGACTGGGTCCACTGCATGGGAGACCGAGGGACCCAGTGGCACGGAGGGTGAGGGGAGCCACACTGAGGATACCTCAGCTACGACCACCTCAGCTGGGGAAAACAGCATCTCCAGTGAGGACTCCCTTGTGGAGGCGGGTGTCAGCAGACCAGAGGCAACGTCAAGCAAGTCTGTCCCCGCCACCACCACCATCTCTACCCTCCCATCTGCTCCCATCCCACATGTCCATGGAGGCTCCCGTGTAGGGGAGCGTGTCTCCTTCATGCCAGGCACTGCACCCCCTGCCTCTGTCCCCCCTGCTGCCCTGAGTGTGGAGTCTGTGGACTTGCTGAAACAGATCCATGTAGGGCAGACATCAATTCTGAGTGTCCTCCATGCACACACGGGTCTTTTGACACAACTGGCGTCATTCATGGAGGGCATGTCATCTGGCATGTCTGCCCTACATCGGACCAATCAGTCCATGGCCTCCTCACTGATGGCAGCAGTGTCCCTCCTGCAACAGTCCCTTACCCCTCCTACCTCTGCCCCATCCACAATCCCCAGCACCCTACCTGTCCCAAGCACACACACACCAGCACCGGCACGCACCAGCACAGACCCAAGCAGCACACAGACACACAAGCCAATTTCCAGACGCACACGCACATTCGGTCAGGGGACTGATACCTCACTCACAGGGTATGGGGCCCAGACACACACACATGCATCCACGAGCACTCCGCAGTCCTCAGATACCTCTCCCTCCAAAACCCCTTCCCTTGCCTCACCTGCAACCCCCCCTCCCAGAAGTTCTTCCTCTGTGAGCTTGGCCTCTTCCCCACAGATACATCTGACACGAAGTCCAGGCAGAAGAGGCGACCACCACACACAGAGGGGAGTGCCCCTCACACCCGGACACCCTCCCCCAGGCACAGGCAGACTGAGGACCCCATTCGAAAGTCCCCCCGGACCAGGAAGGGCAAGACCCCACCACCACGCAGCTCCACCACAGTCTCTCTCCTCCATCCCCCAGGCCACCACTCCACAGGTTCCACCGCCACACCCTGCCCCAGGTTCCCCCACACACCGATACCGCATCTCCAAACTGCTTAGGCCCTCCCCCCCTGCCACTTGCTCTTCCACCCCCAAACCAGACGCTCTGCCTGTTTGTGCCACTGGTGTGGAGACCGGGTCCCCCCCTCTGTCCTGCCCACCTCATCTGCCCCCCCTTCACTCCCTTGGAGTCATGCACTGCAGTGGAGTCCACAACCACCCCGTCTGACTCGGGCACTGCAGTGGGGACCCAGTCCACTCCATCTGACCGGCCCACTGCAGTGGTTGCAGCACCCACACCATCTGACTTGTGCCCTACAGTGGTGCCGGCCCCCCTGAGTCAGACACCTCCACTGCAGTTGCCGGTGACACTCCTGCACCCACCACCCCTTCACTGCCTCCTTCTGGCATCCCCTGATCCTGTCCCTGCGGTGCCTGGCCTGCCCCTTGTATGCCCCTCCGAGGGGATGTCCCCTGTCCGTACCAGTGCAGGCAAGCAATGGGTGACAAGTTGTCACATATCACCCTGTTTGAACTGTGTATTTGGACTGGCCATTGGCCTTAGTTTCTTTTGGACTTAAAATTTTAGTTTAATATTTGCTGAATAAAGCCTCTTTTTGTTTACTTGTGGTTTTTCTTTGGATGTACATGATGTAGATGAGTATCATCATGCATTTGCAGTTGTAATAATGTTCAGATCAGGAAAATGAAGTGTTGCTGTGATGGACTCCATGTGGTCCATGGGATATGTGTCCTAATGTAGTCTGGATCTATAGCATCCTTTGCTGCAGTCTGAGGGTGTAATGTTCAGCATTTGACACAGGGATGTACGTTTTGCATTTGTAAATTAACATCTTTGGCTTACACTGATGCACATCTGGTGGGCTTACCACTGTTCAATGTTTCTATTTCCCTGACTGTGTGCCCATCTCCACTGGACATGCAGTTTAGCACATCAATGTTGAAGGACTCATCTGTGTATACAGTGCAACTTGCTTGACACGTGTTTTGGGTGTATGCAGATGACTGACGTGACACTCCCGTACTCAGGCTGATGTGAGCAGAGCCTTCAGTGTGTTGTAGTTGTTGACTCACTGACCGAGTGTTCTGCTGACATGTTTGAGTCGTGCACAGACAAGGTTTGGCACAGCGGACCTTCCACAGGAGTGGAGTGCCCTCATGGCAGTGTGTAATCCCGTGACATTGCCTGGGCCCGTGTTGTGTGTTGTGTGAGCATGTCTGTGTGTTATCCCTTCCCTTTTCCTACACAGGCTGTGTCCCTAGGGATGTTCCTGTTTGTGATGCTTGCTGAGTTGTCCTGTGTTCATCCAGCATCTTGGACCTGGTTTCTCCGGGATGTGGGTGCATGGCAAACTAATGTTCATCAGGTTGTCATCCCTAGTTGTCTTTGTTGTCAGGGCTGGGGATGTGGGCATACGCAGATGGGACACAGTCAGGATTCCCCTTGGCACTTGTTGGTTACACAAGTCATGTAATTTACAGTTTGTGGTAGCTTTCAGTGATTGTGACACGTTGTGTGTGTGACTGCTGCGACTCCTCATGGTCAGAGCTGTAATGTTGAAGTTGTCTATGTGTGTTCTTTGTGGGTCACCTTGGCTTCTTCATTGGTGTGTGACTGTGGCCGGGAGCCCATTGATTGGGGTGGATTTCACGTCATGCCCATGTACGGCGTACTGTGCAGTGTGTCAGACATTCACGAGTCTTGTTGACTGGCCATGTGTGATGGGTTTCGCACCTTAGTTCCCACCACCACCCCTGGAATTGTCATGGGTGCATGTGCAATGTCACCAGTCCATGTGAGCTTCACTGCTGCACATTGGTGGAGATCAAGGTGTGTGGTGTTGAGTGTGTGCAAATGTGAGTTGTTGCACGGCTAGACCCCTGCCTCCATATTGGCCTTGGCTGACAGGCCGTGCTGATTGATTTGTGCTTGTGTAGGTGTGATGGTAGTTAGATGCTCAGGACACATGGCTGTGGTTCACAGTGTGAACGACATCTACCTTTGTCATCACAGTGGGATTATCATGCAGGCTAGTGTCACCACAATGTGGGGTCCCTGGGGGTAGTGCTGTGGTGGGTCTGTCTCTTGCTGTGTTAGTTGCTGTTCCTACAAGCTTGTGTGACATGTGTAATTAGGGCTCCCTCACATCTAACAATGCCTGATTGCCCACATAGGGGAATCCGATCCATGAGTTACTTTTGTGTGGCACTGTATACACATCTGTGTAATTGGGATTCAGGCCTCCTCATGTGTTGTGTGGTTGCCTGGGGACACTGGCACCCCCCCCATCACCTGTTGTGTTTGATATGCAGTGTGAGGCTGCCTGTTTGTGTTTGTGCATATCTTCAGTGTGCCATTGGCTGTATGTTGTTTGGTGGATTTCCCCTGCTGTCCCTGGGACTCCTAGGTCATCAGTCAGCACAATAATCATGGTTTGTATGTCCCATTGCTGCCATGGTATGGTATTTGTTCACCTCACATCTTCAGTCTCCACAGGGTATCTACATTTGTGTGTCCATTGGTGCAGATATATGGGTCTGCATTATGATGGTCACTTCTGTCATTGTGTAATTGATAAATGTTGACAATGTCAGCCCCCATGGATGATGTTTGTCTGCACATGGCCAAAGGTATGTCTTATTTGCACTGCACTGTCTGCCTCACCCAATCTATGTTGCTATGGGACACAAGCACTACTTTGCCACTGATGTGTTTGTTGTTGTGTGACCAGGAATCATCCATGCTGTTTGGCAGTTGCAGCTTTTTCCATGACAACACTTACCTTTTGGTCACTGTGATGATGGGGGTTTAGACCCCATTGCCACACTGTTCAAAATGTGCTTCAACTATGGACCCCAAACTTACATTTTGGTCACTGTGATGATGGGGGTTTAGACCCCATTGCCACAATGTTCAAAATGTGCTTCAACTATGGACCCCAAACTTACATTTTGGTCACTGTGATGATGGGGGTTTAGACCCCATTGCCACAATGTTCAATTGGGCTTCAGCTATGGACCCCACACTTACATTTTGGTCACTGTGATGATGGGGGTTTAGACCCCATTGCCACAATGTTCAATTGGGCTTCAGCTATGGACCCCACACTTACATTTTGGTCACTGTGATGATGGGGGTTTAGACCCCATTGCCACAATGTTCAAAATGTGCTTCAGCTATGGACCCCACACTTACCTTTTGGTCACTATGATGATGGGGGTTTACACCCCATTGCCACAATGTTCAAAATGTGCTTCAACTATGGACCCCAAACTTACATTTTGGTCACTGTGATGATGGGGGTTTAGACCCCATTGCCACAATGTTCAATTGGGCTTCAGCTATGGACCCCACACTTACATTTTGGTCACTGTGATGATGGGGGTTTAGACCCCATTGCCACAATGTTCAAAATGTGCTTCAGCTATGGACCCCACACTTACCTTTTGGTCACTGTGATGATGGGGGTTTACACCCCATTGCCACAGTGGTCATGGTCTGCTTGCATTGTGGAGGCCACACACATTTATGTGTGACACATGTGATAGGGGGTCACATTGTATGTTCAATGTCATGTTCAGTGTTGTAGGCATTTGACACAGACTACACACGCTTGTCATGATGTTGGGGTGATGTCTTTTTCTGACATTCCTTATGTTGGAGTATGCTGGTTGTGTCATGCATTACCCGTCCTATGAGTGGGGATGGTAGTAGTGGTAGGCATCCATCCCCCTATGAGTGGGGATGGTAGTAGTGACAGGCATCCAGGCCCACATGAGTAGGGGTGGTGGTAGTGGTAGGCATCCATCCCCCTATGAGTGAGGATGGTAGTAGTGACAGGCATCCAGGCCCACATGAGTAGGGGTGGTGGTAGTGGTAGGCATCCAGGCCCCCATGAGTAGGTGTGGTGGTAGTGGTAGGCATCCAGGCCCCCATGAGTAGGGGTGGTGGTAGTGGTAGGCATCCATCCCCCTATGAGTGGGGATGGTAGGGATGGTAGTAGTGACAGGCATCCATCCCCCTATGAGTGGGGATGGTAGTAGTGACAGGCATCCAGGCCCACGTGAGTAGGGGTGGTGTTAGTGGTAGGCATCCAGGCCCCCATGAGTAGGGGTGGTGTTCAGTGTTCCCTGTAAGGCGCGCGCCTGCGCGCCCGCGCACCTTTAAGGCACCGAGCGCGCAGTGTCCCGTGTGAAGCGCGCACACGTTCGCGCCGCCGGCCGCTTTTAAAACGCGAGCGGCGAAAAACAGCAATTTCCCGGTTGCCTGAGGCCTTTGTGAAAGGATTCCTGTTAATCACAGCGCCCGTCATGTGCTGCAATTAACAGGAATACTTTCACAAATGCCCACAATCAGCCCGCAGCCTCTCTCTATTGAGAAAAGACATGCATCAAGTCCAAAAGCACGACGTGTGCTTTACACGTTGTGCTTTCGGACTTGCTTCATTTCTTTTCTAAATACAGCGCGGTTGGGTGCTGATTGTGGGCCATTGTGAAAATATTTATGTTAATTGCAGCGCATGACAGTGCTGCAATTAACAGGAATACTTTCACAAAGGCCCACAATCAGCCCGCAGCCGGGATCCATTAAAAATGCAGCAAGTACAAAAGCACGACGTGTAAAGCACACGTCGTGCTTTTGGACTTGATGCATGTCTTTTCTCAATAGAGAGAGGCATCGGGCTGATTGTGGGCATTTGTGAAAGGATTCCTGTTAATTGCAGCGCATGACGGGCGCTGTGATTAACAGGAATACTTTCACAAATGCCCAGAATCGGCCCGCTGCCTCTCTCTATTGAGAAAAGACACGCAGCAAAGACAAGGCAAAAAGATAGCTATAAGCCATTCTTGAATGTTTAGAAAACGTGTTAGCTGCACGAGAAAGGGATTATATTCGAGTAAAATATAAGAATACACTGGACCCCCATAAAAATGAGTAAATACACACGTCCAAACATTTACGACCTCGTGTGGCTTTACAACGTTTGTGATGACGCAATTGCGACCTTTAAGAGCCATTTCTGCAGTCACATTTGCACACAGCAAACCATGGTGCAGAGGGAAATGACGGTGCGTTCGGCCAATGGCTCCACCAACCATTATTGGGGTTTTCCATTCTCCTTCCCAGAGTGGAAAGGGGGTTACTCCATCGTGTGATAGTATTGCGCATGATCAAATTTATTTCGAGTGCAAGGTCACCTTCTGTGAATTCCGTGCACTCCTAAAGTGAGCCATTCACGCTTGCAAGTTGGATTTTTTGAATTTGTGAATCGTTGGATATTACAAATTCATGTTTTTTGTTTAGAAATTCAAGTTAAGAAGCGAGGAAAAAACAGATTTGTTAACAAAAATTAAATGGCTTGTGTTAGCCAAAGTAGTTCTTGCCATTAAATGATAGTGCATCTCTATACTTGTGTGGGCTGCGTGATCGGGGATCAGAGAAGAGAGGAAAGTGCATTGTTCCCTGTAATCCAATAAAATATCCTGCAGTTTAGATTATAGTTTTACCAAAGATAACAAGACATCCTTCATTCAATAATACAATTATAGTATTTTATTACTGGAGAAGCACTTTGATGTTTATGCAAACATTACTGAGATGGCAAAGCTGTTGGAAACGTGAGTAGTGTGAGCATGAAAAGCCGTACTTTAAAATAAACAGCTGTTTAAAAAATAAATTCACTTAACCAGGAGCTGTGTCATACATATCCTTGCTTTGTATGTATTGTTCTCAGGGAATAGATTCACCAGTCAGTGAATGAGTGTCCTATTCACTCTTTTTTTACCTGGACTTTGAGTACAAAAGGGATAAATAAAAACATAACACACGACCTGAAAAGGGGAACAGCAGACAGCCTCACTAATGCAAGCTGAACCCCAGGGAGGGGACGGACAGGTTCGTACTGAATCTCGATAGTCCATTTTTTTATTTTATTTTTGCAATTTTATATAGCGTGGACATGGCCCGAAGGCATCAGAGAGCTTTACAACAAGCAGGGTACATGGGTTACAGCAGGTTACAGTCAGTGTTTCCTGTAAGGCGCGCGCCTGCGCGCCCGCGCACCTTTAAGGCACCGAGCACGCAGTGTCCCGTGTGAAGCGCGCACACGTTCGCGCCGCCGCCCGCTTTTAAAACGCAAGCGGCGAAAAACAGCAATTTTCCGGTTGCCTGAGGCCTTTGTGAAAGGATTCCTGTTAATCACAGCGCCCGTCATGCGCTGCAATTAACAGGAATACTTTCACAAATGCCCACAATCAGCCCGCTGCCTCTCTCTATTGAGAAAAGACACGCAGCAAAGACAAGGCAAAAGATAGCTATAAGCCATTCTTGAACAAAAGGTAATGATTTTTGGAAAGCAGGGGAAGGAATTCCATTTTGTAGGGTTTAACTTCAAGAAGAATGTGCCCCACGGGCACCGTTCTACAAGGAGGTAAGAGAACTCCCGGAACCGTCATCTGGTAGTAAAAGAGAGATTACTGTGGGCCCCTCATGCCCCTGGGCTTAGGGGCCACTAACTTTAAACCTTTCCCTAGCCAGGCCTTTCCAGGTCTCACCTATAGACAGCCTTTAGCTGTTGTTGAAGACGTATTGTGGACACAGGGGTAGCCAAAAGGCAAACTAGACCACCCCCCCCCAATTCGATTGGTACCTCAAATGCCATCAGGAGAGTGAAGCTAGTAAGGCCTGTCCTCCCTAGAAGAGGTCCTTTCATCCTTCCTTCTATCTATTAATCTCTCCAACCTTTAAGCCTTTCATCCAGCGTCCATTTCCCCTGTCTATTCATGCTCCCATCCGTCTGTCTTTTCATTTAATCCATCCATCCTTCCTTTACCATTCCATCCATCCATCTATCCACCCACCCATCCATCCACCCACCCATCCATCCATCCATCCATTATTTCACCCACCATTTATCAATCACCCATCCTTTCACCCTTCCATCCAGGTTTCCATCCATCTATTCAAACATTCATCCTTCAATCCATTCTTACATGCACCCACCCATGCAAATATAACTTTACTCTTCCATCTCTCAAACCTTTCACCTTTGTATCCATCCTTTTATTGACCTCTCCTTCTTGTCGCGGTTTCTTCCTTCTTTTCATATTTCCTATATTTCATTCTTCCTTTCTACCCTCCCTTTCTCTTTCCCTCTATTTTCCTCATTCTTTCTCCATCTGTTATGGTTTCTACCCCGCATTTAGAAAAGAAATGCAGCAAGTTTTTATATAGTGCGAACTCAACCCAAAAGTATTGGAGCGCTTTACATGATTTATTATTATATATTTTTTTTGTATGCATGGGGAGATTAATTGATTTGCCCAGAATCACAGGATGTTAAGCTGACCCGAGACTCAAAACCCATCTCCTAAGTCGACAGCTCGAGCATTAAGCCACAACCTCAAACACAAGAGCGGAAGCATTTTCAATACTATATACAACTTGATGGAAAAAACAACCATTGACAAAGCCAATAGTCCTGGCTTCTTGTAGGTGTAATGTTACTTGTATTATATATCTGGATGCAATGACGGAAGCAGCAAAATATCAGTCGGGTGGCACACTATGCGATGCACATATTTTTAGCTTAATTGCTTTTAAGCCACACCCTTAATTGCATTGGTTACGCCCCTTTGAAAGATCCCCGAGTTTTTTCATCCCACTCAAAGCCCTGGTCTACACGCGCGGTCAGGTTCTTGGCGCACATAGCCTTGGCTGCAGCGCACAGAGACCTTACTCTGCCGCACACATAGGAAAATAATTAGAGGGAACATTGATGGTGTTAGTGGTCGGCATCCATCCCCCTATGAGTGGGGATGGTAGTAGTGACAGGCATCCAGGCCCCCATGAGTAGGGGTGGTGGTAGTGGTAGGCATCCATCCCCCTATGAGTGGGGATGGTAGTAGTGGTAGGCATCCATCCCCCTATGAGTGGGGATGGTAGTAGTGACAGGCATCCAGGCCCCCATGAGTAGGGGTGGTGGTAGTGGTAGGCATCCATCCCCCTATGAGTGGGGATGGTAGTAGTAGTAGGCATCCATCCCCCTATGAGTGGGGATGGTAGTAGTGACAGGGATCCAGGCCCCCATGAGTAGGGGTGGTGGTAGTGGTAGGCATCCATCCCCCTATGAGTGGGGATGGTAGTAGTGACAGGCATCCAGGCCCACATGAGTAGGGGTGGTGGTAGTGGTAGGCATCCAGGCCCCCATGAGTAGGTGTGGTGGTAGTGGTAGGCATCCAGGCCCCCATGAGTAGGGGTGGGGGTAGTGGTAGGCATCCATCCCCCTATGAGTGGGGATGGTAGTAGTGACAGGCATCCATCCCCCTATGAGTGGGGATGGTAGTAGTGACAGGCATCCAGGCCCACATGAGTAGGGGTGGTGTTAGTGGTAGGCATCCAGGCCCCCATGAGTAGGGGTGGTGTTAGTGGTAGGAATCCATCCCCCTATGAGTGGGGATGGTAGTAGTGGTAGGCATCCATCCCCCTATGAGTGGGGATGGTAGTAGTGACAGGCATCCAGGCCCCCATGAGTAGGGGTGGTGGTAGTGGTAGCCATCCATCCCCCTATGAGTGGGGATGGTAGTAGTGACAGGCATTGAGGCCCACATGAGTAGGGGTGGTGGTGGTGGTAGGCATCCAGGTCCCCATGAGTAGGTGTGGTGGTAGTGGTAGGCATCCAGGCCCCCATGAGTAGGGGTGGTGGTAGTGGTAGGCATCCATCCCCCTATGAGTGGGGATGGTAGTAGTGACAGGCATCCATCCCCCTATGAGTGGGGATGGTAGTAGTGACAGGCATCCAGGCCCACATGAGTAGGGGTGATGTTAGTGGTCGGCATCCATCCCCCTATGAGTGTGGATGGTAGTAGTGACAGGCATCCAGGCCCCCATGAGTAGGGGTGGTGGTAGTGGTAGGCATCCATCCCCCTATGAGTGGGGATGGTAGTAGTGACAGGCATCCAGGCCCCCATGAGTAGGGGTGGTGTTAGTGGTAGGCATCCAGGCCCCCATGAGTAGGGGTGGTGTTAGTGGTCGGCATCCATCCCCCTATGAGTGTGGATGGTAGTAGTGACAGGCATCCAGGCCCCCATGAGTAGGGGTGGTGGTAGTGGTAGGCATCCATCCCCCTATGAGTGGGGATGGTAGTAGTGGTAGGCATCCATCCCCCTATGAGTGGGGATGGTAGTAGTGACAGGCATCCAGGCCCCCATGAGTAGGGGTGGTGGTAGTGGTAGGCATCCATCCCCCTATGAGTGGGGATGGTACTAGTGGTAGGCATCCGTCCCCCTATGAGTGGGGATGGTAGTAGTGACAGGCATCCAGGCCCCCATGAGTAGGGGTGGTGGTAGTGGTAGGCATCCATCCCCCTATGAGTGGGGATGGTAGTAGTGACAGGCAGCCAGGCCCCCATGAGTAGGGGTGGTGTTAGTGGTAGGCATCCAGGCCCCCATGAGTAGGGGTGGTGTTAGTGGTCGGCATCCATCCCCCTATGAGTGGGGATGGTAGTAGTGACAGGCATCCAGGCCCCCATGAGTAGGGGTGGTGGTAGTGGTAGGCATCCATCCCCCTATGAGTGGGGATGGTAGTAGTGACAGGCATCCAGGCCCCCATGAGTAGGGGTGGTGGTAGTGGTAGGCATCCATCCCCCTATGAGTGGGGTTGGTAGTAGTGACAGGCATCCAGGCCCACATGAGTAGGGGTGGTGGTAGTGGTAGGCATCCATCCCCCTATGAGTGGGGATGGTAGTAGTGGTAGGCATCCATCCCCCTATGAGTGGGGATGGTAGTAGTGACAGGCATGCAGGCCCCCATGAGTAGGGGTGGTGGTAGTGGTAGGCATCCATCCCTCTATGAGTGGGGATGGTAGTAGTGGTAGGCATCCATCCCCCTATGAGTAGGGATGGTAGTAGTGACAGGCATCCAGGCCCCCATTAGTAGGGGTGGTGGTAGTGGTAGGCATCCATCCCCCTATGAGTGGGGATGGTAGTGGTGACAGGCATCCAGGCCCCCATGAGTAGGGGTGGTGGTAGTGGTTGGCATCCATCCCCCTATGAGTGGGGATGGTAGTAGTGACAGGCATCCATCCCCCTATGAGTGGGGATGGTAGTAGTGACAGGCATCCAGGCCCCCATGAGTAGGGGTGGTGGTAGTAGTAGGCATCCATCCCCCTATGAGTGGGGATGGTAGTAGTGACAGGTATCCAGGCCCCCATGAGTAGGTGTGGTGGTAGTGGTAGGCATCCATCCCCCTATTAGTGGGGATGGTAATAGTGACAGGCATCCATCCTCCTATTAGTGGGAATGGTAGTAGGGACAGGCATCCATCCTCCTATGAGTGGGGATGGTAGTAGTGGTAGGCATCCATCCCCTATGAGTGGGGATGGTAGTAGTGACAGGCATCCAGGCCCACATGAGTAGGGGTGGTGGTAGTGGTAGCCATCCAGGCCCCCCTGTGTAGGGGTGGTGGTAGTGGTAGCCATCATGCCCCTATGGGTGTGTATGGCATTGGTGATAGCCATCCCGCCCCTATGGTTCTGCTGTTCCTGGTGTACGTCATTTCTGCATCCCTATGTGTGTGTGACATATGTCGGGTACGTGTCGTTTGTTTGTGTTGTGGGTGTTTGACTTACCGTCTGCGCCGTACGCATCCGTACCGGTTCCGGTAATAGATGTAGAGTATTGGTAGGACCTGCGCGATGGGATTCATGGTTGGGTCGTCTCGTTCGGGTTTCTCGTGGCTTCGACTCGTACTCGTCGCTGGCTTGTTCGTCTCGTAGCCGTGGATCGTCTTGTGGCACGAATCGGAGCTTATATGCAGCTCTCCCGGATGCTCTCACGTGCCAGACGTATCGACGGGTTCGGCGCGTACGGAAGGCGCATCGTACTAGTCCGGCCGGAAGGTGCTGTATATTTGCTTCCGTGCGACTTGATTCGGCGTTTCCAGATCCGGCTCGGGCGGGGAACAGGAGCTGGAATGGGTACGTACGGCTGGGTCGGGATCTGAGCAGTTATGCGCATCGTACTTGCTCGTTCGGACGACTGTTCGAATCGGTCGGGAAACACGCGTTCGGCTTGGGTTTTTTCCGGACGCATACTGTTAGGTGGAGAGGTGTGGTGCAGTGGCCAGGGCAGCTGACTTCGGAGCACAGGGTTCACGGTTCGATCCCCGGCTCCGGCAGCAGCTCAGCTCAGCAGCATGTGACTCTGGGCAATAGCTCACTTAATTTCCACGACGGCCCCCAGCGCCTTGAGACCCGTAAGGGTGAGTAGCTGCGCTATATAAAAACGGACTTAAATTTTTATTTATTTTTTTACATTTTTTTAGGTGCGCTTTTGGCTGAGATCGGAATCGACCCCTTAGTCTTGAAGGAGTGTAAAGCAGCTTGTTTTACCAGAATGCAATCTTATAGTATAGAATAAATGAAAAAGAACCACACAGAGTGTTTATAAAAATATGTATTTATATATAACACTATCTAGTATCTCCTACACGGAGATAGACACAAAGCGCACAATACTTTAGCAAAGAAATCACAGTAAATACCACTAATACACAGTGGGCCCCTGGGGGGACCAAATCATATACTAAGATAGTGGTATAAGAACCACAACCCCAGTCAGGACGCTGTTGAGAGGACATTTATTTGCTGGGGACCCACAGAACCCCCCAAGGTAGGTTGATAGGGACCTCACGGAGAGTGTGTGCAGTGTGTGAACATGACTGCATGCTCCGTACAAGTCATCTATGTGCAAGTCGCGGTTAGGTTTTTAAAGATATGGGACCCTTCCTAGTGGACCCTGAAGAAACCCTCTGGAAGACAGAAGGTTGGAGAGCCACCCCACCCGTGGGTACCATGGTACCCAAGTTACCTATCCCAGGGAAGCCGAGTGCATATGTGTGAAGTGGCGTTGGAAACAACAGTCGGACCCAATTGAGGAATTCAGGAAAGTGCTGCTGCTGGAAGAGGAGAAAGTGTCCGGAGGAATCCAAACATGGATTCTTGAAGAGGAGTACCTGAAAGCAGAGGGGACAGTGTATATGTCACTCTGGGGTGACCAGGAGACTTGGAAGACGGATGCCCTCCGATGTCGGGTGCTTCAGGTAAGATGACGGTGACCTTGACTCTGCAGCGGCGAGGACCAGGCAATGCTGAGGACAACAAGGAACCGCAAATGAGCTGTTCCATGAATGATGTTGAGTGCTGAGGGGTCAGTGTCCGTCGGGAGCACCAACAAGCCTTGGCAAATGCAGCCCACACAGGAAGTCAAGAAGGTGCACAGGTGGGACCAGTAAGGTCCAGGAGACTCACCACAAGCAGGGGAGTCAGGGCAGGCCCTGAGCAATCAGGGGAGCCCAAGGAAAATAAAGATGACCCTCAAATGGACCCACAGGCCAAAGTCACAGGAGTCGTGAGAGAACCTCAAGCAGCTCACCAAAAGAGGCAGGTCACGATGCACACAATGCGGGGTGGCCAAAGATTCTGGTCATTGGAGGTGCTTGAGGTTGGAGCTACTTGGAGCCCGAAGATCTTCTTGCAAAGATGTCAACAAGCCTTTGCAACTGCAAAGGGGACGCTGTACCCAGGGGTTCCGTTATTGCAACCCCCACAAGGACTACTGGCCTCAAACTTGGTAAGAGGGTAGAGCAGGCCTCGGGAGCTGAGGAAAACAACCACCTGTGCTGCAGTGCCCACAGAGTCCAGAGGAGCTTGGGATCTGCAGACCAGTTGACTTAGTTGTGGTGCCTGCAAATGCAGAGGAGTGACTCCTTCACTCCAAGGGAGATTACTTTGGTTGTCCTTGATGCTTCAAAGGCCTTGAAAGGTTCCTGTATGATGCACAGGCACAGACGATGCAGCAGAATGGAAGGGAGATGAAGTCAAACCCTAACGAAGTCCAGCGAAGTCCAGAGTGCCCAGACGGTAGAAGTGCAGTGGTTTCAGGTCTGAATCTTATCCCATGACAAATCTAGGGACCTACACCCAGGTAAGCCCTTAAGTACCCTAGGGAAAGGGTTGGGAAGATTCAGGGGACTCTTCCAGGGGAGGGTCTGGACAAGAGGGAAGTTACTCCCATGTCCTTTTGCCAGTTTCACACCAGAGCGGGAGCCAACGGCTCCCAGGACTGGTTTGAACTGGACTATGCACAGGGACACCGCATGTGCCCCTCATGCAGACTTTCAGTCACTGGCAAGTGCACCCACCAAGCCCTAATACACTAAATCCTGTCTGGGAGGTGGTCATACCTCCCTGTGACAGGATGCCTAATGTTCTGCCTACCCCTGCTCGAGCTTGGCTCAGCAGCAGGAGGGCATAAATGTGTCTCTGGTCGGTAGCAACCATTTTGTGCTGTCCGGGACTAGAAGGCTTGTACTGGGAACATGAGAGCCTTATGGAGGGCTCTTCCAGTGCTTGGAATCATACCTCCCACAATATTTTCAGTGTTGGGGTATGATTCCAACATGTTTGATACCAAACATGATAGGAGTCGTTGCAGCCGTTTTTGAGATGGTCATCGCGCGATTACGTGATGTCCCTCTATATAGTATATGGCTGCTTCACTGACAACCCGGGAGAATGGACTCCATAGGCTGCAGGGGTGTCCTGCTCATGCAGGGGCACCCTCTCACTTAGAACGAAGCACCCTGCCCTCAGGATTGTAAAGGCCTGCTATAGGGGTGACTTATAGGTTTTAATTGCAGTGACCCTTAAATATAATAAACCTATATCTTTAGTAAGTGGTGCATGCACCAACTTATACAGGCTGCAATGGCAGGCCTGTAGTTCCATTTTGAATGGTCTCTCAGGGGTGGTATAATACATGCTTCAGCCCTCTGGGGTACCTATGCCCTGGGTACATGGGTACCATATACTAGGGTCTAACAAGGGTACCCCAGTATCCAATCTGGGGTGTACCTAAGCACATAACACAACAGTTTAAGGAGAAAGCAGATAGGCTGGGGTCCTGATTAGCAGGATCCCAGTCAGACTAGTCAAAAACAGCATCACATCAAGCAAAAAGTGGGGGTAACCATAAGGGGCAGATCCAACTTTCCTACACTACCTACCCAGCTATTTCTATTTTTATGTTGTAGTATATTAATATGTCTATGATGATGTTTTCTGCTTTGCATATTCACACTTTGTTTATCGAGACTTATGTATTGAACATTCTGCCTTGAAAAAAATAAAAATAGAGATAAAAAAGGGAAAAAAATAAAAATAAAATAAAGGATAGCAGTATGAATATTAAATATTGCTTCTTGGTGTTTATCCTTGGGCCTACCAGCCTTGCTACAGTGAAAATAGATGTTGGATCCTTGTCACTACAAGGATAAATTAACCACACACTTTTACATGTCCCAATTCTAAATAACATGGACCCTGGCTTGTGGGCTTTAAGGCCTACTTAAGAGTGAATTATTCTTTTTTTAGAAGGAATGTTTTGTCCTGTGAAAAAGGCTTATTTTGACAGGTTCAACTGCAGTTTTGATACTGCAACAGCCAGGTTATAATGGTAGGCCTGGAGTCCTGTTTGCCTGGTCACACAAGTGGATGGCACAGTAGTGCTGTAGTCCATAAGTGACATTTATCTTACACTGCTATTGGTGAATTTGCTAAACCATATGTTTTGGCTTTATAGAATTTTAAAAAACAAGCCAATCAGGGATTAGACAGCTTTTACATGTTTTATGGGTTAGAGCACATACACAGGGCACTGGACAGAAATGCCCCAGTGTGCAGAGTCTAAAAACCTACAACACAATCCACCTGAAAAAGGGGGTGACCATGCAAAAAGAGGCGTTCCGTTTTCTCCCAATACTCATAGGGGTTAGACATTGACCACAATGAGGGCATTATTAAATAGTGTAGACCTGTAGGTTGAAGAGCAAATAGTACAGGGAATCAAATAATCGTATACAGGGCCTTGAATGTGGCAATTATCAGGAATAAAGGAGTTACATAGACTTAGGGATTCACCTCTGGGCCTGGGTGCCATAGAATTTAGTCAAGAAAGCCAGGAAGCCAGGAAGATTGTGGAAGCAGTCTCCCATTGGGAAGGTGCCTGGCACCTTTTCCATGTTGTATTGGCTCCTTCTCTTTCATTCATCTAGTTCACCACTGTTGCATCTCTAGCCATTATTGTTTTCTTTCCTTCTCAGTTCTCTTCGTTCCCTGACCTTCTTGCCTGAATTCTGACTCGAAATCTGGATTATAATTTGGTACTGTTTACTGAACAGTTGCCTGAACCTCTAATTTACTCTTGGATTACTATTTGGTTGTGCTGATGAATGGTTGCCTGAACTGTGTCTTTCCTTTGAATTACCCATTGGTGTCAATTGCTGTGCTTGTTCTACTTCTTGCTCCCAAAATTGCAGTTTACTATCAACCCTAAGGGGCCGATTCCGATTCGGGATGGAAAACGTACCGACTGACTCGGTACGGGAATTAAGTCCGACCGACACGTACCGGCACTGCCCGACCTGGGTAGTACGATGAAATGCATGTGAATCACGACCGACTCGTACGGAACTCAAGCCGAACGACCGACCCGGACGGAAACAAGCTATCCGGCCGGGAAACCACGCGAATCGAACCGACCGACATGCACCAGGAATCAACCCGAACGAAACGTACCCGCAAACTCCCACCCGCGCAGTACGATGCAATGCGTGCAAAATCAGACCGATTCGCACGGAGCTCAAGCCGTACGACCGACACGCATACAAAAGCCAGCCGAACCAACACTATACTCCGCGACCGACGCATACGCCGCACATGAAACCTATCTGAAACACAGCGGGAACGACTCGGAGAAGCGCGCACGAGACAACTGCAGCGTCCTACTCTGTCAGAAGAATGTCTCCTACATGCACAAAAATCACAAAGGAAAAAATACAAAAAAAGAGGGACAAACAAGCAATGACAAACTCAATAAATACAGGGTGGAAAAAAAAATGGGACAAGGACACACCCCCAACTCCACCTATATAAAGGCCACAAATCCCTACCATGATCCTTTGCAAATTCCACTGACCTGCCAGCACAGAACACCATCAGACAGCAACCACAGACACACTCACAGCTCATCCAACACACAAGCCACACACCATTAGCACCTCAACAAATAGCACCTTCACACACACCCAGCAAAACCCACCCTCACCCACCCTCACATGCACACACACACACACATCAATCACCACCACCACCCATCACCATGCCCCCAAAGAAGAATCATAAGTTCCTAGATAGTGAATTGGAAGTCCTGGTAGACGAGATCCTGAGGGTAGAGCCACAGTTGTTTGGCACATTGGTCCAACAGACCCCCATGGCGCAGAAAACCAAGATGTGGGAGAGGATCGTCGACAGGGTCAACGCACAATCACCATGTTTGCGCACAAAGGAAGACATCCAGAACAGGTGGTATGATGTGCGCAGGAGGGTCAGGGACCTACTGAAGAAGGATTACATCCTGAGCCAGCACACCGGCAGTGGCCCTCCTGCCAAACCACTATACCTCAGGCCCTGGGAGGAGAAGGTGCGGGCCATCCTACCATCAGTGAGCTTATATGGACTAACAAACATCCCAGAGCCTGGTGAGTACACAACCAATATACCCAATATGGTGTGACAATACACACACATCACTGTCAAGGGGATAGTCAAACCATGCACCCTTAGCAAATACACAGCAACCTAAAGATCATCATCCCAAGATGTGAATGCCAGTCAGACAAACACAATACCTGCCATCTCATAGTGATATGTAACTGTGTCATGACATGTACAAACCTAACAACAAATACAGCAAGGCAGTGGCACAAATATAGCCAACAAACACTGTCAGATATTTTGCCACCACTAGAACACCACCTCACAGGGAAGCTCACTGAAAGGAAGGAATTCTGTGTATGCTGGTGAAGTCAGTGTAGCCAATAGCATGATGGGAGTTGTAGTCACAGATAATGGTCAGCCTCACAATTGGCCCATCAACACCACCCTGAACCATGCTCACATCACAGGGAGTGGAAAAGAAATGACAAGATGGCTGACACTGGGTACTGCTGTGGGGATCACAAGGCCCTGCTGGGAACTGTACACCAACAAACAGCAGGACACCACTGTCAGCCATCTTGCCATTGCTGTCACACTCACACACAGTGAAGTCCACTCAAAAGGAAGGAAGTATGGGCATGCTGGGAAGGGGGGTGTAGGCAATAGCATGATGGGAGTGGTAGTCACAGATATTGGTCACCCTCACAATTGGCCCATCAACACCACTCTGAACCATGCTCACATCACAGGGAGTGGAAAAGGACTGACAAGATGGCTGACACTGGGTACTGCTGTGGGGAACACAAGGCCCTGCTGGGAACTGTGCAACAACCAACAGCAGGACACCACTGACTGACATCCTGAAAGCCAACTTGCACTCCCTGTAATGGAAGCACGTTCCATGGTGGGATATCTGGCTGGGTGGAAAGGAGGACTCACAGCACTGACCATAGTTACAAGCAGCTCTCCTCACACACCCCCTCAACACTAACTCCACATAACCCACCTGGGAGAATGCAATGCCTCACACTCCAAATAAAGATCCCACAAAGAACCACCAACCTGGGTTATGCTGTGTGAAGCACAGGGACACTCTTGGGACTTGTAGCCAAACAAACGCCAGGACAACACTGTCAGCCATCCTGTCAGCACAGGCACACTACCCCACAGGGAAGCAGAGTCAAAAGGAAGGAAGTATGGGCATGCTGGGAAGGGGGGTGTAGGCAATAGCATGATGGGAGTGGTAGTCACAGCTCAACATCCCCCACCCACATGGCCCAGCAAGCTCACACTGAAGCATGCACACCTCACAGGGAGTGAAAATCCACTTCTAAGATGTCTGACACTGGCCTCAGCTGTGGGGAGCACAAGGCCCTGCTAGGAACTGTGCAACAACCAACAGCAGGACACCACTGACTGACATCCTGAAAGCCAACTTGCACTCCCTGCAATGGAAGCACGTTCCATGGTGGGTTATCTGGCTGGGTGGGAAGGAGGACTCACAGCACTGACCATAGTTACAAGCAGCTCTCCTCACACACCCCCTCAACACTAACTCCACATAACCCACCTGGGAGAATGCAATGCCTCGCACTCCAAATGAAGATCCCACAAAGAACCACCACCCTGGGTTATGCTGTGTGAAGCACAGGGACACTCTTGGGACTTGTAGCCAAACAAACACCAGGACAACACTGTCAGCCATCCTGTCAGCACAGGCACACTACCCCACAGGAAAGCAGAGTCAAAAGGAAGGAAGTATGGGCATGCTGGGAAGGGGGGTGTAGGCAATAGCATGATGGGAGTGGTAGTCACAGCTCAACATCCCCCACCCACATGGCCCAGCAAGCTCACACTGAAGCATGCACACCTCACAGGGAGTGAAAAGCCACTTCTAAGATGTCTGACACTGGCCTCAGCTGTGGGGAGCACAAGGCCCTGCTGGGAACTGGGCACCAACAAGCAACAGGACCACATTATCAGCCATCTTGCCATTGCTGTCACACTCACACACAGTGAAGTCCACTCAAAAGGAAGGAAGTATGGGCATGCTGGGAAGGTGGGTGTAGGCAATAGCATGATGGGAGTGGTAGTCACAGACATTGGTCACCCTCACAATTGGCCCATCAACACCACTCTGAACCATGCTCACATAACAGGGAGGGGAAAAGGACTGACAAGATGGCTGACACTGGGTACTGCTGTGGGGAGCACAAGGCCCTGCTGGGAACTGTGGAACAACCAACAGTAGGACACCACTGACTGACATCCTGAAAGCCAACTTGCACTCCCTGTAATGGAAGCACGTTCCATGGTGGGATATCTGGCTGGGTGGGAAGGAGGACTCACAGCACTGACCATAGTTACAAGCAGCTCTCTTCACACCCCCTCAACACTAACTCCACATAACCCACCTGGGAGAATGCAATGCCTCACACTCCAAATGAAGATCCCACAAAGAACCACCACCCTGGGTTATGCTGTGTGAAGCACAGGGACACTCTTGGGACTTGTAGCCAAACAAACGCCAGGACAACACTGTCAGCCATCCCGTCAGCACAGGCACACTACCCCACAGGGAAGCAGAGTCAAAAGGAAGGAAGTATGGGCATGCTGGGAAGGGGGGTGTAGTCAATAGCATGATGGGAGTGGTAGTCACAGCCCAACATCCCCCACCCACATGGCCCAGCAAGCTCACACTGAACCATGCACACCTCACAGGGAGTGAAAAGCCATATCAAAGATGTCTGACAATGGTGCTCTGTTGTGGGGAGTACCAGGCCCTGCTGGGACCTGTGCACCAACCAACAGCAGGACACCACTGAATGACATCCTGAGAGTCAACCTGAACCCACTGCAAGGGTGGCATGCTTCATGGTGGGATAACTGGGCTAGGTGGAGAAGGAGGGCCGGATGTCCACCAAATACAACCAATGGTGGCCATGCACACACCTCAACATTCACAATGAAATGCCTCAGGTTTGCAGGACAATGTGCTACACCAATATCAACCTCTTACTGTGACAACTTAGGACAATGCAATGTACAGGCCCGCATCCAGAGGTACAGTCACAACTGTCAGGTGTGTGAACCAGTGATGCATGTAGAAATATAACATACATTGTGTGTCTCTTCCAATAACAGGTGATGATGGGGACACAGCAGCAGGCGAGGAGGAGTCCCTGTCCCAGGCTCCGGGGGACACTGAGCCCACTGGTGTGGAACAGCCTCTGCCCTCCTTGGATGGCGAAGACCTACCTGGCCCCTCCAGCGTGTGTCATCATGCAGCACCAGCAGGACCAACATCTGCACCCCCTGCACCCACTGCTCCAACAACTGCCAACACACAGACCATCCCCGCCGACATGGACAGACCAAGGACCACCAATGACAACAGCACAGGGACCCTGGCCCAACGTCGAGCTACGGACAACGAGCCCAGGTACAACCCCCAAGGGGGCCTAGGGTCACCTGGGCGTAACACCGCAGGTCCCGCATGTGTCGCCAGGGGTGGTGGGAGGGGTGGTAGACATAGGTCGCTGTTTGCAGAGGGGTCTGGACTGCATGATGACCCACAACTGGCACGCATTGCTGAGGCGTACCAGAATAGCACCGGAGAGGTCAGCCAGGTAGTGGGGATCCTCAAGGACATTCAACAGCAGCAGGCTGCCCATCATGCCCGCTTGGACTCCCACATGTCCTGTGTGGAGACACACATGTCCCGTGTGGAGACACACATGTCTGGCATGGAGTCCAAGTGGGACACATTGGAAGAACTGACAGCGGTGCATAGGGACATATTGACATGCCTCCGCCAGATTAGCACCAACATGGCCACACCTCCTTGTGTGCCCACAACATCTGGTGCTGCAACAACTGCAACTGCCACAGGGAGGGAGGAGGACTCTGGCGGAGAGTCCCCTGCACCGCAGCAGCCTGCACATGAGGGTCCCCCCCCCAAAGAAGAAAGGTCGTCCGAGGAAGGAAAACTGAGAGGTCGATGGCCATGTACATCCCCCAGGACGCCAACACCTGTTCTGGAAATTCTCCTTTGTGTGCAAACTGTTCACCCTGTCGAATGCAACACAACTCTCCCACATGACATGGGGAGTTCAAGTTGGACTAATGTATCAGATGACTGTGGACTTCACTCAGGACATTTCTGCTACCAAGACTTGCAACTCATCTGGGAACTTTGGATCCCAATCCCAATGTACAGCACCCACCATCTTGTGCACTATACTCACACATGTATGTAAATAAAATCACTAATTCACCATACTTGCCTCTGTTGTGATTCCAACGTGGTTACTGTCATGGGGATGATGATCAGCTAAATTACACTGTGTATGCTAACTGCTACAGCAAGTACAACACCGTCATGTGAGTCATGGTGACGTGACACATATGAGGGAGACACACCACTAGGGCTACACAACACAGAGACACCAGGGCCATTGGACTCATCGCCTACACTGATGTTGCCAGGAAATACTGTGGAATGCACAGACACCACACCTATTCAGAGTCTGTGTCAACTAGCCCACAGGTGCAGTAAGCAAATGTCAGTCAGATATGTGACCACAGACAACGCACATCCCAAAGTGAAGCACAGGTTTATTACACATTTGCAACATGTTGTGTCCACTACAAATGCAAGGTAATCCCACGTGGCAGCGGCCACACAGTCAAAAAGTGCAGAAGATAGAAAGTCCAGGGGTGTGTGGCACATCACCTGTAGGGAAACGACTGCTGCCACCCTGAAAGCTGAATCATGGTGTCGGGGGATCCAAGTTGACCAAACAACTCTGTAAGCACCCTGCGAAGGACAGACATGACACACAGTCAAAACCACTGAAGAACAGGACAGAACTGCAATACTCATGCCCAATACATGTGACAAGATAACTACACAAAACCAAGTTAGCATGTCAACACTGTTGGGGAGTACAGACTACCTGTAAGGACACATCGCTGCACGCATCCAGTCAAGTAGCACATTGCCACACTCAAACAGCACCAGAGCACCACCCACATATATCATGCAAACTCACATCATTGACATGACAACTCTCTGGATACTCACATTCAGCTGAAGAAGTTGGTGATGAGCTGTGTGTCATCACTGGCATCGTGGCCCAGGCCAGGATCCTCCACAGGTGGCAGACATTGGTCATCGTCATCCAGGATGAGAGGCAACTCCTTCCGCACTGCCAGGTTGTGTAGCATGCAGCAGACGATGACAATCGTGCACACCTTTGCTGGGGCATATGGGAGGGCCCCTCCTGTCTTGTCCAGGCAGCGGAAGCGGCTCTTCAGGAGACCAAATGTCTGCTCGATCACTCTCCTGGTCCGACCATGTGCCTCATTGTAGCGGATCTGGGCTGGTGTCACAGGGTTCCTGAGGGGTGTCAGCAACCACGGCATGTTGGGGTATCCGGAGTCACCTACAGACAGACAATTGCACATTAGCTGAGTTGGAAAAGTGGGCGGAATACAACATAGCAGAACACACACAATGGTACAAAGTCAGTACACACCGACAAGCCAGGCACGCTGGTTCTGCATCTGTGACATCATCCTCGGGATGCGACTACTCCTCATCACGTAGGCATTGTGTGCCGAACCAGGGAAACGGGCACACACATGTGTGATGCTCATATCTGCAAGACATACCACCAGAGCATTGATCGAATGGTAATGTTTCCGGTTCCGGTATGCCTGCTCATGTGCCTGTGGTGGTACCAAAGCCACATGTGTCCCATCAATGGAGCCAATGACATGTGGCATCCTCCCCAGGGCATAGAAGTCACTCTTGATGTCAGTGAGTTGTTGACGTGTAGGGAAATAGATGTACTGGTTCAGGCACATCAACATTGCCTCCAAAACATCGCGTAGCACACGTCTGAACATAGTCTGTGACATCCCACTAGCAGTCGCCACAGTGTGTTGAAAGGTACCGGTGGCAAAGAAGTGTAGGGCTGCCATCACCTTCACCTTGGGGGTCATCGCTGTAGGGTACGGCCGGCCAGGTTGCAAATGTGGGGTCAAGTGCACTGCCAAATCCTCAATCAGCTGCCTGGTGAAGCGGTACCGTCGGTTGCTGTCACGTTCCACCATCGTTGCCAGGTCAGGGAATGGTCTATGGACAGCTGGAGCCCTGCAGTGCATAGGTGAAGAAAGAAAGATTGTCAGTCACCCCACATATGTGCCATTCACCATACTCAATTTCACATGATACATCATTACGAGACACAAGTACTTGTTGTGTGTGCCGTTCTGTTCGGACATATCTGGCACCTACATGGACATCATCTAACATCTCAGTACAAAATGTGTTGACAACAGGTTCCAGGTTGTGCTATGGGAAACCATTAGGCTGTGTCACAGTACCCATTTACTGCTGTCACGTTCCACACACACACCACAGTGACATGTCTGGACAGATGCGCCACAGGCATCACAGCTCATTGACAGGTAGATTCCCAGTGACCCTGTCTTGCCACATGGACACTTACATGACATGGCGTATCATGTACACGTCAGAAAAACAAACGTGACTCCCACAGGTAGTGGCCCCTGTTGCCTCCGCAGGACAGACATGGACGTCAGTGACACACACACGCACAACATCAAAGTCCATGCACAAACAACGTTGATGTGGAGACTGTCTCCCATTGTGCACATGGAATCAGAGACATCGGAAACACAACATGCACACAGACTGTGGAGGGCCATCACTATTGTGGCAATGGGTCACCCTGTGATGTACATGCCTTCCCACATGGGACCCTGGGGGTATGAGACATGTCATACACATACATAACCTGGAAATGTGACCATGCCACATGCTCCGAAATGAACAGTTGCACATCACAGTGGTCATGTGCACAACACACAAAGGACCCTGTCCCCATGAACACGTGCACAGCCTGGGTGTGGCTGCCCCCAAGTGCCACCCCAAAAACCACATGTTTACTCCCATACACAGAAAAGGTAATGCAGCCTTACATGCCTTAGGATACAGTGTGGACTGGGTGTGGTGTTGTAGGTGTGCCCCTGAGTCCCTGGCAAGTATATGTGGCTGGCATACGTTCACCAGTGACAAGCATGGTGACATATGCGAGTGACCTGTACAGGGACGCGTTGTACAGCAATGGACCGATCGGTGTGCCTGCACGGCCCATTGCATCGGTAGTGAGCGGGTACGCGTTGTACAGCAATGGACCGATTGGTGTGCCCGTACGGCCCATTGCATCGGTAGTGAGCGGGTATGTGTTGTACAGCAATGGACCGATCGGTGTGCCCGCACGGCCCATTGCATCTGTTGTGAGTGGGTACACGTTGTATCCCGGAATACGCGTTGTACAGCAATGGACCGATCGGTGTGCCCGCACGGCCCATTGCATCGGTAGTGAGCGGGTACGCGTTGTACTGCAATGGACCGATCGGTGTGCCCGCACGGCCCATTGCATCGGTAGTGAGCGGGTACGCGTTGTACAGCAATGGACCGATCGGTGTGCCCGCACGGCCCATTGCATCTGTTGTGAGCGGATACGCATTGTATCCCGGAATACACGTTGTACAGCAATGGACCGATCTGTGTGCCCGCACGGCCCATTGCATCGGTAGTGAGCGGGTACGCGTTGTACAGCAATGGACCGATCGGTGTACCCGCATGGCCCATTGCATCGGTAGTGAGCGGGTACACGTTGTACAGCAATGGACCGATCGGTGTGCCCACATGGCCCATTGCATCTGTTGTGAGCGGGTACGCGTTGTATCCCGGAATACGTGTTGTACAGCAATGGACCGATCGGTGTGCCCGCACGGCCCATTGCATCGGTAGTGAGCGGGTACGCGTTGTACAGCAATGGACCGATCGGTGTGCCCGCACGGCCCATTGCATCTGTTGTGAGCGGGTACGCGTTGTATCCCGGAATACGCGTTGTACAGCAATGGACCGATCGGTGTGCCCGCACGGCCCATTGCATCGGTAGTGAGCGGGTACGCGTTGTACAGCAATGGACCGATCGGTGTGCCCGCACGGCCCATTGCATCGGTAGTGAGCGGGTACGTGTTGTACAGCAAAGGACCGATCGGTGTGCCCGCACGGCCCATTGCATCGGTAGTGAGCGGGTACGCGTTCTACAGCAATGGACCGATCGGTGTGCCCGCACGGCCCATTGCATCGGTAGTGAGCGGGTACGCGTTGTACAGTAATGGACCGATCGGTGTGCCCGCACGGCCCATTGCATCGGTAGTGAGCGGGTACGCGTTGTATCCCAGAATACGCGTTGTACAGCAATGGACCGATCGGTGTGCCCGCACGGCACATTGCATCGGTAGTGAGCGGGTACACGTTGTACAGCAATGGACCGATCGGTGTGCCCGCACAGCCCATTGCATCTGTTGTGAGCGGGTACGCGTTGTATCCCGGAATACGCGTTGTACAGCAATGGACCGATCGGTGTGCCCGCACGGCCCATTGCATCTGTTGTGAGCGGGTACGCGTTGTATCCCGGAATACGTGTTGTACAGCAATGGACCAATCGGTGCGCACGCATTGGCTGGGGCCTGGCATGGCAACGGACTCATTTTCAAAGCCACAACGAGTCTGATGTAGTGAATTCAGTCACAACAATGTTGCAAATTCATGGGTGTCATGAAGTTTACATTTTGAAGGATGCTGTGGGCGTGTATTAGTGGTGCAATTCCATGGATTGGCCAGATTCAGAAGATGCAAACGACTTGGACCTATCACTTTGGACACATGGGACAGTATCTGCCTCTGCAGCACACATATAATGCTGGCTGTTCCCCTGAGAGCTCACTTGCCTGCACTACATGCTCCAGGATGACATCTGCCACCAAAACTGCTGCTGTCTCTGCATCCTCTGGCTACTGCAATGGCACGTACTGTGGAGAGAGCCCTAGCCTTCAGCCTTGAGGAGAACCAGGCCCTGCTGGACAGCCTCCTTCCACAGTACAGCAAGCTGTATGGGACACCAGGGGAGCAGGTGAGTGTGCTGTCCACTGCCTTACTAATTGTGCATGTTGTCTGACTAGCAAGACTTCCAGTGTGCACACCACTGGCTAGCATGCTCACTGAGTAGTTCCCCCCCCCCAAAGTGTGTAGTCACATGCACTGAACAGGTACAGTGCAGTAACAGTGCATTCCAACAAGGTTTACTTCCCATGCAATGATACCATGTAGTAACTGCTGGCAAACTGTTCATAGCCATCGTTGCACTGCCTGTGTACATCATATGCCCCTGTGATTGAGACATGTATATACAACTGTGTGATGGACGTATATGTTGCATGTGTAGTAATGGCCTTTTCACTTTGTCATCCTCACAGGTTGATGCCCACCATAAGCAGGAAATCTGGCTGACCATCGCCCGGGCAGTAAGATCCGTGGGGGTCTACAAGTGCCGGATCCGCAACTGCCAGAAGAGGTGGCAGGACCTTCGTGGCTGGACCCGGAGGATCGCAAGGGTCCAGCTGAAGCTGTCGCCTCCTCGCAGGAGGGGCGGACACCGGACCCTGACCCCCCACATGCACCGGATCCTGGCGGTGGTCTTCCCTGACCTGGATGGGCAGCTGAAGGACAGACAGCAGCAAGGAGGGGTGAGTCCATGACTGCACTGTGAACTTTGTCTGACATGCTATGTGCCCTCCTCTGGCCTGGTTAAACTCCCACAGTACATCAGTCTTGTGGTCCAGGACCCATGTCCCTCAATTGTGACATGCCCACTCCTCATCTGATACGCAGGTGTGGTCCTTACAGTCAGGAAATTGTGTCACTTGGGTACTGTGTCCTTGCATTTTGCTTCGCTCAAGGTGGGGGACAGCATTTGTTCCCGTGACTTTGTGGTGTGCTTCATGGGTGGGTCAATTGCTCACACAATGCCTAAAACCTGACATGTACTCTGGGTGTAACTTTGATATGTGGTCCACTTGCTGATCTGAATCACCACATGTCCTTGGGGTATTTGGCACACCCCCATGCTGCAGGTGGGAACAATGTTTGGGCCTCAGGAGTATGTATATCAAGTGTGTCACACATGCTTAGCCACCTGCCTACTGTCCAGGGCTCATCCCTCCTTCAGGTGGAACAGGACAGTCATGCCTACTCCAGGGCATACAATACACTCTGTACTCCCACTCCCGTGTATCAGCTGACATGTTGTGATCAGTGAAATGTTCCCTCAGGTGTCTGCCTCTGTGTCATTGTGCTGTGGCTTCGTTGTCAGGACTACTGGGATGTTAATCGGTTAGGGCTCAGCATGCCATCTGAGATGTGACCATGAGAGACGATACTTCTGTGACTTATAGGTGTTTGATCACTTGACTGTGCACACAGGTGTATGCGACTGTGAATTTCAGGCAGCTGTTTTTCATTTACAGCAGACTGTGAGGTGCTCAGGTTCAGAGAGTTGTGTTTCATGTCTCCCATATGTCCAATTGGTATGACGTGGACAAATAAGAGTTCAGATGATGTGGTTTGTGGGGTATGGACATGTGCACTTGTCAGCTACATAACTTGCATTCACCATGGCCTAGGATTGTGACACAGTGCAGACTGTTGTTGGCTGGCTGCCATGCCCATGTGACTGGAGACAGTGATGTATGACTTTGCAGGCATGACTGTGCCATGGCATTGAACTTCCTAAGAGTGATCCTGCAGGGGAGTGACATGTGCAACATGCACCCCATTGTGGCATTGACTATCCGGACATGGGTGCATCATGGTGTCTGGTGCTGGTATGCATCACATGCATTTCTAATTAGACTCTGGCCATCCCTTTATCCGGACACGTGTACTGACTCAGTGGCAAGAGATGTGATGTGTGCATGTTCACATACTTCACCGTGTTCTCTGCAATGTCCAACAACTGTGTAGGTGGTGCATGTGTCCACACTGGGGTATTACCATCAGACAGGCACCAGACCGATGGGTGCAAGGGCAGGAGGGGTGTGAGTTCCATGGTTGACCATCAGACTGACAATTGGCTTCTCCTAATCTGTGTGAGGACTTTTGGCAATGTTCAACTAAGGATGCCAGGGCTTGCTCTGTAATGTGCTGTACTTACTGTGGTGTGTGCGGTCAGTGCAGGTGACTGATGTTTGTCTGTTTCCCTAATTGTTTGCAGATACATCCACGGCCACAGGAGGGGACAGCTCCACGGACCAGGAGGAGCTGCAGAGCCAGACTGGGTCAACAGCCGACGAGTGGCCGGAGGGATCCAGTGGCACGGAGGGCGAGGGGAGCCACACTGAGGAGTCCTCAGCACCATCCACCTCAGCTGAGGACCACAGCAGCTCGGAGGATGACTCCCTTGTGGAGGCGGGTGTCAGCAGCCACCACACCCCAGCTAGTCTGTCTGGCCCCGCCACCACCACAACCACCACCACCGCCCTCCCATTGGCTCCCATTCCAGAGGTCCGTGGAGGCTCCCGTGTTCGGGAGCATGTCTCCTTCGTGCCAGGCACCACACCCCCTGCCCCTGTGTCCCCTGCTGCCCTGAGTGAGGAGTCTGTGTACCTACTTCAGCAGCTCCATGTAGGGCAGACAGCAATGCTGAGTGTCCTCCATGCACACACCACTCTATTGACACAGCTGGTGTCGTTCACGGAGGGCATCTCGACGGGTATGTCTGCCCTACAGAGGAGCAATAAGTCCATGGACTCCTCCCTGACGGCAGCAGTGTCCCTCCTCCAACAGTCCCTCACCCCTCCTACCTCTGCCCCATCCACACTTCCTGGCACCCTACCTGTCCCAAGCACATGCACACCTGCACGATCACCCAAACACACAGACACGAGCAGCACAGAAACACCCAAAACAAAGGCAAGACGTGCACACAAGCATCCTCAGGGGACTGATACCACACCCACAGGGGATGGGGAACAGACACACACACAGGCATCCACAGTCACTCCGCAGTCCTCCAAATCCTCTCCCTCCAAGACCCCTTCCCTTGCCTCACCTGCAACCCCACCTACACAGAAAATCTTCCTCTGTGACCTCGGCCTCTTCCCCTCCGATCCCGCTTATCCAGCATACAGGGGGAAGAGGAAGTCCACCCACACAGAGGGGAGTGCCCCTCGCCCCCGGACACCCTCCCCCAGGCACAGACAGACGGGGGCCCCCACCCGCAAGTCCCCCCGGTCCCGGAAGAGCAAGACCCCACCACCGCCCTGCAAGTCAAGCACACAGTCTCCTTCCTCCATCCCTCAGGCCCCCACAACACAGGTTCCCCCACCACACCCTGCCCCAGGTTCCCCCACCCACAGATACACCATCCCCAAAATGATCCGGCCTTCTCCACCTCCCACTTGCTCTTCCAGCACCACCCCCCCGCTGCACATGTTAGTGCCACTGGTGTGGAGACCGTGTCCTCCCCCTCTGTCCTGCCCACCTTACCTGAACCCCATTCTACTCCCCTGGAGATGGGCACTGCAGTGGAGTCCACTACCACCCCGTCTGACTTGGGCACTGCAGTGGGGAACCTGTCCTCTCCATCTGGCCAGCCCACTGGAGTTGTGCCGGCACCCACGCCATCCGACTCATGCCCCCAGTTGTGCCGGCACACACCATGTCAGACACCTCCACTGCAGTTGTCAGTGACTCTCCAGCACCAGCCACCCCTTCCCTGCCTCCTTCTGGTGAGCCCTGATCCTGTCCCTGCGGTGCCTGGCCTGCCCCCCGTATGCCCCTCCGAGGGGAATGTCCCTGGTCCCTAGCAGTGCAGGCAAGCAAAGGGTGACATCTGCCACTGTCACCCTGTTTGGACTTTATTCATGGACTGGCCATTGGCCTTTGTGTTTTTTCTGCACTTTAATGTTCCAATTAACATATGCTGAATAAAGCTACTTTCAGTTCTCTAGTGGTTTTGCTTCAGATGTACATGATGTTGATAATGCTAACCATGCCCTTGCTGCAGTGATGTTGATTTTTGATGTCAGGTAAATGAAGTGTTACTGTGCAGGACCCCATGTGGTCCAGGGGGAATGTGTCCCATCCTGGTGTGTAGCCATGTCATCCTTTGTAGCAATATGAGGGTGTCATGTTTTCCATATTTGCAAATGGGATTCCCTACCTGTTTTTTCAATATCACATCTGTGGCTTACACCCCTGCACATCAAATGTGCTTGCCGTTGTTCAATTGGTCTATTTCCCTGACCATGTGACCATCTCCACTGGACATGCATGTTTGGGCATCAATGGGGAAGGACTCATCTGTGGTATCAGTGCAACTTGCTATACATGTGTATTTGATCGGTGCAGATGATTTGTGTGACAATGCCATGACCAGGCTGATGTGACGTGAGCCTTCATTTTGTGCTAATTGTTGACTGAGTGACCAAGTGTTCTGCTGACATGATAGCGCCCTGCAGAGACAATGTATGGCACAGCTTTTCTTACACAGGAGTGGAGTCCCCTCATGGCAGTGTGTAATTCCGTGACATTGCCTGAGCCCAAGGTGTGTGTTGTGTGAGCATGTCTGTGTGTGTTCACTTCCATTTTGCTACGCAGGCTGGGGGCCCTAGTGATGTTCCTGTTTGTGATGCTTGCTGAGTTGAGCAATGTTCCCTCCAGATCTTCTCCCTGGGTGCTCTGTGATGTGGGTGCATGGCACATTACTGGTGATCAGGGTGTCATCCATAGGTGTGTTTGCTGTCAGGGCTGAGTTTGTGGGCAAACGCAGATGAGACACAGTCAGGATTCCCCTTGGCACTTGTTGGTTACACAAGTCATGTAATTTACAGTTTGCGTTAGCTTCCAGTGATTGTGACACATTGTGTGTGTGACTGCTGCCACTCCTCAGGGTCAGAGCTGGAATGTTGGAAGTTGTCTATGTGTGTTGTTTGTGGGTGAGCTTGCCATCTTCATTGGTGTGTGACTGTGTCCGGGATCCCATTGGTTGTTGTGGATTTGACATCATGCCCATGTACAGCGTACTGTGCAGTGTGTGAGACATTCACAAGTCGTGTTGACTGGCCATGTGTGATGGGTATCTCCGCCTTAGTTCCCCCCACCACCCCTGCGATTGTCATGGGTGCATGTGCAATGTCACCAGTCCATGTGAGCTTCACTGCTGCACATTGGTGGAGATCAAGGTGTGTGGTGTTGAGTGTGTGCAAATGAGAGTTGTTGCACGGCTAGACCCCTACCTCCATGTTGGCCTTGGCTGACAGGCCGTGCTGTTTTATTTGTGCTTGTGTAGGTGTGATGGTAGTTAGTTGCTCAGGACACATGACTGTGGTTCACAGTGTGTACGACATCTACCTTTGTCATCACAGTGGGATTATCATGCAGGCCAGTGTCACCACAATGTGGGGTCCCTGGGGGTAGTGCTGTGGTGGGTCTGTCTCTTGCTGTGTTAGTTGCTGTTCCTACAAGCTTGTGTGACATTTGAAATTTGGGCTCCCTCATCTAACACTGCCTGGTGCCCACATAGGGGAATCCGATCCATGAGTTATTTTATTGTGGCACTGTGTTGACATCTGTGTAATGGGGATTCAGGCCTCCTCGTATGTTGTGTGTTTGCCTGGGGACACTGGCACACCACCCCCTCACCTGTAGTGTTTGATATGCAGTGTGAGTCTGCCTGTTTGTGTTTGTCCATTTGCACCACTGCATTGGCATATCTTTAGTGTGCCATTGGCTATATGTTGTTTGGTGGCTTACCCCTGCTGTCCCTCGGACTCCTAGGTCATCAGTCAGCACAATGATCATGGTTTGTATGTCCCATTGCTGCCATGGTATGGTATTTGTTCACCTGACATCTACAGTCTCCACAGGATATCTACATTTGTGTGTCCATTGGTGCAGATATGTGGATCTGCATTGTGATGGTCACTTCTGTCATTGTGTTATTTGTGAATGTTGACAATGTGAGCCCCATGGGTGATGTTTGTCTGCACATAGCCAAAGCGATGTTTCATTTGCACTGCACTGTTTGCCTCACCCAATCTCTGTTGCTATGGGACACAAGCACTACTATGCCACTGATGTGTTTGTTGTTGTGTGACCAGGAATAATCCATGCAGTTTGGCATTTGCAGCTTTTACCATGACTACACTTACATTTTGGTCACTGTGATGATGGGGGTTTAGGCCCCATTGCCACAATGTTCAAAATGTGCTTCAACTATGGAACCCACACTTACATTTTGGTCACTGTGATGATGGGGCATGAGGCCCCATTGCCACACTGTTAAAAATGTGCTTCAGCTATGGACCCCACACTTACATTTTGGTCACTGTGATGATGGGGCTTTAGGCCCCATTGCCACAATGTTCAAAATGTGCTTCAGCTATGGACCCCACACTTACATTTTGGTCACTGTGATGATGGGGGTTTAGGCCCCATTGCCACAATGTTCAAAATGTGCTTCAGCTATGGGACCCACACTTACATTTTGGTCACTGTGATGATGGGGGTTTAGGCACCATTGCCACAGTGGTCATGGTCGGCTTGCATTGTGGAGGCCACACACATTTATGTGTGACACATGTGATAGGGGGTCACATTGTATGTTCAATGTCATGTTCAGTGTTGTAGGCATTTGACACAGACTACACACGCTTGTCATGGTGTTGGGGGGGATGTGATTTTCAGGCATTCCTTATGTTGGAGTATGCTGGTTGTGTCATGCTTTACCCGTCCTATGAGTGTGGGTTGTGTGGGTGGTATGCATCCATCCCCCTATGAGTGGGGGTGGTAGTAGTAGCAGGCATCCAGGCCCCCCTGAGTAGGGGTGGTGGTAGTGGCAGGCATCGAGCACCCCCTGAGTAGGGGTGGTGTTAGTGGCAGGCATCCAGCCCCCCATTAGTAGGGGTGGTGGTAGTGGCAGGCATCTAGCCCCCCATGAGTAGGGGTGGTGGTAGTGGCAGGCATCTAGCCCCCCATGAGTAGGGGTGGTATTGGTGGTAGGCATCCATCCCCCTATGAGTGGGGATGGTAGTAGTGACAGGCATCCAGGCCCCCCTGAGTAGGGGTGGTGGTAGTGGCAGGCATCCAGCTCCCTATTAGTATGGGGTGGTGGTAGTGGCAGGCATATAGGCCCCCCTGAGTAGGGGTAGTGGTAGTGGCAGGCATCCAGCCCCCCATTAGTAGGGGTGGTATTGGTGGTAGGCATCCATCCCCCTATGAGTGGGGATGGTAGTAGTGACAGGCATCCAGGCCCCCCTGAGTAGGGGTGGTGGTAGTGGCAGGCATCCAGCACCCCCTGAGTAGGGGTGGTGGTAGTGGCAGGCATCTAGCCCCCCATGAGTAGGGGTGGTGGTAGTGGCAGGCCTCCAGGCCCCTCTGAGTAGGGGTGGTGGTAGTGGCAGGCATCTAGCCCCCCATGAGTAGGTGTGGTATTAGTGGTAGGCATCCATCCCTCTATGAGTGGGGATGGTAGTAGTGACAGGCATCCAGGCCCCCCTGAGTAGGGGTGGTGGTAGTGGCAGGCATCCAGCCTCCCATTAGTATGGGGTGGTGGTAGTGGCAGGCATCCAGGCCTCCCTGAGTAGGGGTGGTGGTAGTGGCAGGCATCCAGCCCCCATTAGTAGGGGTGGTGGTAGTGGCAGGCATCTAGCCCCCATGAGTAGGGGTGGTGGTAGTGGCAGGCATCTAGCCCCCCATGAGTAGGGGTGGTATTGGTGGTAGGCATACGTCCCCCTATGAGTGGGGATGGTAGTAGTGACAGGCATCCAGGCCCCCCTGAGTAGGGGTGGTGGTAGTGGCAGGCATCCAGCACCCCCTGAGTAGGGGTGGTGGTAGTGGCAGGCATCCAGCCCCCCATTAGTAGGGGTGGTGGTAGAGGCAGGCATCTAGCCCCCCATGAGTAGGGGTGGTATTAGTGGTAGGCATCCATCCCCCTATGAGTGGGGATGGTAGTAGTGACAGGCATCCAGGCCCCCTGAGTAGGGGTGGTGGTAGTGGCAGGCATCCAGCCCCCCATTAGTATGGGGTGGTGGTAGTGGCAGGCATCCAGGCCCCCCTGAGTAGGGGTGGTGGCAGTGGCAGGCATCCAGCCCCCCATTAGTAGGGGTGGTGGTAGTGGCAGGCATCTAGCCCCCCATGAGTAGGGGTGGTGGTTGTGGCAGGCATCTAGCCCCCCATGAGTAGGGGTGGAATTGGTGGTAGGCATCCGTCCCCCTCTGAGTGGGGTTGGTAGTAGTGACAGGCATCCAGGCCCCCCTGAGTAGGGGTGGTGGTAGTGGCAGGCATCCAGCACCCCCTGAGTAGGGGTGGTGGTAGTGGCAGGCATCCAGCCCCCCATTAGTAGGGGTGGTGGTAGTGGCAGGCATCTAGCCCCCCATGAGTAGGGGTGGTGGTAGTGGCAGGGATCTAGCCCCCATGAGTAGGGGTGGTATTAGTGGTAGGCATCCATCCCACTATGAGTGGGGATGGTAGTAGTGACAGGCATCCAGGCCCCCCTGAGTAGGGGTGGTGGTAGTGGCAGGCATCCCGCCCCCCATTAGTATGGGGTGGTGGTAGTGGCAGGCATCCTGGCCCCCCTGAGTAGGGGTGGTGGTAGTGGCAGGCATCTAGCCTCCCATGAGTAGGGGTGGTGGTAGTGGCAGGCATCTAGCCCCCCATGAGTAGGGGTGGTATTGGTGCTGGCATCCGTCCCCCTATGAGTGGGGATGGTAGTAGTGACAGGCATCCAGGCCCCCCTGAGTAGGGGTGGTGGTAGTGGCAGGCATCCAGCACCCCCTGAGTAGGGGTGGTGTTAGTGGCAGGCATCCAGCCCCCCATTAGTAGGGGTGGTGGTAGTGGCAGGCATCTAGCCCCCCATGAGTAGGGGTGGTGGTAGTGGCAGGCATCTAGCCCCCCATGAGTAGGGGTGGTATTGGTGGTAGGCATCCATCTCCCTATGAGTGGGGAGGGTAGTAGTGACAGGCATCCAGGCCCCCCTGAGTAGGGGTGGTGGTAGTGGCAGGCATCCAGCCCCCCATTAGTATGGGGTGGTGGTAGTGGCAGGCATCCAGGCCCCCCTGAGTAGGGGTGGTGGTAGTGGCAGGCATCCAGCCCCCCCTGAGTAGGGGTGGTGGTAGTGGCAGGCATCCAGCCCCCCATTAGAAGGGGTGGTGGTAGTGGCAGGCATCTAGCCCCCCATGAGTAGGGGTGGTGGTAGTGGCAGGCATCTAGCCCCCCATGAGTAGGGGTGGTATTGGTGGTAGGCATCCGTCCCCCTATGAGTGGGGATGGTAGTAGTGACAGGCATGCAGGCCCCCCTGAGTAGGGGTGGTGGTAGTGGCAGGCATCCAGCCCCCCATTAGTAGTGGTGGTGGTAGTGGTAGGCATCTAGCCCCCCATGAGTAGGGGTGGTGGTAGTGGCAGGCATCTAGCCCCCCATGAGTAGGGGTGGTATTGGTGGTAGGCAACCATCCCCCTATGAGTGGGGATGGTAGTAGTGACAGGCATCCATGCCCCCCTGAGTAGGGGTGGTGGTAGTGGCAGGAATCCAGCCCCCCATTAGTATGGGGTGGTGGTAGTGGCAGGCATCCAGGCCCCCCTGAGTACAGGAGGTGGTAGTGGCAGGCGTCCAGCCCACCATTAGTAGGGGTGGTGGTAGTGGCAGGCATCTAGCCCCCCATGAGTAGGGGTGGTGGTAGTGGCAGGCATCTAGCCCCCCATGAGTAGGGGTGGTATTAGTGGTAGGCATCCATCCCCTATGAGTGGGGATGGTAGAAGTGACAGGCATCCAGGCCCCCCTGAGTAGGGGTGGTGGTAGTGGCAGGCATCCAGCCCCCCATTAATATGGGGTGGTGGTAGTGGCAGGCATCCAGGCCCCCCTGAGTAGGGATGGTGGTAGTGGCAGGCATCCAGCCCCCCATTAGTAGGGGTGGTGGTAGTGGCAGGCATCTAGCCCCCCATGAGTAGGGGTGGTGGTAGTGGCAGGCATCTAGCCCCCCATGAGTAGGGGTGGTATTGGTGGTAAGCATCCGTCCCCCTATGAGTGGGGATGGTAGTAGTGACAGGCATCCAGGCCCCCCTGAGTAGGGGTGGTGGTAGTGGCAGGCATCCAGCACCCCCTGAGTAGGGGTGGTGGTAGTGGCAGTCATCCAGCCCCCCATTAGTAGGGGTGGTGGTGGTGGCAGGCATCTAGCCCCCATGAGTAGGGGTGGTGGTAGTGGCAGGCATCTAGCCCCCCATGAGTAGGGGTGGTATTAGTGGTAGGCATCCATCCCCCTATGAGTGGGGATGGTAGTAGTGACAGGCATCCAGGCCCCCCTGAGTAGGGGTGGTGGTAGTGGCAGGCATCCAGCCCCCCATTAGTATGGGGTGGTGGTAGTGGCAGGCATCCAGGCCCCCCTGAGTAGGGGTGGTGGTAGTGGCAGGCATCCAGCCCCCCATTAGTAGGGGTGGTGGTAGTGGCAGGCATCTAGTCCCCCATGAGTAGGGGTGGTGGTAGTGGCAGGCATCTAGCCCCCCATGAGTAGGGGTGGTATTGGTGGTAGGCATCCGTCCCCCTATGAGTGGGGATGATAGTAGTGACAGGCATCCAGGCCCCCCTGAGTAGGGGTGGTGGTAGTGGCAGGCATCCAGCACCCCCTGAGTAGGGGTGGTGGTAGTGGCAGGCATCCAGCCCCCCATTAGTAGGGGTGGTGGTAGTGGCAGGCATCTAGCCCCCCATGAGTAGGGGTGGTGGTAGTGGCAGGCATCTTGCCCCCCATGAGTAGGGGTGGCATTGATGGTAGGCATCCATCCCCCTATGAGTGGGGATGGTAGTAGTGACAGGCATCCAGGCCCCCCTGAGTAGGGGTGGTGGTAGTGGCAGGCATCCAGCCCCCCATTAGTATGGGGTGGTGGTAGTGGCAGGCATCCAGGCTCCCATGAGTAGGGGTGGTGGTAGTGGCAGGCATCCAGCCCCCCATTAGTAGGGGTGGTGGTAGTGGCAGGCATCCAGGCCCCCCTGAGTAGGGGTGGTGGTAGTGGCAGGCATCTAGCCCCCCATGAGTAGGGGTGGTGGTAGTGGCAGGCATCTAGCCCCCCATGAGTAGGCGTGGTATTGATGGTAGGCATCCGTCCCCCTATGAGTGGGGATGGTAGTAGTGACAGGCATCCAGGCCCCCCTGAGTAGGGGTGGTGGTAGTGGCAGGCATCCAGCCCCCCATTAGTAGGGGTGGTGGTAGTAGCAGGCATCTAACCCCCCATGAGTAGGGGTGGTGGTAGTGGCAGGCATCTAGCCCCCCATAAGTAGGGGTGGTATTGGTGGTAGGCAACCATCCCCCTATGAGTGGGGATGGTAGTAGTGACAGGCATCCAGGCCCCCCTGAGTAGGGGTGGTGGTAGTGGCAGGCATCCAGCCCCCCATTAGTATGGGGTGGTGGTAGTGGCAGGCATACAGGCCCCCCTGAGTAGGGGTGGTGGTAGTGGCAGGCATTCAGCCCCCCATTAGTAGGGGTGGTATTGGTGGTAGGCATCCATCCGCCTATGAGTGGGTATGGTAGTAGTGACAGGCATCCAGGCCCACATGAGTAGGGGTGGTGGTAGTGGTAGGCATCCAGGCCCACATGAGTGGGTATGGTAGTAGTGACAGGCATCCAGGCCCACATGAGTAGGGTAATAGATGTAGAGTATTGGTAGGACCTGCGCGATGGGATTCATAGTTGGGTCGTCTCGTTCGGGTTTCTCGTGGCTTCGAATCGTACTCATCGCAGGCTTGTTCGTCTCGTAGCCGTGGATCGTCTTGTGGCGCGAAACGGAGCTTATGTACGGCTCGCCCGGATGCTCATACGTGCCGGACGTAGCGACGGGTTCGACGCGTACGGAAGGCGCATCGTACTTGTCCGGCCGAAAGGTGCTGTGTATTTGGTTCCGTGCGACTCGAATCGGCGTTTACGGATCTGGCTCGGGCGGGGAACAGGAGCTGAAATGGGTAAGTACGGCTCGCTCAGAATCTGGGCTGTTATGCGCATCGTACTTGTTCGTTCGGACGAGTGTTCGAATCGGTCAGGAAACACGCATTCGGCTGGTTTTTTTTCCGGACGAATACTGTTAGGTGCGCTTCCGGCCGAGATTGGAATCGACCCCTAAGTCTACCATTGCAGTTATCGACGCCCTTCTTCTGGGGTTTGGGTTAACCGTGGACTGCCATTATTATGAGATAAGCATATTCATCAACACCTCTCTTTCTCAGACTATTCAATGTTTATGCAAGCTAATAAAACTTTGGAGGTCATTACAATGACGGGCGGATCGCCACCGCCCGTATGGCGGTGGCGATCCGCCCGCCATTTCCCACCGCCCGCATGCCATTTCCCCCGCCATATTACGATGGCGGGGGGAGCCCGGCGGACGGAAAGACCGTCTGCCGGTTTTCCGCTGGTCCCACAGGGGACCGGGCGGTAAAGGACCCTAATATGGTAGCGGTGTCTGCAAGACACCGCCATCCATATTAGGATGTTTGCGGAAAGCAGCCTTTCCATGGCGGTGTTGCCGCCATGGAAAGGCATGTGGTCTTTGCTTCTGGGGGCCCGTTGCGGGCCCCCAGGATTTGAGGGGGTGGTGGGTGCACACCTACATTTGAATGCACAAGGTGGCAGGCACCGCGCGGTGCCTGTCATGTTGTGCATTCAAATGCACAACATGCGTTTTTTGCATTGCGGCGGGTGCTGGTGACAGCACCGCCAGCCGCAATGCGAACAATATGGGATGCCACCGCCACTGTGGCGGTGGCATCCTAATACCCATGGCGGGACCACCGTACCCCTTGCGGACGGTCCCGCATTCCGTTGCGGTGGCAGGCGGACTTTGTCCGCCCGCCATCGTAATGTGCCCCTTTGTTTGTGTAATTTACCTTCAGTATGTGTTTGGCGGATCACTGATACAATATCGACTCCTAAAACCTAGACCTACAAAAATATTGTAGACAAAAATATCGACACCCTATACTTAAGCAAGAAATTACACAAACATCGATAAAAACATATCGTCTATGAAAATATTGTTGACAAAAATATCAACAACAAAAATATAGTTTACAAAAACATGGATAACATTAAAATAAAATGAAACACACCAAAAATATCAATATTAACAATATCAACTACACAAATATCGATAAAATACACATTAACTGTATCAAAAATAATATTTAAAGTTAAAAAATACTATTTACAATTATATAATTAAATTACATATCCCAATTACTTAACCCCTTGGCCGCGGCGTTAATTCCGCCACGGCGCTGGGTGGGGTGGGGGGTGAGCGCGGCGCCGCCATGCTCGTGACGGAACCAGGCCATCATGAGTCACGGGCGAGCTGTGCTCATGACGGCGTGGTTCCGTCACGACCCCGCCCACTCACTAATTCGCCCGCACAGGCGGGGAATCAGGACCGCATGGGCGGAGCGGCCGCAGCATGACGGAACCACGCCGTCATGAGCACACGCCACCCGTGGCTCATGACGGCGTGGTTCCGTCATGCGCAGGGAAGGGGTTAAAATAAACTATAAAAAGATATATAAAAAATATTAAATTATTTGAAACAAATACTATTATAATACTAACACAAATAAAAAAATAAATTAACAATACAACATTAAATAAATATCCAATGAACTGAAAATGAACTAAAATTAATATATATCAACTATAAATAATTTAAATTACATTTATTTACAAATATATTTAAATAACAACAATAAATAACATAAATACAAACATTAAATAAACATTATATACATTAAACTAATTAAAAGGTAACTGCTAAAAAATTCCAAAAGGTATCCCGACCAATAAATTGAAACTAAACAAACACAAACCAATAGAAAATGTTAACTAATTAAATAAACACTATAAAAACAGGAATTAATTAATGCAATTTACCGTATATTAGCCAAACAAGGAGGAAGAGTGTTACTTTACGAGAGAGAGAACAGACAAGAAAGAAGAACTACATAAACAACTATATCGAAAATTCTACAACACAGGTAAGAACAAAACTTTATAACAAAATATAAATACTTCACCTTTTTTAATTGAATTAAGTAAAATCATTACATGTTTTTCTTTAAATATCACAGATTAAACTTCATTACAAATACACCTAGAAAATACAGGACAAAGATTTTCATGCCCACAATATTTAATTCAACATAATTGAAAATATAACAAAGTAAATATAGAACTCAACCCACAAAGAAATTAAATTATTTAGATTTTTAAAACGTAATAAAAGTACAAAACATAGCTAACAAATACTTTTCTTTTTACAGCTGCCACAAAATTCTACTAAACATCAACATAAATAAAACACTTCACCAACGAAAAATAGTAAGTATATAACTTAAAGTCCAATACTCACTCGTCAATCAGAATGAGCCCGACACTGCTCAGGGTAAACAATTGGATTTATTTAGCAAATTCAGTCTCAGCTCGTGGTTATCAAAGTCCAAGAAACGCTATTGCAGACGCGTTTCAGCCACAAGGCTTTCATCAGTGCCGGTTTCTAAGCAGATCCTTTCACATAGGGGTCATTTAAATCTTGTGAAGTTACTGTGGCCACTCCCAATGGCTTGATGTCGCAACCCTGCCTCTGCTTTGCAGCTGTGTTACACCTCGCGCTGCACTTAGACCTGCTGCATGCTGGTGAACGTAGTCCGATGTGGTAACCCATACAGTGAGGGGTTTAGACCAAACACCCAGTGGTGTCCCAATTCTGTTGGCTCACGGGCCGCGTTCCTCCACAGCTGCAGATCTCCATGAGACCAGGTATCAAGGCTGAAACCAGTTGTGACCCCTGCAGTAAGTACTACAGCCTCTCTCCCCGTGCAGTATTGTGATACGCAATGGTGATACATCCGCTTGGGGGGGGCAACGCGTTGTATTTCAATACATTTTCCAATCTTGCTGGCTGACACGTCGCACCAGACTGAGAGGGCGTGTCGGTTGCCAGTGCCTGCAAGACTGGCCAAAACATAGTATATAATTTGTATTACAAAATGTTTTAAAATAAAGACTAATGAGAACATGCATCAAGCTTATTAACGGTCACAAACAAGCCGATTCTCAAAATAGCCTCATTTACGAACGATAAAAGTACTTTTAAAATACATCAACTCAAAACGCATAGCAAAATAGGTACTATCAAACTTCAAATAGTTTCCAATTCATTCCTATGGCCCTCTACACCCATAGGAATTAACAACAAAATATTCTACTCCCTATTACAGATTGTGTATAAATATCAACTTATTTAGCTATTCCTACATACATTAAAATTGCAACTCTTACATAGCAATTCCTTAAAAATCGCTATTAAAGATTCACAATTCTTTAGCTTCATACATGTGTTCATAAATTATGAAAATAATCTAATAAACTAAAAATGTATTTCACAGCTTACACTTCACTACAACTGCACCAAAAACGGTGACAACAGACAACTTCAAAGAAAACTACAAAATCTACATGAAAGAAAAACATCAAACTAAGGGGCCTATTAGGATATCTGGCGGATCGCCACCGCCGCGGTGGCCACGGCCGGCCCGGCGGTGGCGATCCGCCCGCCAAATATCCTTTTTCACCCCCCGCCATATTAGCAAGGCGAGGGGCACTGCGGCGGACGGAAAGACCGTCCGCCCCTTTTCCGCCGGTCGAACTGTCGACCGAGCGGAATAGGGTCACAATATGGTGGCCATTCATATTATGATGTATGCGGTGACATGCCTTTCCATGGCGGAGACTCCGCCATGGAAAGGCATGCGGAGAATGCCTTCGGGGCCCATTGCGGGACCCTGGGGGGTGGGGGGGGTGGATGCCTGCACTTGGGGGGTACCCATGGTACCCCCCTTCATTGGCATACACAAGGTGGCAGGCACCGCGCGGTGCCTGTCACGTTGTGCATGCCAATGCACGACATGCATATATTGCATTGTGGCGGGTGCTGCTTACAGCACCGCCCACCGCAATGCAACGTATGAGGGATGCCACCATGGCGGTGGCATCCTAATTGTCATTGCAGGACCGCCACACCTCTTGCAGGCGGTCCCGTTTGCCGTTGCGGTGGCGGGCGGACACAGTCCGCCCGCCATCGTAATAGACCCCTAAGTAAGTATATAAAGGAACTAACAAATAGAACAAAATAATAAACAATAAATAAAATAACAATTTCAACTAATAGATACTTTTCTCTTCACAGCTCCTACAAACTGCACCAACAAAAAACATCCACGAAATTAAGTTCATCAACTACAATTAGTAAGTATTACTTGTTTTACTACTAAATACAAAATGATACAATTAAATTAAAAATATATGTAACATTTTAATAATAGAAACATTTTGCTTTCATACCAACAGAAAATATAACAGTGAATAAACAATGACCATCAAAACATACCATCAAGAAAAGTAAAGCAACACTAATGTAAGTATATTTTCTATAATATTAATTATACTAGCATGTTTATTATTTAAAATTGCATAATTATTAAACATATATATCTATATCTTCACAGATATACCCCAAAAATGGCAGAAGGAGCAAAGTTCATTACATCACAAAAGGGGAAACTACTGCTTTGCTACATGGGTTACACTTATACCCAAGAAAAAGTTATAGAAAATGAAACCCATTGGAAATGTAGCGAATATTATTCCAATGCCTGTTATGGGAGAGCCACTACAATAGATACAAATGTAGTGAATGTTAGAGAACACAACAATCCCCCCAATTTAACTGAAGTTGAAGTAAGAGATGACCTAGAGAAAATAAGGGAAGCAAGCACAAGTTCCCAACAGACAAGCACCCAAATACTAAAGAATGCTTTGACTAGAGTGCCAGAATATGTCACAGAACAACTACCTTCCATCCCCACTTTGAAAAGACTAATAGCAAAAATTAAAAGAGCTACAGCCCAAACTCCACCTATCCCCCAAACCTTTGGAGAAATCCAAATACTACCTGAGTATACCATCACCCACAAAGAGGAAAAATTCCTTATTTATGACAACGAAAGTCATGAAAAAAGAATTATTATGTTTGCAACTAATACAAATTTACAGAAACTTAAAAACTGCAAAACGTGGATGATGGATGGCACATTTAAAGTTAGGCCCCAAACCATTCTATCAGCTGTATACCATCCATGGAGAATATGAAGAGACAAATATCCCCTTTATTTATGCATTACTGCCTAATAAACAGAACACCACTTATGTAGAACTACTAACTATAGTCAAACAATTCACAGAAAATTACTGTCCCCAAAGAATCATAATAGACTTTGAGCAGGCAATGATTCAATACATCCTCAAACTATACCCACACACTGCAATACAAGGTTGCTATTGCCATTTTAATCAGAGCATATGGAGGCACCTACAGAAATCTACTTTGAGCATAGATTATTCAACAAATGGCAACTTTGCCTATCAAATTAAAAAATGAATAGCCGTGGCCTATGTCCCAACTACTGAAGTAGCCAATCACTACAACTTACTTATAGAAAGTCCTTTCTATAAGCTAATGAAACAAAATTAAGTCCCTTCCTAGACTACTTCGAAGACATCTGGGTGGGAAGGTTACATAGGTCAGGGCACCGTAGACAACTTAAATTTCAGATCCCCTGGTGGAACGTGTATGCCAGTACAGTGGCTCAAAAAGCCAAAACAAACAACGCGGTGGAAGGATGGCATAATGCCTTCCAAGCCACAATAGGAAGGGGACAACCAACACTTCACAAACTCATTGAAGCAATTAAAAAGAACATAGCTACCAAGAACTTAGACTAGAGCAATCACTAAGTAAAATAGGCCCTAAACTAAGTAAACAAACTAAAACTAGGTATGAATACCTGCAACATAAAAATAAGTTGTATCCAAATACCCAAGGTCTAGAATACCTAGACATAATTGCTAAATCAATTCTTTAAACTAAACAAAATATTAAACATTGTTTAAATCGTACAACTATAAAACATATAAACAGCAGATTTCTGTTTTTTAAATTAATAAATATAATAATGTCATAAATCTTTAAATATAGCACAACATTATATGACAATATAAATATTAAAAAAAGAAACAATGAAAAAAGAGATACATTTCCCATCCATAGTAAAAAAATATATTTACAATTATGTAGCAGTAGAATATCCTCAAAAACGATAAAATCCACAACAAACCAATTAAATACGAATCTATTGGATAACAAAGCCCCCAAAAAATTTCAAAAATACAACTGTACAAAACAAATCCAATGCCGCAAACCTCTTAATGACGAATCTCTCAAAAACCTGAAAATAGTTTAGAAAAAAGCACTCCAACAAACCGGGAAAAAAAGGAAATGTAAAGTAACTTGCTATCAAACAAAAAATAACATTTTCCTGTACTGAAAAAAAAAAACATCGGCAATCCATCCGTTCCCCAAAGACAAAATCTGTAAATGAAAAAGAAAACAACACCCGCCCACAACACAAATACAAACCCACAATCACTAACATCAACATTAAATATACAATGATAAATTTAATAAACACATAACTAACACTACATAACATTCTACTTATATCCAACACTATGTCAAACACATAAAACACTAAACTACCAAAACAACACCTAACTACAACAAAAATGATCAAATAACGCCCTAACAAATCTATTTAAACTGCAACTACCTTACCCCTACCCTAAAACTAACTTAAAACTAACTAACTTAAAAGTATATAAAATTAAACTTACCTGAACGGACTAAACGCAGCTCCCAACTGCGTGTTTCCATCTTCCAAAATGACCTAAAAACGAAACCGAAAAGTGAGAAAAAAGAAAAATAAATGGCCGCATAATTAAAATGAAAAAAAGACTAACTCCCCATAGACAACAATAGAAAATATAGCATTTTTTTAAAAATAATATGTATAAATGTATGAATTGCAATGTTTTTTCCCAATGTTTAAAATAAATTAAAAAATATATAAAATATACATTTAGGGGCCGATTCCGATTCGGGTCGGACAGCTCAAAAAGAGCCGTCCGGACGCTTACCTCCCGACCGACCCGTCCCGGGAGCCGGTCAGTCCTGCCGATCAAGTACGATGCGTGCATGTGCTGAAAACTCGACCGACACGAACTCGCCAAATAAATACTCAATTCACCCTACGACCCGGTCCCGTAAACGCAGAATCGACTCGCACGGGGGCTAGGTCAGAGCTGTTTCTGGCCGGACAAGTATGATGCGCACTTCCTATGCGCCGAGCGAGTCGACACGTACGGCACGTCACAGCATCCGGAAAAGCTGCATGAAAGGAACGATTCGCGCCACAACACGATCCCCGGACACGAGACGTACAAGCCTGCAACTGGGACCGAAACGAACCAACGACCAGTGCAGACGAGACGGTGTCGACATGAATCCCATCGCACAGGCCATACCGATCCTCTACATCCATGGACTGATCCGGAACAGACGCCAACGACGGAGACGGTAAGAGACACCCCCCAAACAAACAGCCGACACGTACCAGTAAACCTGTGACAAACACCCAGGCCCCCCTTGCCCATCACCCCCACCCATAGGGGGCCTCTTGCCTGTCACCACTACCACCCCCACCCATAGGGGCCCCTTGGCTGGGACTACTCTCACCCCCACCCATAGGGGGCCTCTTGCCTGTCACCACTCACACCCCCACCCATAGGGGGCCTCTTGGCTGGTACTACTCACACCCCCACCCATAGGGGGCCTCTTGCCTGTCACCACTCACACCCCCACCCATAGGGGGCCTCTTGGCTGGGACTACTCACACCCCCACCCATAGGGGGCCTCTTGCCTGTCACCAATTCCACCCCCACCCTTAGGGGGCCTCTTGGCTGGGACTACTCACACCCCCACCCATAGGGGGCCTCTTGCCTGTCACCACTCACACCCCACCCATAGGGGCCTCTTGGCTGGGACTACTCACACCCCCACCTATGGGGGCCTCTTGCCTGTCACCACTTCCACCCCCACCCATAGGGGGCCTCTTGGCTGGGACTACTCACACCCCCACCCATAGGGGGCCTCTTGCCTGTCACCACTTCCACCCCCACCTATAGGGGGCCTCTTTCCTGGGACTACTCACACCCCCACCCATAGGGGGCCTCTTGCCTGGGACTACTCACACCCCCACCCATAGGGGGCCTCTTGCCTGTCACCACTCACACCCCCACCCATAGGGGGCCTCTTGGCTGGGACTACTCACACCCCCACCCATAGGGGGCCTCTTGCCTGTCACCACTTCCACCCCCACCCATAGGGGGCCTCTTGCCTATCACCACCACCAATAGTGAACTGTGTGAGTACCACTACCAATGCCCACACACATAGGATGGGTGATGTGTAACACATACCCCATACCCCAACATAAGGACTACAAACCAAAGGATATCCACAACAACCTCATGACCACAACATGTAGTCTGTTTACAATACCCACCACAGTGAATATGACCATGTACACACAATGTAACTCACAACACGTGTCTGCAATACCATAGTGTGGCTAACACAAGCCAAGCCTCACATGAGCACTGCAGTAATGTCCTCAACACCCATCACTTGAGTGTACAAAAGGTAACTGTGTGGTACTAAACAGCAGCATATGTAGAGCACTGTGCTAATGGGGTCTCAACCCCCATCAGCACAGTGACATGAAGGTAAGTGTGGGGATCACACATGCAGCATATGTAGAGCACTGTGCCAATGGGGTCTCAACCCCCATCAGCACAGTGACATGAAGAGTAAGTGTGGGGATCACACATGCAGCATATGTAGAGCACTGTGCCAATGGGGTCTCAACCCCCATCAGCACAGTGACATGAAGGTAAGTGTGGGGATCACACATGCAGCATATATAGAGCACTGTGCCAATGGGGTCTCAACCCCCATCAGCACAGTGACATGAAGGTAAGTGTGGGGATCACACATGCAGCATATGTAGAGCACTGTGCCAATGGGGTCTCAACCCCCATCAGCACAGTGACATGAAGGTGAGTGTGGGGATCACACATGCAGCATATATAGAGCACTGTGCCAATGGGGTCTCAACCCCCATCAGCACAGTGACATGAAGGTGAGTGTGGGGATCACACATGCAGCATATGTAGAGCACTGTGCCAATGGGGTCTCAACCCCCATCAGCACAGTGACATGAGGGGACTCCACTCCTGTGGAAGGAAAGCTGTGCCATATGTTGTCCATGCAGGCCACCAGCATGTCAGCAGTATACTTTGTCACACAGCTAACATATACCACACATTGGTGGCCCTGGTAACAGCAGCCTGGGCACGGGAGGGTCCCCTGAGTCAACTGCACAGAGTCAACACACATGTAGATGAAGTAGCACTGAGGACACAGATGAGTCCATCCACATAGATGCATACACTTGCATGTCCATTGGAGATGGCCACACAGTCAGTGAAATGGGCCAATTGAACCATGCTAAGGCCAACAGGTGTGCATGTGTGTAAGACACTGATGAGACATTGCTAACAAAAGATAGATAACACATTTCCAAAGACCATAATCATGACCCCGTCGGATTGCTGCAAAGGATGACATGGATACACACCCCAACAGGACATACCCCCCATGGGCCACATGGTCTCCAGCACAGTGACACTACATTTCCCAGCCATGGAATACACCATCACTGGAGCAAGGGCATGTCAAGTATCAACAACATCATGTACATCTGAAGCAAAACCACTAGTGAACAAAAAGGAGCTTTTATTCAGCCGAGTTATTTGTGAAATGGAAAATCAAGAAGAAAAACATGAAGGCCTATGGCCAGTCCATAAACAGACCCAACAGGGTCAAGTGTCCAAATGCCACATTTGGCATGCCTGCACTGCCAACGGAAGGGGACATACCCCTGGGAGGGGCATACATAGAGGCCAGCCAGGCACCGCAGGTACAGGATCATGGGTCTACAGAAACAGGCAGGGAAGGGCTGGTGGGTGCATGGAGCGGCAGCTGCAGCGGAGGAGTCTGACAGGGTGGGTGCCGGCACGACTGGGGGCACAAGTCAGGATCAGTGGGTGCCGGCACAACTGGGGGCACAAGTCAGGAGCAGTGGGTGCCGTCACAACTGGGGGGCACAAGTCAGGATCAGTGAGTGCCGGCACAACTGGGGGCACAAGTCAGGAGCAGTGGGTGCCGGCACAACTGCAGTGGGCAGGTCAGAGGGAGTGGACACGGAACCCACTGCAGTGCCCAAGTCAGACCGGGAGGGCAGAGACTCCACTGCAGTGCCCATCCCCAGGGGAGCAGGAAGTGGATCCGGTGATGTGGGCAGGACGGAGGGGAGGGCACGCCCTCCACAGCAGTGCCACACACAGGCTGAGTGGGGTGTGGGGTGCTGGAAGAGCAAGAGGCAGGTGGGGAAGGCCTGAGCATCTTGGGGATGCGGTAGCGGTGGGTGGGTGAACCTGGGGCAGGGTGTGGTGGTGGGACCTGTGGAGTGGGAGCCTGGGGGATGGCGGGTGGAGACTGTCTGGTGGAGTGTTGGGCCGGTGGTGGGGTCTTGCTCTTCCGTGTGCGGGGGACCTGCGGCGTGGTGTCTCAGCCTGCCTGCGCCTGGGGGAGGGTGTCTGGGGGCGAGGGACACCCCCTCTGTGTGGCCGGACCCCCTCTTCCCCTTGTGTGCTGGTGTGGATGGATCAGTGGGGAAGAGTCCGAGGTCGACCAGGAAGAGCCTCTTTGCAGCTGGGGATGCAGTTGAGGCAGTGGAAGGGGCCGTGGAAGGGGCTGTGGAGGGTGAGGCATCGGAGGACTGCGGAGTGCCTGTGGATGCATGTGTGTGTGTGTCTGACCCATCCCCGGTGAGTGTATTTTCAGTCCCCTGAGTATGCGTGCGTGCATGTTTAGACTTTGGCTTGGGGGTGTGTGTAGTGCCTGGGTCTGTTGTGTGCAATGATGGTGCAGGTGTGTGTGTGAGTTGGACAGGTAGGGTGCTGGGAGTAGGGGATGGGGCAGGGGCAGGAGGGGGAGGGACTGCTGGAGGAGGGACACTGCTGCCGTCAGTGAGGAGGCCATGCCCTGACTGGTCCTCTGTAGGGCAGACATGGATGATGACATGCCCTCCATGTACGACACCAGCTGGTTCAACAGACCTGTGTGCACATGGAAGACACGCAGCATGGATGACTGCCCCACATGGATCTGCCGCAGCAGGTCGACAGACTCCTCACTCAGGGCTGCAGGGGACACAGGGGTAGGGGTGCGGTGCCTGACTGGAAGGAGACATGCCCATGAACACGGGCGCCTCCACGGACCTTAGATGTGGGAGCCATGGGGAGGGCAGTGATGGTGGGGGCGGGGACAACCTCAACAGGTGTTGGATGGTGGCTGCTGCCACCCGCCTCCACAAGGAAGTCCCCGTCACTGCTGCTGTGGTCCTCAGCTGCGGTGGTGTTTGCCGAGGAGCCCACAGACTCACTCCCCTCGCCCTCCGTGCCACTGGGTCCCTCCGACTCCTCAAATTCCGACCCAGTCTGGCTCTCTGGCTCCCCTGGTCCGTGGAGCGGTCTCCCTCTGTGTCCGTGTCTGTATCTGCACAGGGAAAATAGAATGAAAACACATTAGTCATCTGCACTGACCACACACACCACAGAAAGTACAGCACATCAGTGGCCAAGTGCGGGCATCAATCAGTTGAACTTTGCTAGGAGTGCTCACACAGATTTGCATAGGCCAATGGTTAGTCTGAGAGTCGAGCATGGCATTCACATCCCTCCTGCCCTTGCACCCATCTGTCTTGCGCATGTAGGATCCCTACACCCCACTGCAGACACATGCACCACCTACCCATCACTTGACAAGACCTGAAAATACGTAGTGGTCTGTCAACATGCACACATCACATCTGCTGACAATGGACCTGTACATTTGCCTGGACGTAGGGATGGCCAGTGTTGCATCTGAGAGGCTGGGGCTGAGTACATGCACCAGACATCCTGATCCCCGCAAGTCCTGCATACCTTGGCACAATGGAGTGCATGTTGCACATGACACACTCCTGCTGGATCACCCCTAGGTAGTGTAGTCCCATGGCTCAGCCATGCCTGTGAGATCATACATCACAGTCTCCAGTCACAGGGGGCAGGGCAGCCCTACAACAACTGTCACCACTGTGTCACATTCCCAAGACATGGGGCCTGCAAACTCTGCAGCTGACAACTACACATTACCATCCACAGTAACAACAGCGTCTGGATTCTGATGTGCCCACCCCAGATCCATTGGACGCATGAGAGACATGGGACAGGGCACTCTGAAGCTGAGCAACTCGCACTCTGCTGTGAATGACACCCAGCTGCTGGAACTACCCGGTTGCAGGCACCATTGTGCACGGTCAAGTCATCACATCCATACATGTCACAGAGGTATTGTCTCACATGGGCACATCTCAGATTGCATGCTGACCCCAAACCCATGTACACACCAGTGGGCCTGACAACGGTGCCACAGCACAATGACACAGGGGCAGACACCTGAGGGAACTGTTCACCTGGCACAAAGTGCCAACCGAGACACGGGAGTGGGAGTACAGACTGTAGCATGCCCTGGACTAGCCATGACTGTCCTGCTCCACGTGGAACAGGTGATAGCCATGGACAGTAGGCAGGTGGCTGTGCATATGTGACACACTTGAGGTACATGCTCCAGAGGCCCCAACAGTTTACCCAACCAGCAGCATGGGTGTGTGCCGAATGCCCCAGGCACATGTGGTGAGCCCGAGCTGTCAATTGGCCACATGACAGGAGTACATGCAGATAAATACCAGGACCCTGGCATGTACTGTACAATGGTCCCACCCTTGAAGCACAACACTGAGTCCCCTGAAGCAATGCTGGCCCACATCCCATGCACCTTCACATGTAAGGGCACAGTTCCCACGTGACACTATGCCCAGACAGAAACAGCAACACCTGGCAAACAGATGAGAAGGGGGCAAGTCACCAGAGAGGGACATGGGTCCTGGACTAACTGAACAATGTACTGTTGAGGTGTTACCAGGCCAGAGGGGGCACATAGCATGTCAGACACAGCACACAGTGCAGTCATGTACTCACCCCCTCCTTGCTGCTGTCTGGCCTTCAGCTGCCCATCCAGGTCCGGGAAGACCACCGCCAGGATCCGGAGCATGTGGGGGTCAGGGTCCGGTGTCCGCCCCTCCTGCGTGGAGGCGACAGCTTCAGCTGGACCCGTGCGATCCTCCGGGTCCAGCCCCGAAGGTCCTGCCACCTCTTCTGGCAGTTGCGGATCCTGCGCCTGTAGACCCCCACGGATCTCACCGCCCGGACGATGCTCCTCCAGATATCATGCTTCTTCTGGGCAGCAACCTGTGAGGATGACAAAGTGCAGAGGACATTACTACACTGGCAACATATTAGTGCAACACACAGGCAGTCACACATGTGGGCATCAGCAAGGCTAATGAGGTACACAGGTGGTGCAACTATGGTTGAGGGACCGGTGTCCAGCACTCACAGCTTTGAGACATGGCCTGGGAAGGGGACCTAGTGACAATACACCTTGCACTGCACTGCAACTGTGCAGTACATGTGGGTGCCCCATTTGTGGCAAGAGCAGTAGTCAGTGGGCAACCAAGCCACTGGTGTACACACTAATGCTGCTGCTGGTCAGACCAGTAGCACAATTAGCAAAGCAGTGGACAGCACACTCACCTGCTCCCCTGGTTTCCCATAGAGCTTGGTGTACTGCGGCAGGAGCCCGTCCAGCAGGGCCTGGTTCTCCTCCTCACTGAAGGCTGGGGCCCTCTCCACAGTACGTGCCATCATTGAAGCCAGAGGAAGCAGAGACAGCAGCAGTGATGATCTTGATGTGCTCCAGTAGCATGTGGTGCAGGCAAGTGGGTTCTCTGGGGGCCAGGCAGCCTTATATCTGTGCTGTGGAGGCATGTCTGCCCTGGGGTACAAAGGGATAGGTCCAAAAGCTTGCATCCTATGAATTTGGCCAATCCATGGGATAGCACGACTCGTACACGCCTTCAGCATCATTTAAAACATCACCTCCATGACACACTGGCAATTGCAACAATGTTGTACGACTCCAACTGAATTTCCTGCACACGCCTCGTTCAAATTTCAGATCCGCGTCCATCACCATGACAGCTCATGGCCAATGAGGGTGCAGGGCCCGGCAAATGACTGTACTACGCGGATTTTGAATGGCAACACACACCCGTCTCCATCAGATTCAATGGGCAAGACGTGCGCGCGGCTCGGCGCCAGTACACGACGGACGCGTCACACGCGTCCGTCGCCATTGCAATGTGTGTCCCTGACATGTGCGCGGCTCGGTCATACACGACCGACGCGTCACACGCGTCCGTCGCCATTGCAATGTGTGTCCCTGACATGCGCGCGGCTCGAGTCATACACGACCGACGCGTCACACGCGTCCGTCGCCATTGCAATGTGTGTCCCTGACATGCGCGCGCGCTCGGTCATACACGACCGACGCGTCACACGCGTCCGTCGCCATTGCAATGTGTGTCCCTGACATGCGCGCGGCTCGGTCATACACGACCGACGCGTCACACGCGTCCGTCGCCATTGCAATGTGTGTCCCTGACATGCGCGCGGCTCGGTCATACACGACCGACGCGTCACACGCGTCCGTCGCCATTGCAATGTGTGTCCCTGACATGCGCGCGGCTCGGTCATACACGACCGACGCGTCACACGCGTCCGTCGCCATTGCAATGTGTGTCCCTGACATGCGCGCGGCTCGGTCATACACGACCGACGCGTCACACGCGTCCGTCGCCATTGCAATGTATGTCCCTGACATGCGCACGGCTCGGTCCGAACAAGTTATTTGGGTTTTGGGGACATTGAACGTGTCGGTCAGCCTTGCTGTCAATTCCTGACAGATGACATCCTCTGTCACTAGCTAGGGACTATGGGGCACACCAATGGCACCACTGCCTGTGCCACAGTGTGTCCCCAGTCATGTATGGCTGCCTCTTATGTGTGTGTCTGGGGGCACAGGATGTGTTTGGTCGTGTGCCACTTGTTGACAAGCACTCCCAGGCTGGACCCGGATGTGGGTGGACACATACATGTGTGGTGTGCCCATTGCCACAGGGGGTGCAGCAATGCAGTACAGGACATTGGCAATGGACACAGTCCCAGCCAGGATGTGCGTGTGTGTCGTGTCACATGTACCCTGTCTCATCAGTGTTAGTAGCTTCAACGCAGGGTGAACCAGTGTCGACATTGTGATGTCCATACACTATCTGTGTGCATGTGGTGTGATCCAATGTGAGCTGATCCACACATCACATTGGTTTGTACATGCACAGTGTTGTTGTGTGGGGGTGGCACAGACACCTACATATGTCCACTTGTGGCGACAGGGCACATGGACTGTGGCTAACATGCTTGTTGTGTGTAATGTCAACGATACGTCACATCATGCCTGTGTAACTGTCAGTCAGGGAGCTGTGATGTGGAGAAAATATCTGTCCTCACTAGTCACTGTGGGCTTTGTGTGGTAGGTGGCAACAGGGCAGATGTACTGTGCTAGGGCCCATTGCTTTGTCATGGCACAACAGGGGCCCTGTCATGTGCACATCTTGGGCTTCAATGTGCGTTGATGCCATGTATGGGACATTAGTGTCTGTAACCTGTGGCAACCACCTCAGCTCATTGTGTTATGTGTTTGTTTATGATGGGCTGTGTTGCTGTGGCTTTGTGACATTGCTGGAGGGTGTGCCTTCATCCTTTGTTTCTGTCTGTACTGCAGGGCCCCAAATGTACCTAGGCCATTCCCGGACCTGGCAACGATGGTGGAACGTGAGTCCATCAGAAAGTACCGTTTCACCAGGGCAGTGATTGAGGAGTTGGCAGGGCAGTTGGGCCCACACCTGCAACCTGGCCGGCCATACCCGACGGCACTGACCCCCAAGGTGAAGGTGATGGCAGCCCTTCATTTCTTTGCGACGGGTACCTTCCAGTACACTGTGTCTTCTGGTGGAGGGATGTCGCAGACAATGTTCAGTCGGGTGCTTCGGGATGTGTTGGAGGCCATGTTACATTTCCTGGACCTGTACATCTATTTCCCCACACCCCAACGACTTGCAGACATAAAGGGTGACTTCTATGCCCTGGGGAGGATGCCAAATGTCATAGGCTCCATTGACGGGACACATGTGGCTTTGGTGCCACCACAGGCACATGAGCTGCCATACAGGAACCGCAAGCATTTCCACTCCATCAATGCTCTGGTGGTTTGTTTGGCGGACATGACAATCTCCCATGTGTGTGCCCGTTTCCCTGGGTCTGCGCATGATGCCTATGTGATGAGGAGTAGTCGTGTCCCTAGACTGATGTCACGGATGCAGAATCTACGTGCCTGGCTTGTTGGTGTGTACTGACTTTTCCTCATTGTGTGTGCCTGCCAATTGTGTGCTACCTGTTTTTCTCCAACTCCTCTAATGTGCATGTGTCTGTATGTAGGTGACTCTGGATATCCCAACATGCCATGGTTGCTGACACCCCTGAGGAACCCTGTGACACCAGCCGAGATGCGCTACAACCAGGCACATGGTCGTACCAGGAGGGTGATAGAGCGGACATTTGGACTCCTGAAGAGCCGCTTCAGGTGTTTAGACAAGACAGGAGGTGCCCTCCCGTATGCCCCTGCTAAGGTGTGCCGGATCATCATCGTAGCATGCATGCTGCACAATCTGGCAGTGCGAAGGGAGTTGCCCCTCATCCAGGATGACAATGACCAACACCCGCCACCTGTGGAGGATCCTGGCCTGGGCCAGGATGCCAGTAGCGATGATGAGGCTGCGGAGGATGTCCGCACACAGCTCATCAACAACTTCTTCTCCTGAATGTGAGTATACAGTGATGTGTTGTAAATGTGTTGTGTGTGCATGTTTTGTGTGTGTGGTGCACCTTGCGTGTGGCTGTGTGCTACTTGTGTGGATGCCTGCAGTGATGTGTCCATCCAGTTTACCTGTACTCCCCACCAGTTGTGTGATGATTAGTATTTTGGGGTGGTGTAGTCTGTGATTTGTGTTTGCCATGTGTGTTGCAGTTGTATGGCGTCATGCAGTGTTAACAATTGTGTTTCTGTCTGTCCTTCACAGGGTACTGTGGCTGTTGTTTGGTGTACAGAGACCCCTGATGCCCATGCTCCACTGCCAGGATGGAGTCGTTAGTGTCCCGACGAGTGATGTGCCAGGCACCCCAGGACTTCCGTAGTTATCCACTTGGTGACCGTGTGCCCACTGTCAGGTGTTGCTAGCTTGCATGTGTGTAATAAGGGACATGTGGCAATTGCCTGACAATAAACTGTGCTGCACCTTCTGATGTGTGTTGCTTGTGCCTACACATCAGACTGACATTGACGTACTGCACTTGTGGGCCTGTCACCACTGACTCAGGTTGGCTGTGTAGTTTGTGCATACCACAGGCTTGCTTGTCAACATTGATGTTGGCAATGAATTGGTTGGACGTGGTGGGCATGTGTAAAGTAGACCTGGTGGTGTGTCTCCCACATATGTGGCACATTGGCCTGACTGACATGACAGTGTACTCATCACAGTACAGGTTTGCATGCACAGTGTTCTTCAGCACATCCAGATCTACATGCCACTGGCAACCTCTCAATCACCACAGAGTCACGTCTTGTGTTTAGGTGAATTTATTAGCACATAAGTGGGGATGGTGCTCAGGATTGGGAGTGTTGTCCGTTGGCTTTAGAATCCAAAGTTCACAGATAACAAGTTAGGAGTGTTGGTAGATGAAATGTCTAGAGTACAGTCCACAGTCATTAAGCACATTGTTCCAACTCAGACCCTCCATGTCATGTGGGGAGTACGATGTCGTACAACAAGGTGAACGGTTTGCACACAAAGGTCACTGTCCAGAACAGGTGTTGGTTACCTGGGGGATGTGCATGGGCATCTTCGTCTCACTTGTTCCTCACCGGACGACCCCTCTTCTTCTTCTCAGGGGAGCCTCACCTGCAGGCTGCTGCCGTGCACGGGGGCTTCCACCAGACCCCCTCACTCCCTGTGGCAGTGGCAGATGTTGTTGCCCGAGATGTAGTCGTCGCACAGGGAGGTGGGCTCAAGTTGGTGCTGATCTGGCGGAGGCAGGTCAACATTTCCCGGTGCACCACTGCTATATCTTCCATGGTATCCCACTTGGACTCCATATTTGACAGGTGTGTTTCAACACGGGACATGTGGGAGTCCAAGCGGGCATGGTGGGCAGCCTGCTGTTCTTTGATGTCCGTGAGGATCCCCACTACCTGGCTGAACCCTCCGGTGCTCTCCTGGTACGCATCCATGATGCGTTCCAGGTGGGTGTCATCCTGCAGACCCGCACCCTCAGTGGAGCCTCTGCTCGGCCTCCCACCCCTCCCACCACCCCTCGCCACACGGCCAGCACCTGTGGTGTTCCGCACAGGTGTCACAGGGGGACCTTGGATGTTGTTGCTGTTGTCAGGTGCCCTGGTGCCCTGTGACTCTGTGCCGTCTGATGGTTCGGTGGGTCTGTCCGTGTTGGCAGGGGTGGCTTGCGGTGTATCAGCAGTTGCAGGGGTGGTTTCAAGGGTGGCAGGTGAATGTTGCCGAGGGGCTGCATGAGGGCCGAGACCGGAGGGGCCAGCTTGGGTGTCGTCCGACGAGGTGTGAGACTGTGCGCCACCGGAGCCAGGTGGGTCCACCGGAGCCTGGGACTGGGACTCTTCCTCGTCTGTGGTTGAGTCCACATCTGCCCCTGTGTTTGGAAGGAAGACACAATGTTAGTGATGTATTCATGGACATCAATGGTTCATACACATGACATTGGCCACTGTGGTTGGTGTTGCATGCCTGTCCATTGCATCATCCTACTTTGTCACTGCGGGAGATTTCCATTAGTGTGGTGCATTCACCTGACACCCTGAGGCACTTTGGTTGTCAAGTCTAGCTGTCTGCCTGCCTGGCATCTTAATTGCACGCTGGATTGTACTGTGCCATTCCTGCACTGGTGCTGACACATGCCTGACACAGGTGTTTCATCCCTGTCAACATTTGTGCTTTGACGCTGGCATCCTTGCAAAGGCACCTAGTTTGGGATCTCTGTTTGGGGCATGTGTGATGCCAGTTTGTGTCAGTCAATGTGCATCACATTAGTGTGTCTGCACAACCTGGTCACAGTCCAGCATGCCCGGGTTGTCCTGATGTTCTCTTCTGTGTTGTCTGTGTCCCCAGTCCACATCCCATTTCACACAGGTGATGGTGTCACTGTTGCTAATGGAGTTGTGTGTGAGTTTTGTGTTTGCACACATGCTTTGTGATGTCAATGTCCTCCATGGTGGTATGGACTGTTCGCTGCGGCTGTCTTTCTTTACTAGAGTCGTGACCAGAGGTGTGTGTTCGGTTGCTTCAGCTGTGACTTGCATGCCTGCTCCAGTGCAGCCCATGTTAGTCCTTGTGTCCCCAGTGTCCATGTCAGTGAGTGCTGTGTGGTGTGGATGATGCCTACAATACTGGACAATGTCTGCGTTTCATGTGGCTGACAACGGGTGTTTGAGTGTATGTCAGCATGCTACAGTGTGAGGGATGTTGGTAGGTCCATTGTAGTCAGTCAGGTGTCCCCTGTCACTGCTGTGTATGTGAGTTGCTGTGTGTTTGGATCTCTGTGGTAGGTCTGCATTTCTGCACTTGTCAACTACAATCCGCGCCTACCTGTCCAGGCCAGAGGGGGTCCCTGGGACACTGCATCCCCGGAAGTTGAGTGCAAAGGTACATTTGCAATAGCTGGCAGTGTGACTGTGATTGGGTTGGTCGATGCGTGTGTGTGACTAGCAGCCTACTCATACATTGTATCCATGTGTCAGCCATCTTGCCCTGCTCTTTGGTTTGGCAGTGTGTGTTCCCAGGGCTGCTGTTAGTTTTTGCTGGATAGATGTGATTTGCAGCTGCCTCATTGGTTTTCTGTGTCATTGCAGTACCTCCTCCTCCCCCAGGGGCCAGGCAATTCACACAGAGACATGCTTCAATGTCGGTGAGTGTGGGTTGATGTTGAGGTTGTGAGTCAGTGGTGTAGTGGTGGTTGTACACAAGTGGCAACAGTCCCTGTACGTCACACAGCAGTAGCCAGTATGGTGGGTCTTGGGTGTTGTTTGCATGAAGTGTGGGTAAATGCCTTCTCCCAGGTGAGTTGTGTGGAGTTTGTGTTGAGGGGTGTGTGACAGCACATGGTGGTGGGCATGGTCAGAGCTGGCAGTGCTTCTCCCTCCATGGCCAGATGGGCCACTATTGTGTATGCTTCCCTTGCAGGGAGTGGCAGTTGACTTTCAGGATGTCAGGCATCAGGGTCCTGCATTTGGTATGTGCACATAGCCCATCAGGGCCTTGTGCTCCCCACAGCAGGACCCAGTGTCAGCCATCTTGAGGGTACATTTCCACTGCCTGTGAGGTGCGCATGGTTCGAAGTGGTGTTGTTGGTCCATTTGTGAGGGGGCTATTGGCTGTGACTACAACTCCCATCATGCTTTTGGCTACACTGACTTCCCCAACATCCCCGAGCTTCCTTCCTGTGGGTCAGGTTCCCTGTGAGGTGGTGTGACAGTGGTGGCAGACTGTGTGGCAGTGTCTGTTGGGGTTTTGTGGCACTGAGTTGCTCTGATTTTTGCTAAGTTTGTACACGTGATGACATAGTTCAATGTTGGTATGAGATAGCAGGTGTTGTGTTGCTGTGCCAGGCATATGGCTGTAGGGATGACTTTGTTTGTGTTACTGTGGCTTTGTTGACGGAAGTTGTTTTGCCTGTCCCCTTGACGGTGACATGTGTACATGGCCCCACAATCTTGAGTCTCTTATTTGTGTACTCACCAGGCTCTGGGATGTCAGTCAGACCATGTATGCTCTCCGGTGGTAAGATGGCCTGCACCTTCTCCTCCCAGGACCGGAAGTAAACGGGTTTGGCAGCGGGGCCGCTGCCGGTGTGCTTGCTGAGCTTATGGTCCTTCTCCAGCAGCTTCTTGACCCTCTTGCGCACGTCATACCACCTGTTCTGGCAGTCATCCTTTGTGTGCAAACAAGGTGCTTGTGCGCTCACCTTGTTGACGATTCTCTCCCACATCTTGGCCTTCTGGGACATGGGGGTCTTCTGTACCAATGTGCCAAACAAATGTGGCTCTACTCTGATGATTTCATCTACCAACACTGTCAACTCACTATCTGTGAACTTTGGATTCTTCTTGGGGGGCATGGTGGTGGTGGTGGTGGTGTCGAGGGTGGTGGGTTGGTGGTGGTGGTGGTGGTTGTGGTGAGGGGGTGGATGTGGGAGTTGGGGTAGTGGTGTTGGGGTGGGGGTGGTGGGGGTGGTAGTGGTGAGGGGGGTGGATGGGGGAGTTGTGGTAGTGGTGTTGGGGGGTGGGGGGTGGTGGTGGTGGTGGTAGTAGTGGTGAGTGGGGTGGATGGGGGGTTGGGGTACTGGTGTTGGGGGTGGGTGGGTTGGTGATGGTGAGGGTGAGTGGATGGGGGTTTGGGGTAGTGGGGGTGGTGTTGGTGGTGAGGGTGGGGTGGATGGGGGGTTTGGGGTGGTGGTGGGGTGGTGGTGGTGGTGATTGGTGTGTGTGTGTGTGAGGGTGCAAGTGAGGTTTGTGGGTGTGTGTGTGTGAATGCTGTTGGTGAGATGGCAATGGTGTGTGTCAGCAGAGTTGTGTGTGTGGAGGTTCTCAGGAAATGGCAATGGCTCATGGGAGTGATTGGTGGCCTTTAAATATGTTGAGTTGTGGGTGTGTCTCTCTTAATTGATTTTTTTTTTTTATATATTTTCGTTGTCAGTGCTTGTTTGGTCCTTTTTTTGTGTTTGGTCAGCTGTTGTTTGTGTGTGTGTACGAGATGTTCTTCTGACCGTGCCGGACGCTGCTGGTGAGTCGTACAGGCTTCTCCGAGCCTTTCACGCTGTTGTTATGCTGTGTTGTGTATGTCGTGTGCGACTCGGTCAATGGGCGTTCGACTCGGTCGTGGGCGTTCGTTTCGCTCGCGGGAGTTCGAGTCGGTCGCGGGCGGAGTCCGTTGGTTTGAGTGTTTGTATCGTGTGCGTGTCGGTCGTGCGGCTTGTGCTCCATGCGAGTCGTTCTTGTTTCCCACGTATGGCATCGTACTTTGCAACTCGTACGTCACGGGTACGTGTCGCTCGGCTCCGTTCCGGGTACGTGTCGGACGGTACTGCTCGAGGGCTTTTTCCGGCCAGAGGCTATTTTTCCGTACGGCTCCGTCGTCCGGTTCATATTCGGGAGAGTCGGTTGGAATTCACAGGCTTTCCATCGTACTGCGCGGGTCGTACGGCGGCAAGACGTGTCGGTCGGTACTTTATCCCGGGACGTGTCGGTCGGTTCACTTTACAAACGGAATCGGAATCGACCCCTAACTGTTATATTATCCCAAAAAGCTAAAATATAATATTTAATGTATATTAAAATATATGTTTATTTCATACACTGTAAATATACAAAAAATATAAAAATGTGATACAAAATATATATGTTGTACAAAATATTTCTGTTAAAAATATTGTAAATTATTTAACATATTAAATAATATTTTATTAAAAATAATATTCAATATACGAAATAATAAAATATAACCTTGTCAAACACATATTATACAAATTTTCAAAAATAATAACATTAGATAAAATGTATTATAAAAATGTTTAAAAAATGTATACAAATGTTGTTAATAAACCATAAAAATTAAACTGTTCATAAATAAAAAATTTTAAATATTTTGCTTTACCATTACATGAGTATACTACTAAAAATTTACTATTTTTCAAAACTGTAAACAAAATGTATATATAAAAATATATTATTTGTTTAACATTTATACATGAAAAATGAATGTTACAAATATGTTATACTTTATAATAAAATGTGAATACCATCAACATTTTTGATTTATGTTTTAAATATTGTAATACATTTTCTAACCAAAGAAAATGAAAAGAATGTAATTGTGAATGAAAATATAAATGTTTTTCCATAAAGAAATGTTCAAAATAAAAACTAACATACATCTATTTACTTATTACAATATACAGATAAACTGTACACAAAATTATACATGATAAATAATAAATGATTCCTATTACTAACTTCCAAATAACTTAAACTCTGACAAAAAGCAGAATAATACGCCCCACAAATTACTATCCCAACAACAAAAATAACTATAATCAACAAAACTGCTGTATAATAAACCATAATAATTTACTATTCCAACTCCAAATAAACTCAGGGAAAGGGCTGGATACTTAATCATAATAATTTACTATTCCAACTCCAAATCCACTAAACTCAATGAAAGTGCTGGATAGTAAACCATAATAACTTACTATCCCAAATCCTAATGCACATAAACTCAGGGAAAGTGCTGGATAGTAAACTATAATAATTTACTATTCCATCTCTAACTCCAATTAAACTCAGGGAAAGTGCTGGATAATAAACCATAATAATTTACTATAACAACTCCAAATCCAACTAAACACAGGGAAAGTGCTGGATAGTAAACCATAATAATTTACTATTCCAACTCCAAATCCAACTAAACTCAGGAAAAGTGCTGGATAATAAATTAAAATATTTCACTATCCCAAATTCAGATCCAAGTAAACTCAGATAAAGTGCTGGATAGTAAACCATAATAATTTACTATTCCAACTCCAAATCCAAGTAAACTCACAGAAAGTGCTGGATAGTAAATCATAATAATTTAATATTCTAACTCCAAATCCACATAAACTCCGGAAAAGTGCTGGATAGTAAACAATAATAATTTACTATTCTAACTCCTAATCAACATAAACTCAGGGAAAGTGCTGGATAGTAAACCATAATAATTTAGGGGCCGATTACGATGGCGGACGGACTCGAGTCGGTGACTGGGACCGCCCGCCTGTAAGGCGGTGATCCCGCACGTAGTATTACGATGCGACCACCACCATGGCGGTCACATCCAGGCTATTTAATTTTGCGGCAATGCTAAAAAGCCATTTTGTGCATTTCCCTTCACTACATGGCAGGCACCACACGGTGCCTGCCACTTAGTGCAGGGAAATGTAGGGGAGTATCATGGGTACCCCCCCAGTGCACCACCACCCCCCACAGCGGGCCCCCGAATCCAATCCCTGCCAGCCTTTTCATGGTGGTTTCCCCGCCATGGAAAGGCTGGCTGCAGCCAGCATTGTAATTTGGCAAACAGTGCCTGCTAGGCACCGCCACCATTCTACCCACGCTGACCGCTCCGCCAGGCAATCGGTACGATTGCCTGTGGCAGAACCGTGGCGGGTGGTCTTTGCGACCGCCACAGAACTAGGACAATTCCCCCCGCCATCGTAATTTGGCGGGGGGAAAATTGCTGTCAGATGGCGGAAGGTCCGCCACCGCACAGCTGGCGGTGGCTGGACTTCCGCCATCATAATCGGCCCCTTAGTATTCCAACTCCAAATCCACATAAACTCCGGGAAAGTGCTGGATAGCAAACCATAATAATTTACTATTCCAACTCCTAATCCACATAAACTCAGGGAAAGTGCTGGGTAGTAAACCATAATAATAAACTATTCCAACTCCAAATCCAAGTAAACTCACAGAAAGTGCTGGATAGTAAACCATAATAATTTAATATTCCGACTCCTAATCCAAGTAAACTCAGGGAAAGTGCTGGATAATAAATTTAAATAATTTACTATTCCAAATACAAATAAAATCAAGAAAAGTACTGAATAAACCCCCCCATTTTGATCTTTCAAACTACCAAAAATATATTCTTAACAAAACATTTGCTATTAAATTTTTATTAGTTTTAAAAATATATAATAAAAAAATGTATTAAAAAATAAAAATGTTTAATAATTACACATTCTGAACAAATATTTTAAATATATAAATATTTAAAAATATGTTTTAAATTATTCACTAAATTGTATAATAAAATTATTTACAAATACAAATTTATGAAAATATTTTTTTAATTTATTAAAACGTAACCTTTTAATAAAAAACGAAAAATGTTCTCAAAATTGGCATAAAGTATTTTGCAACACAAATAATTTCGAATTTTACAAAATTTAAAAATTTTAATTTTATAATTTTCTTGTAATAATTATATATTTCTTATTTTCTTATTTAAAATTTATTTTTTATCCAAACATTCTTAAATTATTCCCCACCCATATCCCCTATAAACCCAATATCCTGCTCCTAAAGTTAAATAGAAATGTAAAAAAAAATTTCAACACAATATTTTTAAATTACTCCCCACCCTTATACCCTATAAACCCAACCTCCCGCTCCTAAAATATATACAAATTTAAAAATTATAGTAATTTTTCAACAACATTTTTAAATTACTACCCACCCTTATCCCCTATGAACCCAACATCCCGCTCCTAAAATATATACAAATTGTGAAAAAATAGTAATTTTTCAACATTTTTAAATTACTACCCACCCTTATCCCCTATAATCCCAACATCCTACTCCTAAAAATTATATTAAAACAAAAAAAAAAATATTTAAACATAAAAAAATTATTTAAACATTATAAAATTAGTAAAACAAAATAAAAAAATAAAAATATAGAACATAAAAAAAGAGAAACCATAAAATCGATATTATTTACATCGAGAAAACTTACCTCAATATTTTACACCATCGACATTCCGGCCTCAATATTCTTGCATGTCGATATTTTTCCATCGATATTCTGGGGTCGATTCCGATCTGGGTCGGAAAGCCCTCCGACCGAGCCGGATCCGGAGTGTTTTCCGACCGAGCCGTACCCCTGGAGTCCGACCGAGCGAGTACGATGCTGCCGCATGCTGACGGACTCGGCTCGTTCGGATTCCCATTGAAGTCAATGGGCGCCGGCCGTACGACGCGCGCATGGCCTCGCATCAGCTGAATAGGTACGTCTCGCAAAAGGGCGCCCCCTGCAGTGGATACGCGTTGGTGCCATCCGCACCGTACATGCATGTGAAGGGGGGACCCTTGGGTCCCCCCCTGTGTTTGACTCGTTAGGCTACGGGTGAAGGGGGTCCGGCACGGACCCCCGAAGTCCGCTTCCCGGAGCTTTTTCGTCCCGGAGACTCCGACTCGATCCGGCTGTCCGATTCGTGCATTGTACTGGCTCGGTTGGAAATCGACTCCATTGCGCGGTACGGTTCGTCTGCGACCGAGTCGTACGGAGCGGTTCGGACCCGGAAACGAGTCGGTCGGCAATTTCGCGTTCATTCGCATCGTACTTGGGCGTCCGGACCTCTGTACAACTCGGTCGGAAACAAAGCCTCCGACTCGGATCCGGTAAAGCCGAATCCGATTCGGAGGCCTTCCGACCGAAATCGGAATCAACCCCTCTGTCTCTGCACCATGTTTGGCATTCACCTCTATTGTGAATCCCCGGAGGAACAAGCTATATGTGGTTAATTAGACCACTCCTTTCCAGCTGTCTCTTCTATTTTTCCTTTCAATTCCCCTTCCTCTCCAGGGTTTGGTTAGTCCGTTTGTGCTTGCTCACACACAGGTGAAGCTTTGTTTTGGCGAATGGTGTTGATAGTCTTCAGACTCTGTCAATCAAGACACTCAAATCCTGACAGTTTGCCAGGCTGCTATACTCTTCAACATGAGTTCTGAATCCAGTACACTAAAACTCATGGCACACACCATTGGGGCGAAAGGACTCTCACCAAAAACTGCACTATACTGGAATATATGGAAAGAGACTGCTTTAATGAGAAAGGTGCATACCACAGCAAATAAAAAACCCTGGCCCTTGCCTTACAGATTAGTATTATGCCTTGCTAAAAAAAAAAAAAAAAAAACAGTACTTACTTCCGCTCCTAAAGACCACATTTCACCATTTGTTAAACAGCTACTCTTAAACATGACATCCTTGGTATGGTATATCCCCAGACCTTTTTCCTTCACTTCCCTGTTTTGCTGGAATCATTTTGTTGGCATTAGGTGTCTATGCATTTTACCCCTGCTAACCAGTGGTAAAATGTGTGTGCTCCCGCCATTAAACATGCTACAATTGGCCTACATTTAATTGGTATATTTAATTTACTTATAAATCCCTAGTCAATGGGATTACATTTATACAGGGCCTGTAAAGTACATGCTACTACTTTAGATACAACAAGGCAATCCAATATTCCCTCAAGAAACTGTGTAAATCACTATACAAGGAAATAATGTTCCTGGATATATTATTTAAGCTCTATTACACAATTCATTGGTCACAAAATCCAACCATGCACAACATATATTCAACATGGTGCATACTGGTTTTACTGACTTATTTTATATGTGGAAATTCAATATGAAACATATTCCAAAAAGCAAGAAAAGCACAGTAAATGATGAAAGAATCAACAAAGCAACACTGACGTCACCGAAATGATCACATCAATAATAATAGAATCAATCAAGTACATGGATCACTGAGTAGCGCAAAATCTTCTTAACCATATAGATTCATGAAACCTTAGTCACTTATAGTTGTTTCTTTGTTCCAATAATGGTGAGGACTGAAGAGCAATTTAAGCATCATGATTGTTATTAAAGAGGAGGAACCATTGACATTTCAGACTCTTTGTGGCCAAAAGGTCAGCGAGACCATCATCAGGACCCAGTGTTGTAAATGCCCAAACTGGGACATGACCTAACAGAATAAAACACAGATAAAAATGTAACAATACACCACAGGACAGGAAGTGTATCGCTTGCCCACAATGTAAAGCCATGCGCTGCCATAATGAGTGACAGATCAATCCACAGCACCTCAAATGTGCCTAGAAGGTGTGCGAAACCACTTCTTCAAAAATGTGTGCACCAAGAATGACGTGAACCACACAAATGGTGAAAATAATGCACCAAGTACACAACATAGAGAGAGCTAAACAAAGAGCACACTCAATCCGGCTCCAAATCTATCTGTGACCATACATGCAAGATATAGAGAGAGCAATTGCCATGCCAGTGCACCGCAAAACAGTTATGCACATGTAACTCAGCCACTACAGAGTCAGAAGGAGAACATTAGTGAAAGCAGGGTATTACCTAATCACTTTAGTATATACGTACAAGGACCAGTATCTTACCCCAGCAAATTAGTTCAATCGAGTGAGAAAGGTAAGTCAGTCTACGACGCAAACCACAGCTCCTGCTAATCAAAATAATCAACACATGTATGAGCCACAAGCCACTACCACTGGAGACACACCCCTACTTACTTTTCCATGGCTATCTCACAGTGTGAAACACGTCGGGCAACTTGCAATCTACTCAGCAGCTCCCGATTGCGCTACAAAGCACATCACATATTGTGGGGAGCATGCCCACCGCCAAATTATGTGATATTCCTCAAAACCCAGGGGCAATCTTTGAGCAGGCAATGTATGTCGTTACTCAGACCAGATACCAACCTAAAGGGCCAGAAACAACCCTGTCAGTCTACATAAAAGGCATTAGTGCTCATGGGGACGTTAAAAGTCATCCATAACGCAACCTGCTATGAATGCAGGTGACATCTTGTACTGTGTAGAGATGCTTCATACGACAAAATGAAGACAAAGCATCTTATTTCTAAAATACTCTGACACAGATGGTGGAGCAACCGTTCTTGATAACAGCTTCAGCCACCTGTCACTTCCAACCACCCTCATCCCCAAGGTTCCAAAGTGGAACTTGGTACATCATAAAACACTGGAACATAGCAGTACAGTGCCTGAAAGGTGACCACCTTTTGGCAAGTGTTACTATATGCATCAAAATACATCCCCCTCCCAATAATATTATAAATAGAGAATTATAACGTGAAAGAACTGGAAGAGAAGTGTCTCTTCCAGAGGTAACATATCCTAAGGCTGGTCCATACCAACTTACGCCTAAATATACATACTATACTATGAACCAAACCGACTCAAAATATATAATACCCAACAAATATCACAAAAAATAATTGAATCGAATAGATGCACAAGCTACACAATAAATATACAATAATGTATCACAAATGTGTTCACTCCAATATCATTATATACAATTCATTGATCACATATAAAATCATTCAATTTATCAAGTTTTTTCACCAACCGTCCAAATCTACCCATTTTAGTTCAAGTGTGTGGGAGTAGACTTCCACCATAATTCACATTCTTTTTTTAGGTCATCCATCAACACTCCTTATTCTGCATTACTGTTTGACCCTTCCTCGTTATTTACCCCACCATCGTCACCTCCCGTGATTTCCTCTGATCTACAACATCCTTGTTTTTCCAACTGTAAGGTAGTGTGTCCAATTCCATAATTCTTGTCTGAACTTTAACTTCCTTGAGTGAAAGGTAGAGGTGTAGATCCACACATAGCTTCATCACTTATTACACTCTATTTATGTAATCCATCCCCTTCATCACCTTCCGTCAACCAATCATACCTTAGCCTTTCTTGTCCAGAAGTACTTAACCCTTCCTCCCCTTTACATAACTTTATAGAGGAAAGGTGCCAAATTTTACCGTCATTCAATTTTACGGAGTTGCAGTATACCTCTCCTACAGTGAAGGAATTCAAAAATCGACTTTGGTCTTTCTTTAGCATGACTTTCCTTTTTACTCTAACCCTGTCACCCACTTTATTAGACACAGTTATGCAATCAAGTTTTGCATCATAGTATTTTTGAATCTGTCCTGAGAATGCCTCAATTTCTTTTAACCCTGCTCATTGACCATTTCGCTTTCTTGGCTGAAACTCTCAATCCTATATTGGGGCCGATTCCGATTCGGGCCGGAAATCTCTCCGACCGAGCCGGACCCGGAGAGATTTCCGACCGAATCGGACACGTGCAGTCCGACCGAACGAGTACGATGCGCACGTATGCCATCGGACTCGAGTCGGTCGGACTCCCATTGAAGTCAATGGGAGCCTGTCGTACAACGCGTACGCGGGCTCCCATTGACTCAATGGGTGCGATGGCGGACAAGTGCGCCCTCTACAGCGTGTACGCGCGCGAAGCGATTCGCGCCGTACACGCACAGGTAGGGGGACCCATGGGTCCCCCTGTGTGCGACTCGCATGGCTACGCGCACAGGGGGTCCGACACGGACCCCCAAAGTACGGCTCCGACAGCTCTTTCGAGCCGGAGTGCGCGGCTCGGTCGGACTGCTCGCGGCGCGCATCGTACTTACCCGGCCGGGAACGTCTCCATTGCGCTGTGCGAGTCGTGTCCGTGCGAGTCGGTCGGTGCGGTTCGACCCGGGATCGAGTCGGTCGGAGCGGTCGGGACGCCCGGACGAGTCGGTCGGCGAATACGCATTGTACTCGCCGCCCGGACGCGCGTACGGATCGGTCGGGAAATAGGGCTCCGATTCGAGCCCTACCAGCCGAGATCGGAATCGGCCCCATTGTCTTTAGAAATAGGAGTTCTGCCTCTCGTTAACTAGAAAACAGCTACATCCCATAGATTCACAAGGTGTTTTTCTATAAACCCACATGCTATGAAGCAACTCATTCCTCCAATCCAGATCATTATTGCATGCAAGTTGTATGATGCCCTTAATGACACGATTGAATCTTTCTACAGCACCATTCCCTGCCGGATGATATAGGGAAGTGGCCTTCTCAAGAACCTTTTAAATGCCTCTGAAGTGAATTGCGACCTATTATCACTTACAATGTGTTTAGGTAAGCCTTTTTAAAAAAAAATGTCTTTCTAAACATCTTATGATAGTGCCTACATCCGCTTTTTGTACAATCTCCACCTCAGGCCAATTGGAAAAAGTGGTCTATTACCACTATTAAATACTTTTGCTCGTCCTTTTCCCATACAGGCCCTGCTACATCAATGCCTATTGTTTCCCACAGCATATTGGGGCTATTTAAGGGATGAAGTGGTGGTCTACATGTAGTGTGGATCTTGTCAGAATTTTCACAGGCCATAAAATTCCTTACTTTCCTTTCAATTTGTAGGTCTATTCCTGGCCACCAGTAGGAGTTCTTGACTCTACCTTTTAATTTACAGATGCCCAAATGACCTTCATGGCATATATCCAACATTTTGGACCTTAAACTGACAGGAGGGATAAATCTTCCATCTCTCATGATCAAACCCCCTTCATAAGTCAATTAGTTTCTCACTTCCCAAAAGGTAGATAACTCTTTTTGTCATGTCTCTTTTCCGGCCACCCATCTTAAACTTTATTGCTAACTTCTTGGAGAATTTCATCTTCCTCCTGTGCCTGCAACCATACAGTTTCAGAAATACACTGTATCTCTTCCAAGTATTGGCAACACCAAATGTGTTAACATCTGATACACCATCTTCATGCAGTGGTAAAGGCATACGACTTAAGAAATCAGCTACTACATTTTTCACTCCCAGTACATACTGCACCTCATAGTTGTAGTCTAACTGTCTTACTTACATACGTGCAAGCTGTGGAGAAGCACTGTAAAGTCCTTTACTAGTTTACGCTTTAGTAAGGGGTTTGTGGTTGCTGCATAATCAAATTTTATAACCCCAAATGTGCTGTCTGAAGTGTTTCATGCCCCAGATGCAAGCTAATGCTTCTCGTTCAATGACAGAATATTACTCTTCTGTGTGCAGCAGTAGTTGCTGTTCTGTAGGAGGCTCCCACAGAGGGAAGCAGCCAGTTATAGTTGAAGTGGTGCTTCCGAGCGATGATGATGAGGCAATCCATCGCTAGCATGAGACAGTTGAAGTTCTTGTTTTGGAGGAGCGTGATTTCCAACAAGTAGTCCCCATTCCTTCCATCTCTCAGCCTGGGATGTCTCCAAAGCAAGAGGTACTAATCAGTCCTGGCCCGACATAGGGGACAAGGATTTGGTCCCCTACAAATTTCACTCAGACCGACTTGGGCTATGTGATAGACGTCATAAGTAATCTGCAACATGCTGTGAGTTGGTGAAGTGCTGCTTGCCTTGGTGCGTATTTCGGAGGCGAGCTGGATACAGCAAGGCATTTGTGATGTTGGCCTGTTGGAGTTTCTTCTTGACCTAGAGGAATTTCTTCCTGGTTTCTTGGACTGCCAGTGTGAAGTCATGGTATATGGCAATAGTGTTTCCCTCAAACTCAAGCGTATGTCTTTCCCTGGCCAAGCGGAGTGCGGCATTGCGGTCCCTGTAATTTAACAGTCTGGCCACAATGGGATGCAGTGTAGCTTCTATAGGAGTCTCGTCATGAGTGAGCGATGAGCCCTCTCCACTATCAGCAGTGAGGAGAGAGTGTCTGAACTGAAAGTAGCAGTGAGCAGGCATTCCACATACTCCTCCATTTTCCCTGTATTGGTTGTCTCCAGAACCCCAAGGATTCTGATGTTGTTCCTCCGTGTGAGCACCTCAAGGTCCTTGTTCTTCACCGCGATGACCCTCAGCACGCGTTCCATGTTATTAACTTGGTCTTCCCTTCGCCCATCAACATCTTCTAGTGCAGAGATTCGGTGCTCAGCCTCTCCAAGTCTTCCATCGTGCTTTTCTAGTTTCTGCGCTTTTGAGTCCATTCATGTGCTCATGGAGTCCATCTTGGCCTCTATGGATGTGAGGCTTTGCAGCATCATGAGGAGGAGTGCTGTAAATCATCCTCACAAGAAGTATGTTTCGTATGCCTTTCCTCTGCCATATTAAGTTCACTGTTGGTGTTTTGGTTGCAGGCCGACTTATGTGGTTTGAATTGCAGCTTTGCCTGTTTGCCCCCTGGCTTACCCATTTCACAAGAGGTAACGTGCAGCAAGCAGCAACGTAGGGAGCTGGGAGCAATTGAAATATATATGGACCTTGTGATGTCCCTTGGCTTCTTCTGTGCCTAAATCCTGGTGTTGTGCAGCTGGCCTGTGGTGTTCAAGTGCAGCCTCCACTCCTTGTAGATTTCGAAGGGGGGATTAACGGCCAGCCCGCATTTGCGGTCTGGGCTTCAATGTTTCCAGTTAAGGCCTAGCGAGTGAGTTCAGCCCAGCCCCCCGCCGGGGACGAGTTGCTCAAAGTCCAGGGTGGAGGTCATCAGGCCCAGCCTCAGCCAAATGGAATTTATAAGGTGGCTCTCTCCACGACCGGGCACTGGCTTCCCAATGTCATCCGCAAGCCCTGAGGCTGCGTCGGAGCACAGCCGCCCTGCCCCCTCTCACCTCCAGGCCTCCATTGTCACTGTCGGCACGCATCACTGCTCATCGCTTCTGCCAGTTGTTGTCCTTGAGCCCCGCTCGCCATCCACCTGTGACTGGCAAGGAGCTTCTTCGTTCTCTCGCTCCAGCCGCATGTGATTAGTAGTTAGTGCATGATGGGGGAGCGCAGAACCGCATGCCTCACCTTTGAGTGCTCTTCGCTTCTGCCTGTCGTTGTGCCTGACCGCCGCACATCATACGCCCATGACTGGCAAGGAGCTTCTTCGTTCTCCCACTCCAGCTGCACGTAAATAGTAGTTAGTGTGTGCCGGGGGGGGGTCACCACCGTCTGCTGTATCACTGTGCTATCATGGCCGCCATTAAGGAGGTCTGTGATCGGCCCAGGCTAGGAGCGTACATTGGCTTTATGCCCCTGCCGTAGGTGTCTTCTATGAGGTTTCACGCTCCAAGGGAGTGCAGGACCCTCTCTGTACCTTGTGTTGCAGTATAGGAAGTGGTTACATGTGGGCCCGGATTGTGGTGTTTGTGGCCCCAAACAGCAGGAGCCTCATGCAGGTGCAGCCATCTTGCAAGCCTGCCCTCTAGTGCGCTCCCAGGATAAATGTACTTACATAGCACGTACAGATCGCGCAAAGTTTCTCACATGTACTAGTAAGCCTAAACAAACGCTGCAATACCTAATTTGCAGCAGCAGTAGGGAGTGGTACTCTCGCTTCGACGCGTAGATTCTTCTTCTTCGTGTCAGGGTAACAGTAATCCTGTCATCAGGTTTGTAACTGTTAGATCATAAAGGACTGTGACATAGCAGTACGGTGCCTGAAAGGTGACCACCTCGTCACTGTAACATTTTAATGGCGCGTAGAGTCTCTTGGCTTGGGAAGCATACCAAATCTATTACAGGGGACTGTGTGGTTCTAACTTTGAAATTCCCGGTCATGGCTAAAAAGCTATTACAACTATTACCTAATAACCCTTCTGAATCGACACAAATATTTGCTCCACCCCTTGGCTTCTTTTATAAACCACCAGCGCATCACCAAGGTATAATTGTAATAGGGCTTAAGAATTCACCTTTAGTAGAGCGGGGTCTCAATTACACTCACAACACAGAGGAAATACTACCCCTTCATTACCCATTTCAAATCGCTTTATGGCACTGATGGACATGGAGGCCTGTGATTGACTGTGTATTAGGGAGGAACCTCACAATGCAGTGGGGTATGTACCTCGGGAAAGCTTGGCTGATGAAGTTCCTCCTGCAAAGGACAAGGATACCTTTACAGCCATCACATGGAATATTGCAGGACTGGGGCAGAAATTGTTGGACCAGGATTGGCTAAAATACATTCAAAGTTTTGATCTAATATGCCTGCAAAAGACTTGGGTAGTGGGTCCTGTTAGTATAGATGGATATAGGTCATACTATACCCCTGCAATTGCCTCAACCGCCGGTAGCGCGAAGGGCGGGATCATGACATTTTTAAAGAACACCCTGAGGTTTGAAGTTTTATCATCTTATAATGATTGTCAATATTTTATGTTACATCTTAAAGGTCCGGAAGGTAATACCATATTATTGATTAACTTTTATAATAATTTATTTGAGGTTGAAATGTACAAAGTTGTTGTTACAGTGGAGGAATATGTGAATAGGATAAATGGTATATGTAAGAAAGATCCGCCAGTGCTCTGGATAGGTGATTTTAATGTACACCCCTGCCTCTTTGCATTAACCCCAATCTGCGGTTTTACAGATGAGGATGGAGGATGTAATATCCAATTCTCTAAATAAACTTATTTTTACAAAAGATATGGGGGCAGATTTACAAGCCCCTTGAGCCGCCAGTGCATCACGTTGCGTGACACACCGGTGGTGCAGCCTGCTAAGGGATATTTACAAGAACAGGTAGAGTCACCCTGCGTGACTTAACCTGTGCTTGTAAATATCATCCCTGTTCACGCAACACTTTGCGTGTTAGGGGCGTGACATGGATGTTGCTGTGGGTGTTCCCACGCAACACCCATGTCCACTGATGCAATTCCAGATTTACGAGAAATTGTAAATCTGGAAATGCGTCAGAATGCTACACCACCCTAGGTGTGGCGTAGCGAGGTGCAACGAGGAGAAATGTTTTCATTTCTCCTCGTTTTTTTCCTCTTTCAATGCGTGCTGCATTCTACAGCACACATTGGAAGAGGAAATCACCTCAATTGATTGTTTTTGTGCATATTGTTGTAAATATGTCGCATTCCTGTGCTTTGGAAGTGCAGCAGCGTGGCGCAGCCAAAGGACTTGCGTTGCCACGCTGCGGCACTTCCTTGTAAATCTACTCCTTGGAGGTTATGAACCCCCGATCAGAATCTACCGCTAGAAACCTTTTGTTCCTCCTCATATAGCTCTTCAATTGATTTTATAATAGCCTCAGCTAGATTGGGAGAAACTCTTAACAATAGGAACGTTGAATTTTTGAGTTTTAGCGACCATGCGGCTGTAACCTGGCACATGAACTGGTCAGGTACTCATTGCTCTAATGTTTCACACTTAAAACCCACCATAGCAAGAAAGAATGGGATACCACTCAAGTGAGATGGCATTGATAAGACTGTCCTCATGCCTCAGGTAGTTACAAGCAGAAAAAATGAAATAGCAATATGTCGAGATCCAAATCAGGACCCCTAGTCTACCATTGAGGCCTTTGAAGCCATTCGACTTGAGGTGAAAAGAATCTCTCAAAGAGTGAAGGGTCACATAAACCCAAGGGACCGAAATGGTTTGATCACAACTGCACTAAAGCACGTTCCCATCTACATCGATCTCTCAAGTCTGTACCAAAAAATCCCTCACTTGTGAAACAGGCCCGTCTAATTTATTCTGTGGCCAGGAAGAATAGATTAAAGATATTGAAAGAAGAAGCCTGGGATAAATTCTCAGGGCATCAATTACAAACAATGTAAGGGATTTCTAGTCAACGATTAATGCCCAATTTTCAAATTTGAACTCCGCTCCTAATTTGGACATACATGTGGATGAGGACTCATGGGTGGAGCATTTTAGTAACATTTTTAATGTCTTGCGAGAGGGTACCGGGACTACAGAGGAAGAGCCTGTTGTATCCTCTAGTACCACCCTTATTTTTAATAATGCTGAGATAGGAGTGGCTCTGGCACAATGCACCAGTAATAAGGCACATGGTATAGATGGTGCACCAATAGATTTTTTTACAGACTGCCCTGACATCTGGGGACCCCTGCCTACTAACACATTTAATGCCATAACAAAAGAGGGACCTCCTGCTTCCTGGCATAAAGCAGTTTTAGTACCAATTTACATAAAAAGGGGATAAACAAGACCCCAGAAACTATAGACCAACTTCCCTCCTCGACAGCACAGCAAAACTTATGGGCAGAGTGCTATTAAATAGATTGGAGGCATGGGCACTGACAAACAACGTCCTGATCCCGGCACAATATGGCTTTAGAAAAAGTAGGGGTACTCAAGATCAATGCCTCAACCTGAGTCTGCTTATAGCGAAGTACACCCACGCTAAGCAAGGTAATTTATATCTGGCCTTCATGGATCTTAGCGCAGCTTTTGACTGCGTATCCCATTCCCATCAATGGAAGATTATGAGGGAAATGGGGGTAGACCAGGAAAGAATTACCTTCATAAGACAACTGTACTCGAACGCTGAAGCATGTGTAAGGTACGGTCTACAGGGTGAGTGCACTAGATGGTTTTCAGTTACAAGAGGAGTTTGTCAAGGGTGCGTCCTCGCCCCTTTTCTATTCTCGCTATATACAAATGGGGTGGAGTCCAAATTGCTAGAATCAGTCATAGACATTCCTAGAATAAACAAGATGTGCATCCCAATTTTATTATATGCAGACAATGTAGTTTTAATTGCGCGAACGGGAAGGTCACTCCGGAAATTGTTGAATACCTACATAGATTTTATGAAAAGTCTGGACCTTCATACAAATGAAACTAAGTCATTTGTTTTAATTGCAGGTCAAAAGCTGAAAAATTCCCTGTCCTTTTTTATTTCTAATCGTAAAGTGTTGCAGACAGAGTTATTTTTGTATCTAGGGGTAATTTTTGACTATAGGGCATCCTGGATGAAAATGGTAGAGAATCGTGGGACCATGCTTGAAAAGAATACAAACGCCATTCGCTCATTTTCAAAAAAGTTGGGAACAAGAAACCCAGATATTTTAAGAAAGGTTTATGGGGCAAAATCTAGGGCAGTAGCTGCGTAGGGTGTGGGAGTGTGGACCATGTTAATGTAAAGGGGATACAAACAATAGAGGATTGCTTTTGGAAATCAATGATGAGCCTCCCTAGTAGTTGTTCTGACTTCAAATTACATCAAGAGTTAAGTTTCCCCTATATAACTGATTTGATAAACGTAGCACCCATTCTCCTATGGCACTCAATATGGTGCAGAGATACTGTGCCCCTTACCCAACAAATAATAGTGGATTGCTTATCCCTAGAACATAAAGAGGATATTCAATGGTTAAAGTATGTGAAAAACACTCTCCATACCCTAGATCTAGAGAGTTTATTTGAAATCTCAGGAAAATGTGCATCGGTCTCGAAAAAAGCTTTAAAGACCCGTTTTATAACAATTGCTAATGATGAGAGAATAAACGCATACCGTAATAAACCGACTGTCAGGGAATACATTGAAGGCCCACTGGTTGAGGGGATATCCCCATATTTGGAGTTTGTAACAATCCCTCGGCATAGATTTATTCTGTTAAGGTTTCGCCTTAACTACATTTCCTGTATGTTGGGCCACCCTGCTGGTATTTATTCTACTAATGATCTCCCTTGTTGCCCATGGGATGATATTTCACGTCAAACTGATTTGCACATCTTCTTTTTCTGTAAATGTTATTGTAATCATCGGAAAAGGTTTTTAATTCCACTTTTGCGTAAGCATAATTTTAGACAATGTCGCCCGGCCCTATTTTTTTTACGTATGCTCCCTGACCCCCTAACCTGTTACAATGTTGCTTCCTTTTTATGTACATTGTGTGTACATTCAGTACACGCAATTTTACCACATTTGTGGTTGAACATGCTGCGCAGTTGCCACAGGGGTTGTGTCCGCAGGCAGGAGTAAAACTCCACATCCGGCTCAGTGCCAAAGGTTCTGGTTCAGTGTAGGCTCAAACCAACTGATCCTTAAGGTTTCTCCCTCTCCTAAATGAGAACAAAGACTTTTCCTAGGGTGTATTATGTGTATCTAACAGATCCCAATTCTTGAGGATAATCTTTTTGATCTTATTAGAATCTGTACCATAGGTCATCACACATGCTACATCAGACTCATTTTGCCTCTCTTTCACTTATAACAAGTATTCTTGGTTATAATACCAGGCCCATTTTAGCGATCTCTTGGGAGGGTGTGCCTACCTTACTGATCCTACATTCTCTCCCTGAAGTGTCCGACGCGCAGTCTAAACTTCATAGAGGGCTAGCATCCTTGTGTACTGGCACTTCACCTTTGCCTGTCCCACCAACACATGCCTACCAGCTAATCATCCCCTTTGCAATTGCTGGAATGAACCACTTGCCTAAAAAGCCAGGGGAGCACCTTCCCTGTCTCATGCCCCCTGTAAGCTCCCATTCTGATATCAGGAAGATTTAAAAAAGGCAAAACTACAAAGAAAAAGGAGCGTTTAAATTCAAGCAATAATTGTCCTTTCAACAATTCCACAGATTATATTGCTTCTCCAATAGTTCATCATAATTCAGTTCAAAGTAGTAACTCAGGAGTCTTGTGTATATCTTTGAATCCAACTTTATTCAAACAATACTTTTTGGTTGAAGCAGTCCATTTAGCCCAGCCAACGCGTTTCATCCCCAAGGGGACTTCATCAGGGCTGTAAATTTAAGACATACATGTCATTTATTTTATAATAAATCTACAATTTACATATGAACCCGATATAACATTTAAATACAAAAAACCTCCAAATGCACTCCCACAAGACTCTCTGCCTATATACAAGCTAATACAACCATTTCTCTGTGTATTCTTAGTTTACAAAATTGATGTCCCCATCACCATTAACAATCCAATGGCAAAGTAAAAAACACAAATATCAATGAAAACTTTCCCAATAGAATATATATTTTTAGTTTGTGCTAAGGTGGAGGTATGTGGACCAAGTGATATCTACCTATACACCCTGGTCCTTCCCTACATTTAACTAGTCATTCCTTCCAGGATTGTAAAAAGCAATCCACCCACACTCCCTCGGGGATTAAATACCCTGGTCTAAGAGTAATTCAACTCACTTGTTCAATCTTCTGAACCATGTTTTTGTCAGGTAATCAGATCCTCTTCTTGTTCAATTAATTTTGGTAAAAAGCAATTAGTATCACAAGGTGGCGTCCTGTTTCCATAGTCATCTATAATGAAAGTGCACATAATCAATCCTGGTCAAATTTGGTTCAAACCAAATTAATTTTCTCCTCATTCCAGTGCAATTGCGAAAAACACCAGGGTCCATAACCTCTCCCTTCTCCTATAGTGTCCAACTCCATACCATTATAGCAATTAGACTTTTAATCCACTAGCATTAACACCATAAAATGACCAATTGATCTATTCCCCATCTCACGCTATCCAAAAATAACCATCCTTCCCAAGCCACCATGCCTAGCTGTACATCTGGTCTGTATATCTTCTCGTTACTGACCTTATTCTTCGTGCCTGCTGGTCAGAGTGTCCATCAAGTCGGCGCCTAACTTGTTCCTGCTCGGACCTCCCTTACTTATACTGGATAGTCCATCAATCACATCCCTCGATTCTCCGTGCTACTACTAGTCCCCTCTCAGGTCCTCATAACCAGGAGCCAATCAAACCCCTGACCTCGCCTATGTTTTCCTTACAGCATGATAAACCATTCTTTGTCCCGCCCTGAAAAAAAGGACCCTTAGACCCGCTACTCAATCGCATGTCGTTCTTCCAATAAGAGACACAAACGTAACGCCATATTAATGTGAAAAAAACCCTGGATTATATTTTGAAAGCCATTATGAATGGGGAAAACCTAATTATAATTACATGGTAATTGTATAAAATCCCCTCTATGTTCAATCTTTCTTAATTCAACACTCCGTCCTCCTGTCCCACCACATGACAGTCCGACCGAAATGAAAACCATCTTGTGGCTGACACGTATACTTCCGTACAAATTCTTTTTTTTAAAACTCATGTTGTAAGCGCCGTCACCTTCGTCAAACACATCCTTATACCAATCGTATAGCCCAATCCAGTGAGCCTCCACATTCCCAACCAATCACAAAGGAGCCGGACCAGAGTTGAAACCCTCATGTTCAAATTCAGCTTTTAATCCCACCGATCAAAAAACTGCACCAATCCGTCTATTCCCGGAACCTATCAAAAGCAAAAACCGCTCCCTCTTCACACAGTAACCTTGTCCTTTACTATTTTTCCTTTATCCATTGTGTGGCTCAATCATGCAAATGTCCATAGAATGCCCTATCCAAACAACAGAAACCGATTACATTTTCCATCGCCACTCTGTTCATCGTAGGTGTTAGGGCACCCAACCAATCCAAAAAGGTCCGGACCTGAGTGGAAACCCTCATCATCTGCTAAGGCTTATATTTCAGCCAATCAAAAAAGCTCCAACCATCCTGCACCGACCCAAGGCCCAGGTTCCGTCAGGGGAGAGCAAGCATCCTGGGACCAGTTTCGGGATATCACCCCTCATCAGCCAAGCTAGCTTGAATCCAGTGGCACAGAGAGCAAGTGACCCATGTCTGGGCATACCCTTGGTCACTTAGGGCAAACATAGCAACACAACAAGATTATGGGTGGAGTGCATAAAATTTTCAACCACTCACCCCCAGTTAAGAGATCTGGGTGTAATTCTTAATTCTTTTGCTCACTATGCCACCCCAGTTTGGACAAACCGGTCCCAGGATGCTTGTTCCTGGTCCCGGGAGGGCCTGGCATGGCAGTTCGGGCAGTCATGGGAACCCTGTTCCCATGAGGAGCAGGGTCAATACTGATTTGCAATTTGCACATGGCTGGTTCCAAACTGGGGTCGCATAGTGAGCAAAAGAACGATGGATTAAACCCAGATCTTTTGACTGGGGGTGCTGTTTGAAAAGTTTCAGCACTCTGTCCATCATCTTGTTGTGTTCACTTGTAATGATGGCCTGGGTAGGAGCAGATGAACATTTCTCCTGTAGCTCTCCTCAGGGGGGAAGCCCCTCTAGATAAAAGTAGGTGAAGGGTTCTCGTGAGGTTGAAAGTAATTGTTGACTCCTATGGGTAAGAGCAGGGTATTGACAAGGGAAAAATACCCACGTAGCTGCCCTCAGAAGAGAGCCCACAAATTTCATGTGAAACCCTCTGTGTAGGAGCACAGATAAGTGGTTCACAAGACATTGTCATCCCTAGGGTCAATCTGTGCAGCTATTGATGTCGGCAAGCTCATCTTCAGCCTTCAGTGCCACATGATAGATAGGTTTGAGCCTCACTGGAAAGTAAGACTACATTTTCAGAATTTGAGTCAGCTGCTATCTGTTAACCTGAGTGGTTTGCACTGCTTTATAGTTGCTGCTGCGGAAAGTGCTTTGTTGGGTCGAGCCTGAGCCAGCGCTCAAGCGCTGCTCTGGCGATGATCTGTTGTAGTTCAGTACGGGAGAGAAGCCCTGCCCACTCCCCCGTCCATATTTTTCATTGGCTTGTGTCTTTGTCCTTCGTAAATGCTGGATTCTGATTTTGTAATTAGTTTGTTAGTCCTTCCTTAGTACAGCTGTGTCGTCATTTGTAACCTCCCATGGCTACTGGCCCCTTTATTTGGTTGGTACACGGTATGTGTACTATTTTCTTTAATGAGTTTCTCCTACTGCAGGCACAACGACGACGACGACGTGCTTTGCTTACATTCAGCGTGCCGTGCGCACTTTCACTTTTAAAGCAGCCAGGACAATGTGGCTAGTTTTAATACAATGCCATAGGTCTCGTATTTAAATGCGAGACCTATTGCATTCCAAATATTTTTCTACCTGTGCACTTGATGAGTTTGAGCCGCGTCCAGAGCTGCGGAAAACATCAGAGGAGACAATGGGGCGGAGTGTGCTGGGGCTGCTAGGAGGCCCGTGGCTTTGTTTAGTATTTGGGAGGGGAGGGAGAGCCTGTGGTGCCGGGCTGGAGGGAAAGCAACGAGAAGGGCAAACGGTGACAGCGCATCTGGAGTGGAGCATGGGCTAGCCGCTTCCTGCAGAGTGCTGGCCCAGTGTCACCCTCCCCCTGCTGGGGGAACAGCTGTGCCTAGCATGGTGCAGGGGCAGCCCCTCCCATGCTCTCTGACCCGCCAGCACTCCCAGGCTCCTCATCGCTCTACGCACGGCCGTGCAGGATCTTCTGCTTGAAAGGTAAGTGCTTCAAACACTTTCTGTGAAGTGAGCCGAACAGTGCCCTCTTCATGCAGGGCCAGCAGTGCCAGGGGCCGATAAGGGTCTACTTGGTGTAAAGTTGATGGAACTTTGCGCTTGGGGCTTTTGGGAGACTTCAGCCCCGACTGCATAGCACCGTTCCAGGAGCTCAATGGCCACAAGGCGCTTTGTGGCTTTTATTTTCATGGCACCCCGTGCTCCCCCGAGCTGCTGGTTTTATTTACTCTAGATGTTTCTAGGTCTGTTGCTGCTTGTTAAACTTTGAGCAGGGGCCCATACTAGTAAGTACTTGTGGGGGTTCTTTCCTGCATGCAGTCCAGTCCTGGAAGGTACAGGAAAAATGCCCTTCATCCTGTAGAAATAACGGAAGAGTTTTCCAGTATGCTCGATTGAGGGCGTCGTTCAGGCACCCCTGTTATTCCTCTGTCCGTAGTCACAGGAAGGACGCGGTGATGCAGTCAGACTTACTCTTGCAGTTTACCCATTCACTGCGAAGTAAGTCAGAATGAATGAATGGAGATAAGCCTAATAGATACCCTAATCACAGAGAGCTAGGTGGACATTTAGGTCCACTGTTAGCCCTGTAGTTGGGTAAGCGTCACACAGACACTAGCTTTCCATATTTGTTTTCCTTGACCGCGCGAACAGCAGTTGCCATGTGTCATGTTGATTTGGAATTTTGAGGGCGTGAACTACATAAACTTGTAAAGTTGAATCCTCGGACCTCCAGTACGCTTATGTGTGTTTGAAGTGGAATGTGCAAATGGCTTTCAATACGAATTTAGCGGAGTCAAAAGGTCCACAGATATTTGGATAACTTTAAAAGAACATTTTCACCTCAGGTAGGTTTTCAAGTGTATGCACTGAGATGCCGAAATGCTTGCGCATGTTGGTTTCTATTGACAAGTTGTGCAGTAAATATGACTTTGGTTCCTTAATGAAAAGTGTTTTGTGCATCCGTCTGCGTGTTGTAATTGCATTAATATTGCACTTGCACTTATATAGCGCCTTAGAACAATTATATTTTTGCAGTTGAGTATGACGCGGGTTCAGTAGCCACTTGTAGTGCTGTTTGGTGATGATGAACATCACAGGAGCATCCAGTGCTATTATGTGCCTATTAGTGTCAAATCTTCTTTGTTAAAGAAATATACCTTTTTGAATTTTGAAGAGACTATCATATTTTTAGAATAGCACAGAAGCCCATCCTTGGGTGTGTGTGTGACCGTTACCAGTGGCACGTGAAGTAACAGAAGATGTAGCACCCAGGCTAATGTGCTGAATATTTCTACTACACAACTTCGCACCACACAACACAATTCCATAACAAACAAGTCTATTACAACATACCTCTCCCTTGCACTTCCAACAACCCTGTCAACTCTCCCCCACACACCCACTGTCCCCTCATCTCTCCCTCACACTGCCACTACCCCTCATCTTGCAATTCCACTGCCCCCTCTCAGCCTTCCCTCACACTCATATCCTCTCTATACTGCCTGCTTACACATGCTACCTTCCTGTAGTACCTTGCGCTGTGCACTGCTCCACCTCTAGCTCCCTCCCTGGGTGCCCCCTCCACTCATTCCCCTCTCTCTCATGTACTTTCTCACACCTCTCTCTCACTCTCCCACGCATTCTTCCCTCCTCTCTCATATTGGTTCACTTCAGGTATTCGAGCCCAGTTTCTTTCCCATGCCTTTTCAAAATTTCCGTCCCTCAAACCCATGGTCTCCTCCTTTTCTTGGGGTGTCTTCTGCGTACACAGGCGCACCCTCTTCATGCTTCTGTGGCCTGCTCTCCCCTTCTTTCTCTTTTTCTCACACACTCTTTCTGCTCCTCTGTCTCAAATTCAATCACCACTTCCTGCACAAACTACCAATCCCTCTCTATCTTTCTTATTAACTATTCTGTGCAGCTCTCACCCCTATCAATTCAACATACCACATAATTCCACTACACAAATACACTACACACCATACAATTTTCACAACTAATAATTCCAATGCAACCAACATAATTCTACTCCACACCACATACATCCAGTACACACCAAACCAAAACACATACATAAAAGACATTTTCATTTACAGCGCCAATAGCTCTAACTCTCACAGATACGAGACCTATTGCATTGCAAATGCTTGTTTTTCAGATAAGGGCTGGATGTGCCACAGGTGTGATCTCAGACCTTGCTGGGTATTGCTCTTTTATGGCCCGTTTCTTTTTGATAGTAATGCGTGAAAATCTCATTCTCCTTTACAGATTTTTTTCTGCTGTTATGATAAGGAAGGAAAGCCTTGTATGCAAATATGATCTTACTCATATACTTTGCGAGAGAAGAGATCTCAGCATACAGACAGAGGCCAATGAGATGAGAATCACTCCAGATTGCGACTTAAGTTAACTAACGGCAGACCTCAAATTTGCTGCTGATATGGATTGCATTTTGACTAATTGCTGATTGCTGTGTTAGTACATTTAAGCTGCGAGCTGAAAAAGTCCGAACTAGTGAAGTAATAAGTATAACTATATGAATTAAAGTTAAGCAATGGCATTTAAAAAAAATATGACTTCTCAAAGTTGAGTTTACCCGCTAGGAAATACATGCATCATTTAAAATGATTTTATATTCAGAGGTAACTAGGAGAAGCTATTCTTAGCAGGATCTCAACAATTATGTAAATTAACAAAAATCCCACGAACTGTTGACGGTAGAATCACTCCTAGAAAATAATGTATTTTTCTTCCTTTTTAGGTCTCGCCAACGCAGCGCATGCGCTGCTTAGGAAAAGACCTGTAGAAATCGATTCAGGTTTGCTGCCAAAAACGTGCACGCATTGCATTGCTTTGCATGGCAACGCGTGCACGTTCTTGATTTCCTTGCGGGAGCGAGCTTCAAACCATGTGTTAATTACAAACATATGGTTCCTGCTCGCTCCCGCAAGGGAAACAGGCGCTGGCCCCCTCCTCTCTCCCCTCCCCCTGCTGCCTTCTCTCCTCGTCTGAGCCTGTTCTTCTAAGCGTTAAAGCCACGGAATGCAAAAGGCGTGATACCCAAAAGCAGAAACTTTTATTGGGCACCCCTTGCGACGAGTGTAACTGACAAAAAGTGTTGTAGAGAAAAATAGATAAAAAGGTGGAGGGGGTGATCCGAATTGAATCTAGTTACAGAAGTCAGCAGAAAACAGAGGGAAGCCTCAAGTCGTCAGCCGAGAAAAAGCCGAGAAAAACGTATCACTCTGGGCACCACCTATTTTATTTTTTTTAGCAGGGATTTTCAGTACCTTTCTAGAGACCTGCTCTGTCTGCAGGCATTTTAAAAAGGGTATTAAGGAAACGGTCACCAAGGACCCACAACAAGCATCAATGCAGCCATGAGACAGTAGCAGTTAAGAGGACAGGGAGGCGTACCTGCATTGAATTCTACATGGTGTATTGGCAGGGACACAATGGCAGACGGCAAATAGAGTGCACAATTAAGTAATGTACAAACTACCTCGGTCGTCCTACTGGAAGATATTTATTGTAAGTGGCAGTTTCATTTGTATACAAAAGAATTTCCTTTTAAAAAATTCGGTATGGATTTCATGATTTGTGAAAATGTGCAAATATGGGTATCCGTGATGTAGAAAAATATAATTTAGTAATTTATTTTTCAGTTTCGGGGGGGGCTACAAAATTTGTGATACTGATAAGAGGGGAGATGGTACCGTTTTCTAGATTTTACGTATTCGCTCTTGTACAGAAGTAAGAAAAACCGCGACCACAATAAGCATGGGTAAAAAAAAAATTGACACAGGTGGGGCAAAAACGTCCATTAGCAGACGAGTAAGTTGTTTATCAAGCAAAGAAAACACCCAATATGTGCAAAAATGATGCTAAAAGCAAAACGTTGCAAGTAACAAAAACTCCACCCAAAATTGTAAAATTCTTTTTGGAAAATAAACAAGAAAATCCCACCAAGATGTGCCAACCGTTAAAAGCGCACCGCACAAGTGCAATTAACTTGCACTAAGTGGGACAAGGCCACAAACTATCCATACAGTAGTTAAAGCAAATACCTAGGCACACATAATAATAAACAAACAGTATGTAGGTAAATACAAAAACTATGGTAAAGTAGCCACAATTTTGAAAGAAATATCTTCAGATGAGTTGGATAATGTTCAGTCTTTAATTTTTCTTAGCTTAGAGCCAACGAACAGAAGACAACCAGCCGACACGTGTTTCGTCGCATTAAGAAAGTAATTCTGCGACTTCCTCAGGGCTGTATACATAGGATAGTAGTCTTGGTCATCACTCAGCCGGTGATAATTCCAACCCGGCTGGGCTAAACACTCATGCAGATATGACTGACTCTAGGGGTACCAATAGGCCGTAAAGAAACATCCGCACGTTATGATATAGTCCAAGAGTAATGGACAAGAAATGTTTGTGACCGGGGTATCGGTAATGCTTCGTTGCGGGCGCCGTGAGGGAAACTGTATGAAAAGGACCACAACCCGGAACACAGTGAGGGGTCCCGGCTTACACGCCTTAGATCTCTTACGCTACTGGAATTATCCTTTTCATACAGTTTCCCTCACGGCGCCCGCAACGAAGCATTACCGATACCCCGGTCACAAACATTTCTTGTCCATTACTCTTGGACTATATCATAACGTGCCGGATGTTTCTTTTACGGCCTATTGGTACCCCTAGAGTCAGTCATATCTGCATGAGTGTTTAGCCCAGCCGGGTTGGAATTATCACCGGCTGAGTGATGACCAAGACTACTATCCTATGTATACAGCCCTGAGGAAGTCGCAGAATTACTTTCTTAATGCGACGAAACACGTGTCGGCTGGTTGTCTTCTGTTCATTGGCTCTAAGCTAAGAAAAATTAAAAGACTGAACATTATCCAACTCATCTGAAGATATTTCTTTCAAAATTGTGGCTACTTTACCATAGTTTTTGTATTTACCTACATACTGTTTGTTTATTATTATGTGTGCCTAGGTTTTTGCTTTAATTGTTATTGTGAGGGTATTACCCACACGGAATTGAGGGGTTATAGGGTTTATCCCTCACCTAGTTGCACCATACTGATTTTGTTTCTATCCAAATACTCGCGTTAATTAGCAGAGCGCCATCAATTTTCCCTGACTACTAAAAACCTTTCTCTAAGTGTTTCCTATCCATACAGTAGTATTACATGCGTACGCAGACTGCTGTATTTTTTCAGCGACACAAGTCGGGGGGTGTACAAGTTAACCTTACCTAATGTAGGCCCTTTTAACTGACGACCATTCTCACCCTCCACGGCAGCCTGGGCGTCTTCAGGACATTCAAACTGCACGAACCCAAAGCCACGGAGCATGTTGTGTGCTGGAAAAGTAACAGCAGGGCAAGAACAGTTATATCTCCAGGACAGCACTGTCCACCCGGCATGTCACAATCTAAAATGGCCCACAGAGAACTACTATGCTCATCACAACTGTCCCGAATTAAAGTGAGCATACAAGCAGCTCACTTTAAACAGCTGCTTGATCCACTACGTAACAGTGGTGTACCATGGATTTGGTCTACAGCCAAGGTCAGAAGAAAGAGCCGGTCAATGCAGAGTGTGAGAGCGTGTGCGTTTTAGCGTGTGTTGTATGTAGCGTGTGTGTTAATACTAAAACGTATCTGGTGAGAAATTTGCAAAACGAACTCTACATAGAAGAAACAGAGGTGATTTGCTAGTTCTAGCACACAATGTTTTAATATCAGAATTGTTTTGTATCAATAAGGAGAAATGTATTCTTTTGATGTTAGAGGCCAGCGTCTTTTTTTAACCAGTTCTTGGTGTCTTTCGGTCACTTTGCTACAAATGAGGCACCATGTGAAATTACCTTTTTAATCCATAATAAACGGGAATAAGAAAACAGTCATTAACATATTTCCTCTAGTGAATTTGGGCCACAGCAGGGTGTCTACGGAAGAAAAGGTATGTGGAGACGTTTAGGTGGAGACCAGCTGGAAACAGATTTGCTTGGCAAAAAAAAAAACACCCACCAATATAGACTAAGTCAAAATGCACAGAGCTAGTGGTAGTAAACTGATCCAGAAAACTGTGTAAAAGACTTTCCAATCAATTTTTTAATGCTCTGAGGACTGTGGTTCATTACCCATGCATTTAAAGTAAGAGTGCAGATGAGGGAAAGGGAAGATAAATGCATTACATATTCAAAGTCAAAGGTGTGAGTGACCCCAAGTGCCTCATTTGAAGTGACGCAAAACAAACTTTACAAGATCAATCCATAAGCAGAACAATTATATTGCTTCTTGCTCATAAAAGACATAAAAATAAAATACTAACCAACGATCTTGCCATATTTGGAAAACATTTCTTCCAACTCTTTGGGAGTCATTTGGAATGTGGGCAAATTGCCGACAACAATCCTCCTTTCTAAATCCTTGGGTTTATTGCTGATTAGTTTGTCCTGGCCACCTGCCCCCTTGCAGCAGCCATGATGCTGTTCCGGTCCAAACGTAACTTCGCAAAAAAGAACAAGCATTGGCATAGCCAATAGGTCTCGCCTTTGGGACCTTATAAGTGTTTAGCTATGCAACAGTTAATGTTGCACCAAGGATATTGTGCTGCATAATTAAATACTTATAAGGTCCCAAAGGCGAGACCTATTGGCTATGCCAATGCTTGTTAAGTCCTGGCACTGCCTTTGCGACCCCTGGCCTCAGAGATAGCTAAATCCGTGCCAGGATCAGATGGGCAGCTCATCCTTATGGACTTATGGACTGGGGCTCCGTTTTCCTTGTTTTCTGGCAATTGTTTACTACAATAATTGTGAATAATGGTAGTTAATCCCTATTAGTGTACTAAATAATGGAGTAAAATTAGCTGACATATGCACCCCCCATGGCAGATGAGGTAAGTTAAAAATGCTTTTAAATGTATGTTATGTGTGTGCTTGCTGGTGAGAGCATGTATATGTGAGAGAGAGTGTGTGTGTATTTGTGAACGTGTGTGCGAGAGATAGTAAAGGTCAAATGGTGTGTGACGTCACTTCCTCTACCCCTGGTATTTTGGTGAATTGTCGTTCATGCATCTTCTATAACTCACTTTCCAGCTCACAGTCAGCTCTGCTCAGAAAGAATCCAGCCAGGACCAGCTGCAGGCAGAGCAGACGTGACTCGCTGATTAATAGATTATATCTTGATGTTATCGGATTTTTGGACGTTTTTCAATCGCCATGTTCTACATCTAAAGTCCCCTTGCTGCCAACTCCTCAGAGGTGCTTTACAACAGTGTTTCATTGCAGTTATAATGCTGCTGATTACTTATTCCTTGTCTAGGTGTAATGCTCCCAACTGTAGCATTCATGGCAAGTCAGCTTGTATTTTTTTTTCTTGGCAGGATTGCTATCTCGTACAACAATATTACAAGCGTATATGTACGTGTATATGCACCCACAACCTTTACAGACCATACAAAGATGGAGGGAGAAGTTAGTTTGTCGAGATTCGAACTTGTGGCTTTTACATCACTGCAGATGTCAGCAGCGAGCCTTAACACAGTGATATAGCTTGCCAGCATCTCCTCTGCTTGTTAGATCACCAAGTGATGCTCTTCACTGTGCAATGCAATCCAAACAAGATCCTCAACAAGTGGCACCAAAAGTAAAAGCGTTTCCCTTGCGGGAGCGAGCGGCACCAGGAGCGATAATTGCTACCATATGGCGCCGCTCGCTCCCGCAAGTGAATCGCCAAACGTGCACGCGTTGCCATTGAAGGCAATGGAACGCGTGCACGTTTTTGGCTGAAAAGCCGAAGCGATTCCAAAAGGTCTTTTTGCCTACGCAGCGCATGCGCGCTGCGTAGGCGAGACCTAAAAAGGGCCAAGTAATTCATTTCATGTGCATAAAGAAACGCAGGTAAATTTAAGTGAAAGTTAACGCAACTGCAGGCTCAATTAACACGGATTTTGAGCGCCAGAGAGCAATCAGCCCAGCGTTACTGATGCACATGCGCAAGTCGTATCTGCATAAGGAATCAAGGAGTAAACGAGACGTTTGATCCAACAGTGGAACCCGCAATATTATGCACTTGTTGGGCTCAAGCCATAGGATGACTTTAGCCAAGTGCTTTACAGCAGGAAAGTTGGGTTTCCTATTGAAAAATTGCTTTGAAAAAGCACAAATTAGTTCCTAAACGTACCTGAACCATTGAGCAATTAATACCACACACAGTAGTGCTAAATATTTTTTTGTAAAACAGCGCATTGTAAATATGACAATTATCCGTATGTTCGTAGAAATCTTAGCGAAAGATTCCCACGTGAAATCCGGAGGGAAAGAAACAAGATCCATTAAAAAAAGGTTATCACAGTAAACCCTCCCCTCCCCCTCCAAAAAAAACGTAGAGGCAAAGCGAAGACTGTTTAACATTAATGCATTTCAGTACAACTTTACCTGCTGTAAGTCACCCTTTATCTCAGGAGATCTCTCACGTGAACAGAAATGCCAATTTAACGTTTAATCGGGAGTTACTCAGTTGTAGATTACTCCAATATTTAAAGTTTCAAACGCATGTTTTTAAAGGAAAACTTTACTCGCCTGTAAAATTCAGATTACATCTTGTGTTCCATTAGATACACGAAATTGCAGACTACAGCCACCAGGTTTTGGGTTCAGAATATTGCAAATGGTTTATCTTTGTTTCTTTTCGGACAAGCATTTGAGTGACCCGGGAACACCTTCCCTGAATAGCTACATGTATTTTCCCCCCATTGGAATAGTGGTCTATGTTTAAAATAACTGAGTGACCTCAATGTGCAAGTTGTACTATTTGTCTTGCCCAGGGCGGGTCACAGTGAATCTACAACACAAGCTGCAGACGAACTGTTAAAAACAAATAACCCTCAAGTGTGCGTGATCTATAAATTATATATTTTAAAGTGGATACCAGAAAGGAGCTAAATATGACGTGTTTTAAACCGTCTGCCGGACGTGTGCTTCTTGTGAACTTGTGGATGAGAGTCAGCAAATGCGGCTGCCCGCGGCCCCGCAGGGGGCCCCTAAACGGGCGGCCCCTTTAGTGCCATTTGGGCACTTCCCCACCCCCACTAAGAACGCGGGGCTCGAGGAGGAGCCCCCTTCCAGACGCGTCACTTCCGGGTCGCAGAGGAGGTGGGGAGGTATTTATGCCTCCCCTGGCCATCTTGGCGTCCTCTTTGCGCCGGACACGCCGTGTGGGGGGTCGTGCTGTTGGTCTGCTGGTGGACATGGGGTCCTGAGGTCGTGCGGTCGGTCGTGTCCGGTAGTGAGGTGAGTGCGGTCACCAACCCCCCCCCCGTAAGGCCATGGCCGGTGTGGGACCCCTCCTATCTGCAAATTCTTTGGCCCGGCCCGCAGTAGGTCCGCTGGTGTCGGTACCTGCGGGTGGGGTGCTGGCGAGGGATTGGGACGGGGGCAGGGTAAGGGGGGTACACACTTCCCGGCCTCACACCGCGCTGGTGACCGAACAGCCGTAGACAGGAGTGTCACTAGCTCCTCTCACCATTCCTTAGCACGCCCCCCCCCCCTTCCATGATCAGCGCACTGGAAGCTCCAGAGGCGATGCATCAAGGGGCAAGCTAGCAGCGCAGGGGGCCCGACCGTGGCGATAACCGCACATGAGGGGTGGCCTCAGCTGCCATGCTGAGAGCCCTGCACGGCACTCCCCAGGTGCGCGAGTGAGTGGGCCGGCAGCCGGTGGGCACGCTCCTTGCTGGTGACACCGGGTCTGTCTCCGCTTGGGTTCGGACCCCACCTCTGGTACCATGCCCGACATGCCGTCTGGAAAGCGGTGGACATCGAGGGGCAGAGGCCGGCGGTCGCGTGTTGTGAGGTGAGCGTAGAGCAAGAGTGTATGGGGGCGCTAAAGCCCCTGCATGGCGCCCCACGATGTCCACATAGAAATAAGAAATTCTCCCCGGTGGGGAGCACCGGGCGGGTCACTCGGGTCTGGAGCCTTTGTGCCGCGGCATTTGCGGTAGTTCATACGCTCCCCTGAGTGCAGTCTTCTCTGCATGGGAGCACTTTAGCACGTTGTAGTCTAGCTCAGTGGATTAACTCGTTAAGGGTTTTCCTCTATAATATTGCACCGTCGCATTGCATGCGGGGAATGAGAATGGGGAAAGTGAAACCATAAGTCCCTGATTAAAAAGGGCTACTGGTGAAAGTGCCGGGAGCAGCCATTGTGATACTTACTGCCCGTACTCAACAGGCGTGTGCTCTTTTTAGGGCGCTTTAATTTGGCCAATGTAATGCCCATATTGGACCGAATGAAGTACCTTGACAGTGATCACTCAATTGTAAGCGACCCATTTAGTGCTGTGGCCTTTGAATCCAAAGATACACTGAGACTGTACACTTCCTCTTGCCCGAATCCATATATTGGAACTACCATTAGTCTCATAGAAAAAAGAAAGAAAAAAAACGGATTTCATAAAACATTGCCCCCTTTTTCTTACTGTTTATCCAGGCTCCGACTGCTTTCGGCCAGGTCGTGGTCCGGGGGTATCGCAGGCCCTGGTGAGTGCGGGCGTCTGACATACCGTCAGAGGCCCGAGACTGACGCATTTGCGTTTGTAACCTTGGGGGGTTCACCCTACTACACACTTGCAGCAGGGCGTCTATCATAATTACCGCCTGCCCCACTTAGTCATGTGGAGGTCCCCACGATGGTGCATACAATTGTCTCCACACAGGGACTAAGCTGCATCTCCTACACCCTCTCGTCCACCTCTCCCTGGTAATAATTATCACCGCGTGGAGCACAGAAACCTATGGGCCTCTTATACGGGAATACTGTATTTACCGCTCCGGACCACCTGAAAGTGGTGAAGGAAAGGGGATTATCTTTACTCCCCGAGCAATCAGCGCGATACATAATTGCGCCTGGAAGCCAAAGGGTTTATCAACTAATGGCACGCAGACCCCCATGCAGCCAGCCACGCGTGAGAAAGAGCTAATTTTGGGGCCAGGATTGCCTATCATCCACTGCCATACGTAGGGCATGCCGGGCAAAGACCTTGCTGACGCGCCGCCACTGATCAGAGGGGTTAAATCCATCAGAAGGAGAGCAATGAGGACCTTTGGACCTCTTTGTGGAAAGGGAGCACTGCCAATTACACCAGCAGAGCTTGTGCCGGGAGTAAGCACTCCCTGCGGGGGTGGCCGCCATTTTTGCCCCGCCCGGCCAGGATGTGGTCCGTTGGCTAGATTGCCGACTTTGGTGCTGGAAACCAGGGTTTGAGCCTCGGGGTCGCGTCCACATCCTGTGATTCTGGGCAAATCACTTAATCTCCCCGTGCCTGAATGTGTAATGTAAATACGGTGCTCATGTAAAGCGCTCCAATACCTTCGGGTCGAGTTTGCGCTATATAAATATGCACACACAAAAAAGAGCCCCCCCCCTACGCTGCCGGAGGCCCTAGGTTACCCTCCAAACAACTCCTAGAGATTGGCGGGTGCATCGGGAGAGCAGCTTAAGGACTCAGCCCCCATGCTGCACATATAAAATACCCTTGCCTACGCGGCATTCGTACCAAAATACCTTACCATGAAGCCGTATACACATCGACTTGCGGTCGCCCTTCACCACCAAGCACTGCCCAAATAGAACAATTGCGCATTGCGGCGAGGAGACCGCCATTGTAGGCAACACAACATATGCTCGGGTAAACAATGTAAAGCGCCTGCTACCCATGCGAGGGTTTTCCGCATAACATTGCGCCGCAGCCCAACCTATGAGCCCCCTCGTTACCGTGTGCCAGACAACAAGCGTTGCCACCCCATGGCAGCCACAAAAGCCAAGTTATCCAACAAAACACGGCTGTGCAGCCATGCAAATCAGGACCGTATTAAGCACCGCGGCATGCCCGGGCATTCAAATGGATCCCTGAGCCGTCCTGCGCGTACTGCCCCCAGCATGAATGCAGGCTCCCAAAATACCACATCCTCTGGCTCCGGGAACCGATCTGGAGCAGGGCACTATGCCCGAGGGAAACAGCAGAGGTGGGGAAGCCTTGCGCCGCACACGTCACAGGATCTGTTCGGTGGTTCACGGACACGCTTTGGCTGCCGGATTATATGGGCGCAGCGTCCTTGCTAGGTGGAACAGCCCTAGTTCCTGCATAAGGGCGATAAAGCGTTCTGTTCATAGCCAGTTTGTTGCCACAGGATTATATCACTGTGTTTGGGCAAAAGATTGAATTTTAATAGCACACAGGTTAGGTGTTTGATGTCACTGCGGACCGGCAGCTGTAAACTCCGGGGTATCACTCAAGGTCTACCAGTGTTCGTTCGGCATGAAATGACAGTGTATGAGGGACGGAAAGTCGTTTTCAGCCTACATTATTCACAAGGTGCACTCGAGGTTTATGTAGGGGCCGTTGTTAAGGTGGGGTCCCTACAGTGGGGCCTTTGTGAGTGACCTGCACAGCGGATTGGTTGGTTGTGGTGCCTTTCCTTGGAGTTGGGATGCTCGGTACAAACTTTGGCTTGTCCCATTGGCGCCTGGGGGGCGCTGTGGGGGGCGTGCGCTATGAGCTATCTGTTTAGTTTTATTGCATTGAGTGAAGACTTTGCTGCTTGGACAACAAGGTCCTTGTGCCACCAAGGGTTATGAAACAGGTGTACATCGCGCAAGGTGCCTCCAAGCCCGGAAATGCGCACAAAAGCGACCTTAAAACCTTAGTGGTCTTAGAGTTTCTCGTTGGTCTAATGGGTGTAATTACTGATGTCGATATGTCTCCCTCATCTTCATTGTTTGATTTTGCTCGCAAGAAAGTGTCAGGCATAGTCATTTAAATGTCACTCATAGGTGTTTTGGAATTATGAACATGTAAGGCATAGCAATCTGAAACATTGGCAGCTATGGATGGGGCGGCTAAGCTCTTGGTTGGCCATGCAGCTGAGCTATAATTGTGGCTTTTATCTGATGCAAGTAGAAGCATTGACTAAGCCAATAGATGGGCTTGTTGTAGGTGCAGTGCTCCTTTTGTAATAAATATAGGGATGCAATGACAGCGGCTAAATACCAGGCAAGGGCATGGCACTGCCTTCCTCAACAAGCGTGGGGGGCGCTGACGCGTTAAAAACACGACATCCTGGAGGTTTGAGGTCAGGAGTGCATATACTTGTAATCAACAGCACAAGCTGTAGCACTACCGGCTGCTCTGGGGCCAAATTATTGGGGGCACCTGTTTGCAACAGCCTTTAATTGACACAGCTCAGTTCTTTCATGCCCAGTGTGAGGAAAGTTACTGTAAGGGCTAATTGGCACCAATGCTTTAGACCTCTATTCCGTCCCACGAGTCCTAGTTGGGCTTCCACTTAGTCGGATGCTATTGAGAAGTTGGAAACATGGCGACTAGCATTGGCACGATCGCCAAACCTCACATGCGCCTTACAAGTCCAGGTTCAACAGCATAGGTACTAGTGGAGAAATCACGGAAAATGAAATTTGGTTGACCACAAAGGGGCGCACGGGTTGACACTTGACATGTTGCCTATGTCATTGAATTGGATGACATCCACATAGCAACAGGTGGATAGGGCATGGGTGCATGTGGCACATTTGTTAATGGTGCAGGATAATTATTGTTTACTCTAGGAAACTGGGATCTCATGCCCATGTGCTGTCGTTCTTGGATGTCGATTACCAGCCCAATGGTGGGAAGGCACAATTTTACATTTACTCGGTGCTGTGTTATGCTAAGTACAGTTCCTTCCAACAGCTACGGGGTTGTGCAAACTGAGCTGTAGGACGGTGGCCCGATTGACCTTGTGAGTTATGTAATCCCTGTGATGTCATGATGAGGTTTGGTAGCACAGGGTAATAGGGGCAGATGGTACTAAGTCTCTCTTCTATGGACGATACGAAGGGTAATTAAAATAACCTGGTATGGAGTCTCTTCTGTAGTGTGCCACTGTGGGAGTGCGGTTGGCACATTAAATTTACACGATTGCACTTCAGCCAGGCAATGTTAGCACCCATCCACACCAAGCCGATTGTTTTAAGATCACCCTGGGCCGCATTTACACAGCCCAGTAGAAGGCCCTTGTGGTGGTCAGTGCCATGAATTACTAAATTGAACTGAACAGGAGGTGTGTCCGTGGGTTACACCAGCGGAAGTTTGGGGAGAGCTAGACTCCACCCATGTTCAAGGTGTAGGTTTAAGTAGTTGGAGTGACACTCTTAATTGACCAGGGGTACAATGCTACACGAGGGCATCGCCGCGTGGCGGCCAGAGCACAGGCATTGAGTGTTTCCCAAGGGGCAGCAAGTGTAGGCAATGCTCTTTCCAAAGCTGGCACCAGAACACAAGGTAGTCGGGGCCAACTTGTCTGTTGGGTGACTTGTGTAGGCACTTGTGTAGTTGTCACTCCACAAAGGGGTGAGTTGTCTCCCATAGTGGGCACATTACATATATTGTTTCAAACCAGATTTGACACCATTAATGTGTTCACCAGGGTCTAGCAAGCAAAGACCGCTTGGCTACGGCTGGGTTTTACACACGTCGACATGTTTATGGGCTGGCGCAGCACTTGGTCCTCAGTCGGTATCCTCGTACTGGGGATTTGGCTACGGCTGGGTTTTACACACTTGACATGGTTATGGGCTGGCGCAGCACTTGGTCATCAGTCTGTACCCTCGTACTGGGGATCATCCAGGGAAAAGGGCACATTAGGGCTTAGTCACCCCAGAATGATATGTACAAACTGGCACGCGGTGTGTTAGGGTTTGTACCACTCAGAGCTGGGGGTGTCTCAGTGGGCACACGCACTGCCCGTGCATTGTGCTTTGGCCGGTTTGTTTAATCTTTTCATAGGGAAGAGATATGTGGGGTATCCAATTGCTCACAGCATGGCACATTAAGGTGGGCGCAAAGCGGGTTGTTACCCATTAAATGTTTTATAATAAATGCTTGGGGCACCTGCAGCAGTGAAGGATGCTTCCTGAGTGCCTAGGACTTGAGGTTTAGTAGCACTCCACCCCCCCCCAAGGCCCACAGGGCTTTCAGCAGAATGGCCACAGGCTCGAGCAGGTCAAAGGGGGATTCCTGTGCAGTGCTTGTAGAATGTCACATACAATTAAGGGCATGTTACTACTAGAGTGGAAGCAAGGTGGGTAAGGCATCCCTTGTCTTCTACCTGCTGCGGGCACATCGTGTCAAGAGTGCTTGGGCAAAGGTATTGCATCACTGCCCGGCAACATTGATGACCCATCCGCACCTAAGCGATCGCACTCGCAGATACACTTAAGACAAACATTCTCTGGAACTGGTCAACACATTATTTGCTCTTTTGGTTGATCAGGAAACGCCTTCCCAAACCTGGCACCAGAACACTAGGTAGTCAGGGCCAACTTGTCGGTTGGGCAACTGGTGCAGGCAAAGGCTCATTACACTTATGTGTGTCTCTGGCCTTACAGCTGTGTGGAGTCAGCCTCATTTAGAGGTGCGCCCTGGTGGAAATTGCGTACTTCGTAATGTTCGCATGACCAATGCGGTTTGTGGTATCTCCTAGCGGATCCACTGAAGGTGTACTGCAGCTAAACAGTAAACTGGGGATCTGGGATTCCGACACTTTTGAGGGTTTGAAGCATCCAGGGTCAGAGATGGACAGCAGGTTCTGTGCATCTGTGATCCGTTGGCAGTTAAGCAAGCGGGGTGCGCTGCGTAAGTTGTCACTGCACGAAAGGGTGAGGTGCCTCCAATAGTGGGCACTAGACATATATTGTTTCTAACCAGATTTGACACCATTAAGGTGTTCGCCAGGGTTTTTCAAGCAAAGGGGTTTGTGCAAGCATCTGGTCATCTAAGTAAGTGCACCCCAGAACCAAGGGTAGGTAACAGGTTCCTGCAGTTAAGCTCAAATGCCCTGCCCGGTTAGCTACACTAGCCCCGCTGGGTGGGGACACTGTCAGCCAACATAGTGTGCTGCTGTCCCAGGAAATGAGGAACCAAGGTGCCAAGCACAAAAGGCTACTAACTAATAGAGCATTTGGCACTTCCAGTGCCCAACACAAAAAAAAAAAAAAATTCAACGGAGGAGGTCATTTTTCACCGCTGGGGCTGCTCAGGGTGGGCAGTGTTCCAATTCTAAGGACCCCTCTTCCCCACCGGACTGCCCGAGAATGTGAGGGCAGTGGGATTTGCAATGTTACAGGTATTTTCTCGCCCATACTGGGGCAGAAGGGTACATTGCAGGTATCTGCATAAATAGAGTGGGGGCAAGACCTATAGACGATGTGCACCGGTAACCGCAAGAGCGTGTTGTTAAGATCAAAATCTCGCAGCGGCAAGGCAGCCAAGTGACATGCGTCAGTTGGGTAGGCCAGAATGTGTGCCGTGGCTCCAATAGCGGCCTGAAAGATAGGTTTGGAGCACAATCACTGACAATTCAAGAGCACATACTGCACCTCGGTACAGTAGGTGAAGGCCATATGCTCACTGCGGCTTGATCTTGTGGAGGGCAATGATTCCTGGAATAACAAAGTGCTAGGTGATTAGCTGGTTGAGCATCTAGGTTCACAGCTGGTTAGCAGGTATGTGTGTATCTGTGATCAAGCTTTAGTTAAGCAAGCCTGGTAGGTGGCGTAAGTTGTCACTCCTAATGGGTGCTGTGACTGCAATAGTGGGCGCAATAGTCCATGGTTTATTAATCACAAAGGTCGGTGCACATGTCTGGTCAACTTCAACAACGTAGGTGCACTCTGCTCCCAGGGCAGGTTACGGGTTGCTTCAGTTAGGCATGAAATGCCCCGCCCGCATAGCCAGAGTATATAGGCTGGTTGTGGAAGCGGTCTTCTAAGCAAGTGTGCTGCCATTCCATAAATTGGGGAAACAGGTGTTAGGGAGCACAACAAGCTAGAAGAATTGCAACTACAGGTTGCAGGAGGTGGGAGCCTACATCAGCTTGAAGGGTAATATAGCGATGGCTAAGAGTAGAGCTCACTCCTGGGAGGCCATCACATTCTGGCAGCTCATGTGAGGCACTGGTACATTCCCAGAGAAGGATAACCTGCTCCATGCGCAAGTTCGCAGAGCAAGGGGCTTTGGCTTCATCAGGCATGAGCTATGCCGGGCGAACACCAAAGGTTATTTTGACAAAGTTGGGGTGCACCTGGCTCAGGTGGGCTTGGATCTGTCCCTACTGGACATGAAGGAGGCCCGGGAAATTGCAGGTTGCAGTGAGAAAGGAACTGTTTTGGTGGGGGGCTCTTTAGGCGACGGTGGCCGCCTCCAGAGCTGTGGCGGAGTTACAGGGCGATCTGGAAGCAGATGGGTACAGAAGGGTACCTCTGTGTGGGCACAATAGGGGTGCCAGAGCCAAATCCCAGGAGCCTCATGGGAGGGTCCTGGAACAATTACGTCGGCGCCCCGTTAGTCCTTCGGGCGGTTGTGGGCCTGAACAACCGGGGGCTTGCCTTGCTACGCTCCGCCCTGAAAGGGGCGTGAGTATTAAGGGACCAATGTGTCACGTGATCCAGTAAGGGGATCACCCCCATAAGGGTAGCGCTGATTGGATTCTCCACAGTGCTTGGCTCATCAGGCGGGCAGGGCAGCATAGAGTGGTACAGCTGCCTGCCCTTGGATCGCCCGTAAGATAACCCACCATATTTGCATACTTTTGTATGGAATAAACCTGCAGCAATATTTTCCCAAACAAAAGTTGTGTTGTGTATTTATTTATGCATGCATACTCTGTTGTGGTGTGGGTGGGGTGTGTTGCCAATAATGGGACTATGCGGCTGCCCGCGGCCCCGCAGGGGGCCCCTAAACGGGCGGCCCCTTTAGTGCCATTTGGGCACTTCCCCACCCCCACTAAGAACGCGGGGCTCGAGGAGGAGCCCCCTTCCAGACGCGTCACTTCCGGGTCGCAGAGGAGGTGGGGAGGTATTTATGCCTCCCCTGGCCATCTTGGCGTCCTCTTTGCGCCGGACACGCCGCTCTCCCACCCTACCGCTTACCCGGCGTGGGGTTGGCAGGCGAAGTACATAGAACGTTGTAATGTTTTTCTTTTGTCGTTGCAGGCGGAGTTACAGGGCGATCTGGAAGCAGATGGGTACAGAAGGGTACCTCTGTGTGGGCATAATAGGGGTGCCAGAGCCAAATCCCAGGAGCCTCATGGGAGGGTCCTGGAACAATTACGTCGGCGCCCCGTTAGTCCTTCGGGCGGTTGTGGGCCTGAACAACCGGGGGCTTGCCTTGCTACGCTCCGCCCTGAAAGGGGCGTGAGTAATAAGGGACCAATGTGTCACATGATCCAGTAAGGGGATCACCCCCATAAGGGTAGCGCTGATTGGATTCTCCACAGTGCTTGGCTCATCAGGCGGGCAGGGCAGCATAGAGTGGTACAGCTGCCTGCCCTTGGATCGCCCGTAAGATAACCCACCATATTTGCATACTTTTGTATGGAATAAACCTGCAGCAATATTTTCCCAAACAAAAGTTGTGTTGTGTATTTATTTATGCATGCATACTCTGTTGTGGTGTGGGTGGGGTGTGTTGCCAATAATGGGACTATGCGGCTGCCCGCGGCCCCGCAGGGGGCCCCTAAACGGGCGGCCCCTTTAGTGCCATTTGGGCACTTCCCCACCCCCACTAAGAACGCGGGGCTCGAGGAGGAGCCCCTTCCAGACGCGTCACTTCCGGGTCGCAGAGGAGGTGGGGAGGTATTTATGCCTCCCTGGCCATCTTGGCGTCCTCTTTGCGCCGGACACGCCGTCTCCCACCCTACCGCTTACCCGGCGTGGGGTTGGCAGGCGAAGTACATAGAACGTTGTAATGTTTTTCTTTTGTCGTTGCAGGCGGAGTTACAGGGCGATCTGGAAGCAGATGGGTACAGAAGGGTACCTCTGTGTGGGCACAATAGGGGTGCCAGAGCCAAATCCCAGGAGCCTCATGGGAGGGTCCTGGAACAATTACGTTGGCGCCCCTTTAGTCCTTCGGGCGGTTGTGGGCCTGAACAACCGGGGGCTTGCCTTGCTACGCTCCGCCCTGAAAGGGGCGTGAGTAATAAGGGACCAATGTGTCACGTGATCCAGTAAGGGGATCACCCCCATAAGGGTAGCGCTGATTGGATTCTCCACAGTGCTTGGCTCATCAGGCGGGCAGGGCAGCATAGAGTGGTACAGCTGCCTGCCCTTGGATCGCCCGTAAGATGACCCACCATATTTGCATACTTTTGTATGGAATAAACCTGCAGCAATATTTTCCCAAACAAAAGTTGTGTTGTGTATTTATTTATGCATGCATACTCTGTTGTGGTGTGGGTGGGGTGTGTTGCCAATAATGGGACTATGGTATATTCCTTAAGTGCACCACTGTTGCTCCTCCTGGCAGTGAAATACGGACATGGTGTATTCTTTAGTGTTAGCTTCATCCTTGAAAAACAAACCTGAATGCACCTATCTCCCCCCCCCCTTCCCCGTCGTGTGTGTCAGCCCGGGCTGAGACAGCTTCTCTGGCACACACACAGCCGCACCCAAGCACTTTACAGGTCTTTAAAAGACCATTCGCATGTTACTGTGGCTTAGTCGTTTATTCACCCCTTCTAAGAGCCCCTGCATCTCCACTCTGCCTATTGGTGGAAGATTTAGCCCCCTCCCCATACTGCCCCTGAATCAGGCTGGTGATGTGTGTTGCAGTGCATTTGTTGTGTGCGCACGTTGTGCCGTGTTGTTTTGCTGCTCTGTGTTACTCATTGTACCTGCTGCACGTCGCCCGTGCCCCTCCGACTACAAGCGCCAATGACAGGAAGCTGTGCCTCTCATACGCCAGAAACCTCATAACACCAGTTTGACTCAGCCACAAATACAAATTATTTATAACTGGCGGGCTTTGGGTAGGTGTTTGTAATGTGCGTGTGTGCTGCGCAGTGCACATGCACCCGCGACACCGAGTCAGGAGGGGACACGCCAACGAGCTCCTCTACTAAGAGCAGCCATCTGCCCACTGTTGTGGCCTCTGACACAACCACACACCCACAAACTGAGAGAGAGCATCTAACAGCAACACACCCACACATCGACTGGCATAAACGCACCACACAACGCACAGGAAAGACAGATTCACCAAGCACGTTACACTACACAAATAAACACACTGGAAGGCAGTGACGTGGCACCCACCGACAGATGCTACACACACAGGCCTACAATACATACAACACAAACACGTACTCATAAAAATACACTAGGACACAGCTTAACCAAGCAGCTGCCACTACACAAGCACACAAAGGGCACATGGGGACACAGTTACCCAGAGTATTACACCTACACACAGAAGCAACACTCACAGGCCTGCTACTCACTATAAAACAAGCATTGGCATAGCCAATAGGTCTCGCTTTTGTGACCTTATAAGTATTTAGTTATGCAGCACAATATCCTTGGTGCAACAACATCAACCGTTGCATGGCTAAACACTTATAAGGTCCCAAAGGCGAGACCTATTGGCTATGCCAATGCTTGTTTCTCTTCCAAGCGTTTCTGATTTACTTTACCATACATTCACTCATATAAAATAGACATCAAAGCCTTTCAATTGGGTCAGAAAAAAATGAGGTGCTGCCCAGCCTCGAGACTGCATGTACGTTTCCTGGGCTTCCTTGCAATTTTGAGCATACCACCGCCACCCATTATATATATGGTCATATAACATCACATGTCTACGTAAAGTGCACGTGCACCAGGACGGGCATCTTGGCGCTGAATAACTTTTATTGTTACCCAGCAGCACTCATTTTATCAACCTCAGAAGGATGAAAGGCTAAGTAAAACCTGCTGGGATTTGAACCTGGGAACATGAGGTCAAACACAGACCCCTACAGTTGACACATTAGCCCACTAAACCACCAGAACTGGTGCACTTCCAAATCTACCTCTATTGCTTTGTTCAGATTGTACTAATGCTAAGAATAGTGGTGTAGTTAGACAAGGTGGATGGAGAGGATTGATATGACATTAGATTCTCAAATTGTGTGCAGCCTAAGACGCACTTGAAGGTGGAAGTAACTACAAAAAGGCATGGGGAATCACAGAAGTATTATGAATAGGAGAGATGGCTTGACCCATGGATGGAGCATGGGCTTTCCACATTTGTTGCTTTTTTTTTTTAGCAAAATGCACCTTTTGGAATGGAGTGCTGGAGAACACAAGAAAGGTTTGATGCCACATTGTTTACTTAATGTTGACCAATTGATGACCTTTGAGCAATTAACCAGGGTCATGGACAACAGATAGTGATGCAAGTCGCTTCTTTCCTCATCAAATGTAGACAATTGTTCCTTGAAAGTCATTTTGTTGAATAGCTGGTCTTTCGGATACAGTATCTACACCAGAGACTGTAAGCATGTTTGAAATATTATCAGAACTATTATTTCATCACTCAAAACACCACACCCTTCGAGTGAACTTGTTTCATACCAGATTTTAAAACACAAAAAAATGTTCATGATAAATAAGCAGGGGAGTACAATTGCAATCAACGTTATCATCACAAAACAAAATCCAAATAATAATTCCAAATAAGTGTCACCTTGACCTAATTGCTAGCTGAGGACGGTTTATGGGTCAGATAGATTTGCCTCCTTGCCTTGGACCAACTTTTTACCTTCAGATTTAGTCACTTTATGGGACTTGAGTTGCAGGGAGCTGTAACAGGTCAGAACTTAACAAGACTGCGGTCCTTCTCCGTGAGTTTCTGCTAAACCAGTTTTCAGCACAGCAAAAAGCTCAGAGTGGGATGAACCTGGTTTTTGGCCTGTCTTGGGCGTAGCCACCCTGAGTAAGCCTCAGTACCATTGAACAGTCTTATGGGGGAGGGCAAAATTACTACGTTCCCCTCTTCTCCAACTCCTGGGAAAGTCCTTTCTAGTCAGTTCTTTATCCCCAAGTCCTCACAAAGACTTTCTAGGCACTTGATCCCTCTCCTGTCAGGGCACCTGCAGTGGCTAGTCAGCAGGGCCCTCTTGCAGGCAGGAGTACGCCTGCATTTTGTGCATATGGAGGAGGCAAATGGGGAAACCGCCTTTACCATGCAATCCCTTTGCCAAGCAGCCTTTACCACGCATGCCTTTACCACACAGGCATATTTTTTTGTCGTAATGGTAAATTTAGGGTTTAGAGGTGGGCAGTGTCAAAGAGTGGTAAGGGTAAATTTAGGGTTTCGGAGTAGATAGTTGTAAAGGGTGGGTAGGGAAATTTTAGGGTTATGGGGTGGTAAGGATATTTTTAGGGTTAGGGGTGGGTAGTAGTAAGGGTGGTCAGGAGTAAAAAAAAATGTAAAGTAGGAGCTATGGGGGTTCCACAAAAAATGAAATATATATACAGAATTATGTGCATATATACACACACACATGCGCACACACACGCGCTCACACACACACACGCACACACACACACATATGGGTTTCGCTTACCATATAATACTTTCCATGTGTAGTAAAGGCATCTGTGTGTTATAGGTTTCATGAAAAAGGCATGCTTGGTAAAGGCATGCACTGTTATTGACCTACATCCCAAACAGGAGGTTAAGCACCAGATCCATATAGAGCAGAGCCCGCCCCTGTTGTTGAGCGGAGGTCAAGACTTGGAAGTCTTCCTTCTTGCAGCAGAAGTTATGAAATTACAAGTCCTTTTCTTCCAGCAGGGTCTTCTCTTCCCCAGTCCAGAAAGAGTGAGGAAGTGGTGGTTGAGGTGCCAGACGTATTCTGTGCACTAGCCAGTGACTGGAGAAATTCTGCCTCCCAATCCTATCTATTGTTTCGTTGTCGTCACACCTTCATTTTTTTTAACTCTTAGCCCAGTAATTAATTTGTAAAACAATAAGTGCCAGGGCCCTGACCAGGAGGCCACTGCAGCTTGCACCACCCATTGCCCCATCATCGCTGCCAATGACGGTACAAAATCGACTACTAACCATCTCTCTCACCTGCAAGTGCGACAGTTCAGATAATTCCACATCCCCAAAGCTACACGAATGGCTGGGGAGGCAGGTATTAGCATTTTTAATGTATATTTTATTCATAAACAGTCTTTGTTCTGATCATCTCTAAATTAGATGAGCAGCGCCACCATGTGGCAGAGTGTCAGAAGTGTGGTGATGACAAGTGCCATTACCGAGCAATGGAAACCAATTAAGTGCCAGTACCGAGCACCAGAAACCACCGGCTCAAATTAAGCACTGTCTGAGCACGGCAGGGGCCAGCATCGGACACGCCGCAAGTATGGCGGTTGTGCCGGCCCCCGATGACGCCACGGGGAGGCGTGCTAGGCCGCGCACAATGGTGACGTGGCAGGCGCGCCTCCGCGGTGATTGGTTTCGCTGGATCGTGAACCGGAAGTGATTTGATCACTTCCGGTTCACGCGTCACCAAAACGCCGGGGGCCGGTTAGAACCGGCTCCCGGCCTGGGAATTCAAATAAAAAGCTGGGGAGCAGCGAGATCGGCCTCTTTTGCACGCCGCTCCCGCAGATGACACAAGGCTCCGCTAGCCTCTCTAGGAGGCTTAATCTCAAAAGGACCAGGGCATTTCAGGATCAGTTAGCCCCTTTTCGGTTGGGCTCAGGGAAGCACCGCAACCTCAGTGAGAGGCTTAACTCGGTTCTGCTTTGTTTTTCAGGTCCGCGCTGGGGCGAGAGCAGCACCGGTCAAGGGCATCATTTCTGGTTGGCGCTCGTGTGCGTGTCAGCGCGCTTGTTTCTCCAGCTGCAGCACTGGTCAGGTGCATCATAAAGGGGGTGCAGGCCAAGGCATAGTTGGCGATCAGCAGAGCGAGTTCCCCGGGTTACCGGGGGGGTCGGGGCAGTGCCGATTACCTCAGCCCCTTGGTTTGGCTCAAGAGGGCCCCTCAGCCTCGCAAGAGGCATCAGTTTTTTCCTGTTTATATTTTCAGGGACACTGCAGAGCGGATCGGCTTCAGCGCTGAGCAAAGGATTTGAGGAGCAGCCGGAGCAACTGGAGGGCGCATTCGTTGTTTATGCAGGCAAAAAAACCAGCACCAAAGGGAGCGCAGTGTGTGCGGCTACTGGTCCTGAGCAGCAGTGTGGGGTTAGTCTCGGTTTCGAACTTCAAGGGGACACGGACAGGCCTGCATTCCAGCGCTTCCGGGAGCCACGCAGGTTTGAGATTACTCACCTGACCCATTGGATTAGCCGGTGGGCGTGGTTCTGGTTGCGTGGGTGCTTGTGGCCGGTCGTGTACCCCCTACGATAGCGAGGTAAGGGTCAGGGCAGTGTCCCAGGCCACGTGTTGTGCTGTGGGGTCTGTGTCAGTGACTAGGCTTGGTCTAGGTTGGCAGCCTCAATGGTGCCTTAGTCTGGTTGGGTGGCATTACTAAGTCGGTGTAATACACGTGTGTGTCAAGCAATTTAGCGATTCACAGTTTCAATGGCCCCTAAGGCGAAGCAGAGCGATCAGCGCTCTCGCATGGAGAACCTGATGGAAACAATGATGCAAAAGATGCTGGATATGGAGGATAGACTGAAAAAGGTGGATGAAATGGGGCAAGCCATTGCAGACCTTAGAGATAAGATGGATGGGCACGAAGAGGTTGAGGACAGGCCCAGAAGACTCGGAGTAGCTCCCAAGGCAGCCTTCCCTCCTGTCCTGAAAAGGAGTAGAACAAAAAAGGGGGGGACCCTGAGTGGAGAGGGAGCGAATGGACCCATCGGGCCAAGGGCCCCTGTGCCAGTCCCGCAGGCAGTCGGGGAGGGGGAGCCAGGGCCATCAGAAGGAACTACCCCTTCAGGCAGTGGTGGACCGATGTGAGGCATTGACCCGGAGTGGTTCTTTGGAGTAAGTGTGACGATAAGACCACGGTCCCACAGAGGTCCCGGGTTCAGAGTAATCCTTGTGAACTCGTAAAAGGAGTCCTCTTGGAAATTACCCCAGAGTGAAGCAATAGCGGATACTGTCCGTCTAAGTATTGAAGGTAATAAATACCCTATTTGGGTCTGCATCAAAAAACAAGGGACCAACACCCTGATGAATGCCAGAGTGATCCTTTTGGACACATAGAATTGGCAGAAACATGTTGGTATTCGCAGCAGGGGTATAGGGGCGTTTACCTCCCCGGAATACCCTATTATTTTATTTTTAATCCTACCAAGGGGTGACAGGAATAAAGAATGATTATGGTTGCCCTTTAGGTAGTTTTAATTATATGTGTCTGCACTGTTTGGTCCCATTCTGAAGGGAATATTCCTTCCTATGTTTGTCATTGTCGTATATGTTCTTTTATATATACTGTGTCTTCACCACTAATCTTCATCCACATAAAAGATTATTTGCGCTCCACTCAGCGTGTTGGTCTGCACCTGGGTGTTTGATGCGGCCCTATGATGAAGCATGACACTGCAAAGTGTGTGAGGGCAGTATTAAGACATTTTTGTCTTTCCCTGTTTCTTGTTGTCTTTGTAATAATGACTAGTGGTCGGTGTATGTAGGAGGTTTTGTGGAGTTCAGCACCTCCGGCAAGTTTCGTTGTGTTTAGTCCTTCTCTGTTGTGTGAGATTTCAGTGGTGGGGGGAGGCCCCACTAGGTACAGGGGGGCAGCCTGAACCAGCCGGGAGTGGGCCACAGACCCAGGTGTCCCTACGGCTGTTCCACCACCTCAGCAGGATTTGGTAGCCAGTTTGGCAGCTGTTTTTCCCTGGTTGGAAAAGGTTGGGAACTGGTCCCCGGCAGTGGGGATGTCGGGCAGCGGGGAGAACCTACTGGACAAGGCCAGGCAGATAGTGGCTCAGTTAGACAGGGCATCGGGCGGTAAGCCTGGGGAAGGGCAGGGAGCTTCATCTCCTGTCGCTCCAGCTCCTATCGCTCCAGTGGGTGGGGCAACCCCCCTTGGGGCCAGCAAGGAATTGCAGGCAGCCAGCACAGGCGCAGATACAGCAAAGGAGAAGCCAACGGAACCTGCAGGTGCTGCAGCATCAGGTAAGCTGCTGACATTGCCATGTTGGGTGTGGGGGAAGCGCGCACCCCTAGAGAAAAATTGGCTAGACATGTGACACACGAATTGAAAGAAAAAATTTGGAAGGGGTGTTATGTCAATATGTTTGTGCTACTGTTGGATGAAACTGAGAGGGAGGAGGCCAAGAAAAAGAAGGATTGGATGCTCCCAAGGGAATGGGCAAGTGAATTACAGAAATATAGGATAGAGGAGTCTTTGATTAACTGGGTGAGGGGCTTCTCAGTTTACATGGCAGTTATGGCAGAACGGTTCCCAGGTTTAGCGGCAGAAATGGCATGCTACCAGAGCAGGATCACTGGGGCACATGACAAATATGGTGGGATGGGGTGGAAGGACTATGATAAAGATTTTAGAAGAGCGAAGGCTTCTGATCCAGCCCTCTCATGGGACCAAATTGACATGATTTCGTGGTTAGACCACTTCGGGCAGAGGACGCAAGACAGTGCCAAAAACCAGTCATTTCAGTCCTTTCGGTCATTTCCCACCGCCAGCTCCAGCGGGGAGGGAAAAAAGGGGCATGTTGGGATTTCAACAGGCGTACATGCACTAGGGCTGCAGGCACGTGCAAGTTCAAGCACTCATGCTCTTTCTGTGGCAATACATCCCACCCCGAATCCAAGTGTTTTAAGAAAACCAAAGAAAAGGGGGGAAAGAAGCAGGATTGATGATGTTTTGCTAACTTCAATTTGTTCTCCCATTATAACAAGTGCCCTGATTCCATGGTTAAACAGATATAATTGTCCCTCATCGGCCAGGTTGTTATTAGAAGGTTTCAGAGATGGTTTTAGGATTCTGGCTTCACATTATGTATGGTCACCCGAATGCAAGAATCAGCTCTCGGTGAGGGCCAATCCAGGGGTGGCAGCAGCAAAAATAGAGAAGGAACTTCGCTTGGGCAGAATTGCAGGCCCATTTGACAGCATACCAGTGGACAATTTTGTCTGTTCTCCACTGGAGTTGGTCCCTCAAAAAGAACCTGGGGAATTTAGGTTGATTCATAACCTTTCTGCACCTAGGGGTCAATCCCTGAATGATGCCATTGATGATGAGCTGTGCACCGTCAGGTACTCGTCCTTTGATCAGGCTGTTGAGATGCTCAGGGGCTTGGGCCCGGGCACGCTTCTGGCAAAGTCAGACATTGAGTCCGCTTTCCGCTTGTTGCCAGTCCTTCCTTTAGATTGTCATCTTCTGGGTTTCCAATTCCAGGGGAAGTACTACATGGATAAATGCATGCCCATGGGTTGCTCGGTCTCCTGCGCGTATTTTTAGAAATTCAGTTTCTTTTTTGGAATGGGTTTTTAGGCAGGTAACAGGGCATCAGTATGTTTTGCATTACCTTGATGACTTCCTTTTCCTGGGAACACCGGGAACCCAGGAGTGTGGGTGGGCACTGCGGGAATTCTGCGGGCTCATGCAAGGTTTTGGGGTACCGCTGACACAAGGGAAGACGGTTGGGCCATCCATGGTAATTGAATTCTTAGGGATAGAGTTGGACTCGGCCCAGGGTTGTTCACGTTTGCCCAAAGAAAAGATCACAAAGTTCAGGTCAGCATTGCAGCAATGCCTGGCGAAAGAGAAGGTTACGCTCCACCAGCTGCAGCAGACTGTGGGTCAGTTAAACTTTGCTTTGCGAGTCATCCCTATGGCACACCCATTCTCACAGTCCTTTTCACAAGCCATGTCAGGTCTCAAAGAAAAACACCATCACACCAGGCTGTCAGGAGAGGTTAAGCAGGATATGCGGATTTGGATGGCATTCTTGCGTGACTTCAATGGCACGGTACTATGGCCTGGGCAGCTCACACCTTCCGCAGAGTTAGGTTTATTGACTGACGCTGCAGGTAGTGAGGGTTTTGGAGCTATACTAGATACTGAGTGGGTGGCACAGCGCTGGCCGGCATGGTGGGTTCAAGACGGGTTGACAGGCAACATTGGGTTTCTAGAACTGTTCCCCATCTTTGTGGCATTGTCTGTGTGGTCTGAACAACTGAGGAACCAATCAGTGGTGTTCTGGTCAGACAACATGACAGTGGTAGACTGCATCAATCAGCAAGCAGCAAGGTGTAAGATGATCCTGCGTCTGTTGAAAGAGATAATTCTGTTATGCATGAAACTGAATATGCAATTTAGGGCTAAACATGTCCCGGGGGTGTTGAACCATGCCGCTGATGCACTCTCTCGCTTTAAGATGCAGGTCTTCAGGGCGCATCTCCCGACAGCAGCGGAGAACACAACACCTTTCCCAGAACGGCTTTGGAAAGTTGGTGCCCACAACTACCGGACCTCGTGGCAGCCAGCCTAGCACCCAGAACCAGGAAGGCATACGAAGGGGCATTTTGGGCCTACTGTAACTTCTTGGGGACAGAATGGGGAGGGATGTGGCATGACACGGGGGCAGTTCTCTCTTTCCTGGGGGGACTGAAAGATGAGGGGCGCTCAGTGGCAGCAGCGCGGCGTCATGTGGCGGCTATTTCTTTCTTCGCGCAAGCACGGGGTAGGAGGGACCCCACTAATACTTTCACAGTGAAGAAAGCCTTGAAGGGGTGGCAACGCCTACAAGGGGCACAGCCGGATTCTAGACGGCCAATTGGGGTTAATACCTTGGCCACGATTTTGGGGATTCTGGGCCAGGTTTGCAACACTGAGGCAGAAGTTTTCCTTTTCAGCGCTGCTTTTTCATTAGCATTTTACGGCGCATTTAGGATTGGGGAACTGGTGTCCAAAAATAAAAAGATGGGCAGGGGGGGTTGCAGTTTAGCCATGTCAGGATCCAAGGCAACTCTTTGTTGATATCGATCCAGAAGTCTAAGACTGATCAGGAAGCCCGGGGGAAGGGGTTGTCCTGCAGCGGGCACAGGGCAGCCCTTGCTGCCCTGTCACCAATTTAGAGGCCTTCTTGGCACGCAGGCCCACGGGGGCAGGAGGGCCATTGTTAATTCATGCGGATGGCACCCCACTCACGCAATTTCATTTTAAAAGGGTCATGGATATGGCAGTGCAGAAAGCAGGTTTGAATCCCAGCAGTTTTGGTACACACTCATTCAGGATAGTGGCTGCCACTGAGGCAGCGGCAAGGGGCTTCACCAAAAGCGAGGTGCAGAGGATTAGCAGGTGGTCCTCAAATTGCTATAAGCGCTATGTGCGGCTGCATATGCTATAAGTTTTCACGGAGTTTTCACTGATGCCACGTTATTTCTGTCTAATTTTACAGTTTCTCAAGCCTGTAACGCAGGGGGGAAACTCATGGCGCAGCAACAGTCAGGATCTAAGCTTCAACAGGTGCACGCCCGGGAGCACGGAACACGCAGCGTGTGGGTATTCGGTCAATCTTATGTGAGACGTTTACAAAAAAAAATTCTTTCTGGGAATTATGAGAAAAGAGCAAGGCAGGCTGGTTTTCAGGTATCCTTCCATGGGCACAGTGGCCTGCGCTTTGACCATTTCAGGGGTCTGGCTTTAGACTTACTGGACAGGGAAAGGGATCGCACTAGGGTCTTTATCCTACACTTGGGTGGGAATGATCTGGTGCACCTGAATAGGCGAGTCCTGGTTGAAACACTGATCACCGAGGTGGGTTGGTTGGCACGGCTATGTCCGGGGTCCGTCTTGGTGTGGTCACACATGATTCCGAGATTCCAATGGTGAGGTGGGGAGTCTGTGAAGGCATTGAATCACTCGGTAAAGGGGATCAATAACAAGATGGATAGGTTATTTCAAGCTCCACATTTACAGACTATCGCTCACGGGTGCATCAGGGGGGAGCCGTGCTTCTTAAGAGACGGTGTCCACTTGTCCAAATTGGGGAATGAACTCTTCATGGAGAACCTCTTGGCGTGGTTAGGGAATTACAGAGACAGAGAATGACCTTCAGCGGGGTGTTGGAGGGGGGCCTGATAGTCGGGCAACTATGCAGGCCTGTGGCGGTAAGGTCATGATTGGTCGGCTTAAATTTAAGGTCCTTAGCGGGCGGTGCCATTCTTTTATGGGGTCGCCCAAGGGGGAGGGACAAGTGGTCTCTCATGGAACTCCAGGGGCAGTTACAGCCAGTTGGCTGGAAGGGTGCGGGGGGAGGGGAGCTATGCTTTCCAGTAGGCTGGTTGGCTACCCCGCATGCGCACAAGGGTGCAAGTAAGCTGCGCATAACTGCAAGGGCCCCTTATAGAGAAAATCTGCGGGGCGTAGGGGGTGCTCGGGGGGGAAGTACCCTCCCGGTGAACGGGCCCCCTTGCGCATGCGCACTCCGGTTGGAGTGTGGGCATAGTTTGATCAGGATCTGGGGGGGCCAGTCATTGACCTTGCCGTATGCTCATATAGGGATACGCAGAAAGAGAATGTTATTTTGATTACTGAATGTTTAAATTCGGATAGGAATGTTTATGTATTAGAGATATGTTAAGGTTAGCAAACGAGACATATGTACCTATCAATGTAATCAATGTAATGCAATGGACTTTCTGTGTATTATGTATATAATGTATATAAAATTTCGTTTGAATATTAATTTGTGATAAATATGGCCGGGGGTCTATGACTCCCCAATCCAAAAATCCCTTGTGATGATTGACTTGTCGCCTTGAGGGTAAAGGGAGGCGGGCAATCTTGGCACCAAGAAGGGGGCCCACCGTGGGGGGGTTTGTGGGGGTCAAAGGAATAGGGGGTCTAGGCCGTACCGGGCCATATAGCCTTACTTTAATCTTACCCAGGGATCCTGTTTTAATATGTCTGAACTCCTCCGTCATCAGGCAGCCTTGTCTTCAGATCCTTAGCCACATATATTTAGATTAGCTCTCCTACCTGACAGGCTCCAAACTGGTTCTCTGTAAGTGGAACCTGGCTTACATTTTAGGCACCCTTTACAATATACATGTAGGGAAGTTAAATAGGCCAAACATGGAGTTCCAATGTACAGCACACATTTCAGGTGGCAATCCCAGTCATCACTATACTACTGCTGTGTAAAGTGGTAAAGCACAGGAGAGGGACCACAGTGAAAGTACAGGGGGCAGCATTCAAGACTGCCTGAGAAAGTAGGTATGTAAGAGGTGATGAGGGACTGTTGTCACTCTGAAGCCACTCACCTGCTGCCACATTCCTTCATTCTCTGCAGCAGAAATGGTTTCCCACTACAGCGAATCATTAGCTATCTGTTGTCATCACATCAATTGCACCAAACATAGACTTAGAGCAGGATTTGAGATTCACTAATTTCGCTGTACTTGATTCAATGGCTTTCCACCGTATTCCTATACTTGTCCTGCCCTGTGACTATTTTGGGCTAACCATGTTTTGACTGAATGAGTAATAACTTTCAGCTGCTTATGTAAGGGCATTACATTGTAATGCCTGTACTACGATTTTATCTTGTTCATCTAGATTAACCCTGGGCGTAGTTCTCGAAGTTGCGCTATGCGAAGCTACGTGAAGTGCACCTCGCACTACGCGAGCTACGCGTAGCTACGCGAACTGCGTAGTGCACTGTGCAAAATGCTGTTCGCACTGATTGCACAGTGCCGGATGCTTGTCCGCACTGTGCAATCATTGAAAACGGCATCTTGCACAGTGCGAGCTGGTTTTACTGCCGCTCGAGTAGATTTTTACTCGAGCGGCAGCTTTCTCAACGCGGACTGGTAGTTTCTCATCGCGAGCGGTCGCGAGCATGCGCAACCACTCGCAATGAGAAACCTGACCTCCCCGCGTTGAGAATCTCGCCGGGAGGTTTTCTTTCCACGCTCGCGATCGGCAACTTGATGTTGCTGATCGCGAACGAGGAAAAAGTCTCGCCGGGATGTCATTTTGCTTGCTCGCCAACTTGACGTTGAGGACCGCGAGCAAGCAAAAAATGACCGCTACGCTACGCGTGTTTGCACTGTGCTACGTGCAATTCGCGAAGTGCGAAGTAGCGCAAACTTCGCAAACTACGCGAGCGTAGCGTAGTGCTTTGCCCAGGCTTAATCTAGATCCATATCTAAGATGGCTGCTGAGCAGCCGCGGTCAGTTCAGGTAACAGCGGTGGGGCGGTGGGGTCGTGTTGGGAGGGGGAAATTTTGAGGGACGATGGCCCCACCACCCCACTGCTGTTACCTGCACGGACCGCGGCTGCTGCTGAGTATGCGCATGCCTGCTCGTGGAGGGGCCTCATCCTGCAATACTTTATCTTAACCTTTATGAAAATTATCCGAGAACTCGTTATGTGGAAAAAACACTGGAAAAGAAAACTGGTCTCTGGTCTTGTATCACAGGTGAGACCTATTGGGTTTGCAACTGCTCGTATAACTTTGTGAGTTTCACGCTATGCACAACTTGCTTATTCTTAAAAAGACATTTATGACATTTCAATTTGTTCATGTTCTTTTCTTGTGGCTGAATGCCGCCTTTTTTTATGTATTAATCGAGCAGATACATCGCATTGTTTCGAGAAAGGCAGTACATTACAGACTATATATCGATTTTGTTCACAGAATAACGTGTACAAAAATGCACTACTACACGTAAAATTAATATAGCAGCCCGAATAAAGGTAAAGTGCAAAAGAACCAAAAGTGCATTTAGTACGAGAAACCTTAAGAGCAGCAAAAGAACAAGTGAAGTGCATACGTGTGGAATAGATCTACAATACTAATCCCCATAGCTAGGCTATCAAGAGATACAGAAAGAAGATTTAATTAGTAATCCATTCTTGTCATAGTGCATAGCATACCTATAGCTTATAATTCTGACATTGCACTCGCCATTACATAAACCTAAATTAGGGCAAGATGTTAGTCTCATACAATCACATACACACGAAAATCCTAGCAGCATTATAAGCAGTAAGGTGCAATTCAGTTTGACAAACATATGTTACAAAAACACAAATCATCTATCTTACGACATAGCATCCTTCTTACCAGCAAAAACAAAGTGCATATCTAGCTCGTGTCTATTCACGAATGTGGCTAGCGGTGCTCAGGCAACTGTATACTGTATACGTATACCCATACGACGAACATATGCCTCCTTAAAGGTGCAGGTCCTCTTTAATTTATCCAGCATGATTTTGACCGTAGAAATATTAATTGACCTCTAATATTGGAGGATCATAGATCGAGCAACTGATAGAGCTGCGGATAGAAAGTATTGTATATATTTATTTAGTTTCCGAGTGGCGCGGGATACCCCAAATAAACCTATCATAGCTTCTGGTGCAATCACGGTCTGTAAACATTTAATCAGAGTTTGGAATACATCCTGCCAGAACTGAAACGGCTTGGGGCAAAGGTAAAAGTATGTAGCCAAACCCCTTTATCATATTGTGCACATCTAAAACACTGGTTTGGGATAATCGGAAGCATTTTATGAATTACATGTGGGGTGTAGCATGCCATCTGTCGTGAGAGGGATCCCATTCTTTTAAAATGTGCGGCTCTAAGGGACTCACACCCCCCAATAGAAAAATGCTCCCATTCACCAATAGTCACCCAACACCCAGTTGCCTCCTCCTGCTTATTCAAATGGTCATTGACCAGAGTCGAATCGGAGAATTTCCTCAGGGCCTTAACAAGTTGCCTTTCCCTGTCAATTCAGTTTGCGTTAACAACTGAACAAGGGTCTGAGAAAATCCCCTCATTACCTTGCAGCTACTTGTAAGGAATCCTGAAATTTGCGAAAAACCATGCCAGTAGCGATGGCACTCTGACCCTAGATGCTGTTGCATTTCCTCCATTTTCCACATAAAATTCACTCAGTACTCTGTACCCACAGGAATTCCAGAAACTAAGCCCCAGATCTGGAAATATGTAAACCTATGGCTTTGCTGTCTCATAGTCGGATGAGACGGCGCCTGCCTTGCTTTAAAGAAGCGCTTTGAACCAATTTCTATGTCGGGTAACACCTTATTCCTTGTCCTTTTGGTAGACTAGCCATCTTTAAAAAAGCGGGCAAGTCGGTTTCTGATTCTAGAGCCATTCTGGCTAATAAAACATTATCAAGCCCACCTGAATCCTTCTCCCTACAAACTATGGGGCATATTAACGTTCCCTGGCGCATCCCTGCATATCAGCAGGGATGCGCCAGGGAAAATGCGTCACGCAAGTTTACCCTTGCGCACGTCCGATGCGCCGCATTTACAATGCGGCGCATCGTGGCGCAAGATAAGCAGATGCGTGACGCATCTGCCGGCGGAAGGTTGGCGCAGTGCTGAAGTTGTGTCGCAAGCGCAACGCAACTCCAGCACTGTTCCAACCTTCCCTATCCCTAACATGGTGCGTCAATCCTTACGCCTGCTACGCCTGCTTGAAGCAGGCGTAAGGATTTGACGCACCAGCGTCGGAAAAGTGACTGCGTGAAATCTTGTAGATTTCACTACGTCACTTTTCCGAGGCGTTCCTGCGCCGTAACGCCCCCCCCCTGCGCCGGTACGCCCATATGAAACCTGACGCAGGTTTCATGTGGCGCAGGGGTTTACTACGTGACGCATCTCCCTAGATGCGTCACGTTGTAAATATAGCGCAACGCGGCGCATGGTTTGCGTCGCCGCTGCGTCACATGCGTGACGCAACGGCGGCGCAAAAGTGGTGCAAGGGGCTTGTAAATATGCCCCTATAGTATCCAGCCATGTGGCGCGGTACTAGTAAGAGAAAAAAATCCGGTATGGCCACTCCACCCTGGTCCTGATATAGCTGTTGAATGGAATATCTTACTCTCAAGATTCTACCATTCCACACAAACCTAATAATAAAAGAATCTAATTCTTTAAAGAAATCCTTATTAATTTTGATGGGGAGATTACAGAAAAGAAATAGAAATAATGGCAAAATGGACATTTTAACTAAAGACACTTTGCCTATTAATGTCAGTGGGAGAAGAATCCACCTAGCTAATAGGGTTTTAACTTTTCTTAACATAGCCTTATAATTCCAAAGGAACAGTTTGGAATATTTTTTTGTTACGTAGACCCCAAGATAGCGAATTGAGCGTTGCGTGTTATACAGATCCTGCTGATCTAAAGGCAGGACTGTAAGTGGGGCATTGAACAAAAAAGACTCGGTTTTACTTGGGTTGATCTTATATTTCCCTACACATGTATATTCAAATTAGATTTGGGGACCATCAATGTTTAACCAGTCCACTTTCTAATACAGAATCATATCATCGGCAAAGAGCTGGATCTTGGGCATCTCTTCGATCTGGGGCACGATAGATTTGGTCCGGAGCTCGATAAATAGAGCGAAAAGAATAGGTGACATTGTGCACCCCTGACGGGTGCTTCTATTGGTCTGAATAGATCTGACTTCGTTTGCATTTATCATAACTCATGTCTCTGCACACTTGTATAGATTTCGAAGCATTTTGACTATTGAATCTGGAAACCCGACCCTACTATAAGTAAAGAATAAAGTGTCCCAATTCACCAAATCGAACGCCTTTTGGCATTGAACATTATGATTGCCACTTCATCTTGACGAGTGAAAAAAAAAAAATCTATCGCCTGAATCAAAAAATAAGTATTCGCCAACAACCATCTATTCGGCAAAACATTTTGGTCTTTGTGGACCAGGGTTTGCCCTGTAGTAATAATTTGTGATGCCCACACCTTTGCAAATAATTCATAATCTGCATTTAACAGACTTATTGGGTGATAAGAATTCACGGTCAGAGGTGACTTAGCTTTTTAAAAAAGCTATCACCGACTCTCTAAAGGTGGATGGTATAGCCATGTCTTCTCTAATTGAATAACAAATCTCCATCAGGAATAGAGCAGCTCTTTCGAAAATGGCTTGTATACATCAGTCGATATGTCATAATTTCTACTGGCTTTGGCATTAGGCGTTTTTGCAGGGCTGCTGCCACTTCCTGCTCCTTGATACAAGCTGATAGTTTTGCCTTTTAATCGATCGACATTTGTGGGAGCATAATTGAACTAAAGAACCCTTCTAGGTTCAGTGTTGAAACAGAGGGGCTCTTTCATATACCTTCTTGTAATGTTGAAGAAACACTTCTGCAATAGCTTTATCCTCTGTCTGAACTCAGTTAAAGACAGGATTTTCTATTTTTGAGATATGTTGAGAGTTCTGCATAACTCATGTAGACCAGACATGTAGCCTACTAATCAGCTGGGTTTCTTCATACTTTTTGTTGTTGAAATGTCCTTGAGTTATTAATCTCCTCAAGGATAAAGAAGTCTCTTATATTCTGTTTAGCCAGTGTAAGCTGTTCTTTTATCATTGTACTTTCCTCTGATCTTGCCCTACCTAAGACATCTTGAGCCATATCAACTGCCGACTGCAGTCCTGTATTTGGGCTTTGCGCTCTTTATTCTGTTTTGACTTTTATGCGATCACCTGACCGTGAAACACTCCCTTGAAGGCCTCCCACACAGAAAAAACTGGGGCCGATTTTATATTCAATTCAAAGAACTCCCTAATAAATATCTGGATCTATGACAGCCAGACCCGGTCTGACAGAAGAGTTTTGTCAAACTGCCACCTTGATGTAGCAGTATTTAACTCATCAAAATCCAAATGAATACATATGGTAGAGTGGTCTGATAAAGCATTGGCCAATATGTCCATACAATGCCAGTCAAGAGTCTGCATCACTGAGAAAGAGTCAAGTCATGAAGCAGAATTAAATTGGTGGGAGAAGCGCCTATTTAGCATCGCGCATGGATGGTCCATGTGCCCAGGATCATCCAGATTGAAATCCTATTTATTTGCACCAAGATTCGAGGCAGTTTTAGATTTTAATTGCTCTTTAGACTTATTGGAGGTATCGAGTTTCAGGTCTTGAATGAAGTTGAAGTCACATTTAAAATTCAAAGGCCTTCAGCACCCACGGCTATTTAAGTCCCTCAGGGGATCTACTTCATCTAATATTGGGCCATAATAATTGACTAGATTAAAGGAAACAGCTTGTACTCGTACCTTCACCCAAATCCATCTCCCCTACTTGTCTCTTATGACTTCTCTCACCTCCCAATCTGTAGATCTAGCCAGATATATATTGCTACTCCACTAAAAGCGCACCCAGCAGCTGCAAAATTAGGAGGCATGTATTTCTTTGGTACATCGAATTAGGATTATAATCTTTTAGATGTGTCTCTTGTAAGAAGAACAATTACACCTTTAATATGGCCCCATATTTCTACCTCTTTAAAACCTCATAAGTATTACATGAGATTACTCTAACATTGCAGAACTTCAGTAATGTTGGCTTAGTCCCTCCGCAGCACCTGTTGGTCTGAAAATCAAAGCCGCCTGCTCCGACTGCATGAGCTAGTATAGCCCAACTGCCTTCACTATATCTGAAACTAATCATTTTCAGATGCATCTGCTCTTTTTTCAAAGTGCGAATCACACGCTCAGTGTCCTGCCCACCCTGAGAGGGAGAATTGCCCACCATGCCCACCATCTCCCTTTCTTCGTTTGTTAGGTGTCTTGTTGCTGCACCATGCTGCGCTCCAAGGAAAGGAACCCTCCCCATTATCTTCATATACTGGAAATGCAAAGAAGAGCAAAAAAAAAAAAAGGGGAAAAAAGAGAAAAGAAAAAGGTAGCCATTCAACTTTGCACTTTTTGCAATAAGGCTTGCTCCTCTTCTAATGATGTACATAACTCTTATTTTTTTTAACTTTATTTACCATTTTCAAGTGAAAGCTTTACAAGCATAACATGGTTGCTCACTGCGACAAGGCAAAGAAAAGCTGGAAATCTGTACAGAGAAATATTCTCTCAATTACCACACTCTATTATATTGAGGCATCAAATACATTACATACTGTTCGAACGACATTTAAGCAACCTGGCAACAATCTCCCCCATACAGGCCCTCCACCCATTGTTCCCAGCATGGTAAGTATACCTATAGAAAGAACATAATAATGCAGGGTTAGCCCACCCCGGTGTACATAACTAGACTTGACTTTTAAACAAAACCTTAAGTTTCAACTGTTGCTCTATCGAGGCCTGGGCCCCAGCAGCTTTAACTTGTCCCACAAGTCCTACAAAGTCTCTCTGCCTATGTGCTGCTGTAGTAGACATGTCTGAAAAGACACAAATCTGGATTTTATCAGCTATCGTAAATACTTTCTTTTGAATGGCCAATGGCAGCATAAGTTCCTTTTATGTGACAGTCCGCAAAGTTGCCATTAATAGTGTGATTGTACTTGGAGTTTACCAGGCACTGAGGATGATCCCAACGGCCCTAATGATGGAAAGATCCGTCATGTACTCTCCACCTACTGGTATCCCAATGAAGTGTAAGTTAGACCTCCTAGTGCAGTTTTCCATTTCATCAATTTTATTTTGCCTGTCAGGCAACTTCCTTTGAATGTTACTAATTTCCTTGTCCCAAATAAGGGAACGATCTTCTAAAGTCAGACATCCTCTGTTCTACCTCTTGTAGCCATGCTGGTATTTGTAGCACAATCTCCTAAATTTTGTTCAGCCTTTGATGAAGCACAGCTACTTCCTGAGCCTGAGATGCCTTGAGCTCAGGAATTTCTGCCAGAATAGTCTCTAGAAGAGGTTTAGCCAGGTATGACTGGCTTGATAGAGTCAGACTTTTGATCCAGTAGCTTGAATAGTGCAGCCTTTGAGCTGCACTGTGTGCTGGTCTCACACTGCTGTGGGTAATGCAAGGAGCAAGTTTTCCTTAATACATTGTGAGATAGTCAATTTTACTGGCAATGACTGATCCAACACAAGGTTGGAACTTCTTGAAGGATCAATTGTTACAGGGCGAATCAGGGAACGATCTTGAATACCCCCGCTTTCTTCTTCACATCTTGCCACCATTGCTGGGAGCAGACCTGGGAGAATCTTTGGGACCTCTAAAGTTTCACCCTCGTCTTTCAAATGTCTTGCAAATAGCTGGTGTTCCTTTAGCCCTGTTTGTCTTTGATGCGGGCTCCAAATTTGGGCTATACTGTGGTAGATTTCCATTGCCCTCACCCGGGTGGCTAGCCTCCCCTTCAGACATCTCCATAGAACTGACATTGGATGTAGTCCCATCAAGTTAATAGCCCCCCTGCAAAGATAGCAATGCTCCTTCACGACTAGAATTGAACTCTAGGGTAATACTTAATGACTCTTCACTGGACCCTTCTATTTTGTTTAAAGACCTCGTAGCACCCGTCAAGAAATGTTCTGACGTGATAACCCGCTGTATATTTTCCTGATGAGCTAAAGGCTTCTCCTTGCGAGACCCATTGAGGCGTGTCAAACCAGCGCATTGTTTGCATTTTGAGGGCAAAGGTGTTGAGCCAGTGGTTTTGTTATTAGCCCCTCTAAGATGTAACTGCTGCATCTTCAGACTCCACTGCGAGTGCTGATTTACAGCGCCAACCGGTTCGCTTATCTTGGCTTTCATTGAGTTTAAATAGGTCTTGTGTTACAAGTGTTACATGTCACACCAACAGCGACGTGAAGCTGAAATAAAAAGATAAGTTGAAGAATTTAGAAGAAACCTGCCCAGCGACCCTCGACCAGGCAATGGAGCAGGCCCTGCCCTTAGTGCCAATATCGGCAACACTCCCCATACCACATACAGCAATATCATCAGTAAATAAACCACATGACACATTATTTGTGGAGAAAATTGCTGCAGGTTTATTTGCATAACAAATATGCCAACATGGTGGGTTATCTTACGGGCGATCCAAGGGCAGGCAAGCCCCCCTACGCCACCTTCCCGCCTGATAAGCCAAGTTACACCGTGGCCGTCGCCAATCGGTGCTTACCAATTTTGGGAGGGGCCAACCCTCCCAGCGGTGGACCGCCAGTCCACGCCCTTACTCACGCCCCCAAAGGGGGGGCGGAGCATTCCAGGCAGCCCCCGGTTGCTCTGGCCCACAACCGCCCGTAGGACTAACGGGGCGCAGTCTCTCTTCCAGGGGACAACGCTAGGACATCCCTGGGTACACTTGGCTTTTGCACCCTTGTTGTGCTCCTGCAGAGGGTACCCGTCTGTACCTTACAGCCTCTGGATCACCCTGTAACTCCGGCTGCAACACAAAATAACACGTTAGTACACTTCTCTCACCCCAAACCCTGCACGTACGCCGGGTAAGCGGTAGGGAGGGAAACGGCGTAGCGGGCAGCCACAAAGAGGCCGCCAGATGGGCGGGGAGAAGCACTTATACTGCATCCCCCGCCCACCCCTTACCAGAAGTGACGAGGCACGCGGACCCATAGTGGATCCCTAACAACTGGACTGACTCGTGTGCCCTCATGTGGGACTAAGGCGGCCGCCCTCTTAGTAGGGTCCCCTTCGTGGACCACGGGCAGCCAACATAGTGCCAATATCGGCAACACTCCCCATACCACATACAGCAATATCATCAGTAAATAAACCACACAACACATTGTTTGTGGAGAAAATTGCTGCAGGTTTATTTGCATAGCAAATATGCCAACATGGTGGGTTATCTTACGAGCGATCCAAGGGCAGGCAAGCCCCCCTACGCCGCCTGCCCGCCTGATGAGACAAGTTACACCGTGGCCATCGCCAATCGGTGCTTACCAATTTTGGGAGGGGCCAACCCTCACAGCGGTGGACCGCCAGTCCACGCCCTTACTCACGCCCCCAAAGGGGGGGCGGAGCATTCCAGGCAGCCCCCGGTTGCTCAGGCCCACAACCGCCCGTAGGACTAACGGGGCCCCATCGCTCTTCCAGGGGACAACGCTAGGACATCCCTGGGTACACTTGGCTTTTGCACCCTTGTTGTGCTCCTGCAGAGGGTACCCGTCTGTACCTTACAGCCTCTGGATCGCCGTGTAACTCAGCTACAGCTCTGGGTGTGGCCACCGTCACAACCAGGGCCCCCCACCAAGGTAGGCATTCTTACCTACATCCTGATGATTCGAGGGCCTGTCCCAGGTCCCGCAAAACAAGTCCAAGCCCATACTGGACCGGAGGCCAGCATGCCCCTTCTGGACAGGTGCCCCCATCCTTTTAAAACTCCCTGTGGACTTTAGTATGCGGCCGGCCATGCCTGATAAAACCAAACCCCTTTGTTCAGGCCTCTACACCTGGCACTCTTAACTCTCCTGCGTGAGTTTTCCACGGCAACCCCTGGCCAGGCCCCTCCCCTACTACATTGGGTATCTCTGACCATCAAACTCACATGCCCCCCAATGGTTGCATAACTTACACCAGGAGGAATTCAATTCAGGCAGCATGACCCTCCCACCCTGGAAAGTCAAATAATTGCTTCCCAGGTGTCAGACCACAGTGATGGGAGGGGAGACAACCCCCCCCGCCCGTGCCACTGCTTCTACAGGAGCTGTTCCAGTGCCTGCACAATAACACTACCCCTCTCCAGGGTGGCTTACGGCCGGCTGTACCCTTAGACGCCTTGGGATTCCCATCGCCCAACCTGCAAGCATGTCCTGCCGAGTCTGACACTCGAAGGGGGACCCAGTATCCGGGGCACTCTCCTCGCCCAGCCCTTCAGTGCTGCCCTGAAAAGGAGAGACATACTAGGATCGACCTGGCCCCCCCCATTTAGTATAGTGGCAACTGCCAACCGGTGCTGTGTTGCCACCCTGTTGTCCCTACCCCCAGTGAGTGTATATGCACCCAGGATGACCTAAAACCATTAGTTTGGAGCTGGTTAGATGTTACATTGCCTGGCTGAAGAGCAATACCTTTGACCAGCCACTCCTGACAAGATGTGCCAATGCGGGTAGGAGTAAGAGTTATCAAGCCCGCCTTACTTCCTCTCACCCAGTTATCTGTGTATAGCGCTTGTCGGAGCATGTCCCTCGAATTCAGCCAGTCACCACCCTAGGTGACGCCTTGCCCTCCCAAACTTCTGCTAGTACACCAGGGAGCAGACAAGACAGTGAACTGGAGGGGAACCATATGTATAAATACCTGCCCTTTTTTGAATACTGGGAATGCCAAGTGTTCTTTAATCTTTTGCAGCCCTTTTGTGCTTTAACCCAGAGTTTCCCCCAATTTTTGGACCGTAGCCCACTTGATGGATGACAACTTCCACAACCTGCATGGCTGCCAGCCAAGGCTATAGGGTGGGAGAATTTACACATGTTTATTGTTACTCAACTCAATGGTACTCGTTTTTATCGACCTCAGGAGGATGAAATGCTAAGTGGACCTACCAGGATCTGAACCTGCGACCAAGAGGTCGAACACAAGCACCTTTCAGTTCTGCCGCTCCACATGCCTGTGAACTTGTATCCCAGGGCAAACTTCAGGCACCTTAACCCTTACTTGGACATGCCTGAGCTAGAAACCCACATCTAAAAGGCCTGCCAACTGGCTGACCACCAAAATTGCAGTCCCAGTGTTAGCTGCCAACTCCCAAGGAAAATTCGCTTAACTGGAGCAACTGGTAACATGCAATCAATTTTGATCAGGGGACATGGAGTAAACCTATGAGTAATGTACATGCACCCTCTTAACTATGACTGCGAATTGCGCTCTAGTAGTTGTCCGTATTAGTGCTCCATCCCCTCCCTATCAGCACTATCAAGGCAACCCACACCTTCTTGGGAAAGACACACTCACGCCCCTTGGGGAATTGTCTTTTGTGCCTCCCCAAGTCAGTCCCCTGCCTGTTTGACCCCGTTTAAAATCTTGCAGTACTACATGCTAATTGGGATGATCGTTAGATAGACCCAACCGGGAGTGATCCTGTGAAATGAGGTTGGAACCACCACCACACCCAGCAGGTGAATCGGTCCACGTTTACTTTGCCATGACCCCGCCTATGCCCTTAGAGATCACCATTAACAACCTGCCAGTGGCCAGGTGGCAGGCACCCAGCGGGACCTGCCAGTCCTATTTACCCTTCATCTCCTTGCCGCATAGCGGCACTCACTGCTGCAGGTGACTTGTTGCAACCGCTACCCGCCCCTCTTGACCAGTAGTGTTCAACATTGCTGAAGATGTGTGGTACCTCTCCTCAGGGTAGGTGGAACATATAGCATGTGCCCTTAATGCACAATACATGCGATGTTGTGCAGGTGTAGAGGAATCATTACACCAATAACTGTGCATAGCACACCCAGCACAATTGTAATTTTGTCTTGATACTTAATAAAAGCTGTTAATTGCAATGCAACTTACTGGTACTAATTTTATCATACTCAAAAAGTGAAACATTGAGCTAGCTACTTATGCACTGCACCTTACAGATGAGTATGTCTAATGTAACGGGTTTGGGATATACCAGGAAGTATTGGCGCACTGCTATGTTTGCGTAAATGTAATCGTTCTGCCGTGCGGCACGGTGCAGCCAGGATAGGGGAAAACCCTGAACCCCTAATTGTGTGCGGGTCAGGACCCACACAGTTTACACAAAACTAAATTCCCAGGCACACGTAAGCTAGGTAAATTCCTTATTGTCAAAAAGTCACTTGTATTTCGCAAGGTCTGATAATTAGTATCCACACAATTGTTCTTTCAGATATTTAATTTTTTACGAACACAACCAGCCAACACGTGTTTCGTCACAACTGGGAAGTATCCCGTGACTTCTTCAGGGCTGGGAAGGATACAAAAGGGTAATATGAGCATATACTTTATACAGTATGTAAACCACCAAAAGGGGTCATCTACTGGAGGTACACGGAAAGAGAACACCCCTATAATGTGGAAACCCTGTAAGAAAGTGCAAAGACAAAGTAATAGTGACTCCACAAAACAGAACACAGGAACCGGTGAAGAGCAAGTGACAATGGTACACAGTATCATTCAAGCTAGGAACCTGCTGGATCAACTGTTTGTCTGATGTCAGACCCTACTATAGTGGTGTGTGGTGAAGTGTATCTGAATAGTGACAGTAAGTGCGTGAGAGCTAAAGCATGTTTAACACAGCATAGCATAATTTAAAGACAAGTTTGCCGGTCAAAAAACGCGGTAAAAGAAGCATTAGATATTTGCTAGAAAGAACCATAATAGAAATCAGACAGACATTCAAACACAGTATGGATGTGCTACCTGAATAAGAAGCATCTTTATCAGAAGGTGTCTAAAAGGTAATAGCAAAAAGAAAGATCAGAACAGGAACTACAAATTAAACTAAAATAAAAGAAAGATAAGAATAATCAATCTAAAACCTCACCGCTTTGCCGGTGATAATTCCAACCCGGCTCAGCTGGTGGGGGAAGGTTGGGTAAAAGGTACTCGGGGTATCGAGTTATCAGAAACGGTCAGACCTGAAAAATTGATGGAGCATGATAAGACGCAATAGAGCCAGTTAGTAATGGATCAAACCAAAAGGTAAAAGTGCGGTGAAAGATCTTACCGGATTGCCGGAGACCTAAGGAGTAGTCAAGCGGAGCCTGCCTAAATCAAACCGCTACAAGTGTTGGAACGCCTGTGAAAAACAATGGGGCAATTAACTTTAATAATCGGTCATGAGACCGCGTATTACGGGAGATCAAGAACTAAATGAAAGGGCTTAGCAAGGATCTTACCAGGATAATGGCGATCCACGATTAAAGCACCTGTCAATAAGGATACGGTGAGTTCGCCATCTGAAAACCTGTGAGAAAGTATTAAAGAATGCCTCACTAAACTCAACCCAAACTTAAATTATCCAGCGAGTATAGCAAACTCAAGGATTGAAAGGGGCTTACCTGTCACGGGTGTGTTTCAGGCCGATGACAGGCACTGGTTCACCTCTGTACCGGAAGTGGACAGAGAGTGAAACCGGAAGTGCTCTTAAATAGTCCCTGAAAAGAAAGAAGGAGACTAGAACGTCAACCGTTTCTAACGAAGGGCAAGGTCAGAATAGACATAAAAAGAAATGTCCACACTAGTGCATCGTGGTACAGGGCGTAACAAGGGGCCACTGTAATAAAAAGCCTATAGCAAAGTAAATCATACTCCCAAAATGCTATCAATGCATAACCCCGAGAAATTATAATTATACGAGGGCTGAAGGCTTGAAAATCCAGATTAGAGGTCATGACGTGATAAGCAACCACATACAATTATAAGGTGGAAATTTCATGCGATATAAGTAACAAGCGCACAAGTACGTGCAGGCTTGAAAGGGGAACATGAGAGTATAGCGAAAAAAAGGGGAGGGGAAAAAATGAAAATAACAGCCCAAAAGGCGCTCCAATTGATTTAAAATAAGTGTCACAAATGACACTAATTTCCGGATGAGTGAAACGAGAAGTCCCTGAAAGGTGAGAGTTAACCAGAGTGGTTGCACCATGGGTGATAAGAGTGATCGAAGAATTGCACAAGATCATGGGCAATCACTCCTAGACAATTTAACGATGGAGTGAAAATAGAGAGTCCTAAAAGAGGTAAGGCCCCAAATAAGTTACACACATGGGTAAAACGAGTGTTCGAAAAATCACACAAGATCATGGGCAAACACTCTGCCAAAAAGAAAACGTAGGTAACGCTCATAGTGGAGCGAAAGTAAAAGAGAGATCATGGACAATAACATAAAATGTGACCGGTCATGGTTGAAGACCCGTATGAAAGTATAATCTCAATCCAGACTATATGTCTGTCGTGTCAATCTGCAATGTAAACCAATGTCAGTGCATCACAGGAGCTATCATCAGTGTTAAGTGATAGGAAAGTCAAAACATAAAAAGCAGTGGGCTCAAAATTGAAGTAAAACAAGCATGAAGACAATATAGGAGAACATGTTAAAACTCGTAATTAGCTACGAAATGAATCTATCTCATCTGCATTGAAAGGATTATCAAAACATAACAAACAGTGATTACAAAATTAAACTGGAAAGGCATGAAATCAATCAGAATGAATACATGTTAAGACTCGCTATTCGCCAAGAAAGTATTCCATCTCATGGTCACTGTTCAATCCATGCTTGACCGTATGTAATCGCATGATCCAGGTGGCTTCCATGCGTCGTAGTTTGAGTTCCCTATTGCCCCCTCTCATGTTTGCTGGCATGACATCTATGCCGTAGAAAGAACATTTTCTCTGTGGACCTTGTGAAGGGCACGTTGCAGCATGCACTGCCATAGGGTATCTGGCATCCTGTTGGTGAAGTGCTCTAGCGTGTTCACTGATTCTTTCTTTCAGTGATCTGATGGTGCTTCCCACATATTGATCATTGCATGCACACTCTAGAATGTATACCACAAATTTGGTGTTGCAGTTGATGTTGTGTTTTATATTGTACTTCTTTCTTTTGTCAAAGCCGGTAAATTCTTTGATTCCATGTCTCGCCCATCTGCAAACACCACAACACCCGCATTTGTGGAAGCCTAAGGTGTGTGTCGTTAGCCAAGTAGTGTTGGTGATGGTTCGAGGAACTGTAGGACTAAGTCTGTTCCTCAGTGTCAAGCCTCTCCTGTAGGTGATTTGGGGTCGAGAGGAGATGAAATCACTAAGGGGCCGATTCCGATTTCGGCCGGAAGGGCACCGAACGATGGTTGGAGCCCTTCCGACCGAATCGAACGTGCCGGCCGGATTCATTTCCGACCGAGCCATTCCGATGGGCTCGGTCGGAAAGGAATTCGACTCGGATTTCCGGATGGCTTTACGACGGGCTCGGAGAGCCCGACCGCCGTCCGGAAATCCTTCAGTACTCCCCGGCCGCCTCTTCATGACTGAGGGAGTACAATGGCAGTATTTCACTGCCTTTTCGTGCCGGTCTTTCCGGCACGAAAAGGCAGTCGGTAACTGTCTTTGGGGGCCCCCAGTAGGGCCCCCATGGGTGCGAGGCCGCCGAATGGCGGCCTGGGGGCACCTATGGTGCCCCTCTGTTGATCCCTGCACCCGGTGGCAGGCACCTTGGGGTGCCGGCCACAGGGTGCAGGGATAAACTGCACCCCTGCTTTTCACTATGCAAGCACGCATTCCGCTCGGAATGCATGCTCCCATTGTGAAGTATACGAGTGCGACCAAACAGGGTTCGGTCGCATCGTACTTGCAGGGCCGTAACCGACGACAGCAGGTCGGTCGGTTACGGCTCCTGGACAATGTCGGACGGACCTGAGTCCGTCCGACATCGGAATCGGCCCCTAAGTGTTTTGTCAGCTTGTAGGACCATCCAGTGTTTGTTAAAGCTTTTTCTAATCACCTCACTCATGTCAGTGTGGTCGATAACTAGTCTTACTGGTTGTTTGCGCATTTATTTTTAGCCTTATCACGTAGAGTGTCCTCCCTGCGAGTGGTGAGAATTCTAGCTTCAGCTTTGTTTATGTGAGATGGTTTGTACCCTCTGTTTCTGAATCTCCTTCTCATGTCTGCAATGCATTGCTCAAATTCAGGTTCTTCACTGCAGTTTCTTCTTGCTCTAACAAATTCACCATAGGGGATCGCCTGCAGTTGGTGCGCAGGGTGTGAGCTTGTGGCGTGTAAAATGGAGTTGCAGGAAGTCTCTTTTCTGAAATGTCGACTGTGTAATTTCTCCTCCCTGATGTATAATTCTACATCTAAGAAACTGATGTGGGAAAAGCTCGAGTGTCTAGTAAATCTCATATCCATATTATTGGAGTTGAGATAAATACAAAATTCTTCCAGTTCTTCAGGGGTACCTGACCACAATAACAGACAATCATCAATGTAGCGACCCCAAAAAATAATGGAGTTAATCCATTGGGCTCCTTTAGTGCCCCAGATCCATTCCGCTTCAAGTCCGCCCATGTACAGATTCACAAAAGAAGGCGAAAATCTAGAGCCCATGGCTACCCCTTTGGTCTGTTTGTACCATTGTTTGTCAAAGATGAAGTAGTTGTTGTGAAGTATTAACTTCATCATGGTAATTAGCATGTTAGTATGTTGCCATTGAGTGGCCGGTCTATTGTAATGAAATTTGTTAATGACTTCTATACCCAGATCAGGTTTTATACTGGTGTACAGGGACACAACATCAAGCGTAACTAGAATCATACCAGGTTGCCATTGTACATCTGCTAGGATGCTAAGTATATGTTTGGTGTCCAGAATGAACGAGGGTAAGTTTTTTACCATGGGACCCAAGAAGATGTCCACGTATTGTTCTAGTATTTCTGTGGGACCTCCTATACCCGAGACTATAGGTCTTCCAGGTGGGAAAGGGGCTTGTTTATGAACCTTAGGTAAGGTGTAAAGGCATGGGAAGGTCAGTCTAAAAACCTTCATGTATGAGTGTTCGTCACCATCAATAAGCCCTAACGTGTGCCATTCAGTCAAATGTTTGTTAATTTCTAGGGTCAAGGGGCCCGTAGGATTGTGTCGGATCAGTTCATAACAGGAGGTGTCTGACAATTGCGACAAAATTTCTCTGTTGTAGTCCTCATGATTCATGATCACAACGTTGCCCCCTTTGTCGGCCTCCCTGATTATGATATCAGGATCTGAAGTCAGTGTCTTAAGTGCCCAGCGTTCATTCCTTGCCAGGTTGTCATTAGTGTAGTACCTAGTCTTGGTTCTCCTATGTTCATACTTGTCAATGTCCTCAAGTATTAGGGTATGAAACGTGTCTATGGCATTGCCTCCTGGAAGCGTGGGGGTCCATTTAGACTTGGTCTTGAGACCGCTCGCTATGGTGTGGTCAGTGTCTATGTTAAGTTCTTTAAGTAAAAGTTCCATGTTATATGGTGATTGTTCTAAATTAGTTAATGAGAGAAGAAGTTGTGAAATTCTAAAGGAAGGGTTTTCGTAATCAGGGAAAATCCTAGGCGCTCTGCCCTATATACGCACAAGTTTCAAACTCAAAGTATAATCAGTATGGTGCAGCTAGGAAAGGGGATGAACCCTGTAACCCCCCAATTATGGGTGGGTAAAACCACCCTCACTGTACAAGAAAAACGGAAACCTAGGCACACATAAATGTTAAATTACCACAGTATGTAAAGTAATTGTTACAATAAAAATACATAAAATGGAAAGGAGATCTCTTCAAGGATGTCGATAAAAGTTCAGCCTTTTAATTTTTTTGTTTTTTTTATTTTCCGTGATAGGAAGAAAAACCAGCCGACACGTGTTTCGTCGCGTGTGGAAATTACTTCCGCGACTTCCTCAGGGCTGAATACAGATGAAGAGTATTCGGATTGTCGCTCAGCCGGTGATAATTCCAACCCGGCTGGGCTAAAAAAAACTCCAGTCAGGGATAAGTCAGTTCGTTTACGACGTATCAAAATTGCGGTAATGTAGAATATCCCGTGTACAAATGGTTAAAATGTGACAGTATCTCTTGAATATAGGCGATCGTCACATCAGGTCACGGTGGACCAACTGCGTATCGGGATGCCGTGAGGGGGTTGGGTAACTGGAACAGGTAATTCTAGCGATATGATAGATCTCAAGGCGGGTACGCCCGGGGAGCCCCTCTGGCAGATCACTTTGTTCCGGGTTCTGATATCAGGATCTGAAGTCTGAAGTCAGTGTCTTAAGTGCCCAGCGTTCATTCCTTGCCAGGTTGTCATTAGTGTAGTACCTAGTCTTGGTTCTCCTATGTTCATACTTGTCAATGTCCTCAAGTATTAGGGTATGAAACGTGTCTATGGCATTGCCTCCTGGAAGCGTGGGGGTCCATTTAGACTTGGTCTTGAGACCGCTCGCTATGGTGTGGTCAGTGTCTATGTTAAGTTCTTTAAGTAAAAGTTCCATGTTATATGGTGATTGTTCTAAATCAGTTAATGAGAGAAGAAGTTGTGTCGCTTGAATATCACATATGCTCTGTACATGACCCTGATTGTCATTAGAAATGTTTGTAAGATTTTTACTAGCGTTGCTCGGTGGATTGGTATTAAAGTGTTTTTTTAACTTCAAACATCTAATGTACTTGAAAAGATCAATTTTGAGTCTGCACATGTCTCCTTGAACATGAGGATTGAAACTCAATCCCTTACTAAGTAGTGCAACCATGTCGGTGTCAAGTGTTTTGGAGGACAGGTTAACCACTTGAACTGCCTGGTTATGATCTTCTATTTGTTCCTCCCGTCCCCAGATCTTAGTTTCTTCTTGTATTCGTCTTTCTCCTGCTCTCTTGCCTCTACGGGTTTTCTTTCTGCTGCCCCTCGTGTGTTTTGTGTTCTGTTCTCTCTGCATATTGTTTGTACTTCCCTTAAAAAAGAAGATTTAGTCTGTCCTGTTCTGTTAAGATCTGATTGGTTGTCGGTGTCACTGTCGCTAGTTGGAACTGTATTTAGGGAGGTGGAGCTGGACGATGTTGAGGCTGCTCCTGATCTTATAGTCTTGTCACTAGATTGTGCGTTCTGGACCAGTTGGTCGTACTTTCTAGCGAAAGTGAACACTCTCCCTTCCCTGTAATCAGCCTCGTCTCTCTTGAGTTGTCTGGCTTTCCTCTCTTTAATCTCGTTCTGGTGTTTTGTTAGAATTTCGTTTAGGATCACGTAATTCTTTTCAGTAGCCTCTTTAATGTCTAAGTCAAGAATATCTTTCTCTAAGATGGCAATGTCTATTTGCAATTTTGCTACCTTCCGTTCCGTATTCTCAATTAATATGTTGATCAGTGTATTAGAGTTGGAAGTGAGTGCTTCTTCCCACTTGCCCAATAAGTCGTCATCTAAATCGTCAAATGTAGGGAAGATCTGGGATCTGATTCCTCTCGGAACTCTGTTTAATCGAAGGTATTGTTTCAGGGTGGCACTGTCCCACCATCTAGAATTCTCTGTCTTTTTTAGCCTCTCAAGTCTCAGGAATTTATCCCTGAGGCCTTCTTTACGCATAGGGTTACCACTAGTTGAAGGTGCATTAGTAGTGATGCCTCTAGCTACATTGTCAAAAAGTTCTGCAGCAATTCTATCCCTATCCATATTACAGAATAAGGCTTATCTTTGTGTCCAATTCAACGCTGCGGCTGCCCTTCCTGTAAGTGTAAGTAGTATGTCTAATGTAACGGGTTTGGGATATACCAGGAAGTATTGGTGCACTGCTATGTTTGCGTAAATGTAATCGTTCTGCCGTGCGGCACGGTGCAGCCAGGATAGGGGAAAACCCTGAACCCCTAATTGTGTGCGGGTCAGGACCCACACAGTTTACACAAAACCAAAGTCCCGGGCACACGTAAGCTAGGTAAATTCCTTATTGTCAAAAAAGTCACTTGTATTTCGCAAGGTCTGATAATTAGTATCCACATACTAACATGCTAATTACCATGATGAAGTTAATACTTCACAACAACTACTTCATCTTTGACAAACAATGGTACAAACAGACCAAAGGGGTAGCCATGGGCTCTAGATTTTCGCCTTCTTTTGCGAATCTGTACATGGGCGGACTTGAAGCGGAATGGATCTGGGGCACTAAAGGAGCCCAATGGATTAACTCCATTATTTTTTGGGGTCGCTACATTGATGATTCCTGTTATTGTGGTCAGGTACCCCTGAAGAACTGGAAGAATTTTGCATTTATCTCAACTCCAATAATATGGATATGAGATTTACTAGACACTCGAGCTTTTCCCACATCAGTTTCTTAGATGTAGAATTATACATCAGGGAGGAGAAATTACACAGTCGACTTTTCAGAAAAGAGACTTCCTGCAACTCCATTTTACACGCCACAAGCTCACACCCTGCGCACCAACTGCAGGCGATCCCCTATGGTGAATTTGTTAGAGAAAGAAGAAACTGCAGTGAAGAACCTGAATTTGAGCAATGCATTGCAGACATGAGAAGGAGATTCAGAAACAGAGGGTACAAACCATCTCACATAAACAAAGCTGAAGCTAGAATTCTCACCACTCGCAGGGAGGACACTCTACGTGATAAGGCTAAAAATCAAATGCGCAAACAACCAGTGAGACTAGTTATCGACTACACTGGCATGAGTGAGGTGATTAGAAAAAGCTTTAACAAACACTGGACGGTCCTACAAGCTGACAAAACACTTAGTGATTTCATCTCCTCTCGACCCCAAATCACCTACAGGAGAGGCTTGACACTGAGGAACAGACTTAGTCCTACAGTTCCTCGAACCATCACCAACACTACTTGGCTAACGACACACACCTTAGGCTTCCACAAATGCGGGTGTTGTGGTGTTTGCAGATGGGCGAGACATGGAATCAAAGAATTTACCAGCTTTGACAAAAGAAAGAAATACAATATAAAACACAACATCAACTACAACACCAAATTTGTGGTATACATTCTAGAGTGTGCATGCAATGATCAATATGTGGGAAGCACCATCAGATCACTGAAAGAAAGAATCAGTGAACACGCTAGAGCACTTCACCAACAGGATGCCAGATACCCTATGGCAGTGCATGCTGCAACGTGCCCTTCACAAGGTCCACAGAACGCATGGAAGCCACCTGGATCATGCGATTACATACGGTCAAGCATGGATTGAACAGTGACCATGAGATGGAATACTTTCTTGGCGAATAGCGAGTCTTAACATGTATTCATTCTGATTGATTTCATGCCTTTCCAGTTTAATTTTGTAATCACTGTTTGTTATGTTTTGATAATCCTTTCAATGCAGATGAGATAGATTCATTTCGTAGCTAATTACGAGTTTTAACATGTTCTCCTATATTGTCTTCATGCTTGTTTTACTTCAATTTTGAGCCCACTGCTTGTTATGTTTTGACTTTCCTGTCACTTAACACTGATGATAGCTCCTGTGATGCACTGACATTGGTTTACAGTGCAGATTGACACGACAGACATATAGTCTGGATTGAGATTATACTTTCATACGGGTCTTCAACCATGACCGGTCACATTTTATGTTATTGTCCATGATCTCTCTTTTACTTTTGCTCCACTATGAGCGTTACCTTACGTTTTCTTTGGCAGACTGTTTGCCCATGATCTTGTGTGATTTTTCGAACACTCGTTTTACCCATGTGTGTAACTTATTTGGGGCCTTACCTCTTTTAGGACTCTCTATTTTCACTCCATCGTTAAATTGTCTTGGAGTGATTGCCCATGATCTTGTGCAATTCTTCGATCACTCTTATCACCCATGGTGCAACTACTCTGGTTAACTCTCACCTTTCAGGGACTTCTCGTTTCACTCATCCGGAAATTAGTGTCATTTGTGACACTTATTTTAAATCAATTGGAGCGCCTTTTGGGCTGTTATTTTCATTTTTTTCCCCTCCCCTTTTTTTCGCTATACTCTCATGTTCCCCTTTCAAGCCTGCACGTACTTGTGCGCTTGTTACTTATATCGCATGAAATTTCCACCTTATAATTGTATGTGGTTGCTTATCACGTCATGACCTCTAATCTGGATTTTCAAGCCTTCAGCCCTCGTATAATTATAATTTCTCGGGGTTATGCATTGATAGCATTTTGGGAGTATGATTTACTTTGCTATAGGCTTTTTATTACAGTGGCCCCTTGTTACGCCCTGTACCACGATGCACTAGTGTGGACATTTCTTTTTATGTCTATTCTGACCTTGCCCTTCGTTAGAAACGGTTGACGTTCTAGTCTCCTTCTTTTCGGGGACTATTTAAGAGCACTTCCGGTTTCACTCTCTGTCCACTTCCGGTATAGAGGTGAACCAGTGCCTGTCATCGGCCTGAAACGCACCCGTGACAGGTAAGCCCCTTTCAATCCTTGAGTTTGCTATACTCGCTGGATAATTTAAGTTTGGGTTGAGTTTAGTGAGGCATTCTTTGATACTTTCTCACAGGTTTTCAGACGGCGAACTCACAGTATCCTTATTGACAGGCGCTTTAATCATGGATCGCTATTATCCTGGTAAGATCCTTGCTAAGCCCTTTCATTTAGTTCTTGATCTCCCGTAATATGCGGTCTCATGACCGATTATTAAAGTTAATTTGCCCTATTGTTTTTCACAGGCGTTCCAACACTTGTAGCGGTTTGATTTAGGCAGGCTCCGCTTTACTACTCCTTAGGTCTCCGGCAAGCCGGTAAGATCTTTCACCGCACTTTTACCTTTTGGTTTGATCCGTTACTAACTGGCTCTATTGCGTCTTATCATGCTCCGTCAATTTTTCAGGTCTGACCGTTTCTGATAACTCGATACCCCGAGTACCTTTTACCCAACCTTCCCCCACCAGCTGAGCCGGGTTGGAATTATCACCGGCAAAGCGGTGAGGTTTTAGATTGATTATTCTTATCTTTCTTTTATTTTAGTTTAATTTGTAGTTCCTGTTCTGATCTTTCTTTTTGCTATTACCTTTTAGACACCTTCTGATAAAGATGCTTCTTATACAGGTAGCACATCCATATTGTATTTGAATGCCTGGCTGATTTCTATTATGGTACTTTCTAGCAAATATCTAATGCTTCTTCTACCGCGTTTTTTGACCGGCAAACTTGTCTTTAAATTATGTTATGCTGTGTTAAACATGCTTTAGCTCTCACGCACTTACTGTCACTATTCAGATACACTTCACCACACAGCACTATAGTAGGGTCTGACATCAGACAAACAGTTGATCCAGCAGGTTCCTAGCTTGAACTATACCGTGTACCATTGTCACTTGCTCTTCACCGGTTCCTGTGTTCTGTTTTGTGGAGTCACTATTACTTTGTCTTTGCACTTTCTTACAGGGTTTCCACGATATAGGGGTGTTCTCTTTCCGTGTACCTCCAGTAGATGACCCCTTTTGGTGGTTTACATACTGTATAAAGTATATGCTCAGATTACCCTTTTGTATCCTTCCCAGCCCTGAAGAAGTCACGGGATACTTCCCAGTTGTGACGAAACACGTGTTGGCTGGTTGTGTTCGTAAAAAATTAAATATCTGAAAGAACAATTGTGTGGATACTAATTATCAGACCTTGCGAAATACAAGTGACTTTTTTGACAATAAGGAATTTACCTAGCTTACGTGTGCCCGGGACTTTGGTTTTACCTTACAAATGAGGTTTGCAGCAGGCACATACCCCAGTGAGCTCTCTTGTTAGGAAAGGATCTTTGACCTGAGGATTACACCTCGATCTCATGCCAAATGCAAGACCACATTATGAAATGTACTGGTATTCAAATCTGTGACCTATAGATTATCCATAGTGCTTTGCAGCAGAACATGACACATCTCATCAACTTTACAAACCTTGGAAGCAAAATTATGATGGTTACCCACAGATCCTTGCAGTGCACGCCTTAACCCACTGAGCTCTCTTACAAAAAGAAGCATTTGTCGAACAGATACTGCTGTTAAGGTAGCACAGAGAGTTAACGTTCCTAGTGTGGAAATCTGTAGACTGATCGGTACGGGAAAGCATCACCCGATCAAGCACTTAGATTGCAGGCAGCTACCATGTCCCGTAAGAGACAGAAATCAAGTGGCATTTAACTGGGCATTTGCAGTACGGCAAATTAAAGAACCTCTTTTATAGGTAACATACATAAACTTGGAGGCTCGGGGAAGTCTGTGGCTGTCATGTCCGTGTTAAACCAAGAGTTGACCCTTACTTCCACCTAACCTGATCACCAGTCATCACCCCCACTGGTGACTATTTCTACATTCTTGCCGTGCCCTCCCGGCCACCGCTGATCAAAGTGACACCGTGTTTCCGCTCGTGCGACACACCGGGAGATACATTGCCCTGACAGAACAGGTCATGAAACAGAACAAACCTGTGTCCGCCTATTTAACTCAGGCGTCATAATGATACATCTTTGCACAAGAGCCGGGAGACAGCGGCCCAGTGAAAGACATTGGACTGGCATGTTCTCCTCTGAAATCTCCGCTATACGGGCTCCAAATAGTATCAGGTGTGCTTAAGTGTCTTATACCTGGACCCAGTGACCAATTATACGTTGGTGACTGCCCCCGCTATGGTCCGCACTGCCCAAGGGATGGTGCAATTAGGAGCCCTTCCTTCTCTGCACCTATCCCCAGGCAGCGCAACACAAATGCCTGACAGAGTTGGCCCGACACTTGACCCTTGTGGCCTTGCCAGTGTTTAAGGCAAACTAGTTACGACTACTCAAGGTCATAAGTGTAAGTCTCTGCAGTACAAAGTTGGCTCCCCAGACTTTTGTGCCTTGGATAATGCAGCTGTGACATGTTCCCACATGTCACGCTTGTAAATGTGCCTGTTATATACTCACTTCTGGCAGCAGCAGGGTCCAAACCTGTGTGTTCTGTCCTGCTAGTAACAGTACTGCATTATTGACCAAATAACTGCTTCTTTCCTACTCCCACAAGGGAATAATGGAATTCCCGACCCTCTGGCCTGTGACGGACCCCACACTAATTCAAACAGCTACCAGGACTACGAAATACTTAAAGGTGCGTGCCAAGGCCAGGTGTCGGAGCCCCCTGCAGGTCACGAGTAAGGAAGTGTATTGCCAAAAGTAAGATGTGTTAGATAAAATGGCGAGCCCAGAATGGCAAGCGCCCCTTGTTTTTTCCCTTGTGACCACCAGTTGTGTAACCCAAGGACACATATCCCCTACCTGTCACCCTAATCGTCAATTCAACTTTACTATTAATAACAAAATGCATTTGTGCTGTGTCCTAAAATATATAATTGCTATATTCTGCCAACCAGAGCACAGGTGTGAATCCCAGTTGGCGGCAGTCACCCAGAAGTTGCTTAATGACAACTGATGCACATTTATCTTAAAATGCCCTGTATAGACATAATGGGTGATAGTTGCATACGTCAATAATCCCAACTATGACTCCGCTAACCACTAGGCCTCCACCGACACTGCATCATGGGACGTTAATATATGTGCGTTTCTGTTCAAGTTCAGTGCGTGCCTATGCATGGGGATGCGGAGCCGCAACTGGGGAGTGGACCTGGTAAAACTCACAACACAGCCAGCAGCCCGATGGGTGCCAGCTCACACATGTGCACCCCGCATGCCTCTGCCCGGCACCCTAGCAATGTCCGCCCAACATACTAGACAAGCAACAGCGCCATGACATGCCAAGGGAGCACGCCGCCCGCACGAGACTGAGAGATGGGCAAGTCCCAAAGCAAATGGCTTAATCCCGCCGTACACAAACCGCAACCAGGTACGCTAGCAGGTAGAACAAAACGGGGGCGGATAAACTTGTCTGGAAATAGAGTGACGCCAGAGATACTTGCTGCGCCATTACCTGAAGGCACAATTAATAAGGACCAACCAGGGTAACCATGGGGCCTAATTCGTTCCTACAATGTGAGGAATGCAAAAGTAATACAATTTGTGGAGAAGCGTAAAACACATGGTTCCTTGTATACTAAAATTGGTGTTTGAAAGGACAAGACAGCACAATCAAAACAGTTCCTTTTTTCCACCAAGGCCATACACCTGTCCAAAAGTGATGTATGCACGGTGCACATTGCTGTCTGTTAGTTAGGCCCCATTAATATGAATATCATAGATATAAATGTGTATTTAATGGCTTCTGTACAATATGCCCCAGTCGAACAGAAATGTCTGCGATCTGAGAAAATCCATCTACATTAAGACGCAGAGGGGGGGGACTTCCTTATTTCACATTCATGTGTACCGTGCTTCCAACTCATTCGCTAGCCTGGCTACATTCTTTAAGAGAACCGCTCAAAACGTTCCTACCAGGTACATACACTGCCCAGACTAATTTAATGAAAGTTATACATGCCTGAACGTGGCCTTCGTATAAAGCGAGCCTAGCCAAATGGCAGCTATATCCTGCACACTGCAAAGTGACCCGTGTGAGAAGGGGGATGCCCCTCAGACCATGGCAAAGCCACCTCATGCGTGCGCCAGGTATAGGGCAGCACTATTGCTCTGTCATGCTCCCCCTCCATTCCCCACTACTGCAGGAGTATAACAACTAGCGCTGTTTCCCAAAATCACACCCGCCTTGCAAACCGGAGAATACAGGGAAGGACAGGCACGCAGCTCCTCCCAGCCCAGTTGTTTGTTTTAACGTAAAGCCGCTTGTTTCTCCTTCCGTAAAACATACAGACGTTAAGCATGCTTTCTGCCTGTTAGTTTCTGTGTTTTTCAACAAGACATAAGTGCTTTCCTAGTTGGCAGTTCGATTTCCGTTGCCGAAATGTGCGGGGGGGGAGCTGGAGAGAAAATGTAAAAGGCGTTGACTGAATAATGGTCAGCATGTTCGGCATTTTGGCATCCCCGCTCCGGCACCCCCCCACTGCCCCCTGCAAGGCCCGGCGCGCGCAGGTAGCACCAATGCGGCCCCGCCCTGACGAATGACCCTCAAAGCCTATACTGGTGAGCAGGGTGGGCACGCTAGACCCACTGGCCACCCCGTGCAGGAACCCCCCCCGGGGATGGGGGCACGCAAACCAGGCCTGGCGATCAGCAACCCGTGACTGCAGGGGCGCTCGCACAGCAAGCAGCCCACACTCCAACAAAGCATACGATGCCCCAGCAATACCCGGGACTGGACACCCAATCCCTCGAGGAAGAGTCCAAGACCCCAACCAATCTGCCAGTGTGACTCCTCCAACCTTCCACTTCAGCAAACAAAACCACTGAAACACCAGGACACTCGAACTCACAAGTCAAGTGAGAGACCCTACCCACGAGGCCACAACTATTCATCACCCCCGGGCGTCGTAATCCGCGATGTCTCCCCCCCCGAGAGGCTCGAACCCGACAGCTCTCATTATTGAGGGCTGCTGACCGGCCCTAGTATCAGCGAGACAGACACCCGTCTTCAATTGGTGCATGTCCCTGCCATCGCATGTGCTCGAGCCGCTGCTCCATCTGCCGCTCCATGAGCCCCCTCCGCTCTCGGACCACATTGTCACCTCAACAGCCTCCAACTTCCACCCCGCCTGTGCCGCCTCCCTACTTGGGGCACAACCACATGGCCCTGGGCGCTCAGCCCCGCTCCCCACAGGTGAAACCGGAATCGAGCTTGCGACACCCCCCCAGGCCAGGCCGGGAGAACACCATTCGCGGGTGGGGGGGGCGCACCACCGCAGCCCATGGCTCACTACCCCCCCATGCAACCAGAGGCGGGTAGGGGGGACGAAGGACTCCACAGTGGGACATCCGCCCAGGCCCCTAAAATCATGTGCCTACCATTTCGTCGGGGAGGCGGGAAATCAATGGGAGCAGGACGGACTCAGGCACTTGAGCCAAAGGCATCGGATCGGGCCCATCCCGCCCCCAACCGTCCGACCGGGCATGGTCCGGGACATAGAATCCACTCTGCCCGGGTTTAACTCCGGTCCCGGCGTGGGCAATGAGGTGGGGGGCACAACCCCCCCTCCCCCTAGCACTAAACCGGCACCAAACTCTTCGTTTGAGTGTGACCTGCATGGTGGTCTCGCCTCGCCCCGCGTACCACGAACGCACCAGAGAAGGAGCCCTCGGAGGTAGCAGTGGGCATATGGGCAGTGCCGCCAAACCTCAACCTACAGTTGGGACGATTGCTGTCCCTTGCAGCAACGCCTCTATGGTCCAGCGGGTGCCAATGATGGGGGCGAGATGAGCTAGAAAGCACCTAGCATGCGGGACAAGGCCGCGCGGCGTGAGGCCGTGTTGCATGGCCCCCCCTAACCCACCCCAGTCCCAATCCCTACCCCCAGCCCCGACCGCGGGCACAAGCCCACAGACCTCCAGCGGGGCCGGGCCAGAGAAATTGCTGCTGGGACGGGATCCCACACTGGCCATAGCCACCGTGGTGAGATCAGAAGTGGTGGTGGGTTCGGGGGGGGGGTGTGGGGTAGCACTCACCTCACGACCCAGCGCACAAATCACACGACCTCACAAACACCGAGTCCCCCCGCAGCACGACCCAAATGGCGTAACGGGCAGCCACAAAGAGGCCGCCAGATGGGCGGGGAGAAGCACTTATACTGCATCCCCCGCCCACCCCTTACAGGAAGTGACGAGGCACGCGGACCCATAGTGGATCCCTAACAACTGGACTGACACGTGTGCCCTCATGTGGCACTAAGGCGGCCGCCCTCTTAGGAGGATCCCCTTCGTGGACCACGGGCAGCCAACAGACTGCGCACACAGAACCTACACTAACTGTGGCGAGAAACCTAGTGGGTCCTCCACTCAGCAGCAGGCAGCAGGAGTTGGGGAATAGATACAAAGAGCAAGCTCGAGCCCATCTGTGGCGTGAGTCAAAAAACAGCATTCATTCCGCGATGGATCCGGTCGGGCGCTTGTGTAATGTGAAGAGCCAGCTGATGGTTTTCTCCAGAGTTACTGGCTCCCTCGATTGTACAGAGCCTCCATTGGTGCATCCTCTAGCGCTGCAAACATGGAGCTCACGGCGTTCATGGAATTTGCGGTATTCGCAACCCAGGAAGAGGATCCGACGTAGCGGGGGGGGGGTTGGTCCCCTCAAAGTGTGCTAGCAGCGGATCAGGAGCTCCGCCTACTGCCAACCGGCTGAATGCCTTTTTATTGAATTATATTTGTTGTCACTTTCCTATATTATTTGTGAATTCCCATTTGGAACACTTTGAACTTCTTAAGGTTTTTCCTGTATAACTCTACTGTTTGTTTAAACTATATAATACTAATGGTTTAATTTTGACTATGGAAAGACCTCAACTACCCTCTTCCCTGCTTTCATATTGCCAGCATGTGTTGTTATATATGAAAGCTTTCAAGGTCTCTTTTTGTTTTATTTTAAAATATTGAACTGCTTACTAAGTAATTATTTGCCAGATGTCTCATCTCCATTTATTACTGCTCTAGTGTTCTGATCTTCTTAATTGTTAATTAATGCAGAATTAACTAGCAAAACAACACAGAAGGTTTTTTTTTTGTGTTTTTTGTCAAAATGGCAGCAGTGGATTAGGTACCGAAATTAATATCCCTTTGAGTTATGTTATTATTTTTCTCCTGCAGGAAATTTGCAGTTTCCCAATATCGATGAAGAGAAAGCAACAAAAAAAATATATATAAACATGATCACGCAAACTAACTTTCCCATTGTGCAATGTCAACACGCAGTTCTGTTGCCGTGAGGTTCCACTAAGTAATTAGCATAAACACACCTGAATTATAAACAGTAATTAGGGATAGACAGTTATGAACTGATTTCTTCATTTGGCTAAAGAATCTTTTTTTGCAAGCCTTAGTGATCAGTTATTACTTTATTAGGTGGTGTGCAAATGGCTTTGTAACATATTTTCTTGAACAAATCAAATGTTCCCCTAAACGTTTGCAATTTATGTTGAGGTACACCGGCCAGCCAGAGTAGGTAAACACTTTCCTTTACAAATCCTACTGCCACAAAAGGGCACAGCTAGAAAATAATTCATATTCGATTTCACGAACGCTGGAGCCTAAAAATAGATCAATGTATACAGAAATAATAGGGTTTCAGGGGCGTAACACAGGAACCCCGCAGCCCCCGCGTTGCGGGGGGGGCCCTCACCCAGCGGAGCCAGAAAGCCTCTTCTCTTCATTAATTAACTGTGTGCAGGGCCTCTTCATTAATTAAATGCCTGTGCGCGCACGCCACGACCTCTTCATTAATTAACCGTGGGCACGCCCGGCCCGGCCCGGCCTCTTAATTAATTAAATGGTGCGCATGCCCGGGCTCTGAGGCTCTCCTCTTCATTATTTAAATGGTGCGCGGTGCGCAGATGTCTCTGCGTCTGCGCAGTCTTCAGGGTGGGGCTGGTGACCATTCTCAGGCATGCGCATTGCAATTAAAAGTGCGCATGTCGCGTGACCAGTGAGATGACGGTGAGGCATCCCAGGACCCAGCCAGAGACTAACTGATAAGGACCAGGGCCGGTCCTAGGACTTTTGACATCACAAGAAGTGACATCACAGAAAGTGACATCACGGGACTTCTAATCTTCTTTCGTATTGCCAAGGGACATCAGTCACATGGATAAAAAGATAAACACCCAAATGAAACAGGTCCGTCTATTTTAAAGCTGTATTAAGTGGATTGTCACATTGAACGGAAAAGCTAGGCACAGGTCTCACAAAGATGGACTTCCTTACTCAATGTTAACTGATTGTTTCCAGTTTAGTGCACGATAAAAGGTCCAGAGCACTGCAGAATCTTACTTCAATGGCATCACTATGGTAATAATTATGCAACCGGATATAGCGAAATAAAGTTGAGTTTGAATACATGTACCTTTTCATTTTTATTAGAAAGCTTTATAAATCACAGGTTAGAACTAAAAGGGCAGCAGAGTTCTGTAGAAACAAAGCAAAGCATGTAGTCACGAGCACCATGTATCCATGTGAGGCTGCATCATAGAAGGGTTAAAGTCACCCCTGTACTGAAAAGGCTGTTGAAAATGTGAGATTTTACAATTCCCAAACTTATACATGATTTGATTTAATCCTTTCATTTGGATATTGTACTGCTGCATTTATGATAGAAAAATGAAAACTCAAGTTCCAGAATGCAAGAAAATAACAGCAAAACTGCTTACATGTGATTTAAAAAAGCAACTTGAGGCCTCTTCTGGTGGAAGTCTGTGCTGGTGAGAGTTACAGGTTTCACATACATCCCTTGCACTGTGACTGGAAAAAAGTTTGATGACGCCCTTATTCTGGAACCATTAGTGAAGCCAGTTGTGAGGCTAAGGCAGTGGACATCCTTGGTGTGAGTGTGTTCACGCAAGTGTGTGTGTTTGTTACACTAGATTAGTTATTTATTTTGGAAACCTTGCCTTTTGCTACAAGCACAATATACACCTCAAGCACAGCTCGTGGCACTATAAGGCTTTCCTTAGAACCACATACTTAAAACAAAACATGCTATAATCTACAATTACTAGTGTAACATTCAAGTAGATATTGGGTGGCATTCAAAATGTCATGCATATGATGTAGATATGCCATAAGTAAACATAGGGCAAATACAGAAATGTCACACATAGGCACAGGATAGCCAGAAAATTAAATTAAAATACCCCCACTTTGTACCAAAGCCTTTTTGGCACCAAGTAAGCTATTGCAACCCTCCTTAGAAGAACTCTTGTCTCTTCCATCTAAGCATCTATACATTCATGCTTTCATCCTCCCATCCACCTACTGATATCCACCATTTCCCCTTTGCATTCTGTCATCTATTCATTCTTTCATCAATCATTCAGTCTTTCGGGAAAACATGGCGGCCGGTAGAGGCGGGTCGCGGGTGGAACTGAAGGCGTGCAGCGGGAGTTTGTTGTGGTTTGAGAGATGAGAGCGGGATTGTGTTGCGGTTAGGTATGCAACTTAAATCAAGGTAGCGGTAAGGAGCGAGAGGAGTTTTTTTTGGTGAATTCGTCCGTGAATTGGGAGTTTTGTTGGCAGTTCTCTCGGGGTAGTACGGCGCCTCGGCGTGCTGTGGTCGATTCTCGGACGGCCGGGTGGGGAGAACGGCTACTGCTTCATTGGGTCCCGGAGGCTGGAGGCTGGAGGCACTCGGAGGCACTTGGAGGCACTCTGGGGAGAGAGCAACCACGGCAGAGCAGCCGTGGTGGAGAGCGGCTCTGGAGCTGCGCAGGGGGCGTCGGGCAGCTGCAAGGGTTCTCTTCCGTGGAAACGGCGGAGGAGTGAGCAGAAGCGGGGAGCTGCGAGAGTCCCGAGAGGGGGCTGAAGATAGCGAGATTCTGCAGGACCACTCCGCTTATGATAGAATAGAGGGGCAAATACACGCACCAGAGGTGTCTTCTTTCGCAGAGGCCCCAGGCTTGGACACTAATGGTAAGGAAAAACGAGTTATATTGAATAAAGCAAATATAGAAACTGGGGGAAGAGGCAAAAAGACTGTTTTGAAATCTACGGTAAAAGGATTTTCCAGATACGCGTTGAGGAGTGCGGGCAAGGGGAGTAGACTGGAAATCCCCGAGTTGCAGGAGAATACTATTAATTGTGTTAAAGAACAAGGGGTGAGGAAAAAAGTAGTAAAGGAAGTAAACTTCAGGGGAAGAGCATTGAGTAATGAAGTCACAGTTCGGAAATTAAAAAAAGCAGTATTGAGCATAAGATCAAAGTGACCCCCTCTTTAAAGACCTACTTTAAAGTATTACCAAAAACTTTAGTGTTAAGGAGCAATTCTGTTATGGCGGCTACCGAGTCTCATTCCATCCAAAAACAACAACTAGTAGGAGATGGGGTTATTGGAGGAGGTTCAAATCCGGTTGAATGGACAGAACATTTTAGCCCGAATCACTTTCAGGTGCTGGCTTTAGAAGTGGGGGGATTGGAGGAGCCTCCGGAGGGGAGGCTTCTTTGGAAATCAGCACGGGAGTTTTACACCAGTCTCCCCCGGAGCTACAGGGGGGTCCCTAAATAGTAAAGCGAGCGAATTTAAGCAACAGTCTGGGGAGTACGCTGGGGTTGTGCAAAAAGAGGCGGGTAATGATGGTATAAACCCCGAGAATCGGGATCCCCCTATCAGTAGTTTGTTTGCCTCTCTCACGCTGGAGATTCGTAATAGATTTGAAACCTCAGAGCTGAACCAGAGAGAAATAAAGTCTGTCTGTGATGTTTTGGAGAAGAAGATAGATGATTTAAGTGGAAGGACTCTAGCTTTAGAAGCAGAAGTAAGAGATCTTAAAGAAGCGGCACAAGTAAACAAAAAGGAGATAGAAGACTTGAAGGTAAAGGGGAGAGATCAAGAGGAAAGAGTGGAGCGATTGGAGAACTTTCAGAGGAGAAATAATTTAAAAATTTTGAAACTCCCTGAGGGCAAAGAAGGCAGTGACATTAAAAGTTTTGTGGTCCAATTGCTCAAAAAGGAGCTTCAGTTGGAGGAATCTGAAGATGAAATTGCCAGAGATATTCAAAGGATCCATAGGGATCCGTTTAGGCTAAATGCAAACAGATCCAAACCCAGGAGAGTTTTAGTTAATTTCCTCTCGTATTCCTTAAAAGAAAAGATCCTGGCCAAGGCTCTGAAAAATAAAGTGTTAGATCTAGACGGAGCAAAAATTGAAATAAGATCTGATCTTTCAGTAGTTACATCTAATAGACAATGGGAGCTGGGGAAAAGAATGGAGCCTCTGAGAAAGATGGGAGCTACGGTTCAATTGAAATTCCCAGCTTCACTTAAAGTAATGATAAATAATAAAATGCACTTGTTCCGATTTGTGGAGGAGGTTGACAAATTTATTGAGGAACTCCAATCGGAGGTTTAGCTATAAGGTCCCCCTCTCAGCTCTACTTTGTATTTATTTGGTTTACTTCCATTTGCACGCCATGGGGTTCTCCCATAGGGCTTTAGCCATGGGAAGTTGGTTAGGGTTTTCCAAGGGTGGGGGGGTGGGTTGGGGCGAGCACAGGGTGGGGAGCATATGGGAAAAAACAAAAAATACCTCAAATGTCTTGTTTTACACTAAATTAGTCAGCAATGCCAGTATTTTAGGGGATGTCTAGGAATAGGGCAAATGAGATAAAAGTTTTAGCATGGAATGTTAATGGGCTCCGGGTAAAGAGTAGGAGAGACAGGATAATGCAATATCTGAAAGATTGTCCAGCCCAAGTTATTATCCTGCTAGAGACACATCTCACAGAAGAAGAAAGTAGGAAGTTCTTTCAATCTCAGAGGTGGGTTGCATATGCTGTTTATACGATGCAGACAATGGTTACGAAGGGAGTAGCATTATTAGTTAGGCGAGGAACAAATATCTCAGTAGAAAGAAGTGTCTCAAATATTGCAGGAAGATGGCTGTTAGCAAAGTTTAAAGTTTTTGGCCAGAATTATACTCTGGTGGGGTACTACGGACCGAATCAGGATGAAATAGGTCCATTGGATGAGCTGGTAAATGAACTTTTAGGTTTCCCGGATCAGATTATTATGGCAGGAGATTTCAACACCGTTCTGGACCATAAATTGGACAGATCACACCATAGTAGAGCGGCGTTTAATCCTAAAATGTCAGATAGGGTTCGAATATTGATGGCTCAGTGGGGTTTGTGTGATATTTGGAGGTGTAGAGCTGGGTCACAATCTGGTTTTACTTATTATAATAAAAAGTATAAACATAAATCTCGAATTGATTTCTTTTTGATTGACAGGGTTTTAAAAGACGCCGTAGTGGAAGTTAAACATATTGGCGTACACCTGTCAGACCATTCAGCTATTCTCCTTCACTTGAGGTTAGGAGAAGGTAGTGTAAGTTCTAGGTGGACGTTAGATCGCACAATTCTACTAGAGGATGAGGCTGTCAAAATGTTAAGGGAGGAGACCAGAGAATTTTTTGAGAGTAATTTGGGTTCAGCCACACTCGGGACGGTTTGGGATGCTTATAAAGCATATTTAAGGGGAAGACTAGGAGCTTTAGCGGCAAGCAAAAGGCGAATTTATTATAGAAAGGTTTTGGATTTAGAAGAGCAGATTCGGAAGCTGGAAGGGGCTCTGAGTAACTTAGGAGGATTGGAGGAAGGGGAGAAGGAGGTGGCCGAAATCACGAAGTTAAAGGCTGGCTTGTCGGGAGTTATAAGTGATCGAGTTAGAGAGAGGTGGGAGACTAGCCAGCTGGCACATTTTGAGTACGGCGAAGGTTGCAGCAAATTGTTAGCATGGAAAGCGAAAAGCGACCAAGTTAGAAACTTTATAAAAGAGATTAGATGTGAAGAGACGGGGGCAGTGTTGAGTGATAGCCAAGGGATTAGCTTGGCTTTCTCTAGGCATTTTGGGAAAGTATATAAAGAAGATTTGGTTATAAAGGAGGAGGTTGTGTCGCCATGGTTGGAGCATATAGAACCTCTTCCTGAAGAGGCGATGGAGGTATTAAATGAGGAGATCAGGGTGGAGGAGCTTGAAGAGGTGATAAGCGGTGGTAAGCGGGGGAAGGCTCCAGGGCCAGATGGCCTCCCTCTTGAGGTATACAAAGCCTTGGCTGGTATTATAATCCCTATTTTAAGGCAAATTTTCAATGCGATATTTTTGACAGATTCTGCCCCGCCCGAATCTTGGAAGGATGCAATTATAACACTAATCCTAAAGCCTGGGAAATCCCCTAAAAAAGTAGATTCGTATAGGCCTATTTCCCTGCTAAACGCAGACTATAAGTTGTTTGCAAAAATTATGGCGGGAAGACTAAATGGTTATATGCCTCAGATGGTGAATGAAGACCAAAAGGGTTTCATAAGAGGAAGAGCGTTGAGAGAGCTGACGTATTCATTGATTGGCTCTATAGATATGGCAACAGCTTATGGTCTTCCCCTTGCAGTTATAGCTTTAGACGCAGCTAAAGCGTTTGACCGTGTTAACTGGGCCTATTTGCAGAAGGTGGCTAAACATTTCAACTTGGGTCCCAATGTCCGTAGATTTTTAAAAAATATCTATGCTGCTCCAGAAGCTAGAGTGTTAGTTAATGGGGCTTTGACTCAGCCAGTGAAGATCATGCGAGGCACTAGGCAGGGGTGCCCCCTTTCCCCTTTATTGTTTGACCTCTACATTGAGCCATTGGCCAGGAAAATTAGGAGTAGTAGTGGTATATTGCCGTTTGAATTTAATGGCTGGATAAAGAAGGTTGGGTTATACGCAGATGATATTTTAATTTTTACAGCAAATCTTCCGCAAACCCTGAGGGTGGTGAGGGAAATTACAATTGAGTTTGGTAAAGTGTCAGGGTATGCTATTAATGAAGATAAGACGGAAGTGATGAGTTGGAACATGGGGGTAACTGGGATTGATACTAAGAGTGAAATGAGATATCTGGGAGTTAGGATTACTCAGAATATTGCAGATCTTACTAAGGTTAATTTTGATCGGGTTAGAAGGGAGATTTGTGCAAATATACGGGGATGGATGCACCTCCCTTTAACTTTGTTTGGCAGAGTGAACTTAGTAAAGATGATCGTGCTTCCAAAATTAACCTTTTTGTTTGATTCAATCCCCTTATCTTTTAGAAAGGAGTGGTTTGTTAAGTTACAGAGCGATATAAGTTTGTTTATTTGGGCATCAAAAGGGCCGCGAATATCATGGCGCAAACTGAGAAGGAGGTTGGTGAAAGGGGGTTTAGCTCTTCCAGATTTTTTATTTTATTCCTGGGCTTTCTTACTTAAAAACGGTAGAATGTTACTGGACATCCCCACAGATTCTGAGTTAGGTAGGATGTTTAGTGTGATGCTGATAAAGGAAAAGGGTGCCAGTGTGGGTTTTATGTATAAATTTTCTGATCCGAAATATTTCAAAAAGGTCAGGCTCAAGATTCTAAGGGATATGGCGGAAATGTGGTTTAAAATTAGAAAGGTTGTAAACATACCATATTTTAGTTACTGGGCTCCGATTTGGGATGCACCGGGTTCTCCTGAATGGACAAAAGACTCATTGGCTGTACCTTTAAAAGAAGCGGGTATTTTAAGATGGAAGCACTTGCTGTCGGAGGGTCAGTTGGTCTCGTGGAGCCAGTGTGAGCAGGCAGTAGGCTCGTCACTTTCAAGGTTTAAATTCCTCCAGATACAAAGCTGGTACATGTCAACGGGTGTAACGTTAGGAGAGTCAAATGGATTTGAGGAAAAGCTGCTTTCTACTGCACTGTTTAAAAAAGAAGTTGCACTATGGTACTGGATGATCTTGGAGATGGAGGATGGCGTGTTTACCTTGCCGGTGGATCTGTGGGGAAGATGCTTGCCAGAGATCGAGTTGGAGGACCAATGGCAAGTATCTATGTCTATGCTTTACAAAATAGTTAAACCCGCATATCTGAGGAGGAATCATTTTTTTACTATGCACAGGGCGTACTGGACTCCACAAAGGCTTTCTAAATTTGGGTCAGGAAGAGTGGTGATGTGTCCTAAATGCGGCAGTCAGAGTGCAGATGACCTACACATGTTTCTACTTTGTCCGAAGCTACAGCTTTTTTGGGAGGCCGTAAGTAAATGTCTGGCTAGCGTTTTAAACCTGCAGTTTAAGGTAAGCGCTGTCTCGATTATTTTTGGAAGTTTTGAATCTCCAAATACTGTCACTAAAGACTGTGCAAAATTGGTTTTTTATGCTATGCTTTTAGCGCGTAGGGAGATATGTAAATTGTGGGTATCTCCGACACCTCCAATATTGGAGGATTGGTTGAAAGCTATGACGTATGTTGCTAATTTGGATATTTCGGATCAGGGGAAAAGGAAATATGAATTTTGGACTCCCTTTGTGTCTAGGGAAATTCCCTAATTGGAGGAATCTGGTCCTATGATTAAGCCTTTTCCTGCCTCTGCTGTGTTTTGGTTCCTTCTTCGCGTGAGTAGAAGGACATGGGGAAAGGTCTGTGGTCGAAAGAAGGAGGAGGTCTCTTTGAAAGGTGGCGTGGAAGCTGTCTTGGGAGCCTCTACCCTTTTACCCCTGTAACAGCGAATGAGGTTAGATAACCCAAGTTTGGCATCGATAGAAAGTTGAAGGGTGTAAAAAGGGCAAATGAGGACAAAAAAAAAAAAAAAAAAAAAAAATCATTCAGTCTTTCACCATTCTGTATGCCTGTAAATCCCCATGTTCCCATCCATATCCAAACCTAGCCATCAATAATTTCACTCATCCATCCCTCCATCCACCCTTTCACTCATCCATCCACCCATCTTTTCGATCATCCATCAATCTCACTGCTCATCCATTCAGCCACACTTTCAATCCATCCTTTCCTTCATCCATTCATTTATCTATCCATTCATCAGTCCATCCATTTACACTTTCACTCATCCATCCATCCTTTCTTTCATCTCTCCACCCTCACTTTCACTCATCTGTTCATTCTTACACCCATCCTTTTTACTCATCCGTTCATGCTTTCACACATTTACCTATCCTTTCGCTCATCCTTCCATCCATCCTTTCATTTCATCATTCCACCCTTTCACTCCATCCATCCTTGTAGCCACCATTTTGCTTATCCATCCATCCACTCATCTATTTTTTCACTCATCCATCCACCCTTTCACTCCACCCACCCTTTCACTCCATCCATCCATCATCCCTTTCACACTTCCATCCACCCACTCTTCTACCCATCCAATGAGCAGGGGGTTCACGTGTCATGCATGATGGATAGTTCCAGAATGTGAGGTGATTGTGACATGGCGCTGTGGTTCCTTTCTTCGCACTTTTATATAGCACAAACTCAGCCCAAGTCTTTGGAGCGCTTTACAAAAGTACCAATCCCATTACAAAAGGTCAGGGTTTTTTAGGCATTGGGAGGTTTAATGATTTGTCCAGAATCTCAGGATTTTGAGCTAACACCAGGACCTGTACCTGGTTCCCCACTTCCACTAAACTACTCCATGTGCTGCGAGGCCCAGATGAGGGAGTTTTATCCCCTGGGCTTCACAGCACTGAGGCCAAGTAGAGGGGTGCCCCCTGCCCTGGGCCACACAGCACTGGTTAACAGCAGCAAGGCCCAGGGAAAGGGGCCCCATACCTGGAACCTAGAGCCTGATGCAGCGCTTCAAGGCCCACATGACTGAGCTGTGCTAAATCCTGCCCTGCCATATCAGTCTTTTATGGGTGCTTCCTCTTTCCCCAACCCACCTCTCCTCACCTAATAATGTCCAACTGGTCCTTGGAACAAAGGGGCCCTTGGCAACGCAAAACAGAAAAGGCAGGCAAGGCTTCAGGACAGGTTGTTAAGTGAGGTGCTGCCCGGCTCCTAACACCCTGCTCCTGAGGTTGCGAGCCAACACATTTGTTGGCTTTACTGCTGCCCACTTCCCCACCCACTGCTTTCCTTTCCTCACCCCTGCACCCACAGAAATGCCACCATGCCCTTGGATGAGGGAGGTCAAGACACCTCCCTTGAAAAATACATTTGTGATGTGATCGGAAGGAGGGCTGACTGATAGTGTGGCATTTCACACAGAAGCAGGGCCCCATGTTTTCAACCTGAGAAAAGGGCCCTGGGCAGCTGCCCACATTACCATGCTTAGAGCCGGCCCTGCCCAGACTCTTACCTTCTCTCACTGATTCAGCCTGTCACATGCGCTGCTCCTCTTCTCCCAAGCTTCTTGCTCTTTGTTGCTGTTCTGCCCCCATTATCTTTGTCTGCTACTTCTCTGCTGTACTTTTACTCAATCATCTCTCACACCCACCTCTTATCTTAGTTCTTTCCTTTGTCGTATTCCCTTTATATGCATTGCACCTCCATTCTCTGTGCTTCTTTCACCCTCTTTCTTTATCCTGGGGAACAAGGTTGCCACAAGCCGGTGTTCTATCCCTAAAGCCCGTATTTTTAACCCTTACTTGTATATACTTCAAACAACAGGTATAAATAGAAAGTACTTTTAAATATGCTAAAGAGATGCATGAACAGTACCTGACTAATAGTTAAAGTAAAGAAAGTCAGAAAAACCATGTTACAATTAAATACATACTATTATTTTAGAGTCCAATTTAGTCTAACGTCTAAGCCTTTGCAGACTCCTAAAAAACAACAAATGGACGGTATTTTTGTCTTTGAAAGCATGCAACCCTAAGGGGAGCACTGTTCATTGTGATGCGTTTCTGTCTTTAATGGTGAGCCCAGCAGGACACCCTGCTTTTCATTCATGCAGGGTTTACTTCACACAAAAGGTCACTTTACATACCCATCTAATCGCTGTTATGCAGATGCAGCGATTAGATTACTGAAGGCCTTTCAAACAATGACTGCGAGGCCTAGGGAAGGGGGCCCCCTCCGTTGGTCCTCACAGCATTGCAGCACCATCATAAGAGGGTCTCTTAAAAGGCACTGTGCGAGATCCCTCTTGCAAGTTAACAGGCGCGAGGCCCTGAGCAGCTGCCCACACTGCCCATGCCTAGCGCCGGCCCTGATAAGGACTGTGCGTTGCCGGCCATAATTTAATTTTTACTAGTCCCTGGCTGGTTAGCCTTGCTCTGTCTTCTGCTGGACTGCTGCCCGCTCGCGCCTGCCACTTAAGCTGCAGGCCAGGCCTCAGGTGAGTCTGTCCGAGGCAGGAGTGGTCTGACTCCGTCTCCGAGGCGAGCCTCAGAGGTGGTGGGGTGGGATCTGGGATGAGATCATAATCCGGGCATCATGGGGCCCTGCGGCTGCCTGCCGGCCGGGAGTAAAAGTAAAACGAAATATAGGCCCGGTAGGTTCTGCGGGGGACGATGTCAAGTCGTTCCAACGTGACCGACAAGTGTGTACATAGTTTGCATTCCTGGATGGCGGTCCATGCGTTCATGTATATTACGACTGAACGGTGCAATGTGTATCCTTCTGGGCGTGTGTAGTTTAACGGTTCAGAAGTAGATGTGTGTAGTTCGTATTATGTCCGGGTGATTTGGGGCTAAGCATATATCTTGTGACTCTTAAGTACAGGGCTGTGTTTCAGAAACACATCAAAGCGAATGAAGGGGTTAACCTTCCTAATATTTTACCATTAACGACCCCCCCCCCAGCCACAGCAGACAGCTGCAGTGAGATGCTTTTCAATGGAAAGTGCCAGATTATATTAAATATTTTGGACCGCTTTTGGGAGCAGAATGCAGCATTCACATCTCCTTGCATAGAAAGAGTCACTCTGGACAACATCTTCTGAGCTGCTTATAGTGGCCGTCACCACCCATCTCACCCCTCACCCCACCCACACACACACCCAGGCTGTGCTGTATGCCTGCCTTTTTCGCGATATTTTTAGTAGCGATTAGAGGACAGGTCCTTCTAGGAGTGAAGAGAGGGCTTGCTGGGGGAAGGGAGTACACAATGAATCTATAGAAAAATTGTTCGTAGTTTTGTAAGCGTTTTCACCAGGCGCTGCCCCAGTGCACTGCAATTTGACCCTCAGACACACCCCCAGTGCACTGTAGTTTGACCCTCCTGACGCAGCCCAGATCAAATATCTCGTTTACATTCGCATAATCATTTGTACAGCGCACTTTATGTTGGAGATGCATTTAAATGGCCATCTAGGGTGAACTGAGCTCTGATTAGAAGACCTAAAAATGAAAATTGTATTTATGCGTACACTAATGCCAGATTTAATACAGACCAGATGATCAATGTCCTTTGACTACTTTTCGTAGTTCGCAGTTTGTGTTTGGTGTGACTTGCTGTAACTTTTCTAAAATACAAGCGTCATAAAATTGTAGTAGTATTCAAAAGCCAGCTCGCTTTACTTCCACCTCAGAGGCGAGCGAGTCTTTCAAAAAGCGCCCCATGGAATCGTGGACAATTTATTTTAAGTTTCTGTTTGAGAAAGGGAAACACCTTTAGCATGAAGCACTAGTGCAATACAGAACATCGGCATTTTCGCAGGCATTCTTGGTATTTCTTCATGTGAATGTGTGACAATATCAAATAAAATATCCGATGTGAAAACGTGCAGCTGAGCCCTGCATCCAATCACTTAACGAATGCATGTTGAAGGTCCAAGTATTTACAGTGTTGTTAGTTCAAACTCCTCTATAAGTTGTTCATAGCTCTTAAGGCCATCAGGCTTCCGAGCGTCCCCCAGTGTCATTATGGCTATCCGGTCAGTCGTTATGGTGTTCCCCATCGATAGCGGTAGTTCTCTTGGTCAGCCTGCAATTCAATCCTAGCGCCACTTGATGCCCCTCCAGGTTCTGGCCAACACCCTCCACAGATCTGGTTACTATCAGGTTCTTGGTAGCACATAAAATAGTCCTCCCTGCAATGCTCCACTGTTTCACTGTACCTTGGTTACTAAGTGTGTTGGCCCCATTCTGCAGGCAGAGTGTGGAGTGGTGCAGCTCCCGGTGGTGTGTGGTTCTGTGCAGCCCACCAGGGCAAATGATACTGCCTCAGCTCCAGCCTGGTTGATGTTGCTGTTGTCCCCAGAGTCACTTGTGCACAGGTTTTCACTGCAGCTGAGAAGGCAGTTTGGTGCTCACACAGGAGCGAGTGCACCCTTGGTCCTTCAGTAATACTGTAATTTGGGTCAGACGGATCTTCAGAGGTAGTTTTTTTCTGTATTGGAAACACAAACCTACCACCCAAAGAAAGCGGAGAGTCCACCCTGCGTCATTGCAGTGATTGAATGGCAATCATTATCTAAGTATGTGTTTTGAGCACCAATTTTGAGTTATTGTAGAGGAAATGACTTGGGATATTATTCAGTAGTACAAAAGTACACCTGGTGTGATTCGGCATTTTAAAATATTTCAGTGAAGCGCAAGTCATTCATTGTGCCTCTTGGGATCACTATGGAGATGTCATGTGTGATGTAATACACAGCGGAAAGGGGAGGCGCATGTTATGTTTCAACCAGAGATGTCATAAGTGATGTAATCAATATTGTTACTTATGATGTCATCAATGATTTTATGTGTGTTTTCATTTCCAGTCTAAGGGTATCTGGGAATTATGGTTTGTGCCACGAACCCTAACTGATGAATTTTAATGGTTCTAAGCATTTGACCCAGAACGATAAATCAGTTTTCAACTGTGATTGTTTTAATGAATTTCAGTGGGTTCGTGACAGAGATATGCCATTAAAATGCAGACATTTCTTCTTTCCTAGAAGGCATTCTGGTACAGCTTTAGGAAAAACTTCAAGGAGACAGTCACAGAGTTTTCTAAGTATAGACTCTCACTAAAGGTCTATATAAGCTGACCCTGAGAGACTAATACAAAAACCTATATAATTTGGAGACATATCGAGAGACACACTGACGAGCATACAGTCCCATCTCTGTCACACATTGAGTTACACACTCAAAGACATGTAGCTGTATGTAAATAATGGTAAATTCATTGAGTATTAGGACTCCTAAAAGTTTTATTGGGTATATCAGAAATTTCACAGCGGGTGTTTGGCGACCCTGTTTTCCACCGTGTGTATCCCTTGTGGGCTTTATTTGAGAAATACAAGAACAAGAAAACAAGTTACATATGTAGAGAGCCCAAGAGCCGACCACCGATCTCAACTGTCTTGCCTGCCTGCTCCTCGTCTCTCACTCTCTCAACACGCTAGAACTACCCATTGTTATCCACAGCGTCACCTACAAATACCAACTACACCACAACGCAGCATACAGACGATCAGTTTCCCTGTAAAACAACATACAGAAAACCTAAAATAAAATCATCCCTCAATGTTTTTGCATTCACAAACAGAGGTTGAATGAATACGCCTTATTCACATGTATCAGTATTCTGTGCTCTTCATTACATCTATGACAATGTTTCACAAGCTTATATTTGTGATTTTTTTAAATGGCGTTTCTTGCATGAAAACAGAAAATTAATTTAAGGAAATAGTGTTATCATATTAATGTACAGCACTGCGCAGTCAATGAATGTATTTATTGTATAGGTAAAACCATTATAATTGTATCAATGTGTTCAAAAGTTAATATGGGCAAATGATAACATCAGCATACACAAAGATTGTCCTCTATAGCTCATAAAAATTGGCAATTTCTTAAATGATAAATAATTCAATCTTATTGCTTTATTAACCTTCCTGCTTCCTCAAATTTGCTTGAGAATGCACCATTTGTCCACTCTTTTATCAAAATTTTCTCGGGGGGAGAACCCCCCCAAACCTCCCGTAGGTTGTTCAGGCTCGCCCGCTACGCTCGCTCGCCGCAGTGCAGTACGACAATAATTTTCCGCCCAACCACTTTCAAATGTCACCAGCCGCCACTGGTAAAATGATCATAAACCAACAGTAGGATCAGTGTGATCAACTAACGAAGAAGGGAAAAAAACAGGTAAATGGAGTCAGAAATGCAATATACGGTTCTAACACTTTACAACTCAATGGTGCACATGTTATCGACCTGCGTGGCTCCGCGTATACTTGACTCACTTCTGCCTCGCAATCAGCTTCCTTCATGTACCTCTAAACGTTATCACATAACATGTAAAGCGCTCTGATACCTTTGGGTCTAGCTAGCGCTAGATAAAACTCAAAATAATGATAAAAAATAAGACATGGTCAACATTTTGCAGCCTTCTGAGGCATAAAGGATGTCCTACATGGAGTCACCTTTCTTTGCATTCGAAGGTCACCACATTATGTGTATCATCAGTAATGCTTATCTCTGATGTGTTTTCAATATATTTACACTCAACCTTTCTCTCAGATACCCAACTGGGTTCCAGTGGCGTAACAAAAGCCCCTGCAGCCCCCGCGGTGTGGTGGGGCCCGAGCTCTGGGAGGCCCCCTCCGGCACTGGCAGTTCCCTGGCCTGAGAGCTCCGGACAGTGTTCGGAGTGTGGGGGCCCCCTGCATGTACTTTGCAGGGGGGCCCCCTCTAGTTTCGTTACACCTTTCCCAGACCTTTAAGTAGGCCGGGTCGCACCAGTGCTGAGCACCGGCAGTTTTTAAAAGGGGCCTCGAAACGGGTCTCTATCGGGCTCTGTTTTGTGCCCTGGCACAGGCGGTCCGTTTTTTTCAGGACTGCAGTGACAGCAGGCACATCATGTGTGCTGCTCACTTCTCACTAGTGGAGAAGTTATGGCATGACGACATGCCAGGTGAGCGTTGTAGGGGAAGGGAAATCCTTTAAAGAAAGTCATTTTCTCTCTGGATTTCCCTTCTCTTTTTGAAACTCAGGAGCAGCAACATTGTCGTGGTGTCACCAGGGCTTTAAGTGGAAGCTTTTTCAATATTATATACAAGCCATAGTTGCTGCTTAATTATCTTATGCAACTAACAACCATTGACACAGCCAATAGTCCTGGCTTGTTGTAGGTATGATGTTACTTGTTGTATCATATATCTGGATGCAATGACAGAAACAGCAAAATACAAGTCGGGCGGCGCACTATGCTAAGCACAGATTTTTAGCTTACGTGTTTTTAAGCCAAGCCCTTAATTGCATTAGCGCGCCCCTTTGAGAGACCCCCCCACCCCAGTTTTTCATCCCACTTAAAGCCCTGGGGTTTCCATATGAAATATACAAGCAGACTATTATAAAGGTCTTCTTTTGAACAATAATTTATTACCCACATTGGAGTATCTTGAGGGATATAATAGATGGATGTTTGGGCACTTTTGGGTTGTCTTCTAAAGGGTTTGCAGCAGTCAGAGTACAGACTATGGTCACTTTTGGGTCAATTATATTCCAGGCATCGATGTAACGACATAAAATCTATGGTAGCGCAAGTCAGTTTGACCTCCAAGAGGCCAGTATTCATGGGGAAGAGTCAGTCATCTGTATTGCTGATATCTCTGAGTGCCTATGTATTATCAGCTTTAACCCATAGTCTCTCAAACATAGGCCAACGTGTCTGCGGGACGACCCAGGCAGGTGTGCAAACAGTCAGATGTCAGGGTCTCCAACCTTTTCTGTTTTGAGAGCTACTCCTGTTCAATGAAACGCATTGACAGCTATTAATATTATTAGTGCTGTATAATTTCAATTTTTTTTATGTATCATACTTCAACCTAGGAAAAACTTTCTAATTTAATAAGCTGGGCTGCACACAAGTGAGCTACTTGGAGGTAGCTGGAGAGCTACAGTAGCTCACGAGCTACTGGTTGGAGAACCCTTTGAAAAATATTAGAGAAACTAAATGGGAGTCAGTCACCTACCAGTAGAAGACATCTAGGTGGCAAGTGCAGATGGGGTACAGTTCCACACATGTGGAACTTTAAGGTCAGGTGACATGTTTGAAATGAAATATTCAGCACAAAAAACAAATTGACTACGAGAATAAAACTACTTAAACCAAAAGTTTATTTTATTTAACATTTGAAATGATACCCTACAAAATATGACAATTTGATATTCGTAATTTCTTTTACTGTAACTGATTTGCTTAGAATTTAAATTTGAGGTAGTAGAAAAAGGAATTTTCACGTGGTTTATAATTTTATACAACGGTTTTGAATGGCACTCATATTCTCCTGCCAAACAAATGTTCAGTTTCGGGCGCTCTAACCAGCACTCTCAGCTTTCTCAGCAGAATATACCCTCTGATCCTACATTGTCACTCACAGTTGATCAAGACTGATGTTTTGGTTGTCTTGGTGACCATGACAGGATTGTGCTTGTTATCATTCTTTCCAATATATACTGGGAAGTTTCTTCTTCTGAAAGGTGAAAAGGCTTTTAATGCCTGTAAAAGCAGCACCATTCTGACACAGTGATGCGGTTCTTTTGTCTTGTCTGAAAGGGCTTCATGAACTAAACTTATTTGTAGGAAGCTGATTCTCTATATAGTGTACTAAAAGAAGTACACTGTGCAGAGAGTCCACAGAATCCCAAATGGTACACAGAGGTAAAAAAAGATAATTCTAATGCTCTTTTTGTGGTAGTGTGGGCAGGCAGTTAGGCTTATTAGAGGTTAGTGCTAAGCATTTGTTGTACTCACAGAGGCAATAAATGAAACACACACTCAAGAATTAATCCGAGACCGATTTGTGAAAATAAAGATGTTTTTTAATTATTTTGTGAGACCAAGAACACAGTTCTTTGAGACCTATGATTTTTCAAAGTTCGGAAAATATATCACTTTTGTGCGCAATTACACACCATAAGAATCAATGGGAAAAAAGAGGAAAAATGCATATAAAATCAGATAATGTTTTCCCGGGTCTTGTAAACTGGTGCGCAAAGATGAAGGGGGCCACTTGAAAATGCATTGCACATGTGGACTTACAGGTAAGTTCGGTGGGTCTCCAAAGTCCTGGAGACCATGGGAGCAGAGCTCTTTAGGCAGTGCTTGGACCGGTGGGAGGCAGGTGCAGAGCAAACAGGTCAGCCGGGCATCGTGCGTCTTTAGGGTCCTTGCAGTCAGGAGCAGGCAACTTGGAGAGGCAATCTTGGGACAGCTGGGCCACTCAGGAAGTGGGTCTCTGGTGTCTTTATGTCTCTTGATGGGTGCTTGCTTCTGGTGCTTTCAGAATCCGGAGTGGACTCTTCTTCTTGGTTTTTACCATTGCGGGTCCGGTACCGCCGGTATTGGTGCACTGTGGCTGTGGTAGGTCCTGGTGCTTCCAGTCTTGATGGAGAGGCAGATCTGTCCTTCTGGGGCTGTTGTACCTCTTCTTTTTTTGGTGTTGTGTTGAGGTAGTTGGGGAGCAGCAAGTTGACAAACCGGACATCATGTGATCAGTGCCTGAGGTGTGAAGGGGAGTGATGCCTTCACTCCCAGGGAGCTTCTCTGTGATTTCTCAAAGGCTGGAGATGTTCCGGGTTCTTGGAGTCCTATCAGGGTTCAAGATGACACATCAGCAGTGATTGTTGAGTCCTTCTTGCAGCTGGCAGGGTTTGACGCCTTTTCTTTCTGCAGCAGGGCTTCTGTTCTCATGTATCAGGTCTTTTTTTGTCCTGGTCTTCATTTTTTGTCCTGGTCTTCTTTGGTCCAATGAATCTGGGGTTTGGGTCTCAGGGAGCCACCTAAATACTGAATTTAGGGGCGTTACAAGGGGAGACAGGTAGTAGCCAATTGACTACTTACCTTTCAGGGTGCTGACACCATCTAGTGACCACTTTCAGCGGGACGAGGTACTACCCAAGGCCTGATTGGAGAATTCCTCACCATCTCAAGATGGTGGAATTTCAGTAGAGTGGTTTACCTTGCCTGCCATGCCCTAGGGGTGGTACAGGCCAAGGGGGGACCCTCCCCCTCATCTAACTAATTTTCCCACCTTTCCTCTCGCCAAAAGAAAAGCAGGAAAGGGGGCTTGACCTCCACCACTATCTGGAGGTTCCCTGGTTGGATTTCAAAGGTGGCATTGCCTTTGAAGCTTTTTGCCAGGGAAGGCCATCCTGTCCTGGTGGAGATGTGAAACACTCCTGCCCAGAGCAGGTATTGTTTCTGTCCTCTGAGAACACTGGCTCTAACCCCATGAGGTCAGAAACTTGTCTGGTGGTTGTAGGCTGGCGAAAACTGGTCAGAGACCCTATCAGTGTTTGGTTAGTTTTCAGGGGTCTCTCTAAAACAGTCTCCTATGTGAATCTATTAATACATCCACCACTGGCATCAGTGAGGATTTATTAAGACAAGATGTTTGGTACCAAACATCTTAGAAATCAGTGAAGCCACCATGGAGCTAGGACACTTGTGTTGACAAGTATGCATCCCATGAACTCTTTTTGGCTTCCCTGTTCACTTACAACATCACAGAATGTACTGGACTGGATATTGTAGGGGCATATCTACTCATGCTGATATGCCCACACATAGGATATAGTGCACCCTGCCTTAGGGCTAAAGGCCTGCAGCAGGGGTGACTTACCTATATCATATGCAGTGTATGGGTGGTATGGCAGACAGGGCTGTGTGCCATGTCGACTCTTTGGATTTTCCTGCTCAAAGACACGCAGCGTGCAATGGCAGAGTGTATAGCCTTGGTGAGGGGCGCCTGGGGTGGCACAGCCAGTGCTGCAGCCCAATAGGACCCTCTTCTATCCCTATGCCCTAGATAACAGGGTTTCGAATTACTAGGGACTTCAGGGTAGCTGAAGTTGTGTGAAGCCTGTTGTTCCTATAATACCCCTGCAGGACCTGCACGTTTGGATAACATAAATTGTGGGCTTGGTGTTAGACTGACTCTGTGCACCCCCACCGCGTATGTTAGCTGGATTTGCATTAGCTAGCTCACAGTGCCACTAGAATCTCCTCTTATCGGGGAGAGATTAGTTTCTGGCAACCTTAGATCATGACAACCCTGATCCCTCAGAATCGTGGAAACAATGTACTACTTTTCGCTTAGTCACTTGTGCTTACTTGTTCGGTTTGTCTCAGAGAGTTACACAGAATAAACAGTCTGGGCGTTTCAATAAGTATTTATTGAACAGTTGTTATTCTAGTGTAAAATATATGTGCTGCAACAACCAGCAGACAATAGCAGAGATATATTATCAGCAGTACTATGAAAGTGAAAGGGTAGTACAGTTCTACCATATTGCAAGAATCATGAATACATACATGAATATATGAAATGCATTATAAAAGTGCGTGTACTCCTACGATGCCTAACTAGATGTACCTAAGTGTACCTAGCATGTGTGTAGGTCTAAAAGCCTAAGAGCCAAGAATCCTTCTAGGATTTAGTCGAACCCCATTACCTGATTAGAGAGAGGGTGTGGGACCCCATCCTGGTCTCGAGTTAGACACCCCGCAAGGGCTGTGTTAGACCGCTGTCAGCTGGAGCGACTGCATGCAGGAGCCTCAGCATCTCTGGTCAGTGTTTCAGCATGGAAGTCTTGGTTCCCTGTATCTTACCGTGGCAAGATGTGGTGTATTTATACCCTAAAGTGTCTCGTCCCTCAGTATGGTTTGTATTGGCCTTTGTTAGACATGAGGAAGACGTCAGGGGTGAACTTTGTACATACATATTATGCGGGAGATGTAGCTGGTGAATGCTCATGCATAATTAGGGCTCCCGGTTTTATGGTATTTATTTTTTGGACATTTCCGTCTGTATTTAACTATATTTATTTTTTGGTCATTTTATCTGTATTTATCCACATTTATTTTTGTCGCAAGCAAAAGAAGACGCTGCAGCCAGTATTTTTCCACATTTATTTAAATAGGCACTGCACACTTGCACTCAGTTGTAATAGGTTTAGATATATTTATATATACATCAAATTAAGTAAACACAATATATTCATCTGAAAACTTTGCCAAAATAATTTAAAGAGAACATAGGTCTAAACAGACCTTGAGTAACTTGCATGAGGAAACCTTTACTGTCGGGCTGTACATATAACTTGCTAAAACGCAAGGTGAGTGTTCATATTTTTGAGGGAGGAGGGTGCAAAATGCTTTGTGTCAGCATCGGAAACATTCTTCCCCCGGAGCCAACACAAAGTATAATGGAACTGGGCCCGAAGGTATTGGAGAGCTTTACCCGAGCGTCAGTACAATTTTACCTGTTCATATGCATTGTTTACAGGCATGTGGAAATGAAGTGATATGCTCAGAATCACGATTGTTTTCCGTTGCAGCGTCCAGGATTACCTACTGAAAGCATTTAAATTTATTAACTGGCCCAAAGTGTTTCCCCTTGCAACAGTGGGGCTGCAAAAATGTGTACACAATAAACCAATGCACGCCTCCCCCTCCTCCTCTGGAGTGAACCTGAAGACAAGGGGCCGCTGAAAGCGTGGACCCAAGTAAAGCAATGCATATTCCATAGGGGAAGACACCGGGAGGCAGGAGCAACAGTCTTCAACACTGCCCGAGCTCACCTTAATAAAGCAAAGCACTCTCAGACAATGAGACGCTTCACACACCCAGAAGCAGGCGCGCAACACAGCCCCCCCCTCACCCCCATCACTGTCTTTTCCTCACCCCGGCCACCAGTGCCAGATGTTCACACTGCCCATCCCAGTTCTTCCCATTACCCAACAGTGCCACATTCTAACGCTGTTCACCAGTGTAACTTTACTATTCTGAACCCCACTGTGGTACTGAAAATTCTGGACCTGTGTCATTAACATCATTGTAACATGACGATTTTGGTATCAGCAGACCGGTAATGACAGGTATGCTATATCTGAGTATTTGCGTCATATTCGAGTGACGGGATCACTCTAATATTAACGATTCCCTTGTGAACCCTCGGGTTCCATTTTGTGTACGGCAGCCATTTTGTGGTTGCCCTCACATAAGGCAATGACTAAAGCCAAAACGCGCCTTAGGGGACACGTACACTTTCAGTGACCTGGGCAAGCTGACTCCACTGTCCAGAGCCAGAACCTGTTCGGCCAGTTTTAGTTCCCAGTGGCCGATCGAGATTAGGGGCCCAGGTGCAGCATGCCATAAACCCTTCATTGCACACATCTATATCTAAATCTTATTCACACCTGTCACTGCTCTTTCTTTATGACCTGCTTTACGAGGAGGAGGTGCCCGGTTTTATTAGGGGTCCAGATTATATCTGTTGCAGGTGTTGGGCCTCACTGGGTATTTGGTTGTGGGCTGGACAAACTGAAAATGGGCTTGTCATCATGAATCTGTTTTTTTGTTGTAAGAAATATGTGAATGACTCACTGTAAAAATAAGGAATGTTTGCCTAAAGCATAATATTCTGTATAAAAGAGATAGCTGGTTTCCATGAGAAGGCAGTCTCCTGAGAACATACACATTGTTGTACTTCTAGGATACCTGTTGCTGGCTGCAGCCAATAAATTGATCTTTGAAGCCACCAAGAAGACTCTGTGTTTCTGTAGTCTGAGACAGGAAGAACTCGAGGTCATTGGGTGTGTTCCCTGGCACCGCTGGGTCCAATAAAACCCAGTACTTCACCACAGCCTCTTTCTCACAATGTTCATTGTGGCAGCTTCTTAAACTGCCCATCACTTGCAACTACACACTTTGCCCCCACTGCACGTTCTTCATACTGCCCACTTGGGGAGATCCTCACATGCCCCCAATTGCCAGTCCCTCATGCTGTCTATCAGTGGCAGCATCTCACACTGCCCGACAGGGTCGGTTCTTCACATTGTTTACGTATGCCAGTAGCTGACACTGCCCATCAGACTCCATGCCCATTTAGTCCTAGGACTCTTTGCTGTGACTACAAGCTGTAAGACCATGTTTGTGCCAGCTGTGCATGAGTGAAGTGGGGGAACGCAAGGAGAAGTGGGGTGTAAGGCTGAGAGTGGATTCGGTGGGTGAGTGTAGAGTACGCGCAAGGGTGGAGGCAGGGAGTAGACGTGAGGTTGAATTGTAAAGTTGAGAAAAGAGATTGTGTGAAAAGGTGAGAGTGTGGGGGGGTGCAGATTGGAGTAAATGAGAGAGTGGAGCACGTAGGGGAGTGGAGAGTACGCAGTGGAGAGTACGCGGCGGGAGAGTGGGACCTCATCGCACCAGCCTTCTCTGGGTTGCCCTGGCAGGCCTTCCAGGCCCTGCAGCATCAGGTACAAGGCGGCTCCAACCGGCCTGGCCGACAAGATGAAAGCCTCCGGAAGACGGGGGGCCTCCAGGGGCCCACACCTGCTCCAAATGACCAAGAGACAAGCATCCCCCATCTGTGCGCCAGGATGTCGAAAAGGCCCCTCTCCAGAGAGGCTCTTCCGACCCCTAAGTGGCCAGATAGGAGCTGAGGGGGCGCCGCATCACTGAGTACCGAATGCGCCATTGACACAGGTTCTCGGCCCCTCACCCCTCCCAGCGGCTCCGAGTCCACAGCATGTACTGGCCTAGCAAAGGTAACATACAGTACTGAGCAGGGTACGGGCAAGGCACTGTAGCGAGCCGGGGGGAGGCTCTGAATTCTGCTGGCTGTGCCCTCTTCACCGCCTCTGCTGGAACCAGCGCCTCCTATGTACTCTCTACCCTTCTCATTACACCGTCTCTCGTCTCTTCCCGGTACTCTCTCCCCGTGTCTTTACCCTCGGCCGTTACCCGCCCTCACTTCTCTTTCCGTACCCTTTAACCTTGGTCTCTTTCACTGCTGTCATCAGGTCTCTGGTCCATATCATCTTTCTTTACTGTCCGATCTTACCTGTCCTATGCAGGTGTGCAACACCCATTGGGCTCAATGGGCTTCATCCCCCCCCCGTCGTGTGTGTCAGCCCGGGCTGAGACAGCTTCCCGGGCACACACACAGACAGTTTTTGAGCTGCCAGCCGCACCCGAGTACTTCACGGGTCTTTAAAAGACCATTCACTTGTTAAGGAGGCTTTGTTGTTTTTTTCACCCCTTCAGCTGGAAGAATTAGCCCCCTCCCCCGCGAAATTTTTATCAGCCCCCCCTGAAATTTGGCTCTAGTTGCGCCTCTGCCCAGAAGTGATACGGGGGAGAGCATGCCGGATGGGGAAGACTACCCCAGGCTCCCCCCAGGGGTCCTGATAAATGACCTGTGAGGGGAGAGTGCCAAATGCGGCGCTAAGAGTCCGCCCTCCTAGTAGGGCGCCTTTCATGTGCAGAGAGCAGCCTGCATTCCTCTATGCATCAGATCAGGCAACACTGAGCTGAAGCACTTTGTCTGATTTGTCAGTATATTTCCGTTTATATTTATAAATACAAACGAAGGACAAAACGTTTTCCGTCTGCATTTATAAGTAAAAATCAGTTTAAACGGAAAACCGGGAGCCTTATGCATAATTTATGAGTACATTGTAGGCCTGTGTTCGGGAAAAACCCTGCAGTGTTCTAACCACAGACTAGATAACGTTCAAACCTCAGAGTTCGTTGTGTACTGTAGGGAACTAATGTAGGTGAAAGATCATGCCTATATTAGGGCATAGGAGATCATGACAATAATAGGGCATAGACGATTATGACCATAATAGGGCATATACGATTATGACCATAATAGGGCATATACGATTATGACCATAATAGGACATATACGATTATGACCATATACGGCATATATGAACGTGTCTATATTAGGGCCTCTATACGAAACATAACACCCACTCCACTTTCGAATTGGATGACAATGACCGTACTTAAAATCTGGACAATTTAAAATTTTGTCTTAAAAACAGTTAAAAAACATGGTTTTAAAAAGACATTTAAAAAATGTTTAAAAATGTTACAAATCAGCTATTCTTATGTTGCCACTTGAAAAAGTCAATAATGTCTCACTTATAAAAGTTGCATTACTACAAGCAGAAGAAGGCCATTCTTACTCAAGTGAAAGTGTCAATTTAGGAAATGTTCCAAAGTTAGTTTGTTTATTTATGAAACGAAGTGGAGAAGCCGAATTCTTTCCCAGGACGCGATGAGCCAATTCCCGATTAAGGGGCCGATTCCGATTCGGGCCGGAAAACATACCGACCGACTCGGTACGGGAATGTTGTCCAACCGACACGTACCGGCGCTGTCCGACCCGCGTAGTACGATGAAATGCATGTAAATCACGACCAACTCGTACGGAACACAAGCCGAACTACCGAACCGCACGGAAACAAGCTATCCGGCCGGGAAACTACGCGAATTGAGCAGACCGACACGCACCAGGAATGAACCCGACCGAAACGTACCCGCGAACTCCGACCCGCGCAGCACGATGCAATGCGTGGAAAACCAGACCGAGTCGCACGGAGCCCAAGCCGTACGACCGACACGCATACAAAACCCAGCCGAAGCAACCCAATACTCCGCGACCGACGCGTACACCGCATATGAATCCCAGCAGGAACACAGCTTGAAAGACTCGGAGAAGCCCGCACGAGCCAACTGCAGCGTCCTACTCGGTCAGTAGAACGTCTCCTACATGCCTAAAAAACTCAAAGGAAAAAAGAAAAAAAAAAGGGCCAAACAAGCAATGACAAAGTCAATAAATAGAGGGGGGAAAAAACATGGAACAAGGACACACCCATAAATCCACCCATATAAAGGCCACAAATCCCTACCATGATCCTTTGCAAATTCAACTGACCTGCCAGCACAGAACACCATCAGACAGCAACCACAGACACACTCACAACTCATCCATCACACAAGCCACACACCATTAGCACTTCACAAATAGCACCCTCACATACACCCAGCAAAACCTACACTCACCCACCCTCACTTGCACACTCACACACACATCAACCTCCCCTCCTCAGGGTAGAGCCACAGTTGTTTGGTACATTGGTCCAACAGACCCCCATGTCGCAGAAAACCAAGATGTGGGAGAGGATCGTTGACAGGGTGAACGCACAATCACCATGTTTGCGCACAAAGGAAGACATCCAGAACAGGTGGTATGATGTGCGCAGGAGGGTCAAGGACCTACTCAAGGAGGATTACGCCGTGAGTCAGCGCACCGGCAGTGGCCCTCCTGCCAAACCACTATACCTCAGGCCCTGGGAGGACAAGGTGCGGGCCATCCTACCACCAGTGAGCGTATATGGACTGTCAAACATCCCAGAGCCTGGTGAGTACACAACCCATATACACAATATTGTGTGACAATACACACACATCGCTGTGAAGGGGATAGTCAAACCATGCACCCTTAGCAAATCCACAGCAACCAAAAGATAATCATCCCAAGATGTGCATGTCAGTCAGATAAACACAATACATGCCATCTCATAGTGACATGTAACTGTGTCATGACATGTACAAACCTAACAACAAATAGAGCAAGGCAGTGGCACAAATATAACCAACAAACACAGTCAGATATTTTGCCACCACTAGTACACCACCTCACAGGGAAGCTCACTGAAAGGAAGGAATTCTGTGTATGCTGGTGAAGTGAGTGTAGGCAATAGCATGATGGGAGTTGTAGTCACAGATATTGGTCACCCTCACAATTTGCACATCAACACCACTCTGAACCATGCTCACATCACAGGGAGTGGAAAAGAACTGCCAAGATGGCTGACACTGGGTACTGCAGTGGGGAGCACAAGGCCCTGCTGGGAACTGTGCACCAACCAACAGCAGGACACCACTGACTGACATCCTGAAAGCCAACTTGCACTCCCTGCAATGGAAGCACGTTCCATGGTGGGATATCTGGCTGGGTGGGAAGGAGGACTGACAGCTCTGACCATAGTTACCAGCAGCTTTTCTCACACACCCCCTTAACACAAACTCCATACAACTCACCTGGGAGATTGCATTGCCTCACACTCTAATTAAATATCCCACAAAGAACTACCACACTGGGTTATGCTGTGTGAAGCATAGGGACACTCTTGGGACGTGTAGCCAAACAAATGCAAGGACAACACTGTCAGCCATCCTGTCAGCACAGGCACACTACCCCACAGGGAAGCAGAGTCAAAAGGAAGGAAGTATGGGCATGCTGGGAAGGGGGCTGTAGGCAATAGCATGATGGGAGTGGTAGCCACAGCTCAACATCCCCCACCCACATGGCCCAGCAAGCTCACACTGAAGCATGCACACATCACAGGGAGTGAAAAGCCACTTCAAAGATGTCTGACACTGCCCTCAGCTGTGGGGAGCACAAGGCCCTGCTGGGAACTGTGCACCAACAAACAACAGGACCACAATGTCAGCCATCTTGCCATTGCTGTCACACTCACACACAGTGAAGTCCACTCAAAAGGAAGGAAGTATGTGCATGCTGGTAAGGGGGGTGTAGGCAATAGCATGATGGAAGTGGTAGTCACAGCTCAACATCCCCCACCCACATGGCCCAGCAAGCTCACACTGAAGCATGCACACCTCAAAGGCAGTGAAAAGCCACTTCAAAGATGTCTGACACTGCCCTCAGCTGTGGGGAGCACAAGGCCCTGCTGGGAACTGTGCACCAACAAACAACGGGACCACACTGTCAGCCATCTTGCCATTGCTGTCACAGTCACACACAGTGAAGTCCACTCAAAAGGAAGGAAGTTTGGGCATGCTGGGAAGGTGGGTGTAGGCAATAGCATGATGGGAGTGGTAGTCACAGATATTGGTCACCCTCACAATTGGCCCATCAACACCACTCTGAACCATGCTCACATCACAGGGAGTGGAAAAGAACTGACAAGATGGCTGACACTGGGTACTGCTGTGGGGAGCACAAGGCCCTGCTGGGAACTGTGCACCAACAAACAGCAGGACACCACTGACTGACATCCTGAAAGCCAACTTGCACTCCCTGCAATGGAAGCATGTTCCATGGTGGGATATCTGGCTGGGTGGGAAGGAGGACTGACAGCTCTGACCATAGTTACCAGCAGCTTTTCTCACACACCCCCTTAACAAAACTCCACACAACTCACCTGGGAGATTGCATTGCCTCACACTCTAATTAAATATCCCACAAAGAACTACCACACTGGGTTATGCTGTGTGAAGCATAGGGACACTTTTGGGACGTGTAGCCAAACAAACGCCAGGACAACACTGTCAGCCATCCTGTCAGAACAGGCACACTACCCCACAGGGAAGCAGAGTCAAAAGGAAGGAAGTATGGGAATGCTGGGAAGGGGGGTGTAGGCAATAGCATGATGGGAGTGTTAGTCACAGCTCAACATCCCCCACCCACATGGCCCAGCAAGCTCACACTGAAGCATGCACACATCACAGGGAGTGAAAAGCCACTTCAAAGATGTCTGACACTGCCCTCAGCTGTGGGGAGCACAAGGCCCTGCTGGGAACTGTGCACCAACAAACAACAGGACCACACTGTCAGCCATCTTGCCATTGCTGTCACACTCACACAGAGTGAAGTCCACTCAAAAGGAAGGAAGTATGGGCATGCTGGGAAGGGGGGTGTAGGCAATAGCATGATGGGAGTGGTAGTCACAGATATTGGTCAGCCTCACAATTGGCCCATCAACACCACTCTGAACCATGCTCACATCACAGGGAGTGGAAAAGAACTGACAAGATGGCTGACACTGGGTACTGCTGTGGGGAGCACAAGGCCCTGCTGGGAACTGTGCACCAACCAACAGCAGGACACCACTGACTGACATCCTGAAAGCCAACTTGCACTCCCTGCAATGGAAGCACGTTCCATGGTGGGATATCTGGCTGGGTGGGAAGGAGGACTGACAGCTCTGACCATAGTTACCAGCAGCTTTTCTCACACACCCCCTTAACACAAACTCCACACAACTCACCTGGGAGATTGCATTGCCTCACACTCTAATTAAATATCCCACAAAGTACTACCACACTGGGTTATGCTATGTGAAGCATAGGGACACTCTTGGGACGTGTAGCCAAACACACGCAAGGACAACACTGTCAGCCATCCTGTCAGCACAGGCACACTACCCCACAGGGAAGCAGAGTCAAAAGGAAGGAAGTATGGGCATGCTGGGAAGGGGGCTGTAGGCAATAGCATGATGGGAGTGGTAGTCACAGCTCAACATCCCCCACCCAGATGGCCCAGCAAGCTCACACTGAAGCATGCACACCTCACAGGTAGTGAAAAGCCACTTCAAAGATGTCTGACACTGCCCTCAGCTGTGGGGAGCACAAGGCCCTGCTGGGAACTGTGCACCAACAAACAACAGGACCACACTGTCAGCCATCTTGCCATTGCTGTCACACTCACACACAGTGAAGTCCACTCAAAAGGAAGGAAGTATGGGCATGCTGGGAAGATGGGGTGTAGGCAATAGCATGATGGGAGTGGTAGTCACAGATATTGGTCAGCCTCACAATTGGCCCATCAACACCACTCTGAACCATGCTCACATCACAGGGAGTGGAAAAGAACTGACAAGATGGCTGACACTGGGTACTGCTGTGGGGAGCACAAGGCCCTGCTGGGAACTGTGCACCAACCAACAGCAGGACACCACTGGCTGACATCCTGAAAGCCAACTTGCACTCCCTGCAATGGAAGCACGTTCCATGGTGGGATATCTGGCTGGGTGGGAAGGAGGACTGACAGCTCTGACCATAGTTACCAGCAGCTTTTCTCACACACCCCCTTAACACAAACTCCACACAACTCACCTGGGAGATTGCAATGCCTCACACTCTAATTAAATATCCCACAAAGTACTACCACACTGGGTTATGCTATGTGAAGCATAGGGACACTCTTGGGACGTGTAGCCAAACAAACGCAAGGACAACACTGTCAGCCATCCTGTCAGCACAGGCACACTACCCCACAGGGAAGCAGAGTCAAAAGGAAGGAAGTATGGGCATGCTGGGAAGGGGGCTGTAGGCAATAGCATGATGGGAGTGGTAGTCACAGCTCAACATCCCCCACCCACATGGCCCAGCAAGCTCACACTGAAGCATGCACACCTCACAGGGAGTGAAAAGCCACTTCAAAGATGTCTGACAATGGTGCTCTGTTGTGGGGAGTACCAGGCCCTGCTGGGAACTGGGCACCAACCAACATCAGGACACCACTGACTGACATCCTGAGAGTAGACCTGCACCCACTGCAAGGGTGGCATGCTTCATGGTGGGATAACTGGGCTGGGGGGAGAAGGAGGTCCGGATGTCAACCAAATACCACCAATGCTGGTCATGCACACACCTCAACATCCACATTGAAATGCATCAGGTTGGCAGGACAATGAGCCACACCAATATCAACCTCTGAAAGTGACAACTTAGGACAATGTAATGTACAGGGCCGCATCCAGAGGTACAGTCACAACTGTCATGTGTTTGAACCATTGATGCCTGCAGAAACATAACATACATTGTGTGTCTCTTCCAAAAACAGGTGATGATGGGGAAACAGCAGCAGATGAGGAGGAGTCCCTGTCACAGGCTCCGGGGGACCCTGAGCTCTCTGGTGTGGAACAGCCTCTGCCCTCATCGGATGGCGAAGACCAACCTGGCACCTCCGGTGTGAGTCATCATGCAGCACCAGCAGGACCACCATCTGCACCCCCTGCACCCATTCCGCCAACATCTGCCAACACACAGACCACCCCCGCCGACACGGACAGACCAAGGACACTGAATGACAACAGCACAGGGACCACAGCCCACCGTGAAGCAACTGACAACAACCCCAGTACCAACCCCCAAGGGGCCGAGGGTCACCTGTGCATGCCACGGCAGCTCCCGCACGTGTGGCCAGGGGTAGTAGGAGGGGTGGTAGGCAGAGGTCGCTGTTTGCAGAGGGGTCTGGACTGCATGATGACCCACAACTGGCACGCATTGCTGATGCGTACCAGAATAGCACCGGAGAGGTCAGCCAGGTAGTGGGGATCCTCAAGGACATTCAACAGCAGCAGGCTGCCCATCATGCCCGCTTGGACTCCCACATGTCCCATGTGGAGACACACATGTCCCGTGTGGAGACACACATGTCTGGCATGGAGTCCAAGTGGGACACATTGGAAGAACTGACAGCGGTGCAGAGGGACATATTGACATGCCTCCGCCAGATTAGCACCAACATGTCCACACCTCCCTGTGTGCCCACAACATCTGGTGCCGCAACAACTGCAACTGCCACAGGGAGGGAGGATGACTCTGGTGGAGAGTCCTCTGCACCGCAGCGGCCTGCACGTGAGGATCCCCCCAGAAAGAAGAGGGGTCGTCCGAGGAAGGACAACTGAGAGGCCGATGGCCATGTACATCCCCCAGGAACCCAACACCTGTTGTGGAAATTCTCCTTTGTGTGCAAACTGTTCACCCTGTCGAATGCAACACAACTCTCCCACATGACATGGGGAGTTTAAGTTGGACTAATGTATCAGATGACTGTGGACTTTACTCAGGACATGTCTGCTACCAACACTTCCAACTCATCTGGGAACTTTGGATTCCAATACCAATGTACAGCACCCACCATCCTGTGCACTATCCTCACACATGTATGTAAATAAACTCACTAATACACCATACTTGCCTCTGTTGTGATTCCAACGTTGTTTTTGTCATGGAGATGATGATCTGCTAAATGACACTGTGCATGCTAACTGACACAGCAAGTTCAACACCGTCATGTGAGTCATGGCGACGTGACACATATGAGGGAGACACACCACTAGGGCTACACAACAAATAGACACCAGGGCCATCTGACTCATCGCCTACACTGATGTTGCCAGGAAATACAGTGGAATGCACAGACACCACACCTATTCAGAGTCTGTGTTAACTAGCCCACAGGGGCAGTAAGCAAATGTCAGTCAGATGTGTGACCACAGACAACGCACATCCCAAAGTGAAGCACAGGTTTATTACACATTTGTAACATGTTGTTTCCACTACAAATGCAAGGTAATCCCACGTGGCAGTGGCCACACAGTCAAAAAGTATAGAAGAAATAAAGTCCAGGGGTGTGTGGCACATCACCTGTAGGGAAACGACTGCTGCCACCCTGAAAGCTGAATCATGGTGTCGGGGGATCCAAGTTGACCGAACAACTCTGAAAGCACCCTGTGAAGGACAGACATGACACACAGTCAAAAGCACTGAAGAACAGGACAGAACTGCAATACTCATGCCCAATACATGTCACAAGATACCTACACAAAACCATGTTAGCATGTCAACACTGTTGGGGAGTACAGACTACCTGTAAGGACACATCGCTGCACGCATCCAGTCAAGTAGCACATGGCCACACTCAAACAGCACCAGAGCACCACCCACACATATCATGCAAACTCACATCATTGACATGACATCTCTGGATACTCACATTCAGCTGAATAAGTTGGTGATGAGCTGTGTGCGGACATCACCCTCATCATCATCATCATCACTGGCATCGTGGCCCAGGCCAGGATCCTCCACAGGTGGCGGATGTTGGTCATCGTCATCCAGGATGAGAGGCAACTCCTTCCGCACTGCCAGGTTGTGTAGCATGCAGCAGACGATGACAATCTTGCACACCTTTGCTGGGGCATATGGGAGGGCCCCTCCTGTCTTGTCTAGGCAGCGGAAGCGGCTCTTCAGGAGACCAAATGTCCGCTCGATCACTCTCCTGGTCCGACCTTGTGCCTCATTGTAGCGCATCTGGGCTGGTGTCACAGGGTTCCTGAGGGGTGTCAGCAACCACGGCATGTTGGGGTATCCGGAGTCACCTACAGACAGACAATTGCACATTAGCTGAGTTGGAAAAGTGGGCGGAATACAACATAGCAGAACACACACAATGGTACAAAGTCAGTACACACCGACAAGCCAGGCACGCTGGTTCTGCATCTGTGACATCATCCTCGGGATGCGACTACTCCTCATCACGTAGGCATCGTGTGCCGAACCGGGGAAATGGGCACACACATGTGAGATGCTCATATTTGCAAGACATACCACCAGAGCATTGATCGTATGATAATGTTTCCTGTTCCTGTATGCCTGCTCATGTGCCTGTGGTGGTACCAAAGCCACATGTGTCCCATCAATGGAGCCGATGACATGTGGCATCCTCCCCAGGGCATAGAAGTCACTCTTGACGTCAGTGAGTTGTTGACGTTTAGGGAAATAGATGTACTGGTTCAGGTATCTCAACATTGCCTCCAAAACATTGCGTAGCACACGGCTGAACATGTTCTGTGACATCCCACCAGCAGACGCCACAGTGTGTTGAAAGGTACCGGTGGCAAAGAAGTGTAGGGCTGCCATCACCTTCACCTTGGGGGTCAGCGCTGTAGGGTATGGCCGGCCAGGTTGCAAATGTGGGCCCAACCGCACCGCCAAATCCTAAATCAGCGGCCTGTTGAAGCGGTACCGTCGGATGCAGTCACGTTCCACCATCGTTGCAAGGTCAGGGAATGGTCTATGGACAGCTGGTGCCCTGCAGTGCATAGGTGAAGAAAGAAAGATTGTCAGTCACCCCACATATGTGCCATTGACCATACTCAATATCACATGATACATCATTACGAGACACAAGTACCTGATGTGTGTGCCATTCTGTATGGACATATATGGCACCTACATGGCCAACATCTAACATCACAGTTCAACATGTGTTGACAACAAGTTCCAGGTTGTGCTATTGGAAATCATTAGGCTGTGTCACAGTACCCATGTACTGCTGTCACGTTCCAAACACACACCACAGTGACATGTCAGGACAGATGTGCCACAGGCATCACAGCTCATTGACAGTTAGATTCCCAGGGAGCCTGTATTGCCACATGGACACTGGCATGACATGGCGTATCATGTACACGTCAGCAAAACCACCATGACTCCCACAGGTAGTGGCCCCTGTTGCCTCTGCAGGACAGACATGGACGTCTGTGACACACACACGCACAACATCAAAGTCCATGCACAAACAACATGGATGTGGAGACTGTCTCCCATTCTGCACATGGAATCAGAGACATCGGAAACACAACATGCACACAGACTGTGAAGGGCCATCACTATTGTGGCAATGGGTCACCCTGTGACGTACATACCTTCCCACATGGGACTCAGGGGGTATGTGACATGACATACACATACACAACCTGGAAATGTGACCATGCCACATGCTCTGAAATGAACAGTTGCACATCACAGTGGTCATGTGCACAACACACAAAGGATTCTGTCCCCATGAACACGTGCACAGCCTGGGAGTGGCTGCCCCCAAGTGCCACCCAAAAAAGCACATGTTGACCCCCATACACAGAAAAGGTAATGCAGCCTTACATGCCTTAGGATACAGTGTGGACAGGCTGTGGTGTTGTAGGTGTGCCCCTGAGTCCCTGGCAAGTAAATGTGGCTGGCATACGTTCACCAGTGACAAACATGGTGACATATGCGAGTGACTTGTACAGGGACGCGTTGTACAGAAATGGACCGATCGGTGCGCACGCCTTGGACATTGCATATAATGTGAGCGGAGATGCGTTGTACAGCAATGGACCGATCGGTGCGCACGCATTGGACATTGCATATGATGTGAGCAGAGACGCCTTGTACAGCAATGGACCGATCGGTGCGCACTCATTGGACATTGCATATGATGTGAGCGGATAAGTGTTGTTTTTCGAAATATGCGTTGTACAGCAATGGACCGATAGGTGCGCACGCATTGGACATTGCATATGATGTGAGCGGAGACGCGTTGTACAGCAATGGACCGATCGGTGCGCACGCTTTGGACATTGCATATGATGTGAGCGGAGACGCGTTGTACAGCAATGGACCGATCGGTGCGCACGCATTGGACATTGCATATGATGTGAGCGGATATGTGTTGTTTTTCGAAATACGCGTTATACAGCAATGGACCGATAGGTGCGCACGCATTGGACATTGCATATGATGTGAGCGGAGACGCGTTGTACAGCAATGGACCGATCGGTGAGCACGCATTGGACATTGCATATGATGTGAGCGGATACGTGTTGTGCAGCAATGGACCGATCGGTGCGCATGCATTGGACATTGCATATGATGTGAGCGGAGACATGTTGTACAGCAATGGACCGATTGGTGCGCACGCATTGGACATTTTATGTCTGCCTCTCCTTCGGACATAGCTCTTGATATCGCAGGAGAGGGAGGTTGGGAACGGAACGAAATTGCATTCATTTTTAACTGAAACTGTTTTTATTTGGCTATAGGCCTTTTAGCATCACTGTGTTTACCTGGTAAATTGTATCTTGCACGCAGCACTTTTTGAAGGACAGCGTTTCCGGTCCGCCGCGGCAATTTGAGCCGTTTGTGCGGAGAAACGCTGTCCCAACAAGGCATTTTTACTCACTTCCGGTGAGCCACTGCGGGTCATAGTACTAGTGGTTGGCTTCCGGAGGTGTATTTCTGGCTCATGCTACGCCGGACGCGCTTAAGGCAAGCCCGTCTGCGCCCGTCCGCATCCTGAACGCGGCCAGAGCCGGAGATGCTGTCGGTCTTCACTCAGTAATACAATATACTAGTAAAGAGCTAATAGAGTTTAATACACAGGCTAGCAACTGTAAAGTCCATACAGACACCATGAAGGGCCCAGTAACTTGTATTACGTGTAGAACCACCCTGGGCAATTATAGTAGAAGTCCTGGGCCAGCCCCCGTGGAAATGCAAATATCTTATAACAAACGATTACACTGCGGTTTAATTAATGCAAGATCAATAAATAAGAATGCCCTATACATCTATGACCTTCTGAAAAAAATGGACTTAGATTGCCTATTCGTCACAGAAACATGGATGAATGAGCACTCTAACCCAGACATTGTACAAGCTCTCCCACAAGGTTACACACTGGCAAGACATGACAGAATTGGACAAAGGGGAGGGGGCCTAGCAATAATTTATAAACAAGACTTGAAACTAACAACTATTAATGCCATAGAACTTAAGGAAGCTGAGAGCTTTCCTTTCTGTTTCCAGTTAGACAGCAGCACTACGTTTGCTGGAGTATTGCTTTATAGACCCCCAGGCCCTATCCTTAAATTTTTAGACACGTTAGGGGAAAGCATCAGCTCCCTAGTGATTAGATACTCAAATTTTACCATCCGAGGAGATTTCAATATACACTTAGAAGCACAAAATATCCCGAATACAAGACATTTTTCTGAAATCATCAGTACTATGGGACTAAAACAATTGATAGAGGTCCCTACACATGATGCTGGACATACCTTAGATGGTATTTGCACAAATATGACCAGCTTATCTGCAGAGCACCCTATAACAATTACTTGGTCAGATCATAAATACATCCCATTTAAAATTGATTTTAAGAAGACTCAAGTAGGGAATCCCCTGGGACAAAATTGTCCCGCAGGGAGCCGGAAGTGGAATAGTATGCTTAACTATTCCGAGCTTCTAACAATGGCTAAAAAGGGTAAACCTACCCTTTCGGGCATCCCCTCGATTGATAACGACAGATTCAATGAGTGGATGACATCTCTTGCAGACAGCTTAACCCCAATTGCTTGCTCCAGGAAAGGCCCGATTAACAAAAAACAGGCTTCTTGGTTTACCCCTCGTTTAAAGGAATTACAAGGACAATGTAGAAAATTGGAAAGAATCTGGAGACGAGGCTATGAATCAGTGGACCTTATCTCCTTTAAAGCAGCCCTCAGACTCTACCACCATCATATAAAATTGGAAAGAATGTAATTCTACTCCAACCAAATTAATCAAGCAGCTGAAAATCAAAAAACTATTTTTAACATCGTGCAATCCTTTATTAAACCCAAAATATTAGATCAGGAAATCACACCATCACAAGGTTTATGCGATAAAATAGCCGAATACTTTGAGAATAAAATTACTGACTTGAGGAAAGATTTCACTGAGTTCATTCCCTTGGCCAATAAGCCTATATCCTCAGAAATTACAGGAGAATTCTCTTGTTTTCAAGAAATTAGTCTTGAACAATCAAGACAAGCCATTCTTGCCTGTAAATCTGGCTCACCTTTTGATCCTTGTCCTCCCAGAGTATTACATGCACTTGTCGACATTATTAATCCAACCATAAATCAAATAATTAACTCATCATTTGAATCCTCCTGTGTACCAGATAATTGGAAGATTGCGGCGGTAAAACCCCTTCAAAAAAAGAAAGTTGCGGACCCTACCACCCTCTCCATTCTCAGGCCAATCTCACTATTACCATGGCTAAGTAAAATAGTGGAGAAGTTGGCCAATAAGCAACTAAATGATTTTCTGCAAAAGGAAAACATCCTTCTCCCCAAACAATCCGGGTTCAGACCGGGACATTCAACGGAATCAGTGCTGCTTCACACAACTGATACGTTAAAGCTGGCCCTAGACCAGGGTAAGGACGCAGTACTGATTCTGTTGGATTTATCGGCCGCATTTGACACGGTCTCCCACGATATCTTGCGAGATAGACTTGCGTCCAGTGGCGTTACTAATAAGGCGATCGCCTGGTTTTCCTCTTTTTTAAAAAACAGACGCAACATAATTACCCTGGGCTGCCATAAGTCTGCAGAAAAACAGCTATTATCAGGGGTGCCACAGGGCTCTTCCTTAAGCCCAACATTATTCAATCTTTATATGACTCCACTGCTCGCCTTGATAGACTCGTTTGAGGTCGAAGCCATTACATACGCAGACGACACACAGATCATTCTTACCCTTGACAAAAACTCCACTGTGGCAGAAGAAAAATTCTATCACTGCCTAACGGCAGTTATGAACTGGATGAAACTCAATCATTTGAAATGTAACAGCCAAAAGACGGAAATCATGCTGTTCGGGAAAGCCAATCCCTTTATGCCCAGTCAATGGTGGCCTGTAAATATGGTTCCACCTCCAAATACTGCAGACACAGTACGGAACCTAGGGATTAAGTTCGATCCCACTCTATCCTTCCATAGTCAGGCTCTTTCTGTGGCAGGCATGTGCTTTCATACCATAAAAATCCTGAGAAAGTTCCTGGACCTACTCCCTATGAATGCTAGGAAGACAGTTGCTGTGGCACTGGTTCTATCGTGTTTGGACTACTGCAACAGTCTGTATGCAGGAGTTAGTAAGGCTGTTTTAAAAAGTTACAGGTGGTCCAGAATGCAGCGGCCAGGTTGGTGCTTAGGCTGCCCAGTGGATCCCCTTCAGTGGCAGCACTCCAACGACTGCATTGGCTACCAATTCACAAAAGGATCCTGTTTAAAGTTTTAACTATTACCTATAAAGCAATAAAAGCATTAGGGCCGATATATCTCAGGTCCAGAATACGCCCTTATACAACTCAACGTATTTTGCGGTCATCTTCGGGTATATTTCTAGCAGTCCCTAGCTATCGTTTGAAAACAAAAGGAGGCAAAACCAATAGCTGTTCTAGGAACCAGAGCCTGGAACATTTTGCCGCTCCAATTGAGACTGGCTCAATCAGAACGTCTCTTTAGGAAACTATTGAAAACATGGATTTTTGCTGCTCCTGACAACATTGTGTTCTCCCTTATATGATACTTGTTATTAATGCATCTCTCTATAACTATCCTCTCGTTTTCTCCCTGCGTTTTTCTTGATCTTTTTCTGCTAGCGCCAAGATGCTCCTTGGAGTGAACGTAGCGCTTTATAAATAATTTCATTCATTCATTCATATGATGTGAGCGGAGACGCGTTGTACAGCAATGGACCGATCGGTGCGCACGCATTGGACATTGCATATGATGTGAGCGGATACGCGTTGTACAGCAATGGACCGATCGGTGCGCATGCATTGGCTATGGCCTGACATGGTAACGGACGCGTTTTCGAAGCTTTAACGAGTCGGATGCAGTGAATTCAGTTGGCCACCCACAACAATGTTGCAAATTCATGGGTGTCATGAAGTTGAACTTTTGAAGGAGGCTGTGGGCATGTATAAGTGGTGCAATTCCATGGATTGGCCAGTTTCAGAAGATGCAAACGACTTGGACCTATCACTTTGGACACATGGGACAGTATCTGCCTCTGCAGCACACATATAATGCTGGCTGTTCCCCTGAGAGCTCACTTGCCTGCACTACATGCTCCAGGACGACATCTGCCACTACCACTGCTGCTGTCTCTGCATCCTCTGGCTACTACAATGGCACGTACTGTGGAGAGAGCCCCAGCCTTCAGCACTGAGGAGAACCAGGCCCTGCTGGACAGCCTCCTTCCACAGTACAGCAAGCTGTATGGGAAACCAGGGGAGCAGGTGAGTGTGCTGTCCACTTCCTCACTAATTGTGCATGTTGTCTGACTAGCAAGACGTACAGTGTGTAAACAAGTGGCTAGCATGCTCACTGAGTAGTTGTCACCCCCCAAAGTGTGTAGTCACATGCACTGAACAGGTATAGTGCAGTAACAGTGCATTCCAACAAGGTTTGACTTCCTAGGCAATGATACCATTTAGTAACTGCTGGCAAACTGTTCATATCCATAGTTGCACTACCTGTGTAGATCATATGCCCCTGTGATTGAGACATGTATATCCAACTGTGTGATGCACGGAAATGTTGCATGTGTAGTAATGGCCTTTTCACTTTGTCATCCTCACAGGTTGATGCCCACCAGAAGCAGGAGATCTGGCTGACCATCGTCCGGGCAGTACGATCCGTGGGGGTCTACAGGCACAGGATCCGCAACTGCCAGAAGAGGTGGCAGGACCTTCGGGGCTGGACCCGGAGGATCGCAAGGGTCCAGCTGAAGCTGTCGCCTCCTTGCAGCAGGGGTGGACACCGGACCCTGACCCCGCACATGCTCCGGATCCTGGCGGTGGTCTTCCCTCACCTGGATGGGCAGCTGAAGGCCAGACAGCAGCAAGGAGGGGGTAAGTGCTAGCCTCAACTGTGTACTATGACTGACATGCTCTATGCACTCCTTTAGCCTGGTTCCACTTCCACAGTGCAACTGTCATGTCGTCCTGGACTCATGTCCCTCACTTGTGTCATGCCCCCTCCTCATCTGATACACAGGTGTGGCCCTTACAGTCTGTGACTTAGGTCACTTGGGTACAGTGTACTTGCAGTTACCTGTGGTTCAAGTTGGGGACAGCATCAGTTACAGGAACTTTGTGGTGGGCTGCATGGGTGGTACAATTGCTCACATTGCCTGTGATCTGACATGTACTCTGGGTATGGCTTTAATATGTGTTCCAATTGCTGCTCTGACTCACCACATGTCTGGTGTATGTGCCACACACCCATGCTGCTGCAGAGACCAAGGTAGGGGCCTCAGAAGTATGTACATCATGTGTGTGACACATGCATAGCCACCTGCCTAGTGTTCTGGGTAATACCATGTTGCACATGGACCAGGACTGTAATGCCTGCTCCGTACATCGAAGGCACTCTGTTCTCCCACTCCCGTGTGTCAGCATACATATTGGGCATTGTGAAGAGTGCACTCAGGTGTGTGCCTCTGTGTCACCGTGGTGTGGCCTTGCTATTTGGACTCCTGGAGTGTTTAACAATTTGGGGTGGCCAGCCATCTGAGTTGTGACTATGGGATCTGCACATAGGTCAATGCATAGGTCTCTGATCCCTTGACTGTGCACAATGTTGTATGAAACATTGAGGTGCCGGCAGCTTTGGTTCATTCTCATCAGACGGTGAAGTGCTCATGTGTATGGATTTGTGTTTGCAGTCACTCAAATGTCTCATTTGATTGATGTGGGATCATCTCAGTCCTCATGATGTGGGTGGCCAGGGTGCACATGTGCACCTGTCAGCTACAGGGCTTACATTTCTAAAACTCCCCTGATTGTGACACAGTGCAGACTGGTGTTGTGTGTATGCACTGCCCCTGTGACAGGAGATAGTTATGACTCACTTGCCAGACAGGCCTGTGCCATGACATTCCAATCGCAAATGGTGATCCAGCAGTGGTGTGATATGTCCTGCATGCACACCATTGTTGCATTGTCTATCAGGACATGAGGACATCATTGTGTCTGGTGATGGAAGCAAAACCCGCATATCAACAGAGACTTTGCCCATCACTTTTCCTGACACATGTACAGAGTCAGTAGCAGGAGATGGCATGTGTTTGGAGTGACACATTTCCATATATACTCTTGGATGTCCAACAACTGTGTATGTGGTGCATGTGTGCACATATGATTAGTCGCATACAACAGGCAGCAGACAGATGGGTGCATGGACAGGTAGGATATGTGTGGCATGACTGACTGTCAGGCAGACAATGGGCTTCTTGAAATCAGTGTCAGCACGAATTGCAATGTCAAGCAAATGATGGCAGGGCTTGCTCTGTGATGTGCTGTACTTACTGTGGTGTGTGTGGTCAGTACAGGTGACTAATGTTCCTCTGTTTATCCTGATTGTTTGCAGATACATCCACGGCCACAGGAGGAGACAGCTCCATGGACCAAGAGGAGCGGCAGAGCCAGACTGGGTCCACTGCAGGGGAGACCGAGGGACCCAGTGGCACGGAGGGTGAGGGGAGCCACACTGAGGATACCTCAGCTACGACCACCTCGGCTGGGGAAGACAGCATCTCCAGTGAGGACTCCCTTGTGGAGGCGGGTGTCAGCAGACCAGAGGCAACGTCAAGCAAGTCTGTCCCCGCCACCACCACCATCTCCACCCTCCCATCTGCTCCCATCCCACATGTCCGTGGACGCTCCCATGTAGGGGAGCGTGTCTCCTTCATGCCAGGCACTGCACCCCCTGCCTCTGTCCCCCGTGCTGCCCTGAGTGTGGAATCTGTGGACTTGCTGAAACAGATCCATGTAGGGCAGACATCAATTCTGAGTGTCCTCCATGCACACACGGGTCTTTTGACACAACTGGTGTCATTCATGGAGGGCATGTCATCTGGCATGTCTGCCCTACATCGGACCAATCAGTCCATGGCCTCCTCACTGACGGCAGCAGTGTCCCTCCTGGAACAGTCCCTCGCCCCTCCTACCTCTGCCCCATCCACAATACCCAGCACCCTACCTGTCCCAAGCACACACACACCGGCACCGGCATGCACCAGCACAGACACAAGTAGCACACAGACACACACACCAAAATCCAGACGCACACGCATGCACAGTCAGGGAAGTGATACCTCACTCACAGGGGCTGGGGCCCAGACACACACACACGCATCCACGAGCACTGCGCAGTCCTCAGATGCCTCTCCCTCCAAAAGCCCTTCTCTTGCCTCACCTGCACCCCCCCCTCCCAGAAGCTCTTCCTCTGTGAGCTTGGCCTCTTCCCCACACATACACCTGACACGAAGTCCAGGCGGAAGAGGCGACCACCACACACAGAGGTGAGTGCCCCTCACACCCGGACACCCTCCCCCAGGCACAGGCAGACAGAGGACCCCATTCGTAAGTCCCCCCGGACAAGGAAGGGCAAGACCCCTCCACCACCACGCAGCTCCACCACACAGTCTCTCTCCTCCATCCCCCAGGCCACCACTGCACAGGTTCCACTGCCACACCCTGCCCCAGGTTCCCCCACACACCGATACCGCATCCCCAAACTGCTTAGGCCCTCCCCCCCTACCACTTGCTCTTCCACCCCCAAAACAGACGCTCTGCCTGTTTGTGCCACTGGTGTGGAGACCGGGTCCCCCCCTCTGTCCTGCCCACCTCATCTGCCCCCCCTTCCACTCCCTTGGAGTTGTGCACTGCAGTGGAGTCCACAACCACCCCGTCTGACTTGGGCACTGCAGTGGGGACCCAGCCACTCCATCTGACCGGCCCACTGCAGTGGTTGCAGCACCCACAACATCTGAGTTGTGCCCTACAGTGGTGCCGGCCCCCACTGAGTCAGACACCTCCACTGCAGTTGCCGGTGACACTCCTGCACCCACCACCCCTTCTGGCATCCCCTGATCCTGTCCCTGCGGTGCCTGGCCTGCCCCTTGTATGCCCCTCAGAGGGGGATGTTCCCTGTCCGTAGCAGTGCAGGCAAGCAATGGGTGACAAGTTGTCACGTATCACCCTGTTGGGACTGTGTATTTGGACTGGCCATTGGCCTTAGTTTCTTTTGGACTTCAAATTTCTATTTAACATTTGCTGAATAAAGCCTCTTTTTGTTTAATTGTGTTTTTTTTGGGATGTACATGATGTAGATGAGTATCATCATGCATTTGCAGTTGTAATAGTGTTCAGATCAGGAAAATGAAGTGTTGCTATGATGGACTCCATGTGGTCCATGGGATATGTGTCCTAATGTAGTCTGGATCTATAGCATCCTTTGCTGCAGTCTGAGGGTGTAATGTTCAGCATTTGACACATGGATGTACGTTTTGCAATTGTAAATTACCATCTTTGGCTTACACTGATGCACATCTGGTGTGCTTACCAATGTTCAATGTTTCTATTTCCCTGACTGTGTGCCCATCTCCACTGGACATGCAGTTTAGCACATCAATGTTGAAGGACTCATCTGTGTATACAGTGCAACTTGCTTGACACGTGTTTAGGGTGTATGCAGATGACTGACGTGACACTCCTGTACCCAGGCTGATGTGAGCAGAGCCTTCAGTGTGTTGTAGTTGTTGACTCACTGACCGAGTGTTCTGCTGACATGTTTGAGTCGTGCACAGACAAGGTTTGGCACAGCGGACCTTTCACAGGAGTGGAGTGCCCTCATGGCAGTGTGTAATCCCGTGACATTGGCTGGGCCCGTGTTGTGTGAGCATGTCTGTGTGTGTTCCCTTCCCTTTTCCTACACAGGCTGTGTCCCTAGGGATGTTCCTGTTTGTGATGCTTGCTGAGTTGTCCTGTGTTCATCCAGCATCTTGGACCTGGTTTCTCCGGGATGTGGGTGCATGGCAAACTAATGTTCATGAGGTTGTCATCCCTAGTTGTCTTTGTTGTCAGGGCTGGGGATGTGGGCAAACGCAGATGGGACACAGTCAGGATTCCCCTTGGCACTTGTGGGTTACACAAGTCATGTAATTTACAGTTTGTGGTAGCTTTCAGTGATTGTGACACGTTGTGTGTGTGACTGCTGCCACTCCTCAGGGTCAGAGCTGCAATGTTGGAAGTTGTCTATGTGTGTTCTTTGTGTGTCAACTTGGCTTCTTCATTGGTGTGTGACTGTGGCAGGGATCCCATTGATTGGGGTGGATTTCACGTCATGCCCATGTACGGCGTACTGTGCAGTGTGTCAGACATTCACGAGTCTTGTTGACTGGCCATGTGTGATGGGTTTCACACCTTAGTTCCCACCACCCCCCTTGGGATTGTCATGGATGCATGTGCAATGTCACCAGTCCATGTGAGCTTCACAGCTGCACATTGGTGGAGATCAAGGTGTGTGGTGTTGAGTGTGTGCAAATGTGAGTTGTTGCACGGCTAGACCCCTACCTCCATATTGGCCTTGGCTGACAGGCCGTGCTGATTGATTTGTGCTTGTGTAGGTGTGATGGTAGTTAGTTGCTCAGGACACATGGCTGTGGTTCACAGTGTGAACAACATCTACCTTTGTCATCACAGTGGGATTATCATGCAGGCTAGTGTCAGCACAATGTGGGGTCCCTGGGGGTAGTGCTGTGGTGGGTCTGTCTCTTGCTGTGTTAGTTGCTGTTCCTACAAGCTTGTGTGACATGTGTAATTTGGGCTCCCTCTCATCTAACAATGCCTGATTGCCCACATAGGGGAATCCGATCCATGAGTTACTTTTGTGTGGCACTGTATACACATCTGTGTAATTGGGATTCAGGCCTCCTCATGTGTTGTGTGGTTGCCTGGGGACACTGGCACACCACCCCATCACCTGTTGTGTTTGATATGCAGTGTGAGGCTGCCTGTTTGTGTTTGTGCATATGCACCACTGCATTGGCATATCTTTAGTGTTGCATTGGCTGTATGTTGTTTGGTGGATTTCCCCTGCTGTCCCTGGGACTCCTAGGTCATCAGTCAGCACAATAATCATGGTTTGTATGTCCCATTGCTGCCATGGTATGGTATTTGTTCACCTCACATCTACAGTCTCCACAGGATATCTACATTTGTGCGTCCATTGGTGCAGATATGTGGGTCTGCATTATGATGGTCACTTCTGTTATTGTGTAATTGATAAATGTTGACAATGTCAGCTCTCATGGGTGATGTTTGTCTGCACATGGCCAAAGGTATGTCTTATTTGCACTGCACTGTTTGCCTCACCCAATCTATGTTGCTATGGGACACAAGCACTACTTTGCCACTGATGTGTTTGTTGTTGTGTGACCAGGAATCATCCATGCTGTTTGTCAGGTGCAGCTTTTTTCCATGACAACACTTACCTTTTGGTCACTGTGATGATGGGGGTTTAGACCCCATTGCCACAATGTTCAAAATGTGCTTCAGCTATGGACCCCACACTTACATTTTGGACTCTGTGATGATGGGGGTTTAGACCCCATTGCCACAATTTTAAAAATGTGCTTCAGCTATGGATCCCACACTTACCTTTTGGTCACTGTGATGATGGGGGTTTAGACCCCATTCCCGCAGTGGTCATGGTCTGCTTGCATTGTGGAGGCCACACACATTTATGTGTGACACATGTGATAGGGGGTCACATTGTATGTTCATTGTCATGTTCAGTGTTGTAGGCATTTGACACAGACTACACACACTTGTCATGATGTTGGGGTGATGTCTTTTTCTGACATTCCTTATGTTGGAGTATGCTGGTTGTGTCATGCATTACCCGTCCTATGAGTGGGGATGGTAGTGGTGGTAGGCATCCAGGCCCCCCTGAGTAGGGGTGGTGGTAGTGGTAGGCATCCAGGCCCCCATGAGTAGGGGTGGTGGAAGTGGTAGGCATCCAGGCCCCCATGAGTAGGGGTGGTGGTAGTGGTAGGCATCCAGGCCCCCATGAGTAGGGGTGGTGTTAGTGTTAGGCATCCATCCCCCTATGAGTGGGGATGGTAGTAGTGACAGGCATCCAGGCCCCCATGAGTAGGGGTGGTGTTAGTGGTAGGCATCCAGGCCCCCATGAATTAGTGGTAGACATCCAGGCCCCCATGAGTAGGGGTGGTGTTAGTGGTAGGCATCCAGGCCCCCATGAGTAGGGGTGGTGTTAGGCATCCAGGCCCCCATGAGTAGGGGTGGTGTTAGTGGTAGGCATCCAGGCCCCCATGAGTAGGGGTGGTGTTAGTGGTGGGCATCCAGGCCCCCATGAGTAGGGGTGGTGTTAGTGGTAGGCATCCATCCCCCTATGAGTGGGGATGGTAGTAGTGGTAGGCATCCAGGCCCCCATGAGTAGGGGTGGTGTTAGTGGTAGGCATCCAGGCCCCCATGAGTATGGGTGGTGTTAGTGGTAGGCATCCATCCCCCTATGAGTGGGGATGGTAGTAGTGACAGGCATCCAGGCCCCCATGAGTAGGGGTGGTGGTAGTGGTAGGCATCCAGGCCCCCATGAGTAGGGGTGGTGGTAGTGGTAGGCATCCAGGCCCCCATGAGTAGGGGTGGTGTTAGTGACAGGCATCCATCACCCTATGAGTGGGGATGGTAGTAGTGACAGGCATCCAGGCCCCCATGAGTAGGGGTGGTGGTAGTGGTAGGCATCCAGGCCCCCATGAGTAGGGGTGGTGTTAGTGGTAGGCATCCATCCCCCTATGAGTGGGGATGGTAGTAGTGACAGGCATCCATCCCCCTATGAGTGGGGATGGTAGTAGTGACAGGTATCCAGGCCCCCATGAGTAGGGGTGGTGGTAGTGGTAGGCATCCAGGCCCCCATGAGTAGGGGTGGTGTTAGTGGTAGGCATCCAGGCCCCCATGAGTAGGGGTGGTGTTAGTGGTAGGCATCCATCCCCCTATGAGTGGGGATGGTAGTAGTGGTAGGCATCCAGGCCCCCATGAGTAGGGGTGGTGTTAGTGGTGGGCATCCAGGCCCCCATGAGTAGGGGTGGTGGTGGTGGTAGGCATCCATGCCCCCATAAGTAGGGGTGGTGGTAGTGGTAGGCATCCAGGCCGCCATGAGTAGGGGTGGTGTTAGTGGTAGGCATCCATGCCCCCATGAGTAGGGGTGGTGGTAGTGCTAGGCATCCAGCCCCCATGAGTAGGGGTGGTGGTAGTGGTAGGCATCCATCCCCCTATGAGTGGGGATGGTAGTAGTGACAGGCATCCAGGCCCCCATGAGTAGGGGTGGTGGTAGTGCTAGGCATCCAGGCCCCCTTGAGTAGGGGTGGTGGTAGTGCTAGGCATCCAGCCCCCCATGAGTAGGGGTGGTGGTAGCGGTAAGCATCCATCCCCCTATGAGTGGGGATGGTAGTAGTGACACGTATCCAGGCCCCCATGAGTAGGGGTGGTGTTAGTGGTAGGCATCCATCTCCCTATGAGTGGGGATGGTAGTAGTGACAGGCATCCAGGCCCCCATGAGAAGGGGTGGTGGTAGTGATAGGCATCCATCCCCCTAAGGGTGGGGATGGTAGTAGTGACAGGCATCCAGGCCCCCCTGAGTAGGGGTGGTGGTAGTGGTAGGCATCCATCCCCCTATGGGTGTGTATGGCATTGGTGATAGCCATCCCGCCCCTATGGTTCTGCTTTTGCTAGTGTACGTCATTTCTGCATCCCTATGTGTGTGTGACATATGTCAGGTACGTATCGTTTGTTTGTGTTGTGGGTGTTTGACTTACCGTCTGCGCCGTACGCGTCCGTACCGGTCCGGGTAATAGATGTAGAGTATTGGTAGGACCTGCGCAATGGGATTCATGGTTGGGTCGTCTCGTTCGGGTTTCTCGTGGCTTCGACTCGTACTCGTCGCTGGCTTGTTCGTCTTGTTGCCGTGGATCATCTTGTGGCGCGAATCGGAGCTTATGTACAGCTCTCCCGGATGCTCTGACGTGCCAGACGTAGCGACGGGTTCGGCGCGTACGGAAGGCGCATCGTACTAGTCCGGCCAGAAGGTGCTGTGTATTTGCTTCCATGCGACTCGATTCGGCGTTTATGGATCTGGCTCGGGCGGGGAACAGGAGCTGAAATGGGTAACGGCTCGCTTGGAATCTGTGCTGTTATGCGCATCGTACTTGCTCGTTCGGACGACTGTTCGAATCGGTCGGGAAACACGCGTTCGGCTTGGTTTTTTTCCGGACGAATACTGTTAGGTGCGCTTCCGGCCGAGATCGGAATCGACCCCTAAGTGTCCTGGCTGGGAGATACAGCATTATCGGTTTTAGCTACTGCAGACGACAAATCCAACACCTCACAGAGAACGTCAATCGCACATAGATGGAATTCAGCACTGCCAACAGTCGGTGCTGCGGCAGCTTGTGCGGCAGTTGTTACCTGAGTGCCTGTGGAGGAGCCACCTAACCCAGCAGGAGCAAACAGCACCTGTGGATTCTCAAGGAATGCGTTCATCAGAATTGGAAGACGCTGGGGACAACGTAGACCATGGGCCTTTCGGGTGTTCAGCATAGCATCCATGTCCGGAGGCGTATCTGATGGAAACGTTAGACAGAGATCCAACGTGCATTCTTCTCCGCAAAACAGGCATCGAAGAACCGGTAAGATGCAGTCCACCCAGACTGGTCTAAACGATAGAAACCAAGAGACGTTCAGTTCTCTTAGGCAAGGTATACCCAGAAGCTGCACCATACGTTCACGGTATTTCCGCTCCATGAGTATGTTCGCCATTTCCTCGGAAATTGGGTCGTCCATTGCGTAGCAGTAAGATTACAATCAGGACTCCTGCAATTAGGAACAGGATAAGCGGGAGACCTCCAAAGACACTTCCCAATATGGAGTGTATAAAATTTGGGATTACTTCGAGGACTGTCTGAAAGGTGCCTAATAGTCCTGACCCTATGGTCTAAAATAGGTGTACAATACCGCTCGTATCAGACATGTTAAAGATACGACCCACCATTTCTGCGAAATGAAAGGGGCAGTTTGTACGTATAAGCGCCTGTATGTCAGTCGAAGTCCTTGCAACTTGAAGTTCAAAGGTTTCTCGAGCGGAGGTTAAGGGCACGGGTTGCTGTAAAAGCATGGCTTTCAGTCTGCTCAAAGTATCAAATTGTATAAAGGAAACATTCAACGAAGGCCATAACGGCGCCTCCCTGACTATGTTCAGTGGCGGAAACAATACTTGCATACATCAAGTAACCCTGGAGTTAACAGTGACCAGATAGGCGACGCCCGGAAGCATCCCACAGCAACCTTGATCGTTTAGCATCAAGTAACTCCCATTCGAGAGCAGCTGGAAAACCGGCGTGATAATGGCCGCTGGGGTCCCTGACATGTGACAAGATAGATTCGCTACTGAACCACTACATGCTCCGTGCAGAGAAATATCCTGACACATGAGAGAACCGCTTAAAGCGTTCTTGCAGTTTGTACCACTCAGATACACTTCTCGATCCCCATTCCGGCATCGATATCTATATGGTAACTCCCAAGTTTTCTTAATGTAACCCTTACCAATTTTTTCATATCTGCCTGCCTGCCTTTGCTCAAGGCAATATTGAAACTGAAACACAGTGACCGGCAGAGTGATTTGGCCATGAATTAGCCATTCTGTTGATGGTGATTCGGCTACAGTGAATGGTAACCTTTCCAGTTTCTCCATACGCAGCATTGTATATTTGGCTCCCCTCTGTGCCATTTTGTCTGTTTATCTGTTAGATTGTATCCTGAAAACAGAGACGTGGTGTTTATGAAATGCCAGGGCACATAGCCTGCACGCAAAGATTGCAGCGTCCAGCTTAACATCATAATCGAACGTAACTGTGATTGCCCGTGTTGTAACAAGGCCAGATCTTGTTCTAATATGTCGATTGCCGAAGACACAATGTTGCCTAAGGAGTAAATCCTGGAGGTTAAAGTTGTTAAACCATTATTCACTACAGCTAATGCCTTCTCTAGGTTAATACGGTCTATTTCCCGTATCCTTTCTGCGGCCTCCTGTTGGGATATTTTCCAGTTTTCATTATAATAGGCATAAATGCCAGCATATATGAAACGTTTCTGACGTGTTTTCCTTGGGCCTGACAAGAAATCCCTAAGGTCCACATCAGGTGTGAGTAAGGTCAAGTGATGTTTTACTTCTGTGAGTGTTGAGGTCTCTAGCCAATCAAGGCACAACTTCCCAACACTATAGGATGTCACTACCCCTTGGTGTTGTCTTTGTACATAGCGTGTATCTGGCCTACTGATACTAAACCCCTCGGTTATACTTAGGAATCTCTGTTGACATGTGCTTGTGTCAATGGGCCAAATCAGCCACTCTGTCCAATTGGGATCTGACCTTTTGTACTGGAGAATGTCATCTAATCCTACCCCATGTGTAGTTGAATTCTGCCCCCACCCATCTGTGATGGTGCTGGAAACCCAGGTGTGTTCATGTCCTTGTTCTTGGCTAGTCCAAGACAGGATGTCTGTTGCACAGTTTCATTTAGAAATATCATCTGCTGTGGAATGAGGCATGCTCTAAAAAGCGCTTCTGTTACCTGGACCTGCCAGTCCCTATAACCCCAGATTGATTTTAAATCTATAGTGTCCTTCCATAGGTCGAAACCCTGTGTAGACAACTGGGCCATAAAGAAAGCAGAGAAAATCTGTTTGGTGTTAGTCAACATAATTTTCTGTGCTGATGTTGTTGCCACTTTGTAATAAAATGACTTCGGGTCAGATGTATTAAACCCTGAAAAGTATGTGAATTTCTGTGCAAAAGTTTGCGAACTACCTTTTGGAGGTGTTGGGCAGTGTTCCCACTGGTGGTATTCAAATATATTTCTAGGTGTTATAGATTTGTGCAAGAAATGATGACCATAATGTTGGTAACAGTACAATGTATCATAGTCTGAAGTACCTTCTAACATTTCATTGTTCGGAAATGCTGCAGTTTTTTCCAAATCAGACATCATATTATTTACAGTTTCAGTGTCCCAATCATCAGAAAATGTACTGGAGGTAATAATATCACTTAAAGAAATTTTAAATACATGTTTAAGTTTTAAAAGTTCAGTCGGACAGAATATATCAAAATCAGTCTTGTCCCATACTATACCGTCCAGTATAGGAACTGCTGTAATGTTCACTGAAGACAAGTCTCTTGGTTCACGATGTGAAGACTGGTGTGGCTTTAAAATCAAATTGACTCTTTGGGCTGTAGAACTCTGCTAGAGATATTGTCCATTAATAAGCATACTAAAAGTTACAGTTAAACCTAGCCAGAAAAGAAAAAATAGAATCCCAGTGATATACCATAGTTCTATCCAAGGTGACACCAGGTAAGTCTTTCTAAAAAAGTGCAAAAAGTCAATGAGTTTCTGTTTGTGTGATTTTTGGGCTGGCGTCGTTTCTGGCTTGCTTGGATCCAGTGAAAACGTATCAAAGTTCATGAAATAGCCAGAAGCAGTTCGATCAATTGTTGGAATTGTATCGGGATTTGTTGAAATTGGATTTTGCTCTTGACGAGGCATGTTGACGTAGACGTCTGTAATCGGTCTGATTGCAACTTCGTTGTTAAGTTGATTTTCTTCTTGAAGTTGAACGAGTTCCATAGCATTGTTGCTTAGTCCTTCATTCCGTACAGGTGGCTCTTCAAACGTGATGAGTCTTTCTGTTTGAACTTCTTGGATTGTAGCGAGAGGAGGGCGTCTGCTACTGTGGAGTCCACAAGGCCTACTGTTTAGTATCGGCCACATAGTGTGGTCTGATTAAGTTGACTGGGACAAATCTTTTCTCCTTTTTTCCGGCAAGAGGCGGCAGAAGTACAGTTCTTGTGCCTTGGATTGCTAGGACCGGTACAGCTGTTCTGTAAGGTGGCCCAAATTCTTTCTTGTCTGCAATCTTCTCTCTGACCAGATCCCCGACCTTTGGCATCCAGACAGGTCTTGCCGTTACTGCCTTGACTTCCTCAGTGGCGGTCTGTTTTAAGTGGACGTTACTTTGTTGTGTCCTGGATTCATTTAGATCCTGTAAAACATCCAAACGATCATGGATATCAAATGGTTTTTCATCCGCCATTGTGCCTCCACAATCAAGATCAGGTACCCACATTCTTGTCCCAAATAGGACCTCGTAAGGAGTGACATCCCCTAGAGAGCTTCTTCGCTGGTTGTTAATTGCTCTTTGGACCCCATAAAGGTGACTGACCCAACTACCGCCCTTGCCTAATACCCTAGCTGTTAAAGATTGCTTTAAGTCACGGTTTTTCCTCTCCACAACCGAAGTACCCTCAGGATGGTACGGAGAGGAGTACCGCAATGCTACGCCCATTCCTTCCATGGCCTCTTTGTAAGCCAGAGAGCTAAATGCCGGGCCACGGTCAGAATGTAACGTGCCAACTGCGTATGTGCCGATAAAGACTCGCAAATCTTTTATAACAGTTTGAGCGTCAGCCGAACGCTGAGGACAGACCCATAGGAATCTAGAGCAGGAATCCACTGCAACCATGATATATTTCTTGGCCCCATCAGATTGTAGGGGTCCGCAGTGGTCCAAATACACACATGCGAGAGGTTTGTCTGATTTTAGTAATGGTGTCTGCGCTGGGCGTGCTACGGTGGAGCCTTTCATCTGTTGGCAGATGTCGCACTTTAAGACGTAGTCTTTGGTCTGCTCAGTTAACTCTGGCCACCAGTAGCGCTGTTTCAATAAAGAAATAGTCGCTGAAACGCCTGTATGCGCAGAGCCCAAACCCTCGTGTGCTGCTAGAATTAAGCCTTGCCTACGATTCATATTTGGTATTACTATATCCCCCACTCCAGGAATGTGAGCATATGGAATGTTTTGTGAGTCTAACTTGTAGGAGTACTTGAGTGGAAATTTTTTAGGTACTGCTGTGCTGCCTTTGCGTGAAGCAATGACAGCTACCAAAATCTCGCCGTCTATTCTCGTTTTTGAACAAGTGATTGCAGGTACGGACGCTGTGCGTACAGCCCCCTTTGCGGCTTCATCAGTCAATGAATTCCCTTCAACGTGAACGCCATCGCGCTGATGACTCAGTGTATGTATCACGTGAGCCCTTGGTAGTTCATTTCTCAACTCCACTACCAGTTCCCATAGCATTTTATGCTTAATTGTGCCACCTTTTGCGTCTTTAAACCCGTTTTGTTCCCAATTATGTAAATATTCATTGTACGACTGTACACAGTAAAAGGAATCGCACACAATTAGTGTGGGGAATTCGTGTTCCGTATTTACAAGTGCCAGTATCAGTGCTTTTAATTCTGCCAACTGAGCCGTGCAGTCTCCTAGAGATTGCGTTTTAGTGCAACTTGGATGGAACTTTCCATCGCGCATGCGACCTTTAGCGATTGCACACGCTGCGCTGTAACCTTGCTTACTCCCTATGGCTGGTTGAGCAGATCCGTCAGTGTAAATAATATATTCATACTGATCTAGAGGCAAGAGTTCATTTGGTAGAGGATATTCTTGTTCGTATTGCAGAAATGCTTGTGTTTTTAAACTTGGATCAAATCTGTATTCAACATCCGTTGCAGTGAGAGAATTAGCCCATTGTATCCATCTGGGATGTAAGGCTTTCGCATTTGGAATGCTAGCCTTTGTAACAGCCTCTAAGGCTGGTACTGGGGTCACGACTATTATACGCTTTCCCTGAGCCAGAGCTCTTTCTCTTGCTACAGCGGTCTGCACTGCTGTCAGGATTTTTTCTGTTGAAGTGAAACGCATCTCTGCGTTTGTGTACAGGTGTGATTTGTATGCGATTGGTACCCTTTCGCCTTCATTGTAAGTTAAATAAGTGTACCCGCATTGACCCGCTATTACACGGATCACTAAGTTGCATACGTTTACGCGTGTCTGTAAATGTTTTGAAGCTATCATGTCTTCCTGGAATCACTGACAAAATATCAAAGGTCAGAATATCGACCTACAGAAATATCGACGCAAGAATATCGAAGTCAAGAATATCGACATCCTATCTACATTATGGTAAGTACAAAAATATCAACAAAAAAAATAGTGATGTCAAAAATATCGTTGTTAAAAATATCGTTTTTTATTTAAGTTAAAAAAATAATGTAAAATAAAGTAAATAATACATATAATTAAAATAAACATAGTTAAAAATATTTTAAAATGTTTAAAAATTATAAGTAATATTTATGTAATGTAAAAATAAATTAAACATACATATAATATATATACTTACTAATAATTTTGAATAATTATTTTAATAACTTATAATTTAAACAAAAATATCATATACATTATAAATACATCTAAACACATAAAACAATAATATAAATAAAAATTAAATAAATATATATAACAAATTAAAAAATTAAAATTATTTTTAATCTTTTTAAAATTAATTATGTACTACATTAACTAAAATAATACAAAAAATATTAGATAGCGTAAGTAATAAAATTACTATTCCAACTCCAAACAGTGCAACAGTAGGGAAAATGTTGGATAGCGTAGGGGTAAAAATTACTATTCCCACCCCAGTGAGTGCAACAGTAGTGAAAGTGTTGGATAGCGTAGGGGTAAAAATTACTATTCCCACTCCAGTGAGTGCAACAGTAGGGAAAGTGTTGGATAGCGTAGGGGTAAAAATTACTATTCCCACTCCAGGAAGTGCAACAGTAGGGAAAGTGTTGGATAGCGTAGGGGTAAAAATTACTATTCCCACTCCAGTGAGTGCAACAGTAGGGAAAGTGTTGGATAGCGTAGGGGTTAAAATTAATATTCAAACTCCAGTGAGTGCAACAGTCGGGAAAGTGTTGGATAGCGTAGGGGTAAAAATTACTATTCCCACTCCAGTGAGTGCAACAGTAGGGAAAGTGTTGGATAGCGTAGGGGTTAAAATTACTATTCCCACTCCAGGGAGTGCAACAGTAGGGAAAGTGTTGGAGAGCGTAGGGGTAAAAATTACTATTCCCACTCCAGTGAATGCAACAGTAGGGAAAGTGTTGGATAGCGTAGGGGTTAAAATTACTATTCCCACTCCAGTGAGTGCAACAGTAGGGAAAGTGTTGGATAGCGTAGGGGTTAAAATGACTATTCCCAGTCCAGGGAGTGCAACAGTAGGGAAAGTGTTGGATAGCGTAGGGGTTAAAATTGCTATTCCAACTCCAGTGAGTGTAACAGTGTGGAAAATGTAGGATAGCATAGGGGTTAAATTAACATACTTATTAATTAAATAATTTTTGTAAAATAAATAACATATTAATAATTAATTAACTAAAAATTAATAATAAATACCAATAAAATTAAATTAATATTTACTTAAATAACATTAAATTACTTCCCACCCTATTCCCCCATAAACACATAACCCGCTACACATAAAAAAGAACACAATTAATGTATTTATCAATTAATAAAAATTAATTACCAATTAATAATAAATTAACAATAAATTAGTTAATAACAATAAATAAAAAATAATAATAAATTTATTATAATTAATATAATTATAAATTAATCAATTAATACAAATTAATTACCAATTAATAATTAATTAACAATAAATTAATTATCAATAACAATAAATAAAAAAATATTAATTAATTATAATTAAATTACTTCCCACCCTATTCCCCTATAAACCCACAACCCGCTACACATAAAAATTAACATAATTAATTTAATTATCAATTAATCAATTAATAAAAATTAATTACCAATTAATAAATAATTAACAATAAATGAATTAACAATAACAATAAATAAATAAAAATAATTATAATTAATATAATGATAAATTAATCAATTAAAAAAACAATAATTGCCAATTAATAATTAATTAACAATAAATTAATAATCAATAACAATAAATAAAAACGAATTAATTAATTATAATTAAATTACTTCCCACCCTATTCCCCTATAAAACCACAACTCGCTCTGATACTAAAACGCAAAATTTACTTTAAAAGAATTAATAATTTCCAAACATTTAATGCATATATTTAAAAATAATAAAAATACATTGCAAAAAATGTTAAACATACATATAAAATACATACTAAAATACATAACACTAATATAAATATCGATATTATTAACAACGATATTTTTGCGAACGATATTACTTACTTTGATATTACTTACTTCGATATTACTTACTTCGATATAAAAAAAAACGATATTACTTACTTAAGGTCGATATTCTGGTCACCGATATTCTTGACATCGATATTCTGTCCCTACGATATTAAAAACTCGATATTAGTGTAGGTCGATATAAAAAAAATCGATATTTTGACTGCGCACCGTCTTCCTGTAGTGAACGTAGGATGTTTGTATGTTCCTGTGTCCATTGTCTGACTGAAAAATCAGGTTTTATTAAGTCATAGAAAGGTTTTACTCTTTCTGCGTAATCCAAAATGTAAGTTCGGCCCAAATTTAGGAATCCCAGAATTGATTGTAAATTCTTTAGTGACTTTGGAGGTTGGAGCAGCGCACACTTTTCTAAAAAGTTAGCTGCTATGCTTTTTCCTTCACTTGACAGCTCATACCCTAAGAACAGGACATTGAGATGGGCAATTTTTGATTTTTTTAAATTAAATTTATAGCCCTCAGCGGCGAATCCCATAATAATGGTGCTCACCCTGGTCAAGTGCCTCGGTAAGTCATCGTCCATCAGATAAATATCATACACATAGGACAATGCTTCTTCATCCACATTTTGGAGTAACTCTGTTACCCTTGCTGAAAACAACCCCGGGCTATTCTATACCCTTGGGGAAGTCGACAAAATTGCCGGTGGGACCCTAGCGCTGAGAATGCGGTCAAATACCTGCTTTCAGGCGCTATATTTTGGCAGAAAAATCCATTTGAGATATCAAGTGTAGTTTTGGATTTTTTTCGCACAATGTTATTCATTAATGCGGCACTGTGTGCATTTTGAACTGCAAATGTCTTTGTGCAGGTGTTTAAATGTCTGTAATCTAAAACTAAACAATATGTGTTGTCAGGTTTTCATTCGGGGAACAAAGGATTGTTCATTGGTGAGGTGCAATTTTCTATCACACCCTGGTATTCTAGTTGATCTAGGATCTCCCTGACTTATTTTTTAGCTTCCTGCTTTATAGGGTATTGTCTCTGAGCATTTGGGGAAACTTTTAACGGGATCACGTGGTGGCTTGAATCCTCATCCCAACCAGCATGATTTTTGTACAATGCTGTAACTAGGGCAACCGCCTACTCCTGCGCATATGCATGTTTTAAATGTATGGGAACAAGGTGGGAAAATGCTGGAAAAATTACAGTTTCTCCTTTAGGGCACTACATGACGAATGATGGCGGCCAGTCTTGCTCAGCTAATAGGATGTCATATCCAGATGACAGATTTTTCCAAAATAGACCTTTAATTTTCCTGGGCTTGTCCCCCTCCATCCGGAGTGTTATCTCATGTAACTTATGTGGGACACTTACCCGAGTATCAGGTGTTTCTACCATGATATACTCACTCAACTCCGATGTCACCAGAAATTCCTTCATGTTCTGGCGAGCTATTGTTACTTCTGCCGCGCTGTCTAGCATCGTTAGAGCCCATTCCCCGTTCAGAAGCTGTGTCCTCAGAATTCTGTGCATGTCTGATCTTAAGACCTGCTACCTTCTTCTTTTTGAACTGAGGTTTTTGTTTTTGTTTATCTTCTTTTTTAGGTGCGTAGTCCACAGCGCATTGCGTGTCTCTGGACTTTGTACGCTCCTCTTGCCTTTGTTCTGACCGTCCTTCCCTCTCGGAGTTTTTTGATGAACCCTAAAAGGAACGAGAGGAACGTGTATCAGTATCCTGATACCTGTCAGGTTTTTTAATATTATCCCTATTCCTGAGGGTATAACTCCTTTCAGAGGGCTCCTGTTGAGGAGACCTACCTCTGGATTGAGATCTGCTGTCGTTAGACTTTTGTTGTTTTTTATTTTCCCACTTCTTTTTAAAGAAGTAGGTGTCTGCTTTGTAGTGTCCTTTTCAGAACTGCCCACCAGTTGGGGTTTTAATGCTTTCCCACCTAAGCTGTCTCTGCCTAGTTCTGCATACGCAGTTTCAATTATTTGGGTAGTTCGTGTGGTTGATCTACTGGACTGAACTCCCTTAGGCGTTGGCGGATCACCACTGAAGCTGCTTCCCCCTTAATGTTAGCTAGTATTATCGCTGATACCTGTTCATAGTTACATATTAACTTCATCCCTAAGTTAAGGGCAGGCTCTGCTCCGTACTCATTTTGGGGTCGATTCCGATTCGGGCCGGAAATTTCTCCGACCGAGCCGGACCCGGAGAGATTTCCGACCGAATCGGACCCGTGCAGTCCGACCGAACGAGTACGATGCGTCCGTATGTTATCGGACTCGAGTCGGTCGGACTCCGGTCATACAACGCGTACGCGGGCTCCCATTGACTCAATGGGTGCGAGTCGGACAAGGGCGCCCCCTACAGCGGGTACGCGGCGAAGCGATTCGCGCCGTACACGCACAGGTAGGGGGGACCCATGGGTCCCCCCTGTGTGTGACTCGCGCGGCTACGCGTACAGGGGTCCGACACGGACCCCCAAAGTACGGCTCCGACAGCTCTTACGAGCCGGAGTGCGCGGCTCGGTCGGACTGCTCGCGGCGCGCATCGTACTTACCCGGCCGGGAAACGTCTCCATTGCGCGGTGCGAGTCGAGTCCGAGCGAGTCGGTCGGAGCGGTTCGAGCCGGGAGCAAGTCGGTCGGAGCGGTCGGGACGCCCGGACGAGTCGGTCGGCGATTTCGCATCGTACTCGCTCGGCCGGACCCGCGTACGGTTCGGTCGGGAAACAGGGCTCCGAATCGGATCCGGTAAAGCCGAATCCGATTCGGAGCCCTACCGGCCGAGATCGGAATCGGCCCCTTTGTGTCTGTCTCAATATGTCAGGTACTACTGCTAATGACGGGATACCATGCGTTCTGGTATATATGGCAGCAAAGACTGTACCCCAAGAGGTGCAGTCCTCTATTTGTGGTGTGATCCCCATGGGCAAGCAGATTGTTAGTATTCTGTGTTTATCACTGGTGGTAGTATTCGGGAATACCGCCTCAAGCTGAGTTATTTTCCGAGCTATCCAGAATGGTATTTGTTCGCGTTTTGCGTGCATTTTGCCCATTGCCGCGTGTAATGTTTGAGGAGTAATTTTATTTCCTATACCCTGAGCTGGAGTACTACTTGCTGCACCTGGTGCAGGTTGGATTGTTAAAGTCCTCATGACAAATTGTGTTAGGTTTCTGTAGATTTTAATTAAATCTGTGTGTTGTACGAGTCAGTCTCCCGGTGGCATTGTGCCAATGTCAGGATGTGGTGTGTAGGCCGCTAATATTGGCCATGTGGCTCCGTCTCCTCCGAGTGGGCCTAACCTTACTCTTTCTGGTACGTGGTGTAGGGCGCCATTAAACCAGTAATAATGTTCCTGGTAAGTGAGTGGAATCTCTATGTTCTCAAATGGACAATATTACTGTGGTGCATCTCCTTCTACATAGTAGTGAAATGTCTTTGTTATTGCATTTGCTGCTGGGAGTGTAACCCATGAATAGAATACCTCAATTTTATTTGATTCGTGTGCCTCAATCACGAAAACTACCATGCCACCCTTAGCTTGTAAGCCATTTTCTAATAGTCTTATGGTGACTGTCCTTCTGAATTTTGGTGCAATCTGTATTGCGTCCTCAGGATCTTCTTCCTCGTCTGACACGGGCAGTGGCATTCGTGGTGGATCTAAGACCGCGGTAGTCATCGTGTATAGAACACAGACTAATGTTTCAAAGAAACTATGATAAGGTTTTAGGCACAATTTTAGGAACACTATGTCCTTTCAAGCTTGAATAACCAACAGCCAATAAATAGTATTTTCATACTACTCAGCTGCGGCGGATTTTGTGCCCACCCACTCCAGACATCTCTGGGGTTTTGTGAGTAGGTTCTCTGAGAATAGCACGACTGAACTACTCAGATTCTACTGTTAAATTAGTACCCAACCAACGTTGGTGGCGCCATGTCGTGTAGTTCCTATTGTACCCCTGCAGGACCTGCGCGTTTGGATAACATAAACTGTGGGCTTGGTGTTAGACTGACTCTGTGCACCCCCACCGCGTATGTTAGCCAGATTTGCATTAGCTAGCTCACAGTGCCACTAGAATCTCCTCTTATCGGGGAGAGATTAGTTTCTGGCAACCTTAGATCATGACAACCCTGATCCCTCAGAATCGTGGAAACAATGTACTACTTTTCGCTCAGTCACTCGTGCTTACTTGTTCGGTTTGTCTCAGAGAGTTACACAGAATAAAAAGTCTGGGCGTTTCAATAAGTATTTATTGAACAGTTGTTATTCTAGTGTAAAATATATGTGCTGCAACAACCAGCAGACAATAGCAGAGATATATTATCAGCAGTACGATGAAAGTGAAAGGGTAGTACAGTTCTACCATATTGCAAGAATCATGAATACATACATGAATATATGAAATGCATTATAAAAGTGCGCGTACTCCTACGATGCCTAACTAGATGTACCTAAGTGTACCTAGCATGTGTGTAGGTCTAAAAGCCTAAGAGCCAAGAATCCTTCTAGGATTTAGTCGAACCCCATTACCTGAATAGAGAGAGTGTGGGACCCCGTCCTGGTCTCGAGTTGGACACCCCGCAAGGGCTGTGTTAGACCGCTGTCAGCTGGAGCGACTGCATGCATGAGCCTCAGCGTCTCTGGTCAGTGTGTCAGCATGGAAGTCTCGGTTCCCTCTATCTTACCGTGGCAAGATGTGGTGTATTTATACCCTAAAGTGTCTCGTCCCTCAGTATGGTTTGTATTGGTCTTTGTTAGACATGAGGAAGACGTCAGGGGGGAACTTTGTACATACATATTATGCGGGAGATGTAGCTGGTGAATGCTCATGCATAATTTATGAGTACATTGTAGGCCTGTGTTCGGGAAAAACCCTGCAGTGTTCTAAACACAGACTAGATAACGTTCAAACCTCAGAGTTCGTTGTGTACTGTGGGGAACTAATGTAGGTGAAAGATCATGCCTATATTAGGGCATAGGAGATCATGACTATAATAGGGCATAGACGATTATGACCATAGTAGGGCATATACGATTATGACCATATACGGCATATATGAACGTGTCTATATTAGAGCCTCTATACGAAACATAACAATTGTACAGTGTTTTGGGAAAGAGATCTGGCACTGGGGACCTGGTTAGCAGGGAGCAATCCAGCACACTTACAGAAATCACATCAGGCAAAAAGTTTAAACCCCTTTCTGAGATTCATCATGTCAATCAGTGCGACAGACATGCCCTTCCCGGATCTCAGAATATATCCGGAAGGAGGAATTCTGAAAAGTGAGGTTTACTACAAACCAACAGATGAAAATAGCCTCCTACGTTTTGAAAGCTTCAACCCCTGGTCCCTGAGTGAAGGGTCACCCATTGGTCAGTTCTTCAGATTACGATCTGAACAAATACAAGGAACATGCAGGATCGCTGAGCAATAAACTAAGAGAGAAAAATTATCCTGAGAGAACCATCACAAGAGTAAAGAAACGAGCCAGAAATAATGACAGCGATGCCCTACTAGGCTCATGCAAAAAGCCATGGGAACCAAAGCCGATCTGTGTGTCTACTTTTCGCCCCAATTCGAATCTAGTTACTAAAAAATGATAAAGAAAACATGGGGTATTCTCAACTCTGGAAATCTAAAGATAAAAAAACAATGTTATAATTTAAAAGAAGCCAAAACCTGGGATGCTCTAGTGCATACATGGCCAAAAGAAAACCCCGATGACCACGAAACGAACACTTTGGAACGTTACCACCCCCACAGGCCACCAACTCTGTGGTCACTGCATAGCATGCCAGTTTACAAGGAAGTGCAAAAATGTTGATCTTGTTCTGACAACCCCTTGGATCCTCAAAAATCTCATGAATTGTAATTCCAATCAGGTTATGTCCTGAAATGCCCATGCAACTTCCAATAAATAGGCATGACAACATGGAAGATACGAACATGAATCACTGAGCACAGAAGCACGATAAGGTGCATTAAGGATATCACCAAGCTTACCAGACTCTCAGGGCCTGATTCACAGAACTAACTTACGTCAAAAACGTAAAACGTAAACGTAAACGTAAAGTTAGTACTTTTTAGGTATTCACAGAATACACTTACTCATTTTGGTATTCACAGAATGAACTTACTCATTTTGGTATTCACAGAATAGTACTAACTTTACGTTTACGTTTACGTTTACATTTTTGACGTAAGTTAGTTCTGTGAATCAGGCCCACTGGGCCTGATTCACAGAACTAACTTATGTCAAAAACGTAAACGTAAAGTTAGTACTATTCTGTGAATACCAAAATGAGTAAGTGTATTCTGTGAATACCTAAAAAGTACTAACTTTACGTTTACGTTTACGTTTTTGACGTAAGTTAGTTCTGTGAATCAGGCCTGGAGGGACCATAAACACACTGCAGATAACATTGAATGGTATGTCATTGAAAAATTAGCATGAAGACATACAGACATGAGCAGGGCCCTTCTGAAATATGAACATCACTAGATATTCCCCTTAAAGATGACTACTCTGGGCTTAAATGATGGCATCCCCTGGCACTGCCTAAGCCGATAGCCTTGGTAACAGACATCCTGGAATAATTAACAGGTATCTTAAAAGACCCCCAGGGCACTACATCAATGTTTTGGGCCTCAAGAATGATAACTTCACAGCCAACACCACTGTATCAACAACAGGTGGCTGATAATTTTATAATTATGATTTTACAACAACATTCCCATTAACTACAAATCCCACATTCCCCTTCCTTGAGATGTAGGCAACAGGGCATTAAATTTATCGCTACCATGGGCCCCTTTCTTGTCAATGGGATTTTTTTTCCCTCTCTGGTTCCCTTGACTTATGGGGCCCCAAGTTTCTCTTTTTTTTAAAAATTCAAGTCTCTCCTTCAAGAAAATCTTTTGCTTGTGGAGGCTCCTTTTTCTGTGTCTTTTTATAATTGTGTTTACTATTTTCTCTATACCACCTGTTTTTTAAAAATAAACTACCTTTCCCAGTACACTCTGATAACGTCATATGATCGCTCTCATATGCAACCGTACACAAGGGCCCTGCCCTCCATTATACTCCTCATGATGAAGGGGTGTGTCCAGCCTCAGATTCCTTGGATGGTCCGCCATGATGAACATGGACTTAGGCGCACCATTGATTAGAGCCTACTCTTCTGATATTGTCTATTCCTTTAGGAGGGGGGGTCCAACCAGGCAATGCACACCCGTGACACTTGCATTGGCGCTACGCATCGAGATGGGAGGCACTACGTACGGAGGTCGGAAATACCAGCAGGTGTTACACATTTAACACTTGGTAGGCATCCGGCTGAGTACCTTAATTATGCATGCAGAAGGCATGCCCTTCGTTCTTTCAGACGGCTGTTGGTACAGGATGGGTAGGATCAAAGCTGGCATTCCTCTTTGATGAAGTAAGAAAACAGCCCCCACTCTCTCTGGGAGCCCCCCATGGCACTCAGCAACATTATGACCACATCATTTTTTCAAGATACAGGTATATTGTTATGTCTAAATTGTGTAAAAACCTAGTTTGATCTTAATTTACAATATTTCAGTGTGTGACTGTAGGACATGCCCCCTCACAAGTTCATGAGGCAAAATGTCCACAGACACTAGGTAAAGTTGCACAGGGATACCCTAAACAAACATGTGTTCATTTTTCTTTCTTTTTCACGTGTGTCCTCCTCACATGTGCATGAGTGCTTTTGTTTCACCGGTGCCACAGTGGTTATGTGTTAATATACAATATATGTTTTTGAAGGCCACTACTGTTTGGAAACCACACCACATTTTTGATGTGTGGCAATAATGAAATAAGAAAAGAATAAGAAAAGATGCAGATGTGAACATTAGTTACGTGCCAGAGAGATTTAATGCTGGTGTAATTTCTCCTTCTTATGTTTCCATCAAATGATATAATATCCAGTTGCTTACCTTCAGAGAGATAGGTTCCCTCTGCTTGTATTAACAATTTCTTACCCTCACTTTAAATCAACATCAGGGTCCAAGACAATAACCCTGATGAATGCTGAGACCATTTAGGCTCTTAGAAGGGCAGAAACATGTTGGTTTAATCCAAGCGTATACAAGGATCATGTCATCTATTTACATGCCCTGCCAATACCTTACTGTACTTTTTAATTCTACCCAGGGTACCACCTTAATGAAAGGATACTTTTGTGGTACACCCTGAGGTATTTTTAGCATAATAACTGGACCCAAGTTATCCAGAAAAAAGATGAATATATAAGAACTTACTTGGGATAGTCCAGCTCAAGGTCAAGTCTGCCCTGATAGGAGCATCTTACTATGTTATGTTATGTTATGTTATGTTATGTTAAAAGTACTTGCAAAGCGCACATACACCAAACGGTTTCTTGGCACTAGGTGTCAGAGGAATCCTACTGATTATTGATTCATTCATAGGCCTGGTGGAACAGCCGAGTTTTTAAAAGTCTCCTGAATTGAGGGTAAATTGTCGAGGTTCTGATGTTAAAGGGAGAGAGTTCCAAAAGTGAGGGGCCAGGACGGCAAATCTTGATCCACCTAATCTCTTACATTTAAAGGAAGGGGTAGCCAAGAGGTTCAGATGGGATGACCTAAGGTCCCGGGTGGGAACATATCTCTGAACCAGGGTAGAGACAAATTCCGGGCATGTGCGGTGGAGAGATTTAAAGATGAGACACCCTATCTTAAATGCACAGCGTTCTACTACATGGAGCCAGTGTAGCTTCTTCATTAGGGGGTAACTTGATGCCATCTCAGCTGACGATAGATTAATCCAGCTGCCTGGTTTTGCACCAGCTGCAGTCTTCTTGTTAAATATGCCGGGAGGCCGAAATAAAGTGAATTAGCGTAGTCAATATGGGAGATGACCAAGGCTAGTACGACCTGGATAAGAGCTTCAGGAGTAAGGAATCTACTAATCTTCCTGATCTTCTGGAGTTGAAAAAAACAGGTAGAAACCACGTCCCAATCTGGGACTTCATAGACAGGTCACTGTCAATTGTGACACCAAGGCGTTTTAGCTGATCTTTAGGGTAAGGGTGGCGTTCCCAACTCAGCAGGCCAAAAATTCGAATTCCAGGAATTTAGGGGGCCCGACTAAGATCATGTCCGTTTTATCTGGGTTCAATTTTAAGTGATTACTATTTATCCAATTACATATGTGTCGCATGGTTGTCTGAAAATTAGTGATGGAGGCGGCAGACTTGTCGATGGTGAAGATCAGTTGCAGATCATCTGCGTAGTTGAAAGTGCACACGTTTCTTTCACCTAAGGATTGAATTAATGGGAAGAGGTACAAATTGAACAGGTGCAGGACAGGGAGTATCCCTGTGGCACACCACATGTCAATTTGACTTTAGGAGCCGTAAATTGGGAGAGGTGAACAGATTGAGAGCGGTCATCTAGAAAGGACATGAGCCATTTGAGGGCCAGACCCTGGAACCCCTTGTCCCTGACTCGATCCACCAGCAGTTCATGGTCGACCGTGTTGAATGCCGCAGAGAGATCGAGGAGCACCAGGGCCTGAGTGGTGCCCTTGTCTGCTTCTTTCCTCATTTCATCTAATATGGTCAGGATAACTGTCTCCGTTCAATGAAAGGGCCAAAAGCCTGCTTGATGGGAGTCAAGGAATTGAGACTGTTGAATAAAAGAGCAGAGACAGTTGGCAACATATGCTTCCAATACCTTGGCTAAAAAGGAAGCAGAGAGATGGGGCGATAGTTCGTGGGGACCAGAGTCTCTGCACCTATTTTCTTGATATATGGAACTATTTCTGCTTATTTAAAAGCTCTGGGGACCAAAACCCTGGATAAGTCAATTATTCAGTAGAGAAAGAGCGGGATCAGGACATGTGAGAAAAGCTTCCCTCAAAATGTGCATGGGCAGCTATCCGCAGGAGATCCAGATATAACTTTAGTCAACAGATCCAGAAAGGCTTCTCTGCTAATAATGGGGAACTGATGCAGGGAGTGAGAGTACCTGAGATCATCTGGCTGGACTCCAGGAGGGGAATCAGGGGGTATACTGGCTTTAATGGAGATGATTATATCAATAAAAACGGTGTTCAGAGAGTTACATAGTGACTGGGTAGGAGCTAATTTGACCATGACTCTGTCCGGATTAGATAGCTCAGCAACAATTGCGAATGTGGGGTTGATTCCGATTCGGGCCGGAAAAAGCACCGACCGACTCGGATCCGGAAAAAATACCGACCGACACGTACCCGTGGCGCACGACACGCCAAGTACGATGCAAGGCGCGAAAAATCCGACCGACACGTACCGAAACAAAGTCAACCGACCGAGCCGCACGGAAAACAGCAATCCGGCCGGAAAAACACGCGAATCCAACCGACCGACACGCACCCGGAACAAATCCGACCGAAACGTACGCGCGAACTCCAAACCGCAAAGTACGATGCAAGGCGCGAAAACCACGACCGAGTCGGACGGAGGACAAGCCGTACGACCGACACGCATACAAAACCGAGCCGAAGCAACACAATACACCGCGACCGACGCGTACGCAGCATAGAAAACTGCACAAACACAGCGTGAACGAAACGGAGAACACCGTACGAGACCAATGCAGGGTCCGACTCGGTCACAAGAACGTTTCCAACATACACAAACAGCACAAAGGAAAAATCACCCAAAAAAAGGCCAAACAAGCAATTACCAAGCCAATAAATACTGGGGGGGTGGGGACAGAGAACAAAGACACACCCACAACTCCACCTATATAAAGGACACAAATCACAACCATGAGCCTTTGCAAATGCCATTCCACTGCCAGCACCCAAGAGAAAGCAACCACACACCCACAGCTCATCCCTCACACAAGCCACACACCATCAGCACACCAACAAATACCTACCTCACATACACCCAGCAAAACACACACTCACACACCCTCACCTGCACACCAACACACACATCACCCACCATCACCACCCATCACCATGCCCCCCAAGAAGAATCCCAAGTTCCTAGATAGTGAATTGGAAGTCATGGTAGACGAGATCCTCAGGGTGGAGCCACAGCTGTTTGGCACACTGGTCCAACAGACCCCCATGTCGCAGAAAACCAAGATGTGGGAGAGGATCATCAACAGGGTGAATGCCCAATCACCATGTCGGCGCACAAAGACCGACATCCAAAACAGGTGGTATGACGTGCGCAGGAGGGTACGGGACATGCTGAAGAAAGACTACATCAACAGCCAATACACCGGCAGTGGCCCTCCTGCCAAGCCAATATACCTCAGGCCCTGGGAGGAGAAGGTGCGGGCCATCCTTCCGCCAGTGAGCGTATATGGACTAGAGGACATCCCAGAGCCTGGTGAGTACACAACAAATGTACACAATATACTGCCACAAAACACACACATCACTGTCAAGGGGAGAGTCAAACCATGCACTCATAGCAATTACACAGCAACCAGAACAGAATCATCCCAAAATGTGTATGTCAGTCAGATAAACACAACACATGCCATCAAAAAAGTCACATCCAACTGTGCCAACACATGTACAAACACAACTACAACTACAGCTAGGCAGTGGCACAAATAGAACTAACAAACACATCCAGACATGTAGCCACCACAACAACACCAACACACAGTGAAGACCACTCAAAGGAAGGAATTCTGTGTATGCTGGCCAAGTCAGTGTAGCCAATAGCATCATGGGAGTCGCAGTCACAGACATAGCTCACCCCCACAACTGTCCCATCAACACCACCATGAACCATGCTCACATCACAGGAAGTGGAGAAGGACTCACAAGATGGCTGACACTGGCTACTGCTGTGGGGAGCACAAGGCCCTGCTGGCAAATGTGCACCAACAAACAGCAGGACACCACTGACTGACATCCTGAGAGACAACTTACACTCCCTGCAATGCAAGCACGTTCCATGGTGGGATAACTGGCTGGCTGGCTGGGTGGGAAGGAGGACTTGCAGCACTAACCATAGTCACAAGCACCTCCCCTCACACACACCCCAACACAAACTCCACAGTACCCACCTGGTAGAATGCAATGCCCTCCATCCTAACACAAGATCCCACAAAGAACCACCACCCTGGGTTATGTTGTGTGAAGCACAGGGACACTCTTGGGACTCTTAGCCAAACAACTGCCAGGACAACACTCCCAGCCATCCTGTCAGCACAGCCAGCCCACCCCACAGGGAAGCAGAATCAAAAGGAAGGAAGCATGGGCATGCTGGGAATGGGGGTGGAGGCAATAGCATGATGGGAGTCATAGTCACTGATATTGGTCACCCCCACAACTGTCCCATCAACACCACCCTGAACCATGCTCACATCACAGGGAGTGGAGAAGGACTCACAAGATGGCTGACACTGGCTACTGCTGTGGGGAGCACAAGGCCCTGCTGGCAAATGTTCACCAACAAACAGCAGGACACCACTGACTGACATCCTGAGAGACAACTTACACTCCCTGCATCGCAAGCACGTTCCATGGTGGGATAACTGACTGGCTGGGTGGGTGGGAAGGAGGGCCGGCTGTCAACCAAACACAACCAATGCAGACCATGTTCACACCCCAGAAAATACATAGAAATGCCCAAATAATGCAGGACAATGTGCCACACCAATATCAACCCCTGACTGTGACGCCTTAGGACAATGCAATGTACAGGCCCGCACCCAGAGGCACAGTCACAACTGTCATGTGTGTCAACCATTGATGCCTGCAGAAACATGACATACATTGTTTGTGTCTCCCAAAAACAGGTGATGATGGGGACACAGCAGCAGACGCTGAGGAGTCCCAGTCCCAGGCTCAAGAGGATGCCGAGCTCACTGGCGTCGTACAGCCTCTGTCCTCCTCGGACGATGAAGAGCAACCTGGCACATCCGGTGCAAGTCAACATGCAGCACCAACAGGACCACCAGCTGCAGCACCAGCAGGACCACCAGCTGCACCCCCTGCACCCACCCCTCCAACGACTGTCACCACGAATACCATCCCTGCCGACATGGACAGAACAAGGAGCAACACCAGCACAGTGACCCTGGACCAACCTGGGGCCATGGACACCACCACCACCACCAACCCCCAAGGTGGACCAGGGTTATCTGTGCGTGCCACTGCACACACTGCACATGTCAGCAGGGGTGGTGGGAGGGGTGGGAGACAGAGGTCGCTGCTTGCAGACGTTGCTGGTGTGCATGATGACCCACAACTGGTACGCATAGCTGATGCGTACCAGTCCAGCACCGGAGAGCTCAGCCAGGTAGTGGGGCTCCTCAGAGACATTAAACAGCAGCAGGCTGCCCATCATGCCCGCTTGGACTCCCACATGTCCCACGTGGAGTCACACATGTCCCGTGTGGACTCACACATGTCCCGCGTGGAGTCCAAGTGGGATGCACTGCATGAGATGACGGCGGTGCACAGGGACATTTTACAATGCCTCCGCCAGATGAACAGCAACCAGTCCACACCTCCCTGTGTGCCAACAACATCTGGTGCCGAACAAACTGCAACTGCCACAGGGAGGGAGGAGGACTCTGGCGGAGAGTCCCCTGCACCGCAGCAGCCTGTACTTGAGGGCCCCCCCCAAGAAGAGGGGTCGTCCGAGGAGGGAAAAGTGAGAGGCCGATGGCCAAGCGCAACTCCCAGGAAGCCTGAACCTGTTCTGGATGTTCGCCTTTGTGCACAGACTGTTCACCCTGTTGACGGCAACACTACTCCCACACATTGCATGGGGAGTACAAGTTGGACCAATGTGTCAGACAACTGTGGCCCCGATACTGGGGATCCTGTCTACCCGGACTTTCAATTCACCTAGGAACTTGGGATTGCAAGATTTATGTACAGCACAACCCATCCTATGCACTATTAACACAAATGTATCACAATAAACACACTAATACACCATACTTGCCTCTGTCGTGATTCCAACGTGGGTGCTGTTATGGGGATGATGAACTGCAAAATTACACTGTGTATGCGAACTGCAACAGCAAGGACAACACAGGCATGTGAGTACAGGCAATGTGACACACATGAGGGAGACACACCACCAGGGCTACACAACACATACACACCTAGGCCATCTGACTCATTGCCTACACTGATGTTGCCAGGGAAGACGGTGCAATGCACAGACACCACACCCATTCCCAGTTGTAGTCAAGTAGCCCACAGGTGCAGTAAGCAAATGGCAGTCAAATGTGTGACCACAGACAACGCACATCACAAAGTGAAGCACAGGTTTATTACACAGTTGCAACATGCCGTAACCACTTCAGATGCAAGGTAACCCCACCTGGCAGCGGGCACACAGTCAACAACTGTAGACGGAAGGAAGTCCATGGGTGTGGCGCACATCACCTGTAGGGACACAACAGCTACCAGCCTGGATGTGCAATCACGTCGTCGGTGGACACAGTTGACCAAACGAATCTGAAAGTACCCTGTGAAGGACAGAAATGACACACAGTCAAAAGCAATGGAGTACAGGACAGAACAGCAAAACTCATGCACAATACATGTTACAAGATACCCACCCAGAACCAAGTTAGCATGTCAACACTGTTGGGGAGTACAGCCCACCTGTCACCACACATCGCAACACACATCCAGTCAAGTAGCCCATGGACACACTCCAACAGCACCAGAGCACCACCCACACATCATGCCAACTCACATCATTGACATGACACCTCAGGATACTCACATTCAGCTAAAGAAGTTGGTGATGAGCTGTGTGCGGACATCACCATCACCATCATCATCATCATCGTCACTGGCATCGTGGTCCAGGCCAGGATCCTCCACAGGTGGCGGATGTTGGTCATTGTCATCCTGGATGAGAGGCAACTCCTTCCGCACTGCCAGGTTGTGGAGCATGCAGCAGACGATGATAATCTTGCACACTTTCGCAGGGGCATATGGGAGGGACCCTCCGGTCTTGTCCAGGCAGCGGAAGCGGCTCTTCAGGAGACCAAAGGTCCGCTCAATCACTCTCCTGGTCCGACCATGTGCCTCATTGTAGCACATCTGGGCAGGTGTCACAGGGTTCCTGAGGGGTGTCAGCAACCACGGCATGTTGGGGTATCCCGAGTCACCTACGGACAGACAAGTGCACATTAGCTGACTTGGAAAAGTGGGCGGAATACTACAGATCAGATCACACACAATGGCACAAAGTCAGTACACACCGACAAGCCAGGCACGCTGGTTCTGCATCTGTGCCATCATCCTGGGGATGCGACTACTCCTTATCACAAAGGCATCGTGTGCTGAACCAGGGAAACGGGCACACACGTGTGTGATGGTCATGTCTGCAAGACACACCACCAGTGCATTGACCGAGTGGTAGTGCTTGCGGTTCCTGTAGGCCTGCTCCTGGGCCTGTGGTGGTACCAAAGCCACATGTGTCCCATCAATGGAGCCAATTACATGCGGCATCCTCCCCAGGGCATAAAAGTCACTCTTCACGTCAGTGAGTCGTCGCAGTCTAGGGAAATAGATGTACCGGTTCAGGAAGAGCAACATTGCCGCCAAAACATCGCGGAGCACACGGCTGAACATGGTCTGTGACATCCCACCAGCAGTCGCCACAGTATGTTGGAAGGTACCAGTGGCAAAGAAGTGTAGGGCTGCCATCACCTTCACCTTGGGGGTCAGCGCTGTAAGATACGGCCGGCCAGGCTGCAAATGTGGGGACAACTGCACTGCCAAATCCTCAATCAGCTGCCTGGTGAAGCGGTACCGTCGGATGCTGTCCCGTTCCACCATCGTTGCCAGGTCTGGGAATGGCCGATGGACAGCAGGAGCCCTGCAGTGCAGAGGAGAAGTAAGCAAGATTGTCAGTCACCCCACATATGCGGCATTGAACACACTCAAGATCCCAACATACATCATTATGAGGCACAACTACATGAAGTGTGCAGTACCGGAAGGACATGTATGGTACATACATGGCCAACATCTGTCAACACGGTCCAACAGGTGGCATCAATTTGTCCCAGGTTGGCCCATTGGATATCATGAGGCCGTGTCACAGTTCCCATCTCCTGCTGCCGTGTCACAATAACCCCCACAGTGACATGTGAGGACAGATGTGCCCCAGGCACCACAGCTCAACGACAGGTACATTCCCAGGGACCCTGTAATGCCACATGGACACTGGCATTACATGGAGTATCATGTATACACCACAGCAAAACAACCATGACCCCCACAGGTAGTGGCCCCACTTGCCACGGCAGGACAGACATGGACGTCTGTGACACACACGCACAACATCAGAGTCCATGCACACACAACGTGGATGTGGAGACTGTCTCCCATTGTGCACATGAAATCAGAGACATTGTAAACACTACATGCACAAAGACTGTGGAGGACCATCACTATTGTGCCACTGGGACACCCTGGCTCAAACATACCGTCCCACATGGGACTCACGGGGTATGTGACATGACATACACATACACCACTGTGAAATGTGACCATGGCACATGCACAGATATGAACAGTTGCACATCACAGTGGTCACGTACACGTAACACCCAGGATCCTGTCCCCATGAACACGTGCACAACCTGGGGGTGGCTGCCCACAGGTGACACCCACAGGACAACATGTACACCAACATACACACAATAGGAAATGCATCCTTACATGCCTTATGATAAAGTTTGGACAGGCTGTCGTGATGTAGGTGTGCCCCTCACTCCCTGGGAGCTATCTGTGGCTGGCATATGTCCATCTGAGACAGGCATGCTGACATATGCCAGTCACATGTACAGTGATGCGTTGTACCGCAATGGACCGATCGGTGCCTCCGGCCGGCCCATTGCATTCAATGTGTGCGGGTACGCGTTGTACCCCTGTGCGCGTTGTACCGCAATGGACCGATCGGTGCCTCGGGCCGGCCCATTGCATTCAATGTGTGCGGGTACGCGTTGTACCCCTGTGCGCGTTGAACTGCAATGGACCGATCGGTGCCTCCGGCCGGCCCATTGCATTCAATGTGTGCGGGTACGCGTTGTACCCCTGTGCGCGTTGTACCGCAATGGACCGATCGGTGCCTCCGGCCGGCCCATTGCATTCAATGTGTGCGGGTACGCGTTGTACCCCTGTGCGCGTTGAACTGCAATGGACCGATCGGTGCCTCCGGCCGGCCCATTGCATTCAATGTGTGCGGGTACGCGTTGTACCCCTGTGCGCGTTGAACTGCAATGGACCGATCGGTGCCTCCGGCCGGCCCATTGCATTCAATGTGTGCGGGTACGCGTTGTACCCCTGTGCGCGTTGAACTGCAATGGACCGATCGGTGCCTCCGGCCGGCCCATTGCATTCAATGTGTGCGGGTACGCGTTGTACCCCTGTTCGCGTTGAACTGCAATGGACCGATCGGTGCCTCCGGCCGGCCCATTGCATTCAATGTGTGCGGGTACGCGTTGTACCCCTGTGCGCGTTGTACCGCAATGGACCGATCGGTGCCTCCGGCCGGCCCATTGCATTCAATGTGTGCGGGTACGCGTTGTACCCCTGTGCGCGTTGTACCGCAATGGACCGATCGGTGCCTCCGGCCGGCCCATTGCATTCAATGTGTGCGGGTACGCGTTGTACCCCTGTGCGCGTTGAACTGCAATGGACATATCGGTGCCTCCGGCCGGCCCATTGCATTCAATGTGTGCGGGTACGCGTCGTCCCCCTGTGCGCGTTGTACCGCAATGGACCGATCGGTGCGCACCCATTGACAATGGGCTTGCCTGGCAACGGACGCGTTTTCGAATTTCGAACGAGTCGGTTGCTGGAAATTCAGTTGGTCACCCACAACAATGTTGCAAAATCATGTATGCCATGAAGTTGAGAATTGGAAGGATGCTGTGGGCGTGTTTTGGTGTTGCTATTCCATGGATTGGCCAGATTCAGAAGATGCAAACGACTTGGACCTATCACTTTGGACACAAGGGACAGTATCTGCCTCTCCAGCACATATATATTGCTGGCTGTTCCCCTGAGAGCTCACTTGCCTGCACTACATGCTCCAGGACGACATCTGCCACTGCACTGCTGCTGTCTCTGCCCCTCTGGACCCTGCAATGGCACGTACTGTGGAGAGAGCCCCAGCCTTCAGCCTTGAAGAGAACCAGGCCCTGCTGGACAGCCTACTTCCACAGTACAGTAAGCTGTATGGGACACCAGGGGAGCAGGTGAGTGTTCTGTGCACTGCCTTTCTGAATGTGCATTTTGTGTGACTAGCAAGGCTGAGAGTCTGCACGCCACTGGCTAGCAGGCTCACTGAGTAGTTGTCACCCCCCATAGTGTGTAGTGACTTGCACTGGACAGGTATGGTGCAGTGACAGTGCATTTGAACATGGTTTTACTTCCCATGCAATGATACCATGTAGTGACGTCTGGCAAACTGTCCATGGTCAGCTTTGCACTGCCTGTGTACATCATGTGCCCCTGTGATTGAGACATGTAAATGCAACTGTGTCATGCACGGATATGTTGCATGTGTGGAAATGGCCTTTTCACTTTGTCATCCTGACAGGTTAATGCCCATCGGAAGCAGGAAATCTGGAAGGACATCGTCCGGGCTGTCCGGTCCGTGGTGGTCTACAAGCGCCGGATCCGCAACTGCCAGAAGAGGTGGCAGGACCTTCGGGGCTGGACCCGGAGGATTGCACGGGTCCAGCTGAAGCTGTCGCCTCCTCGCAGGAGGGGCGGAACACGGACCCTGACCCCCCACATGCTCCAGATCCTGGCGGTGGTGTTTCCAGACCTGGATGGGCAGCTGAAGGCCAGACAGCAGCAAGGAGGGGTGAGTCAAAGACTGCACTGTGAACTCTGTATTACATGCTTTGTGCCCTCCTCTGGCCTGGTTCAACTGCCACAGTGCAGCAGTCATGTTGTCCAGGAGCCATGTCCCTCTATTGTGCACTGCCCACTGCTCATCTGATACCCAGGTGTGGCCCTTACATTCAGGGAATTGTGTCACTTGGGACTGTGTCCTTGCAGTTTGCTTCACTAAAGGTGGGGGACAGCATCTGTTTCCCTAACTCTGTTGTGGGCATCATGGGTGGGTCCATTGTTCACACAACGCCTGGGTTTGGACATGTGATCTGCGTGTTGCTTTGATATGCGGTCCACTTGCTGAGCTGAGCCACCACATGTGCCTGGGGTATGTGGCACACGCCCATGCAGCGGGTGGGAACAATGTTTGGGCCCCAGGAGTGTGCAGATTACGTGTGTCACACATACATAGCCAGCTATCCACTGTCCAGGGCACATCCCTCATTCATGTGGAGCAGGACAGTCATGCCTACTCCAGGCCATGCAATGCACTCTGTACTCCCACTCCCGTGTATCAGCTGACACATTGTGCACAGTGATTTGACCCCTCAGGTGTCTGCCTCTGTGTCAGTGTGCTGTGGATTAGTTGCCAGGACTGCTGGGGTGTTTCTTGGTAGGGGCTCAGCATGCCCCTGGAGATGTGACCATAGGAGACGATACTTGTGTGTCACATAGGTGTTTGATCAGCTGCCCGTGCAGACTGGGGTATGCGAATGTGAAGTTCAGGCAGCTGTTCCCCATTCACAGCAAATTGTGAGGGGCTCAGGTTCAGAGGGTAGTGTCACAGGTCTCCCATATGTCCAATAGGTGTGACCTGGACAGATGAGGGTTGAGATGATGTGTTGTGTGGGGGATGTACATGTGCACTTGTGCAGCTCCAGGACTTGCATTCCCCATGACCTACTATTGTGACACAGTGCATAGTGTTGTTGTCTGGCTGCCAAGTCATACATCACTGAGACAGTGATGTATGACTTAGCAGTCATGCCTCTGCCATGGCATGTGTCAACTTATTTGTGGTCCTGCAGGGGAGTGACATGTGCTACATGCACACCATAGTGGCGCTGGCTATCAGGACATGGGTGCATCATGGTGTCTGTCGCTGGTATGCATCACATGCATTTCCTATTTGACTCTGGGCATCCCTTTCATCCGGAAACCTATACTGACTCAGTGGCAAGAGCTGTGATGTGTCCACACCGTGTCCTCTGCACTGTCCAACTACTGTGTACTTGGTGCATGTGTCCACACTGGGGTGTTGCAATCCAACAGACACCAGACAGATGGCTGCAAGGCCATGTGGGATGTGAGTGCCATGCTTGGCATCAGACTGACAATTGGCTTCTCCTGTTCAGTTAGGGCACTTTTAGCAATGTACAACTAATGATGCCAGGGCTTGCTCTGTGATGTGCTGTGCTCACAGTGGTGTGTGCGTTTGGTGCAGGTGACTGATGTCTGTCTGTTTCCCCATTGTTTGCAGATACATCCACGGCCACGGAAGGGGACAGCTCCACGGACCAGGAGGAGCCAGAGAGCCAGACTGGGTCAGCAGCCGAGGAGTGGTCGGAGGGACCCAGTGGCACGGAGGGCGAGGGGAGCCACACTGAGGAGTCCTCAGCACCATCCACCTCAGCTGAGGACCAGAGCAACTCGGAGGATGACTCCCTTGTGGAGGCGGGTGTCAGCAGCCACCACACCCCAGCTAGTGTTGCTGTCCCCGCCACCACCAGCACCACCACCGCCCTCCCATTGGCTCCCATTCCCAAGGTCCGTGGAGGCTCCCATGTTCGGGAGCGTGTCTCCTTTGGCCCAGGCACCGCACCCCCTGCCCCTGTGTCCCCTGCTGCCCTGAGTGAGGAGTCTGTGTACCTCCTTCGCCAGCTCCATGTAGGGCAGACAGCCATGCTGAGTGTCCTCCATGCGCACACCGCACTGTTGACTCAGCTGGTGTCGTTCATGGAGGGCATCTCATCGGGCATGTCTGACGTACAGAGGGGCAACAGGTCCATGGACTCCTCCCTGACGGCAGCAGTGTCCCTCCTCAGACAGTCCCTCACCCCTCCTGCCTCTGCTCCATCCACACTCCCCAGCACCTTGCCCGTCCCAAGCACACACACACCGGCACAGGCACACACCAGCACACACACATCCAGCACACAGACACACACGCCACAAACTAAACGCACACGCACGCACAGTCAGGGGACTGAAACCAGACTCACAGGGGATGGGGCCCTGGTACACACACACGCATCCACGGGCACTGCACAGTCCTCAGTTGCCTCTCCCTCCAAAGCACCCTCCCTTGCCTCACCTGCAACCCCAAAGACCCAGCGCCTCTTCCTCAGTGACCTCGGCCTCTTCCCCTCCGATCCAGCTGCCCCAGCATCCAGGGGGAAGAGGAAGCCCCCCACACGGAGCAGAGTGCCCCTCGCCCCCGGACACCCTCCCCCAGGCGCAGACAGACTGAGGCCCCCACCCGCAAGTCCCCCCGGAGTGCTAAGAGCAAGACCCCGCCACCGCCATGCAGCTCAAGCACCAGGTCTCCTTCCTCCATCCCTCAGGCCCCCACTCCACAGGTGCCCCCACCACACCCTGCCCCAGGTTCCCCCACCCACAGATATACCATCCCCAAGAGGCTCCGGCCTTCTCCCCCTGCCACTTGCTCTCCCGGCACCACACCCCCCGCTGCGCTTGTCTGTGCCACTGATGTGGTGAGGGTGTCCTCCCCCTCTGTCCAGCCCACCTTGCCTGTTCCCCATTCTACTCCCCTGGTGGTAGGCACTGCAGTGGAGTCCACTACCACCCTGTCTGACTTGGGCACTGCAGAGGCGGACCTGTCCACTCCATCTGCAGGGTCCACTGCAGTCGTGCCGGCACCCACAACATCTGAGCCATGCCCCCCAGTTGTGCCGGCACACACCATGTCAGACACCTCCACTGCAGTTGTCAGTGGCTCTTCAGCACCCACCACCCCTTCCCTGCTTCCTCCTGGTGAGCCCTGATCCTGTCCCTGCGGTGCCTGGCCTACCCCCCCGGTTGCCCCTCCTAGTGGATTGTCCCTGGTTTTGTGCAGGCATGTGTAGGGTGGCATCTGCCACTGTCACCCACTTGTGACTTTGTTGATGGACTGGCCATTGGCCTTTGTTTATGTTCTACCGGACTTCTACTTTTAATGCCACATATGCTGAATAAAGCAACTTTCTGTTCTCTAGTGCTTTTGCTTCTGATGTACATGATGTTGATGATGCTAACAATGCCCTTGCTGCAGTGATGGTGATATTTGGTCTCATGATAATGAAGTGTTACTGTGCAGGAACCCATGTGGTCCAGGGGGAATGTGTCCTATCCTGTGGTGTATCCATGTCATCCATAGCAGCATTTGAGGGTGTCATGTGTTCAGTATTTGGCAATGAGATTTCCTACTTAGATTGGCAACTTCACATCTGTGGCTTCCACCCCTGCACATCTGTTGTGCCTGCCATTGTTCTATTCGTCTACTTCCCTGACCGTGTGGCCATCTCCAGTGAACATGCAGGTTTGGGCATCAATGGGGAAGGACTCATCTGTGTTGTCAGTGCAACATTGCTATACAAGTGTGTTGGATCTGTGCTGATGATTCCGTTGGCACTTCCATGACCAGGCTGATGGGACGGGAGCCCTCATTTGGTGCTAATTGTTCATTGTGTGTCCCATTGCTGCCATGGTATGGTATCTGTTCGCCTCACATCTGCAGTCTCCACAGGGTATCTGCATGTGTGTGCCCATTGGTGCAAATATGTGGGTCTGCATTCGGATGGTCACTTCTGTCATTGTGTCATTGATGATTGTTGACGGTGTCAGACCCCATGGGTGTTGTTTGTCTGCACATGGCCAAAGTTATGTCTTATTTGCACTGCAGGATTTGGCTCCCCCAATTTATGTTGCAATGGGACACATACACTACTTTGCCACTGATGTGTTTGTTGTTCTTGCAGGAATCATCCATGCAGTTTGGCAGTTGCACCTCTTACTTTGTCAACACTTACCTTTTGGTCACTGTGATGATGGGGGTTTGGACCCCATTGCCACAATGTTCAAAATGTGCTGCAGCTATGGACCCCACACTTGCCTTTTGGTCACTGTGATGATGGGTGTTTGGACCCCATTGCCACAATGTTCAAAATGTGCTGCAGCTATGGACCCCACACTTGCCTTTTGGTCACTGTGATGATGGGTGTTTGGACCCCATTGCCACAATGTTCAAAATGTGCTGCAGCTATAGACCCCACACTTACCTTTTGGTCACTGTGATGATGGGTGTTTGGACCCCATTGCCACAATGTTCAAAATGTGCTGCAGCTATGGACCCCACACTTACCTTTTGGTCACTGTGATGATGGGTGTTTGGACCCCATTGCCACAATGTTCAAAATGTGCTGCAGCTATGGACCCCACACTTGCCTTTTGGTCACTGTGATGATGGGTGTTTGGACCCCATTGCCACAATGTTCAAAATGTGCTGCAGCTATGGACCCCACACTTGCCTTTTGGTCACTGTGATGATGGGGGTTTGGACCCCATTGCCACAATGGTCATGGCCTGCTTGCGTTGTGTGTGCCACACACATATTTGTGTGGCACATGTGCTAGGGGGTCACATTGTATGTTCGAAGTCATGTTCGGTGTTGTAGGCATTTGACACAGTCTACACCCGCTTGTCATGGTGTTGGGGGGATGTCTTCTTCTTGCATTCCCTAGGTTGTGGTGTGCTGGTTGTGTCATGCATTGTCCATCCTATGGGTGGCGGTGGTAGTGGTGGTAGGCATCCAGCCCCCCCTGGGTGAGGGTGATAGTAGTGGTAGGCATCCTGCCCCCCCTGGGTGAGGGTGGTAATAGTGGTAGGCATCCTGCCCCCCCTGGCTAAGGGTGGTAGTATTGGTAGGCATCCTGCCCCCCCTGGGTGAGGGTGGTAGTAGTGGTAGGCATCATGCCCCCCCTGGGTGAGGGTGGTACTAGTGGTAGGCATCCTGTGTAATTGATAAATGTTGACAATGTCAGACCCCATGGGTGTTGTTTGTCTGCACATGGCCAAAGTTATGTCTTATTTGCACTGCAGGATTTGGCTCCCCCAATTTATGTTGCAATGGGACACATACACTACTTTGCCACTGATGTGTTTGTTGTTCTGTGACCAGGAATCATCCATGCAGTTTGGCAGTTGCACCTCTTACTTTGTCAACACTTACCTTTTGGTCACTGTGATGATGGGGGTTTGGACCCCATTGCCACAATGTTCAAAATGTGCTGCAGCTATGGACCCCACACTTGCCTTTTGGTCACTGTGATGATGGGTGTTTGGACCCCATTGCCACAATGTTCAAAATGTGCTGCAGCTATGGACCCCACACTTGCCTTTTGGTCACTGTGATGATGGGTGTTTGGACCCCATTGCCACAATGTTCAAAATGTGCTGCAGCTATGGACCCCACACTTACCTTTTGGTCACTGTGATGATGGGTGTTTGGACCCCATTGCCACAATGTTCAAAATGTGCTGCAGCTATGGACCCCACACTTACCTTTTGGTCACTGTGATGATGGGTGTTTGGACCCCATTGCCACAATGTTCAAAAAGTGCTGCAGCTATGGACCCCACACTTGCCTTTTGGTCACTGTGATGATGGGTGTTTGGACCCCATTGCCACAATGTTCAAAATGTGCTGCAGCTATGGACCCCACACTTGCCTTTTGCTCACTGTGATGATGGGGGTTTGGACCCCATTGCCACAATGTTCAAAATGTGCTGCAGCTATGGACCCCACACTTACCTTTTGGTCACTGTGATGATGGGTGTTTGGACCCCATTGCCACAATGTTCAAAATGTGCTGCAGCTATGGACCCCACACTTGCCTTTTGGTCACTGTGATGATGGGGGTTTGGACCCCATTGCCACAATGTTCAAAATGTGCTGCAGCTATGGACCCCACACTTGCCTTTTGGTCACTGTGATGATGGGGGTTTGGACCCCATTGCCACAATGGTCATGGCCTGCTTGCGTTGTGTGTGCCACACACATATTTGTGTGGCACATGTGCTAGGGGGTCACATTGTATTTTCGAAGTCATGTTCGGTGTTGTAGGCATTTGACACAGTCTACACACGCTTGTCATGGTGTTGGGGGGATGTCTTCTTCTTGCATTCCCTAGGTTGTGGTGTGCTGGTTGTGTCATGCATTGTCCATCCTATGGGTGGGGGTGGTAGTGGTGGTAGGCATCCAGCCCCCCCTGGGTGAGGGTGGTAGTAGTGGTAGGCATCCTGCCCCCCCTGGGTGAGGGTGGTAATAGTGGTAGGCATCCTGCCCCCCCTGGGTGAGGGTGGTACTAGTGGTAGGCATCCTGCCCCCCCTGGGTGAGGGTGGTAGCAGTGGTAGGCATCCTGCCCCCCTGGCTAAGGGTGGTAGTAGTGGTAGGCATCCTGCCCCCCTGGGTGAGGGTGGTAGTAGTGGTAGGCATCCTGCCCCCTGGCTAAGGGTGGTAGTAGTGGTAGGCATCCTGCCCCCCTGGCTGAGGGTGGTAGTGGTGGTAGGCATCCTGCCCCCCTGGGTGAGGGTGGTAGTAGTGGTGGGCATCCTGCCCACCCTGGGTGAGGGTGGTAGTAGTGGTAGGCATCCTGCCCCCCTGGCTAAGGGTGGTAGTAGTGGTAGGCATCCTGCCCCCCTGGCTGAGGGTGGTAGTGGTGGTAGGCATCCTGCCCCCCTGGGTGAGGGTGGTAGTAGTGGTGGGCTGCCTGCCCCCTGGCTAAGGGTGGTAGTAGTGGTAGGCATCCTGCCCCCCTGGGTGAGGGTGGTACTAGTGGTAGGCATCCAGCCCACCCTGGGTGAGGGTGGTAGTAGTGGTAGGCATCCTGCCCCCCTGGGTGAGGGTGGTACTAGTGGTAGGCATCCAGCCCACCCTGGGTGAGGGTGGTAGTAGTGGTAGGCATCCTGCCCCCCCTGGCTGAGGGTGGTAGTAGTGGTAGGCATCCAGCCCCCCCAGGGTAAGGGTGGTAGTGGTGGTGGGCATCCGGCCCACCCTGGGTGAGGTGGTAGTAGTGGTAGGCATCCTGCCCCCCTGGCTAAGGGTGGTAGTAGTGGTAGGCATCCTGCCCCCCTGGCTGAGGGTGGTAGTGGTGGTAGGCATCCTGCCCCCCTGGGTGAGGGTGGTAGTAGTGGTGGGCATCCTGCCCCCCTGGCTAAGGGTGGTAGTACTGGTAGGCATCCTGCCCCCCTGGGTGAGGGTGGTACTAGTGGTAGGCATCCAGCCCACCCTGGGTGAGGGTGGTAGTAGTGGTAGGCATCCTGCCCCCCTGGGTGAGGGTGGTACTAGTGGTAGGCATCCAGCCCACCCTGGGTGAGGGTGGTAGTAGTGGTAGGCATCCTGCCCCCCTGGCTGAGGGTGGTAGTAGTGGTAGGCATCCAGCCCCCCTGGGTAAGGGTGGTAGTGGTGGTAGGCATCCTGCCCCCCTGGGTAGGGGTGGTGGTGCGCATTCAGGCCCCTGTGTGCATATGTGGCATTGGTGATGGGCATCCCGCCCCTATGGTGCTGCTGTTGCTGGTGTAAGTATATTCTGCATCCCTGTGTGTGTGTGTGATGTGTCGTGTACGTGTTGTATGTGTTTTGTGGTTGGTGTCTGGCTTACCTTCTGCGCCGTACGCGTCCGTGCCTGTTCCGGTAGTATATGTAGAATATTGGTATGATCGGGACGAAGGGATTCATGGTTGGTTCGTGTCGTTCGTCCTTCTCGTTGCTTCGCGTCGTCCTCGTCGCTTCGCCTCGTCCTCGTCGCTTCGCCTCGTCCTCGTCGCTTCGCGTCGTCCTCGTCGCTGCCGTGTTCGTCTCGGAGCCGTGGATCGTGTTGTGGCGCGAATCGGAGCTTATGTGCGCCTCTCCCGGATGCTTTGACGTGCCGTGCGTAGCGACGGGTTCGGCGCGTACGGAAAGCGCATCGTACTTGTCCGGCCGGACGGGGCTGCATTTTTCCTTCCGTGCGACTCGATTCGGCATTTCCGGATTCGCCTCGGTCGGAGAACAGGACCTGGATTGGGTGAGTACGGCTCGGCCGGATTCTTTGCTGTTGTGCGCATCGTACTTGCTCGTTCGGTGTGCTGTACGGATCGGTCGGGAAACAGGCTTTCGCATGGCTTTTTTCCCGACCGAATGGTATTGGGTGCGCCTCCGACCGAGATCGGAATCGGCCCCTGTGTCTTTGGATTTATTTGTTGAATTCAAGATTTTATTAGAGAAATAAGTGGCCTTGGTTTGTAGGATAGAGTTTTTGTACTGTTTGAGTTGAGCTTGGTAAATATCTTTTTTATCTGGAGAGCAATTCCATCTCCAGATACGTTCAGCGTGGCGGAAAGTTAATTTTGTAAGTTTTAGGTCTTCTGAGAACCATCTCTGAGCATTGCCGTTTTGACTTTCCTGAGAGGGGCATGGATATCACTGGCGGCCACTATCCATGATTTAATATTTTCTACATGTTGGTTGACCAGAGACTGTTCAATAGGCACCGTATTTGCCAGCAGATTACAGAAGGCATTAATATTGGTACGATTCCAGTTCCTCGCCATTAGGCCTGCCTTAACTTGGGATTTGACTATATTCAGATTAGTAAGGGAGAACTTTATTTAAGATTGATCGGACCAGGTGCATGTAGAAACCGTCAGAGTAGATACTGTGAGATTGGAAGTCCAGACTTGGTCAACAATATGTCCTTTTATGTGAGTGGCAGATGTCACATGTTGAACGCAGTTCAATCCGTTAAGTAAGTCAGTCAGTTCTTACTAGGGTGGGACGAGGTGGCCTATGATGAAGCATGTCACATTACGTGAGTGAGCCCATCTCTTCCAATTCTTTGAATTGCCAGGTATAGCCGGAGACACACCAGCATTATCCATATAGGATCACTAAAGTAGCATCTAATAGTTTTCCCCAGATGCGCTTATCATAGGGACACAACACCATTTTTGTGTTTTATAGTGCCCAAAGCACTACCCTCATAGTGGTGGAAGGTTACTGCCTTAACCAAGAGTTAAGTAGCACGGGCGCAGTGGTGGCAGCATTGCGCCTAGAAATCAGTAGGAGTGAACAGGTCCTTTTTAACCTAAGTCACTGTAGTGAGGCTTACATGCTCAATCACTTTTTAAAGCTCCACTGCTGTCTACTTAACCGCCCCTTGTACTACATTGGTTAGTTGTGAATAGCTGTGCAGTGCAGGAATTGTGACTCTGCGCTGGTTGTATGTGTGCTGGGGAAGGGTACTGTACATGGTTAGAGCAGTACTGTGCAGCGGCTGCGTGGTGAGTGCATGTATGGGGTGTATGTGTAACTGTGAGGACAGCAGTACATGAATGACATGGTGCTATGCAGTACAGGCATGGTGAGTGCATGTACTGGGTATATGTGTACCTGCACAGAGTGCAATACATGAAGGGTCTAGTGTGCAGCACGTACATGGTGAATGCGAATATGAAAACTGGCTGTATGTGTGCCTGAAAGGGGCACAATATAGAAAGGCTAGAGTACTGAGCAGTGTGGAGAGAGTAAAAGTTTTTGCTGAATGTATGTGTGTCTAGGGTGACATAATACATAGAGGTAACGGTGCTGGACAGTGTGTGTGTGCTGTGTACATTCACTGAGTGCAAGTGTGCTTGTAATGGTTCATTACATGGAGGACACTGGGTTCCATTTTGCAAACCCCAAACTGCAATGGAGCACCGGTCGGAAGAAAGAAGTGGATTGGGCCGGTTGTCTGTTACCCTTTGAACTTAGAAGAAATTTTACAGAAAAATGTCTGAGAAGATAAGGTTCAGCAGGGCAAGGCAGCTGGTGTCCGAGGAGGAGGCGTCATCATCGGGGAAACCCGGGCCAAAGTTGTAGTGAAGAATTCTTTGTTCAGACTATGGGGCTGATTACGATGTCGGGCGGAAAGCTTTCTCATGATAGTCGGAATCTCCTCGACCGTGTCGGAGCCCTTCCGACTGACTCGGTCGGTTTACATTCCACCCGTCCAATTACGATGTTCGCTGTCAGAAAATAAACTGCGTGGTCATTCCGAATTGGTTCTGACCGACTCTTGGAGTATTCGTATCGGTCGGTACTGCATCGTACACCCCTACGGACAGCGTTTCCATCCTCGGGATTACGATGTTGATTTCAAACAGCCTTTCCGTGTCGGCCTGTCCAACACTAAATGGCTGTCGGAAAGTGACTTTGGGGGCCCCTAGCAGGGCCCCCTTCATCCTGCGGCCTACAGTTGTTGGCCGAGGGGGTACGTAAGGTATTCCAGTGTAAAACCCTGCACTGTGTGGTAGGCACCGATGGGTGCCCCCAACAGGGTGCCGGGTTTTACACACACACCCCATTTTCCTATAGGAACCTGTGTTACGGCCGGTTGTCCGGTGTAACACGCGCTCCAATAGGAAACAATGGGAATCTGACAGAACAGTGTATGATCGCTTCGTAATGTGGCGAATGGAACCGTTGACCGCGATTCGGTCGGTCCCGATTCCGAGTCAGTGTCGGGCAGAGGCTTTCCGCCCAACATCGTAATCGGCCCCTTAGTCTCTTTTTTGGAAGTCATAGATCTCCAGAGGGATGAAGCTAGAGGCTGTAGCCGATGAGGGCTCCATGAGGCTGAATAGCCTTTCTCCGAGGAGCCGCCGAATAGGATTTAAGGCTGCAGAGAAGAACGTAGCAGGAGCTACCGTGAAATCAGGCCGACCGGCGGTCCACGTTGGATGGATCAACGAGCAGGTTGGTCTTGGTCTCCTCTCAGTTCTCAGAGCACTCTGTGGTCCAAAAATGTCTAAGTCCCAAGTTTTAGATTTGGACTATCTGGGCACCTTTAGTACCAATTTCAACGGTCTAGGACTGGAGGGGCACTACTTGGAGGTCAGGACTCACTCAGGGAGGGTCTAGGTGCGTGTTCTAGATGGCTGGAGTCTTTCCTGTCCCTGAAGCCCTGATCAGGAGTCCAGCCAGCCAACCCTTGGAGTCACTCTGATAATCCTGGGTAAAGGAGAAGTATAGGATACAGAAGCAGGGCAGATTTCTGGGGACTCAGGGCAGGCTTCATGCAACAAATCAATCCTTGTTGGTGCAACAAAGCAGTTCTCTGAGAGTCCTTCTGCAGGTCCAGTGAGTGAATTGAAGAAGTAGGTCTGAGGGTCCTATTTTTACATCTGGTGCCTCCTTTGAAGTAAGAGATGTTTCTAGAGATTCCCCTTTCAAAACTGCTTGTAATTTCCTGCCTCCCTGTGACTTAAAATGCAACTTTACCATTACAGAGGATTTTAAATTACAACTTCCCAGACACCAAACATGACTTTCCTACCCCCTCCTGCTGTCAAAAGTTAGCACTTATTAAATATAATAATGTAACCCATAGGAGAGGTAGGCCTCACAGTAGTGAAAAATGAATGTGTGAGTTTCTCACTACCAGGACATGTAAAACTTAAAAGTACATGTCCAGCTTATTAATTACAACTATAATGCACTCTGCCCTATGGGCTGTTTAGGGCCTAGCTTAGTGATGACTTACATGCAATAAATTGGAAACTTAAGGGTTAGCCAGGGGGTTATTTTGCCAAGTTGAATTGGCAGTTTTAAATTATTTACAGCCTGCAATTGCAGGACTGAGACATGTTTTAATGGGCTTCCTAAGTGAGTGGCACAATATGTGCTGCAGGCTCACCAGTAGCATTTAATTTACCAGCCCTGGTTACATGGTATGCCACTTTACTAGGGGCTTATAAATACATTTAATATGTCAATCAGGTGTAAGCCAATCTTACCATGTTTTAGGGAGTGAGCACAAACTTCTTTTGCACAAGTAGAGTTATAAATAAAACGCTTCTCTGTATTATAAAAATAAGGACCCGATTAGGATGGTGGTGGAACTGCCACCGACAGTCCATCGTTGGCGGTCCCACTGCCATCAGACCCATCACATCCGCCCGCCATATTTCAATGGCGGGCGGATGTGTGACGATCGGAAAGACCGACCGCCATGCATCCGACGGGCTCCTTGAGCCTGCCGGTGCGCGGAGGGGCTCGTAGTCCCGAAAATAGTGGCGGTGCCTGCCAAGCACCGCCATAGGGATTGCGATGTCCCTTTCTGCCTGATTGTTCATGGTAGTTAACTCGCAATGAACAGACAGGCGGAAAGGGACTTTGGGTGCCCGTAGCGGGCCCCTTTCCCCCTGGCTCTAAGCTGTGGGCAATGGTGGGCACCTATGGTGCCCCCCTACATATCCCTCCACCATATGGCAGGCACTGCAAGGTGCCTGCCACATAGTGCAGAGATATGTAAAGTGTCCCATTTTTGCCTTGTGGCGGGTGCTGCAGTCAGCAGCACCCGCCTCAATGCAAAATATAGGCATTGCGACCGCCGTGGTGGCAGTCGCATCGTAATGCCTTGTGCGGGACCGCCAACAGCCTGTCGGTCGGTCCCGTCTACGATAGGGTGGCGGGCGGGTGAAAGTCTGCCCACCATTCTAATCAGGCCTTAAGTATTTAATTGGACATTGATTTATTGCTACTGCTGCGTGCTGTTTTAGTTGTGTGTTTTGTTCTCTAATCTGTATACACACCTCTCCCCGATGGAGCCTTAGACTGCTCGCTCATTTCTACCACTGAGAGTCAAGTGCTGAAGTGGTACTTGGCCCAGTTGCTCAGGGTCCATAGTAGGTTGGGTTTTGGGGCATCAGGAGTAAAAGTCCTCAACACCCATGTCGTGTAGTTCCTATAGTACCCATGCAGGACCTGCGCGTTTGGATAACATAAACTGTGGGCTTGGTGTTAGACTGACTCTGTACACCCCCACTGCGTATGTTAGCCGGATTTGCATTAGCTAGCTCACAGTGCCACTAGAATCTCCTCTTATCGGGGAGAAATTAGTTTCTGGCAACCTTAGATCATGACAACCCTGATCCCTCAGAATCGTGGAAACAATGTACTACTTTTCGCTCAGTCACTCGTGCTTACTTATTCGGTTTGTCTCAGAGAGTTACACAGAATAAACAGTCTGGGCGTTTCAATAAGTATTTATTGAACAGTTGTTATTCTAGTGTAAAATATATGTGCTGCAGCAACCAGCAGACAATAGCCGAGATATATTATCAGCAGTACGATAAAAGTGAAGGGATAGTACAGTTCTACCATATTGCAATAATCATGAATACATACATGAATATAAAAAGCATTATGAAAAGTGCGCATACTCCTACGATGCCTAACTAGATGTACCTAAGTGTACCTAGCATGTGTGTAGGTCTAAAAGCCCAGGAGCCAAGAATCCTTCTAGGATTTAGTCGAACCCCCATACCTGAATAGAGAGAGTGTGGGACCCCATCCTGGTCTCAAGTTGGACACCCCGCAAGGGCTGTGTTAGACCGCTGTCAGCTGGAGCGACTGCATGCAGGAGCATCAGCGTCTCTGGTCAGTGTGTCAGCATGGAAATCTCGGTTCCCTCTGTCTTACCGGGGCAAGATGTGGTGAATTTATACCCTAAAGTATCTCATCCCTCAGTATGGTTTGTATTGTTCTTTGTTAGACATGAGGAAGACATAATAAACATTATATTTTCTACATAACTGTTTTCCTACTTTTCTGGGGGAATCTTTTGTTTGTATGGCTATGTCTTAATTTATCAGTGACTTCGAGCGCTCCTTAAACTTTTTTCAGGCAGCTTGGGTTTTTCAGATTGTATTAGACATGAGGAAGACGTCAGGGGTGAACTTTGTACATATATTTTATGCGGGAGATGTAGCTGGTGAATGCTCATGCATAATTTATGAGTACATTGTAGGCCTGTGTTCGGGAAAAACCCTGCAGTGTTCTAACCACAGACTAGATAACGTTCAACCCTCAGAGATCGTTGTGTACTGTAGGGAACTAATGTAGGTGAAAGATCATACCTATATTAGGGCATAGAAGATCATGACCATAATAGGGCATAGACGACTATGACCAAAATAGGGCATATACGAGTATGACCATAATAGGGCATATGCGAATATGACCATATACGGCATATATGAATGCGTCTATATTAGGGCCTCGATACGAAACATAACACCCACTCCACTTTCGAATTGGATGACAATGACCATACTTAAAATCTGGACAATTTAAAAATTCTCTTAAAAACAGCTAAAAACATGGTTTTAAAAAAAACATTTAAAAATGATTAAAAATGTTAAAAGTCAGCTATTCTTTTGTTGCCACTTAAAAAAGTCAATTCTGTCTCACTTATAAAGTTGCATCACTACAAGCAGAAGAAGGCCATTCTTTCTCAAGTGAAAGTGTCAATTTAGGAAGTGTTCCAAAGTTAGTTCGTTTATTTATGAAACGAAGTGAAGAAGCCAAATTCTTTCCCAGGACGCGATGAACCAATTCCAGATTAAATGTCCTGGCTGGGAGATACAGCATTATCGGTGTTAGCTACTGCAGACAACAAATCCAACGCCTCACAGAGAACGTCATTCGCACATAGATGGAATTCAGCACTGCCAACAGTCGGTACTGCGGCAGCTTGTGCGGCAGTTGGTAACGGAGTGCCTGTGGAGGAGCACCCTAACCCAGCAGGAGCAAACGGCACCTGTGGATTCTCAAGGAATGCATTCATAAGAATTGGAAGACGCTGGGGACAACGCAGAGCATGGGCCTTTAGGGGGTCCCACAGAGCATCCATGTCCGGAGGCGTATATGATGGAAACGTTAGACAGAGATTCAACGTGCATTCTTCTCCGCAAAACAGGCATCGAAGAACAGGTAAGATGCAGTCCACCCAGACTGGTCTAAACGATAGAAACCAAGAGGCCTTCAGTTCTCTTAGGCAAAATATTCCCAGAAGCTGTACCATGCGTTCACGGTACTTCCGCTCCATGAGTACGTTCACCATTTCTTTGGAAATTGGGCCGTCCATTGCGTATCAGTAAGATTACAATCAGGACTCCTGCAATTAGGAACAGGATAAGCGGGAGACCTCCAAACACGCTTCCCAATACGGAGTGTATAAAATTTGGGATTACTCCGAGGACTGTCTGAAAGGTGCTTAATAGTCCTGACCCTATGGTCTTAAATAGGTGTACAATACCGCTCGTATCAGACATGTTAAAGATACGACCCACCATTTCTGCGAAATGAAAGGGGCAGTTTGTACATAAAAGCGCCTGTATCTCAGTCGAGGTCCTGGCAACTTGAAGTTCAAAGGTTTCTCGAGCGGAGGTTAAGGGCATGGGTTGCTGTAAAAGCTTGGCTTTCAGTCTGCTCAAAGTATCAAACTGTATAAAGGAAACATTCAATGAAGGCCATAACAGTGCCTCCCTGACTGTGTTCAGTGGCGGAAACAATACTTGCATACAGCAAGTAACCCTGGAGTTAACAGGGACCAGATAGGCGATGCCCGGAAGCATCCCACAGCAACCTTGATCATTTAGCATCAAGTAACTCCCATTCGAGAGCAGCTGGAAAACCGGCTTGATCATGGCAGCTGGGGTCCCTGACATGTGACAAGATAGATTCGCTACCGAACCACTACATGCTCCGTGCAGAGGAATATCCTGATACATGAGAGAACCGCTTAAAGCGTTCTTGCAGTTTGTACCACTCAGATCCCCATTCTCGGCATCGGTATCTATATGGTAGCTCCCAAGTTTCCCTAATGTAACCCTTACCCATTTTTTCATATTTGTCTACCTGCCTTTGCTCAAGGCAATATTGAAACTGAAACGTAGTGACCGGCAGAGTGATTTGGCCATGAATTAGCCATTCAGTTGATGGTAGTTCGGCTACAGTGAATGGTAACCTTTCCAGTTTCTCAATATGCAGCATTGTATATTTGGCTCCCCTTTCTGCCATTTCTGTCTGTTTATCAGTTAGACTGTATTCTGAAAACAGAGAAGTGGTGTTTATGAAACGCCAGGGCACGTAGCCTGTCCGCAAAGATTGCAGCGTCCAGCTTAGCATTATAATAGAATGTAACTGAGATTGCCCGTGTTGTAACAAGGCCAGATCTTGTTCTAATATGTCGATTGCCGAAGAGACCATGTTGCCTAAGGAGTAAATCCTGGAGGTCAAAGTTGTTAACCCATTATCCACTACAGCTAATGCCTTCTCTAGGTTAATACGGTCTATTTCCTGTATTCTTTCTGCAGCCTCCTGTTGGGATAGTTTCCAGTTTTCATTATAATAGGCATAAATGCCAGCATATATGAAACGTTTCTGACGTGTTTTCCTTGGGCCTGACAAGAAATCCCTAAGGTCCACATCAGGTGTGAGTAAGGTCAAGTGATGTTTTACTTCTGTGAGTGTTGTGGTCTCTAGCCAATCAATGCACAACTTCCCAACACTATAGGATGTCACTACCCCTGGGTGTTGTCTTTGTACGTAGCGTGTATCTGGCCTACTGATACTAAACCCCTCGGTTATACCTAGGAATCTCTGTTGACATGTGTTTGTGTCAATGGGCCAAATCAGCCATTCTGTCCAATTGGGATCTGACATGTTGTACTGGAGAATGTCATCTAATCCTACCCCATGTGTAGTTGCATTCTGCCCCCCACCCATCTGTGATGGTGCTGGAAACCCCCGTGTGTTCATTTCCTTATTCTTGGCTAGTCCAAGACAGGATGTCTGTTGCACAGTTTCATTTAGCAATATCATCTGCTGTGGAATGAGGCATGCTCTAAAAAGCGCTTCTGTTCCCTGGACCTGCCAGTCCCTAGAACCCCAGATTGATTTTAAATCTATAGTGTCCTTCCATAGGTCGAAACCTTGTGTAGACAACTGGGCCATAAAGGAAGCAGAGTAAATCTGTTTGCTTTTTGTACCTTCTCTCCCTTGCTAACTGTGGAATTAGGTATGGTGTCATTGTCTAGGGTAGATTTATGAATTGTTGTATCCAAAAATATTAATATGTGGTTATTTCAGGCTGTTTCACATCAGATGTCAAGTGGAAATTTTGATTGATATTCAACATATCTTACAGACACCAATCTCCAAGTTATCCTGGTGCTTTCTGGTGAAAAAACCACAGTGCCGGAACATTGAAGAATCATGGGTGCTGATTGGATACCATGCAACACACACTGCAATGACATCATTCATCATTACATACCAGGTGTATATTTATAGAATGATTGTAAGAAACTGAGTTACTGATTGAGGGGTAACTCCCGACTCAAGCAGCAACCACAATCCTTGTCAGGGTGAACTCACAAGCAAACACTAAATTAACCTGTTCTCAACCCTCGGGTAGTTTGGCACAGAACAGTCAGACTTTACTCCCAGAAAATGTGTAAATTATTTTTGCAACAATTCAAACAGTAATACTGTGACAACACAACACAAGAAAAATCCCACATCAATGTAGAAACAGAGTAATTTTTAGTGAATAAAACAAGACCAAAACAACAAAAATCCAATCATTAGTACAGGAGGTATGCAGGTTTAAGGGTTACAGTGAAAATAGCACCAGAAAAACCCAAAGTGCCAACGCTGGATATATGGTTGCGTCGGACCAGGATAAAGTCACAAGTTCAGGCTGACCACGATGGAGTGCAGGCCAGCTACAGGGACCCAGCTAGGCCTGCTGAACTTAAATCCTGGTTGCAGAGAGTTGCAAGGTCCAGCGTCAAGGATGCATCACACAGCCCAGGCGATGCTAGGTCCAGGTCGGAGATGCAGCATGCAGCTTCAGTTATGGGAAAACTGCAATGCGAGAGCCTGCGTCATCGCTGAGGAAGGTATCAATGAGGGGGCTTGCGATGAGAAGTCATCTGTCAAGGATGCATCGCTCATTAACTGGTTCAGAAGAAGCTGCAGGGCTTCTGATGCGGAGTCCTGTATCATCGTCGAGAATGCCATCAATGAGGGGCTTGAGGTGCAAAGGCCTGCGTCAGGGATGTGTCACGCAGTGGTGGTTCTGCAATGCAATGGCAACGCAAAGTCCTCGCACAGTTCACGCAGTAGAGGTGATGAATTGGTTCTGCTTGGGGTTGAACCATGCCGCAGAGGAGATGCATGAGTTCTGCTTTGTCTACAGGCCTCCTTCCAAAGCAGGGGCATAGCTTGGTCAGTAAGATTGGGGGGTGAACTTCCGATTTCCCAACAATCACGCTGGCACATAGGGGTATATTTACCAAATTATCACAAAGGGCAGCAGCCAAAAATGCTGTGCTGTGCTGCACTGCGTGAGAAGGAGAGAGCAGAGAGCTCCATTTTGTAGAGATATGGAACTCTCCTCCCTTCTCCCCTGAGCCAGCGCACAATCAGGTAGCCGTGCACCACGCACATACCTTTGCACCATAGTGCAAGGGTGTCTGCATGAGTCTATCATAGGTTTTGTACTGGAAGGGCACCCTTTCAGTACAAAATACTATGGTGAGACTAACTTTAAAACTTTTCCCACTTTGTATGTGTGCTGTACAGTGCAGCACACATGCAAAGTCAGAAAAGAAAGGAGAAATAGAAGCATTTCTCATTGATAGTGCCAATTTAAAATGGGCGTTATTTTGTGATGCAAAAGTCTGTCTACTTCTTTAAGCAAATCGGGTTTTGCATTAAAAACCATGGGTGGTTGCATGGGAACACTCACGCACCACCCGCTTGGTGCTAAGTAATGAAAAGCAACACTTCTTTACATTATTTTCAAGTGAATTTTCAGTGCAAAAGTAAATTGGGTACATTTTTACATTAATTTGCATCACTTTTGTGAGGCAAATACGGTTCAAAATCTTAGTAAATTGACCCAATAATGTTAAAATACATAACATGACATGCAGGGGGCACGAGAGGGGCTTAAGGGGCAGTGGTAAAGGAGATAAATGCATATTGGTTGGGGTCCTAAGTGAGAAAACACATTATTATGTGAAATAACCAACATTTCTTTCTTTCTCTTTCCAAACAGAGAGAGAGAGTGTGTATATGCGTTTTTAACTTGTGTGAGTAAAGTTTTCTTGGTGTAATCCAACAGACGCCTCACCATACCTGACTGAAAACACATGTACCCAACTATGTATCACAAAATACATTTATTAGAGGGGTGTAACACCCCCCTGAAGCTACGCCCCTGTTTCAAATGTCCACTGGGGTGGCACCACTTGGCAGGTTAGGACTCACAGTTGCAGAGTCTAGGTGCTGAGTACAAGAGACTAGGCCTTGGAGTCACTCTGGTGATCCTGGGTACAGGTTGCAGGTCCAGTCTTTCTCACCCAGGCAGGAAGGCAGCAAATCAGCACAGCAGGGCAGCAGTCCTTCAAGACTGCAGTCCAGAAGAGTAGCAGTCTTTTCAGCAGCACAGCAGTCCTTCTTCTTGGCGGTATCTACCACAGATCCAGAAGTATACTGATGAGTTGGTTTCTGAGGTCCAATATTTATACCAAGTGCCTTCTTTGACGTTGGAGAAGCTTCTAGAGGATTCTATTTGAAGTGCACATTTCTCCTGCCTAGCCTGCCCTGGCTCCAAAATAACTACAGGGGGATTGCAGCCCAATAGAAGGCACGACACAGCATATTCATGTGTGAGTGGGGTTGTGCCCAGCTCTGCCCTCATCCTGCCATTGATGGTACATCCAGGCACACCTATGCTCTCTACTGTGTGTGGCTGTCTGGGTGGAATACAAAAAGACCCACTGCCAACTACACCTAGTCATGTGACCCAAAGACAGGCTTCAGGCATTAAGTGGCTAAGACAGGAAAATGCCAACTTTCTAAAAGTTGCATTTTCAAAATTGTATTTGGAAATCCGACTTTACCATTAAGGAGGATTTCTCATTTCAAATCCAAAAACACCAAACATAAATTGCCTACCTGCTCTCATTTGGAAGTTATCCTTATTAAATGTAAGGCCTTGCAATAGTGAAAAACGAATTTAAGAGTTTGTCACTCCCAGGATATGTAAAACTTTTAAATACATGTCCTATTTTTTCAATACATTGCACCCTTCCCTGAGGGTTATTGAGGGTCTACCGTATGGGGTGACTTATATGTATTAAAAATGAAGATTTGAGCCTGGCAAAAGATTTTTTTTGCCAGGTCGACATTGCACACACAGGCTGTAAAGGCAGGCCTGAGACATGTTTTAAGGGTTACATAAGTATGTGGCACAATCAGAGCTGCATGCCCACTAGTAGCACTTAATTTACAGGCCCTGGGCACATTAAATTAAATATGCCAATTGAGAAATTAATTTTACCATGTTTTAAGGAGTGAGTACACGCACTTTAGCACTGATTAGAAGTGGTAAAGTGCACAGAGTTCTAATGTCAACAAAAACAAGATCAGAAAAATATGGAGGAGTAATGCAAAACGTTTGGGGGAAGACCACCATAAGGCTGACAGGTCTAACAATGATCATCTATTTGAAGATGGAGGATGTATTACTATGTGGGTTCTGTCAATGGAAACATTTACTCATGGGAATTGTGCAGTACGAAGAAATCCCCCCTTGCTGTCCTAAAACTCCCCTTGTGTATTAGAAAATACTATATTTGAGAAATTATCATAATTAACCTAGCTTAAAGAAAACTATTACATATCTTGGAGAGTGAGCGCTGCGATACTTTCCTGCCTCATCCAACACCAGTATCCTGATAGCTCCCTGACAGCAAAAAATGTACTGAGCACAAGCCCTGAATATGAGTTGGAGTGACTTGGCATCTATGTGTGTCTATTAATAAAGAGTGTAGTCCATTTATGAGGTCTAAAATGGCAGGACTGCTGAGAGTGTGTTTGCTATAAATCTCCTCTTCTGTCTGGTCAAGGAGTGATCCTAAAAATGTTCTCCTGTCTGCTTCTTCTTTTCTGCGGTGCAGCTAAGCACACCTTCTTCTCACTATTGCATAGAACATAGATATTTTGAATGAAAGTGAAGCATTGTGGTCTTCTTTTTAGGTCTCGGCTAGGCAGCGCATGCGCTGTCTCGTCGAGAGATGCTGTATACAGTATTGTGGGGGGAAGCTCCACCCACTTTCTGTCTATGCTTTTCTATGTTTTCATTGGCTTCAATTTTAAATGCTGCCTTGTGATTGGTTTTCCACGTGTTAGTCCCTCCTCCCGACGGCCATGGCGTAATTTGTGCACATCCGAGGCTATTGGCCCCTTTACTGAAACATTATTTTATGCCCTATGTCCCCCCCCCTGCCAGCTCCCACAGTTCGTCAGTTCTTGCCCCCTGATCACCCCCTCCCCTCCCGTTCTTGCTTTTTTAAATGCCCGCACTCTCATTTATAATGCAATACGTCTCGCGTAAATGCGAGCCGTATTGCATTGCAAATGCTTGTTTTTAAAGTCGTTCGTGCTGGCACAGGATCGTACAGTGTCTGCAGAAGCATGCTCAGTCATTTAAATTTAAAAGGCGCGCGATGCCCGGTCGCTGATTACAGAGTACGCATGCGTGCCAGAGTGTCACATTCCTGAGTCTGCTTTAGATGCGATGCACGGAAAATATTTTTATTATTACAGCAAAGACAAGAGTTGTGACCCGCTATGGCAGCTTTCCGGAGGCTTGTGTCACTAGAAATGTATGCTGGTCCCCTTTCTATTTCCTTTCAGAACAGGAAGTTCTGCCCATGTATCGGAAGCTGCGCCTGCAAACGGGACTGCAGCGAAACATGGGACAGCGAGAAAAAGTTACTGTGCTTGGTGGAGTGCAGGTTCGGTGCTGAGCTCCTAGACGAAAGGTAGGAGGCAGGCGCATCTCGTGAGTGTTTATTTAATTTGTTTATCTTTGTTTTATCTTATCGGGTGTTATTTTTGCCTTTCTTGCCTTATTAGAGGCTCAGCATAAAGCGCCTAGATCAGTCTTAAGAAGCGGGAGCCCACCTGTCTAAACATGTGTGACTTGACTGCTGGGGTTTCTTTTGGAAAGATACATTCGGGAGCCCGCTTCTCCCTACAGGATTGTTTTAATAGTGGACGAGCACACCCTCCAATACAGCAGACCGCTGTGAATGTAGTGCTTTACAAAAGCGAGTGGTAGCTGTGGAAATCTACCAGGGCACAGAAGCATAAAAGCTAAATGAAATGGGCTCAATACAGTAGTGATCGTCAGGTTTAATTTGTTTAATTAGCACATGAATGTGTGAGAATAGATGTCACACGAATATGCTGACGCCACGTTGTTGAGAGTAGATATACCCCAAGGGGGGGTGGTGGGAACTAAGGTGTGAAACCCATCACACATGGCCAGTCAACAAGACTCGTGAATGTCTGACACACTGCACAGTACGCCGTACATGGGCATGACGTGAAATCCACCCCAATCAATGGGATCCCTGCCACAGTCACACACCAATGAAGAAGCCAAGGTGACACACAAAGAACACACATAGACAACTTCCAACATTGCAGCTCTGACCCTGAGGAGTGGCAGCAGTCACACACACAACGTGTCACAATCACTGAAAGCTACCACAAACTGTAAATTACATGACTTGTGTAACCCACAAGTGCCAAGGGGAATCCTGACTGTGTCCCATCTGCGTTTGCCCACATCCCCAGCCCTGACAACAAAGACAACTAGGGATGACAACCTCATGAACATTAGTTTGCCATGCACCCACATCCCGGAGAAACCAGGTCCAAGATGCTGGATGAACACAGGACAACTCAGCAAGCATCACAAACAGGAACATCCCTAGGGACACAGCCTGTGTAGGAAAAGGGAAGGGAACACACACAGACATGCTCACACAACACGGGCCCAGCCAATGTCACTGGATTACACACTGCCATGAGGGCACTCCACTCCTGTGAAAGGTCCGCTGTGCCAAGCCTTGTCTGTGCACGACTCAAACATGTCAGCAGAACACTCGGTCAGTGAGTCAACAACTACAACACACTGAAGGCTCTGCTCACATCAGCCTGGGTACAGGAGTGTCACGTCAGTCATCTGCATACACCCTAAACACGTGTCAAGCAAGTTGCACTGTATACACAGATGAGTCCTTCAACATTGATGTGCTAAACTGCATGTCCAGTGGAGATGGGCACACAGTCAGGGAAATAGAAACATTGAACAGTGGTAAGCACACCAGATGTGCATCAGTGTAAGCCAAAGATGGTAATTTACAATTGCAAAACGTACATCCATGTGTCAAATGCTGAACATTACACCCTCAGACTGCAGCAAAGGATGCTATAGATCCAGACTACATTAGGACACATATCCCATGGACCACATGGAGTCCATCACAGCAACACTTCATTTTCCTGATCTGAACACTATTACAACTGCAAATGCATGATGATACTCATCTACATCATGTACATCCCAAAAAAAAACACAATTAAACAAAAAGAGGCTTTATTCAGCAAATGTTAAATAGAAATTTGAAGTCCAAAAGAAACTAAGGCCAATGGCCAGTCCAAATACACAGTCCCAACAGGGTGATACGTGACAACTTGTCACCCATTGCTTGCCTGCACTGCTACGGACAGGGAACATCCCCTCTGAGGGGCATACAAGGGGCAGGCCAGGCACCGCAGGGACAGGATCAGGGGATGCCAGAAGGGGTGGTGGGTGCAGGAGTGTCACCGGCAACTGCAGTGGAGGTGTCTGACTCAGTGGGGGCCGGCACCACTGTAGGGCACAACTCAGATGTTGTGGGTGCTGCAACCACTGCAGTGGGCCGGTCAGATGGAGTGGCTGGGTCCCCACTGCAGTGCCCAAGTCAGACGGGGTGGTTGTGGACTCCACTGCAGTGCACAACTCCAAGGGAGTGGAAGGGGGGGCAGATGAGGTGGGCAGGACAGAGGGGGGGACCCGGTCTCCACACCAGTGGCACAAACAGGCAGAGCGTCTGTTTTGGGGGTGGAAGAGCAAGTGGTAGGGGGGGAGGGCCTAAGCAGTTTGGGGATGCGGTATCGGTGTGTGGGGGAACCTGGGGCAGGGTGTGGCAGTGGAACTGACGCTGATGAGAACTATTTGGAGGTTTTTGAGTCCTGGTTGCAAGCTGCTGGTTTATGGTGCTAGTTGGAATTGTATTTAATCTACTTTTCTTTATGGGCAGATTAAAAAAGTTGTAGTTTGTATTCACACCTAAAATGCAGTCTACTACTACTTCTAATTGTAGTTTTGCTACAGACAATTGCTGCGAAATTGAGGTGTGACCACGTTGCGTTTTGCGCCGTTTCCTGTCACGGGCACTAGGCCGACCCACCCAAGTGAGGTACCATTTTTCTCGGAAGACTTTGGGGAACGCGGGGTGCATGGAAATTTGTGGATCCACGCATATTCCAGAACTTTCCACCACAGAAATGTGGGGAAAATGTGTTTTTTGGGAAACAAATTTAGGTTTGCAAGGGATTCTGGGTAACCGAACCTGGTGGGAGGCAGTCAAGTCACCCCATCCTGGATTCCCCTGGGTGTCTAGTTTTAAAAAATGTATAGGTTTGCTAGGTTTCCCTAGGTGCCGGCAGAGCTAGGGTTCAAAAACTACACCTAGGCACTTTGCCAAAAAAGGGTCATTTTTCACTGCGAAATTGAAGTGTGACCACGTTGCGTTTTGCGTCATTTCCTGTCGCAGGCACTAGGCCGACCCACACAAGTGAGGTACCATTTTTCTCATAAGACTTTGGGGAACACGGGGTGGGTGGAAATTTGTGGATCCACGCAGATTCCAGAACTTTCCACCACAGAAATGTGGGGAAAAGGTGTTTTTTTGGTCAATTTTTTAGGTTTGCGAGGGATTCTGGGTAACAGAACCTGGTGGGAGGCAGTCAAGTCATTCCATTCTGGATTCCCCTGGGTGTTGAGTTTTTAAAAATGTATCGGTTTGCATGGTTCCCTAGGTGCCGGCAGAGCTAGGGTTCAAAAACTACAGCTAGGCACTTTGCCAAAAAAGGGTCATTTTTCACTGCGAAATTGAGGTGTGACCACATTGCGTTTTGTGCCGTTTCCTGTCGCAGGCACTAGGCCGACCCACACAAGTGAGGTACCATTTTTCTCGTAAGACTTTGGGGAATGCGGGGTGGGTGGAAATTTCTGGATCCACGCAGATTCCAGAACTTTCCACCACGGAAATGTGGGGAAAATGTGTTTTTTGGACAGTTTTTAGGTTTGCGAGGGATTCTGGGTAACAGAATCTGGTGGGAGGCAGTCAAGTCACCCCATCCTGGATTCCCATGGGTGTCTAGTTTTAAAAAATGTATAGGTTTGCTAGGTTTCCCTAGGTGCCGGCAGAGCTAGGGTTAAAAAACTACAGCTAGGCACTTTGCCAAAAAAGGGTCATTTTTCACTGCGAAATTGAGGTGTGACCACGTTGCGTTTTGTGCCGTTTCCTGTCGTAGGCACTAGGCCGATCCACACAAGTGAGGTACCATTTTTCTCGTAAGACTTTGGGGAACGAGGGGTGGGTGGAAATTTGTGGATCCACGCAGATTACAGAACTTTCCACCACAGAAATGTGGGGAAAATGTGGTTTTTTTGACAATTTTTTAGGTTTGCGGGGGATTCCGGGTAACAGAACCTGGTGGGAGGCAGTCAAGTCATCCTGAATTCCCCTGGGTGTCTAGTTTTCAAAAATGTATAGGTTTGCTAGGTTTCCCTAAGTGCCCGCAGAGCTAGGGTTAAAAAACTACAGCTAGGCACTTTGCAAAAAAAGGGTAATTTTTCATTGTGAAAATGTGGTACGTCCACGTTGCATTTTGAGCCATTTCCTGTTGTGGGCACAAGGCCTACCCACACAAGTGAGGTACCATTTTTATCGGGAGACTTAGGGTAACACAGAATTGTAGAGCAAATGTTATTACCTATTGACTTTTGATGCATTTCTGCCTTCCAAATGAAAGACAATGTCTAAAAAATAAGTCATTTTGAAAATTGACCTATAATTCTCATGCTAGTATGGGTACTCCCAATTTCGGAAATGTGCAAATATCTACTGTTTCTAAAATATACATTTTTTTCCCATTTCAGAAATACATAGGTGTCTTTCATAACAATTTTTCCATGTATACATTTTCCCAAAATAATTGCTATATACCTGGTACATAATAAAAAACCATTGCAAGATGCTGCTCAGTTATTGGCTCTGGGTTCGTCGGGTTCTTGGTGAACCTACAAGTCCTATATATCCCCACAACCAGAAAGGTCCAGCGGATATAACGGTATATTGCTTTCAAATAGCTGTCATAATTAGAAGAAGTTACAGGTGAAAACTTTGACACAAATGGCTGTTTCTTTCAACTAATTTTCAATTTTTCCTTCATTTAACTGTTAGTTTCTATAAGGAAAACTTTAAGGATCTACACAAATGACCCCTTGCTAAATTCAGAATTTTGTCTACTTTTCAGAAATGTATGGCTTTTTAGGATCCATTATTGGTTTCATACCCATTTCTACCATTAACTGGAAGGAGGTTAAAAGCACAAAAAATAGCAAAAATAGGCTATGTCCCAGAAAAATGCCAAAACTGTGTAAAAAAAGTTGGTTTTCTGACAAAAGTCTGCTTGTTCTTGAAAGCTGGGAAGATGGTGATTTCAGCACCACAACCCCTTTTTTGATGCCATTTGCAGGGAAAAAACAAGACGCTTTCATCTGTAGCCCTTTTTTCACATTTTTCCCCAAAAAAACAAAATTTTGCTGTATTTTGGCTAATTTCTGGGTCCCCTCCAGGGGAATCCACAAACTCTGGGTACCTTTACAATCCCCATGATGTTATAAAAAAAGGACGCAAATTTGGCGTGGATACCTTATGTGGTCAAAGAGTTACAGGGGCCTAAGCGCACACTACCCCAAATAGCCAAAAAAAGTCTTAGCACAGGGGGGGAAAAGGCCTAGCAGCGAAGGGGTTAAACTTCGGGGAACCTGGACCTAATTTTTATCTAGTTTCCCTGTGTGGGCTTCTTCTGTTTTTTATTTTTTTAACCGGTATATTCTCTCTGGGCTATACATTCTTTAGGGGTGATTGGCGGCATGTTAATGTACATTAGACCTGAGGTATGCACTTTGTCCTTCTCCTTTTTTTCTGCTGATCAATTTTTGGTACACTTGGCTATGATGGATATTTTTAGTCTTTTTAGGCTGATAACGTCATTGAATACCGTTTATTGTTCTTTGGATTATGCTATGTGATTTTTACTCTGAACGTTGATTAATTATTCCATGATTTTATTGTGATATTTTGTTTTTATGTATCTTTTAAGTAAAACGCATATCTGTATAGGCTAGTGCATTGCAAACCATAACAACAATATTTGTGAACCTGGAAAGAGGTTTTAGTGCAAATGTCAGATTTACACAGACCACTACAACATACAACCAGTAGGGAGGTCTTACTAGACTAGGCTTGTGTCGCAAACCACTAGTAAAAGTATGCTTCATCCTGGAGAAAGGTGTGAGCAGAGAGGTTAGTCTGTTGTAAATGTCTACTCCAGTGAGCTATCACCCTAGAGAAAGGTCTTAGTGAAGAGATGAATTTATTGAAATCTGTTTCTATAGTCATTCATCATAAAGGAGAGAGGTCTAAGAAAACTGGTCAATCTGTTGTAAAACAGAACTATACTCAGCCATCACTGTGGAGTGAAGTCTCAATGAACAGCTTAGACTGTCGCAAAGCACTACCATGCATATACATCAGCAGAGGATATGTATCAGTGTAGAGGCTATTTTACTGATAAATAGTACACCTACTTTAAAAACAGGATTATAGATCAGATTACATATATTATAAATAGTATCACTCGTTAGTAGCACAGAAAGAATAATAATTTAACTTTTGCAGTAACTTAGAATATCTTTAAGCATCAAAAACGTTTACGAAACACTAACTCTCACTGGATGATGTCATCAGTGATGTCATTTGAGATGTCATCAGTGATGTCCCTGACCATGTCAAGAGTGATGTAATATGTGAGGTCATAAGCATTGCACTGTATGGGCATAAGTTGTAGTTAGCTCAGGTAACTATAACTACTGAATTTTTATGGTTGTGTGTGCTTAAAATCTGAGCCTAACTATAACATCCCTGTAACCTCTGTTTTTTTCAGTGAATTTCTATGGTTCATTAATGCTATTTCGTAACTACAATGTCCCTGTAATCTTTAGTTTTTGTGAATTTCACTTTTATTTTAATATAAATTGTACTATGATTTGACCCATAAGTTCAATTTAGTAATATACATTTTTATAAGTTTATAAACTCATTTCATTAACACATCATACAACTTAAAACAAACAAATAACCACAACATATTTTTTTAACTTTTCACAAATACTAAGTCTGTTTTCAATTTGTTTTATGGATCCACTGCAATGCCACCACAGATCTGACCACCCATCCACATTGAAAACCATACAATAAATCAGTTATTTTAGTGTCACATCTCTCTGAAGACAGTGCCTGCACCACAGCTCCATTGTATAATTCCCTTTCCTTCAAACGAAGAGAGAATTAACGTTAAACTCTCTTCTGCTTAAGATAGAAAACAATGTAAGGAGCAGGACAAAGAACAAGAACACTTATCATTTCCAAAAATGTTTCCAAAACCAATACGTGCAGCAATAAACTGTCATGATACTGTCATGATATACTGTCATGATAAACTTTGACTAAGTGTTCACACAACACATCATCCATTTTGAAACACCTGAAAACCATACTATAAGGACGTATCAAAGTTGATAAGAGAGATGTGAGGTGGTGCATAACCATCATTAGTTTGACCACCTGTGGGACCCTTACCACTTGACCAGATACTTACCATTCTTGCTGTTTCACCAAAACGGCAAGACATGGTGACTCATTGTGCAAAATGTCATATGCCAGTGGAACTAAATATGTCTATCGCCCCCTTTATGGATGCTGTCAAGAAGCATGATTCTTAATTATTTATCACCTCATCCTTCCATCTTCTATCACTCCTTAAACACGAGTAGATATCTGAAAAGCAAACACAGAATACATTTAACTTCAGATTGCATACTATTAAATTACATAGTATAAGCAAGTGTCAGTCTGTAATAAAGTGTGTAAGTGTCTGAGTATGGGTGTCTAAATGGGAATGTAAGTTGATGTATGGATTGGTAACTAGCTGTGTTAGTGAGTGTTTGAGTGTGTAACTGTGTGTGCAAGTGGCTCTGTTAGTGCTGGATACATAAGTGCTGTGTGGGTGTATGAATGTATGTGTAAGTGCCACTATTGCTGTCTGACTGGGCATGAGTGGCTGTATAGTTTTCTAAATAGGTATCTGAGTGGCTGTATGGGTGGGTGACTGGGTGTAAAACTGGCTGTAAGTGAATGTAAGTGCATGTGCAACTGACTGGGTGAGTGCTAGGTACTTGAATGGATGTATAGGTGTGTGAGTGGGTGTGACAGTGCCTGTATGGGTGTGTGAATGACTATGTAAGTGGACATGTAGGTGGGTAAATGGGTGTTTGAATGGTTTTATGGGTGTGTGACTGAGTGTTTCAGTCACTGTCTTGCCATGTGAGTAGTGGGTACATAATGGCTTTTGTGGGAGTGTAACTGATTGTGTAAATGCCTGCCTGCCTGTGTGAGTAGGTGCAAATCATATACTATTAAATTACATACTATAAGCAATCACCCACATCTAATTTCAAAGACATTCATTCATACTGGCTTAATACTAACTATATTTAGAGAATAGCAATTTCTCTTCCTCCTTTGCTGCTCACTATATTTTTAGTTAATGTTCTCATCTAAGCTCCCTTCTATTTTGCCTTTTACTGTCATGTCTAGCTATAAGCTACACTTTTTCTTTTAGCTGATATACATTTACACTTTTCTTTTGAAAACATACTTTTTTTATAGAGGAACCTAATTAACATACCTGTAAAATGTCTTTGCTGATGTCCAATTTTTTGTGTAATTTCTGATAAGCTGTATGTCCTGGAATATAGCAGGGCTAAGAAGGAACTGGCAGTTGCTCACTCAGAAATGAAGGGACATGGACAATACAGTGGTTATGTTACAGGAAACATGGGAGCCTAGTAATGTGGCGATGAATGACTTTGCTGTTTATGGCATAAAGGCGGTGAAAGGGTGATTTGGTAGGGCATCAGACGGCCTTTTAACATTACTATCTATAAAGCAAGACATAAGGTCAAGGAGGATGTGAAAGGAATTCATAGACTTCTTAATGTTCTCAATAACAGTACCGAACCCAAAGGGGCCGTCTAAATTAATGGAGATAAAACCTTTATTGCTATAAATTCATATTTCTTGCCTAACAACCAGCAGGATAAGCAAACACGACATCTGACCCTCCTTTCAGATAAAATAAATATTTCCTTTCCCCAATCCAAACTATTGCTGTGTGTGGACCTAAATGCCAAACTCCCCAGTTCTGGCTTGTGGGATTTATTTCAAGAGGAAAGGAAGGCTAGTTTGAATATCCCACCCCAGCTATTAATACATAGAAAGAGTGATGTGAAATGGAGGAAGATTGGGGATATATTAAACCAATATAGCTTCATAGTCATTATTTGAAGATCTAATGATCAACTGGATAAACCAACATTTGATAATGGGAAAGTATTCTCACTAATTGACTATACAATAATCTCCATTGAGAAATTTGATTAGGTCACGCTTTGTTTATAGGGGATTTAGCTGGTAGTAATCATCAGCCTCTCCTATTGACACTTAGGGGCTGATTACGATGCATTGGGAAACGGCTCTGACCGTCGGTCGGAGTCGTTTCCTAACACATCGTAATCAGTAGGTCGGATTCCTTTCCGACCGACCAACCCATTTAGATGGTGTCAGTCAGAAAGGAATCTGACCGGTCATTCTGACTGGCTTCCGATGGCCCCGGAGAGCCTGTTCGCCAGTCGGAATGACTTCAGTACTCCCAAGGGCTGCTCTTTCCGCCCGAGGGATTACAATGTCGGATTCCGAAAACCTTTCTATGCTGGCCTTTCCGACACAGAAAGGCTGTCGGAAGTTGACTTTGGGGGCCCCCAGCAGGGCCCCCATGGATGCACAGCCTCCGGTTGGTGGCCGAGGGGGCACCTATGGTGCACCCCTGGTGATCCCTTCACCCCGTGGCAGGCACCTTGAGGTGCCTGGCACGGGGTGCAGGGATGAACTGCACCTCTTCATTTTACAATGAGAGCATGCATTCCAGTTGGAGTGCATGCTCCCATTGTGAAGAATAAGAGTGCGACTGAACACTGTTTGGTCACATCCTAATTGGTCGGTCGGGACCGCCGACAGGAGGTCGGGCGGTCCCACACCCGAAACGTTGTATTAGGCCCTAAGTTGGTCGGTTAACGAAAGTTGTGGCGAAATTCATCCCATGTCCAGCATAAGAATGGTCACAGAGCAATATGGGTTGTGAAAATGAAGAAAAAGGTAAAGCTATTGGTTCAGAACCTCTTAATGCTGCATAGTGGAAATTCTAGGTATAATATCTGGTTAGAATATTAAAAGCTGATAAATTATATTTACCAATTTTCAGTTAAATTCACAAACATTAATTACAAGAGGTAAATTAAACCGGAGTCGCAGGGCAAAAAATTGAAAGCTAAGAAAGCTTTAAATATGAAAATACAAGAGGCTTATAAATTGGACCCTAATATCAGAAATAGGCAGATTATGGTGTTCAGGAGAAAGTACAGGAAGGAGGTTAGAAAGATTGTATGGGAAGAGAAGGAGTCCATATGGACGGAAGTTATTACAGCTCTCTGCAGTGGTAAAACTACAACCTTTTGGAAAGTATTGGGTAAAATGATGGGAGCTATAAAAAAAACACACAAGCTTGCCCAGTTGATAAGGAGCAGTGGATTAGGTACTTTAAAGACCTCTATAGTATTAAGGATAAAGGTAGTGATGCAAAGGTGTTGCAGAATGAATTTAACGGTTGCCTGAATGCCACGAGGTTAAAGATAGAGGAGTAGAAGTTAATCCCCTCAGTAAAGGATGTGACATTTATAACAAAAAATGTTAAGAGCTCACAGACCCAGGGACTGGATGGGTTGTCTGCAGACATTGAAAATGAATCCCGACCTATGAGCACAAGCATTGACACCCCTGTTCACTAATATGGTTCACTCAAATAGAATATTACTTGATGCTGGAAGTGTGGTATACATGTACCAAATTCACTCAAGTAGAATATTACCAGATGCTGGAAGGGTGGCATACATGTACCAATCTTTAAAAAAGGCTCAGAGGAAATGCCTAATAATTATCGGATGATAATCTTCCTGGATATCCCAATAAAATCTATGTAAAACATCTGCTGCAGGTTTTAGAAACATGGGCTGAGAAAGAAAATATTCTCCTGAAAGTCCAACTGGGTTCAAAAGGAACCATTCAGTTGGTGATGGCTGTTTTGCATTGAAAGTGTTAGTAGAGAATTATGTTACAAGAAATGAGACAATTTATGTAGCACATATACCTATGAACCACTTTTGATATGATCAACCGAGGTAAACTCTGGAGAAAACGTTTAATTGAAATATACCACTGAAGCTGATTATACAATTACACAAGGGTTCCTGGACCCAAGTTGAACTGGGAAGAAATGGAGCCTTAACAAAGAAAATCTACCATCCGAATAAGTTAGGCCAAGGTTATATGTTGGCCCCATTGCTTTTTCCCTATATATTTCTGAGTTCCATAAGTACATTTCCCCCAAACCTAGAAAGGGAGCCTATTCCAGCAATATTTTATGCAGACGAAACAGTTTGATGCTTTTACATCTTATTGTCACCATAATGATTTAGTAATTAATATGGAATAAACAAAGGTAATGATATTTTAAAAGTCAAGGATTAAGCGAGTTAACCTAAAATGGTGGATAAGAACCAACAAACTAGAGGTTGTAAAACAATAGAGGAGCTTATTTACAAGCCCCTTGTGCCACCCGTACGTCACTTTGCGTGACACACCGGCAGCGCAACCTGCTGCCCGATATTTACAAGCACATGTAAAGCCACCCTGCTTGGCTTTACGTGTGCTAGTAAATATCGCTCCTACTGACACAACGCTTTACGTGTAAGGGGCGTGACATGGATGTTGCTGTGGGTGTTCCCACGCAACACCTATGTATTCTGATGCATTTCCAGATTTATGAGAAATCATAAACCTGGAAATGTGTCAGAATGCTACCCATTCCAGGGGTGGCGTACCAAGGCGCAACGAGGATAAAAGTTTACATTTCTACTCGTTTTTTCCTCTTTCAATGCGTGCTGCGTTCTACAGCACGGATGGAAAGAGGTAATCACCTCAATTGATTGTTTTTGTGCAGGAAGGTCTCCCTTCCTGCACCACAACAATCTCCCCATGACACAGGCATCCTTACATCATGGTGTAAGGGTGCGTGTGCCAGCGCATGGCAGCCAATTGTGCGCCAGCGCAGGGGAAAGCACACGGATGCAACATATTGTTGTAAATATGTCGCATCCCTGTGCTTTGAAAGTGACTCAGTGCGGCACAGCCAAATGGCTTGCGGTACACACTGAGTCACTTTCATTGTAAATATGGCCCAGAATATTGAGACAAACTTCACACAGATTTTCTCAGGAGCAGAGGGCAAAGGCCCTGGGGCATAAACCTCTGGAGGTATTGAAAGAAATGTATACCCTAAAATTGTAAGTCTACTACTTTACAGCTCTGAAATGATTGCAAAATCCGATACACTGCACCTACAATCAGTAGAACTTGTAATATGGAAACTCTGGTTGAATCTCCCAAAAGGGTTTATCAACAGTGCGCTTAGACTGGAATTAGGCCTTGTTAACATCAAGTGTACATATTGGCAGAGAAATTTAAACTACAGCGTGAAATCATGGCCATCTCCAATGGGCTCACTTAGATATCTGTTAAAATGCCAAATGCAATTGAGGGGCCCCAATAGTTGGTTCTTAAACTTATGTACTACCTAGCAGGCTCTAAATCTGTCTTCGGCTTTTGATCATAACAAACTACAGCTGGGTCTCAGTAAAAATAAGACAGAAAATATAGCAAGTAGATATAACCAACTGCAGAAAGAGACAACAAGTTGCACATTTAAGACATATTGAGGTTAAAGACAAGCTAAAACAGTATTTAAAAGATATCACAGCAAAAATGCCTGGGGCTGGACAGTGAAGCTAATAATGTGTCAGGTGCTATCTTTTATAAAGTGGAAATACAGCGGTTTGAGTTCCATCATGGGCCATCAAAAAAAAAATCTCTGCCCATGTTGTGGACATTGCACTTTAATTCTATGCCATATATAAATCATTTGTAGATCTTTTACAATTGAAAGTAAAAAAAAATGTATTACCAATTTGTACAGCGCTTCTGATCCACCTTACACAAGATCTATCATCTCCAATTTTGGAATGTAGCAATATTAAAGTACGCTACAGGGTGGGCAGATTTCTTTTGATAGTAGAGTAGGGTGAGCAAAGAGGTTATCTGTTAAATTCTATTAATTGTTGTATGTGTAAAATATTTTCCTTTTGCTCTTATTCCATGATATTAGTTTGATGCTTTTTTAATGTTATATGCTCTGAATGAAATTGTACAGTATTTTGATTACTTATTTATTTTTACTATAGTAGATATTAGGTGATTGTTATGCTATGGGAAGCCATAGATATTTTAACAGAAGTGAGGGATGCATTTTTTTGTATAATTTTACGGCAATGGTTTCAATTTAAGGTTTATTTCATGTAATAGCAATGTATATGCAATGTTTGTGAGCCGTCTTAGGCTCAAATCAAACTAATACATAAATAAATACTATTAATATGTGTGCTGCAGAATGCAGCACAAATGGAAGGAGACAGTAACAAAGAAAAATTAAGTTATTTCTCCCCGTTACACATCTCGGGTAGGTGCATGATTTTTGCACACGCCCAGGTTTACTGCCCTCAGTAAATCATGATTTGCATTAAAATACAATGGTTGGTGTATGGGAATGCTCATGGTCCACCCATGTAACATCTACTGGACACACTGTAATGCAACAGGAATCACTTTTTTTTACAGAGCCAAGCAGGGTGACTCAAATTGGTCCTGGCGTGGCTTTCTAAATTTCGAATAGCATTTTGAATTGTGGCTGTGCCAAAAATGTGGCACAACCACGATGCAAAATGTTAGTAAATCTGTGCCTAAGAGTTAAACTGGCTGATCTATAAGGAAATGCTGGAATGCAATATTACATTTCATAAGGCTATCTCTGGCTAAGAAACAGCTAGAAATTTCATTCTGGACTCTTTGTAATATTTATTCAAGGCCAAATTTACTGGTGAAGTTGAAATTGTACTAAATATTAAAGAAGACATTACTTTAGAAAGATACATTTACCATGCCTAAAGTCTCAGGAGGCTACTTTAAATTAGATTCCAGCTGTAGCCCTCTGAGTTCTCAATCCTGATTGAGGTGTGAAAAACTGCTACCAGTGCAGAGACAGAGGTTTGGATGCGGGAAGTTGTTTCTGATACTCTGGCAAGATGACCATTACTGCAGTACCCAGGAACTGAATTAACTACAAATTGGTCTCCCATGTCACAGCAAATGCTGCAAAAGTGGGTAGGGTAATCCCTCAGAACATGTAACCCATTGGTTAGGGAGGAGGCAAGAATCATGCACACCAACAAGCAGATGCCAGGCATAAATGTGGCATCAACAGTACCCTCCTCAGAAAATTAATGGACCTATAGGAGATGAGAAAAGGATTAAACCTGTTGTCTGAGACCTGGCAACAGCCCTGAAAGACTGGTCCTGCTATTCCTAATATACACAGGACAATGAAGTGTACTCCAAGGGTCATATGTCTGACCTCCTATTCAAACTACAGGGATACAACAAGCAACAATATGCCCTTACTGCAAATTCACAGATAAGCAGTTCCAACTGTATCTGAACTGAAGCCTGCTAGCAGCCTCAGCTGGAGGGAGCCTTAACTCCTAAGTGCTGTCCCTGAGGTCCTGGAACACTCTCTGTGTCTAACTGGACTACTGCTGCAATCTCTGAAAAGGTGGGACAGAGAAAACGATTTGGACATCCACCATAGGAGGACTGAGACCAACCATTTGAGCCAATGCTACCAGAGTGTGACTTCATTGGGCTAAAGAAACAGGTTTGTCCCACAAGGAGCTCCTCTTCAGCAGCAAATCGGTTTCAGCAAATCATTTATGAGAAGCTATTCAGCCTTGTGGAACTTAACATCAGATACAACCTTAAGCCTTCTCAGCTGGAGGATTCTGAGCTCTGAGAAAAGATACTAAGGGCCTGATTTAGATCTTGGTGGACTGGTCTAACCATTTCTTTTTTTGGAGGTCGTCCCTCCCACCACCTTGCAAGTCCTCCAGCTCGATTTAGATGTTGGCTGGTCACTGGAGAGAACACCGCAGCAGTCCCGCCGCCTCCTCCTCCAGATTTCTGCTCCTGCTGCGACGGTGTCAGAGGCTAAAGCTGCTGTTGGAGGGAGTCCCGCCAAGATTCCTGCTTCCCGATTATGAAGTGCCTTTCCATCGGGGCAACTGTGGCGAGGAAACCTCCAAGTGCAAGTTGGTGGAATGGAAGAAAAAGAGGTGATAACTCACCTTTTTTCGGGGTTCCACCACCAATTCTGTCCTGAATGCCATTCCTGTGCTGCTGCTGGTTAACCACAATGCTCAGCCACCCCGTTGTCATCGGAATCCAAGGTCAGCTTTTGTGGTGTGTGTGGATGTACATTCAACAGTGTGTGCAATGCAATATGGAAAAATACTAAGGGGTCGATTCCGATTCGGGCCGGAAATTTCCCCGACCGAGCCGGACCCGGAGAGATTTCCGACCGAATCGGACCCGTGCAGTCCGACCGAACGAGTCCGATGCGTCCGTATGTTATCGGACACGAGTCGGTCGGACTCCCATTGAACTCAATGGGAGCCGGTCGTACAACGCGTACGCGGGCTCCCATTGCCTCAATGGGTGCGAGGCGGACAAGGGCGCCCCTACAGCGAGTACGCCGCGAAGCGCCCGCGGCGTACACGCACAGGTAGGGGGACCCTTGGGTCCCCCCTGTGTGCGCCTCGCACGGGTACGCGTACAGGGGGTCCGACACGGACCCCCAAAGTACGGCTCCGACAGCGAGTTCGAGTCGGACGGCGCGAGTCGGTCGGAGCGGTCGAGGTGCGCATCGTACTTACCCGGCCGGAAAACGTCTCCATTGCGCGGTGCGGACCGGGTCCGACCGAGTCGGTCGGAGCGGTACGGTCCGGGTACGAGTCGGTCGGAGCGGTCGGGTCGCCCGGACGAGTCGGTCGGCGACTCGCATCGTACTCGCTCGGCCGGACCCGCGTACGGTTCGGTCGGGTAACAGGCTTTCGCATGGCTTTTTTCCCGACCGAATGGTATTGGGTGCGCCTCCGACCGAGATCGGAATCGGCCCCTAAGTGTGGGTGGAGTACGGGGAGTGGCACTCCACGGTGTTCCATGGAGATAAAAAAAAACTCTGTAGAACTCCGCTCAAGGCCCACCGACAATTTAAAAAAAAAGACAAAAAACCCACGTACCTTCTCTCTGGCGTCTGAGGGCCGCCCTCCTCCTCACCGTGGTGTCTCCTCTTTGCTGCTGTCCTCCTTCTCGCTGCCTGTTGCAAACCCCTATGTTTTACGTCTTGCGTGGACTGCACATGCGCAGTCCACTCAAGATGTAAAACGTAGGGGTTTGCAACGAGGATGGTGGTGAGGAGGAGAGACACCACGGCGAGGAGGAGGGCGGCCCGCAGATGCCAGAGAGCAGGTGAGTGTTTTTTTTTGGTCTGTACCGCAGGGGTTAAGGGGCGTACTCCACTCCGCCACGGAGTCAGAGTTTTGCCTCAACTCCTCATTCCCAATGGAGCGCGGAGTTGGTAAAACTCTGCAAACTCTGCTGGCAGATTGGAGTACACCGCCGGGCTTAAATAAAATACACATTACCTACATATACATATTGACAGATTCACAACATATGTTTGTATTTAGTTGAAAATAAGTAGTATTTACCTGTCTCCACACTTCCATGGCCTCACTCCATCATGACTCCACTCCCAGGACACCACCAGCACTACAGGAACATTGAAATCGGCTCAGCGCAATCCCGTCGGCTTGACGGCGAAGGGGAACTGTTAGCCAGAAGAGAAGCCCGCTGATGCAGCAATCTTCTATCTCTAGCTGCAACATCTAAATACGGTGGGCAGACTGCCGTCAGCTTCATGGGGTACTTCGGACCACCGCTTTGGTGGTACGGCTGTAGTCCCGCCAAGATCTAAATCAGGCCCTAAGTCCAAACATGTAATTTCTGGACTAGGCTGGCAAAAGGACATCCTTGCACACAAAACTGGACCTTGTCCTACAACTATCCAGCTCGCAGAAGACTTCCTCTGGTACAGTGTGCAACCTTACCGCGCTGGAGGATTTCCACTTCAATTTCTACGTTGTCTCCACCACCAGGGCAGAGATCTCCCAATGGTAAAAATAATAAACTTTATTAATTGTTACAAACAATATTAAAATGCTAATGATAAAGTGTAAATTAAAATTATTATTATCCTAGAACTAATATGAAAGGCTTACAGCACATTAACACAAACAATTAAATTATCATTAAACAATTTAATTATTAAAATATAATTAAAATATATAAATTTAATTAGTAAATATGTTTAATCAAAATTAAAATAAATCCCACATGCTCTAGCATCTTAATTGTTTACTAATATTTAGTAAAGTGAAATAATAGTTATATTTTTAATTAAAGAAAAATTATTTCTTTTTTTATGAAAAGTTTTAAAAGATTATAAAAGTAACTATTATTTTCTACTTTATAATATATTTAAATGTAAAATAACTTTTTACCACAAAACAGTTTATATATACATATATATGTATGTATATATTTATATATATAGATAGATATATATATGTTCCCTCCAACGCCCTCGTTCAGAATGCCAGCGCTGCTCATGAGCTCGTGGGGCAAGGTTCGAGTGGCGAACCGAAACGCATTGGGCATGGCTATTGCCTTTTGCACTTAAATAAATAATATAACCATCGATCCCGAGTGAGTGCGTTCTTCAAAAATCCCTGCTTCTGCATAGATACTTGGTGAAAAAAAACACAAAAAAACTATATATATATATATACATATATATATATATATATATATACATATATATATACATATTACCTACTGGCAATCGCCAATATGTAGTTATTGTTAGGAGGTAATTTCCATAGGAAAAGCGTTTTTTGATTTGCCAATAACTTTGGCGTTATTTGACGAATCTTTGCAAACTTTTCAAAACTAGTTTGACGCTCATGTCAGCTGCTGTTCTGTTTTGAAAATTTCGGGGTGATCCGTTAACTGGGGGCCGAGAAACAGGAGGGTCACAAAATGCTTTTTCTCCATGTTAATTTCCATAGGAAAATTTAGACATGGCTACAGCCCGAACTGCTGAATGAAGTTACACCAAATTTGGCAGAAAGGTAACTCTTGGTCCAGAAAGTGACCTTTTTGTTAAATGGTGTAAATCCATACAGGAGTTGTGGAGAATTAAAGGAATTTCCAGTTCTATATTTAGGGACTCAAAGGATCAACAAACCCTCCCGATCTCGTGCCTGAGATCTGATTGGCTTCAAACCAGGAAGTGTTTGCGGCCATCTTGTGACTCGGTTGAACTGAGTCACAAGAAAAAATGTTTTAAAAAAAAGAAAAAGGGGCAGTGTAGAAACACCCTGACCCCCATAGGCCTCTTGGATGGAATCACGCTGGATTCATGACTCCTGCCGAAAAAACAAAAAAAACGATCTAGGCCCCCGAGTGGGCCAGGTCCCGGGGGAAAGTATAAATAATGACCGCCACCTCCTGAGGGCTAGAAATATTGAAATGCAGCGAGGGCATGCGCCCCACTGCTGCCCCGGGGACCCCCACCTTTCCCGGGGCTAAATTTAATATTAAAGGGGGGGCTTCTGCACCACCGCCAGGGGCACACTGTGTATATTTCTAAGTAATGCGGGGGAGGGCATAGGGCCTCCCCTGCTGTCCTAGGAACCGCCCCTTCCCGGGGCACAAACTTTATTTGTTTTTTTAAAAACAGGGTAGGCCCTATGGCCTCCCCCGCAGGCCCGTAGACTGCCATCTCCCTGGATCATAAATAAAGTAATTAAGGGGGGTACATGGCGGGCCCCTGGCCCCAGGGACCACCAACTCCTGGGTCAAATTTGAAGAAAGGGAAGACCGTGCGGCCCCCCCGGAGACCTACATGGCCTTGGGGACTGCCACACCTGGGACATTGCAGTTTGCTATGGCTTGGCAGGGCACCGCTCCTACAAAACCATAGCAAACACTGCTCCGCTTCATGGAAGCGAGAACATTAAAAATGCTCTTGCTTCCACGAAGCGGAGCAGAATTGCCTTTGGACAGACAGAGCTGCATGTTAGCAGTTCCCTCTGTCCAAAAGCAATGCCGGCTTCTGCAGGATGCAGGATGCTGGGAGCCGGCAGGGACTGTGGGGAGCTTCTCCGTGGTCCCAACAGGAAAAACTGGGTGCCCTGTGTAGGAACAGGGCACCCACTAGTCCAGCCATACCCCAGGGGATCCCCAGGACCAAAATCAGCCATGTCACTGACCATGTCATGAGTGATGTAATATGTGAGGTCATAAGCAGTCCATTGAGGGGGCATGAGTTAACTATAACGGCTGGATTTCTCTGGTTTTGTACGAGTGACACATGAGCCTAACTACAACATCTCTGCAACCTTTGTTTTTTTCAGTGATTTTCTAAGGTTTTTCTAACTATAATGCCCCTGTGACCTTTTAATTAATAGTCACGTTTGCAGAGTGGTGGAGAAAGGGGACTGGGCCTCCAACCAGCTCTCAGGAATCCCGCTGTGTAGGACTAACAGGAGGTACCAGGAGGGCTTCTTGGCCCACAAGGTCCTGCAGGAGTAAAGTGAACTTCATCCCCCAACCAGTAGTGCACCACAAGCCGCGTTTGCAGAGTAGTGGAGAAAGGGGGATTGGCCTCCGAAGAACTCTTAGCAATTCTGCTGTGTGGGACTTACTGAAGGTAACCGGGGGAGTAGTAGGCCCCCGCTGATTCCTTGATGGCCAACTAACCCTCCTGTTACCTCCAGTAAGTCCCACACAGTAGAATTGTTGTGAGGTTGTCGGAGGCCATGCCCTCTTTCTCCACCACTCTGCAAATGCACCTCCTGGTACACTACTAGTAGGGGGGTGAAGGCCCCTTGGCTCCAGAGGGTCTTTGGGGGCCAACTACCCCTCTTGTTAACTCCAGTAAGTCTAACACTGTGGGTTTGTGGAGATATGTTCGGTGGCCACGCCCCATTTCTCCACCAAATGCACCTCCTGGCCCACTACTTGTTGGGAGATTAAGTCCTTTGGCTCCTGAGGGTTCTTAGGGGCCAACTACCACTCCTGTCACCTCCAGTAAGACCCACACAGCTGGATTGCTGAGAGGCGGTCAGAGGTCATGCCCCCTTTCTCCACCATTCTGCAAACCCGCTTCCTGGGGCACTACTGGTTGGGGGAAGAAGTCCACTTTAGTTCTGAGGACCACAGGAGTAAAGTGGATTCATTCCCCAACCAGAAGCTTGCCAGGAGGCGCTTTTGCAGAGTGATGGAGAAATAGGGCATGGCCTCCAAGTCCTCTCAGTAATTCCACTGTCTGGGACTTTCTGGAGATAACAGAAGGGCTTGTTGGCCCCCGAAGACCCTCAGCATTCAAGTTGACTTCATTCCCCAACTACCACTGCACCAGGAGGTGCATTCACAGAGTGGTGGTGAAGGGGGTATGGACTCTGGCGACTTGCCAGAGTTTTTTTTTTTTATTGAATAATTTTTTTAGGGAAGGGAGCCGCGTAGCCCCCCTTCCCTGGGCCGATTACGGCCCAGGAGACTCCATCCCCCAGGGCTGACTTTTCCTTTTTTTATTTTGAATTTAATAAAGGAAGGGTGGCTGCATGCTCTCTTGCCTGGGCTAATTTTGGCCCGGGGATCCCATCCCCCTGGGGCCTGCCCTTTTAAAAAAAATATGTATTCTTTTAACACACTTGGGAGGGGGCCGCGTGGCCACACCCATACAGCCACTTACATACCAACTGGCAGACAGATATAGACATTCACACAACCAGTCACTCACACATACATTCACTGAGACACCTAAACACTCATTTATACAGTTAGTCACGCACCCACACCAATCATCCAATCAGGCACTCATACACCCACTGAGTTACCAATACACCTTAGTATATAATTTAATACTAAAACTTTTTTAAAACACTCACAGTCAATGGATGATGTCATCAGGGATGTCATTTGAAATGTCATCAGTGATGTCACTGACCATGTCATGAGTGATGTAATATGTGAGGTGATAAGCAGTGCATTGCAGGGGCGTGAATTATAGTTAGCTCACTAATTTGAATTTCTCTCAGAAAACAGGGATTTTTGAAGTGTTCAAAGTGTAAAGCTTGCCTTCATGGCAAGAACACCGAGACATACAAATCACGAGCCATAAAAAAATGGTAATAAAACATATCCAGTGGCACGTCATTTTGAAGCATTCCATAACAGTGATACAAAATGCTTGTCATACTATGTAATAGACACAGTGGTCTCCACAATCAGGGGGGGCAACAGAGAAAAACAGTTGAGGAAATTAGAATCCTGCTAAATTATAGAGTTCAACATAAAGACCCCAGGTGGCCTCAATATAGAAGAGGATTTATAGTCTCATTTATAAAAATTATCGCAGTCATATGATACTGAAATTAACCTCTTGTATCCCTATAAGTTGGTTTTAACATGCAAGTTTGATTTTAAATAACACAGAACACAAATATATTGCACTTTTAACTTTTTAGACTGGTTGAGCAGTTAATCCAAAAATTTTAACAGTGCGTGCTAATGCCCACTGGGGCTTAATCACATAACCACATTGACATGCATTATATTTACAGGCTGAATGAGTTGCCTTTATTCGATATTGATGAATATATTAATTTTAATGACTATCAGAGTCGGAAGCAAAATGCTGATTGATATACCCCATAGGGTTGATATGTGTGTAAGCGGCAAAGTACTATCAAAATCAAATGGAACATATACAAAATAGATAATACTGCAGCAGTATTTTGTGAACTACAAATTCATTGTACAGTTTTTGCATATTGCGCAAATGATTGTGGAGAATAGCATGAGATAAATTACTGAGTATCTGCTGGGAAATGAATTTAAATGATTTATAATAATGTGTATGAGAGTAGAACTACCAGTCTGTTTTCACTTTTTTCACAAAACGAGCAATGCATGTGGTAAATGAAAGAGTTAAAAGACTGTTTGTAATGGCGCCTCGGCGAGCAAGGCTGGTTGCAGCCGAGCCCTGTTTGATGGTGGCCTGACATGAAAATCTTTGAGTATCTTCATGTGGCGTCATCATCCTTTCTGGTGAAGGAGTGCTGGAATTGTTACGGACCTTTTCTTGTGAGGTCCACTAAGATGACGCGCCTTTCGTTCAGGAGAAGCGGCGGCAAACAACAAGAGTACGGGTGGAGGCATGTATATATATGTATATATATATTCACTGAAAAAACCATAGGTTTTAGGGACAGTTATAGTTAGTTGGACATTTCACTCATACAAAACCCGTGAAATTCCCCCGTTATAGTTAGTTCAGCTAACTATAACTCGCGCCCCCGCAATGCACTTCTGATGACGTCACATATTACATCACTCATGGCAAGGTCAGTGACATCACTGATGACATCACTGATGACATCTCAAATGACATCACTGATGACATCATCCAGTGACTGTGTGTTTCTGTAAAGTTTAAATATGTTTAATATATATAGGAAAAGGCGTATTGAAGAACGAGTGGGTGTATAAGTGTCTGAATGGATGATTTAGTAGGTGCGTGACTGAGTCTATAAGTGAGTGATTAAACGTATCTTACTGAATGCATAGGTTAGTGACTAAATTGTGTGAATGTCTGTATCCGTCTGTCCGTTGTTGTGTAAGCAGCTGCATGGGTTTGTGACTAGCTACATGAGTGTCTATATGGGTTATGGATTGGTTGTCTGAGTATCTGATTGGGTGCCTGAGTGTTTGTGTGGGTGGGGTGTGTGTGACTCTGTGCATAGATGTGTGAGTGGGTGATTCAGTGTGTGCATGGTTTCAAGAGTGCATCTGTGATGGACTGTATGGGTGGGTGAGTGTGTGTATGGGTGTGTTAGTGAGTGAATGTATATCTCAGTGGTACATGTGTGAGTAACTACATATGTGAAAGGCAGTATATATGTGTGTTGGAGTATATAAATGGCTACAACTGAGAGTGTGTGATTGTGAGAGTGGCTGTATGGATGAGTGTGTACTTGTATCAGTGATTGTATAAGAGCGTAAGAATGTGCTAGTATTACTGACTAGGTGTGAGTACCTCTATGGATGAGTGGTGGTGTGTGAGTGTCTATGTAGGTGTATGAGTGCATATGATAGTCCTGTACTGAGTGACCGTAAGTATGAGTGACTGTACGGGTGAGTGAGTGGATATGTGTGTAGACCTAAGAATCAGTGAGTGGGTATGTAGTTATTGGTGTTGGAGTGTCTATGGTTTTGCGAATGGCAGTCTGTAATTTAGAGTGGGGGTATCAAAGGTTATATTAGGGTGTGAGGAGGTGCATCAGATTATCACATGGATGATGTCATCAGTGATGTCATCAGTGACGTCATTTGAGATGTCATCAGTGATGTCATCAGTGATGTCACTGACCATGTCATGAGTGATGTAATATGTGACGTCATCAGCAGTGCATTGCGGGCGCAAATTATAGTTAGCTGAACTAACTATAACGGGGAATTTCACTGGTTTTGTACGAGTGAAATGTCCAACTAACTATAACTGTCCCTAAAACCTATGGTTTTTTCAATGAATTTCAAAGGTTTTTAAATGCTAATTTCTAACTATAACGTGTCTGAAACCTATGGTTTTTCCAGTGAATTTCAAAGGTTTTTTAAATGCTAATTTCTAACTATAACGTGCCTGAAACCTATGGTTTTTTCAGTGAATTTCAAAGGTTTTTTGAATGCTAGTTTCTAACTATGCCTACAGAGGTAGGACATGTGAAGAAAGAAGAAAAACCGCACAGAAAGAAGCAAAAGAAATGCAGAAAGAAGCAACAGAAGTCCACAAAGACGAAGAAAAGTGCAGGAAGAAGCAAGACATGTGCAGAAAGAACCAACAGAGGAGCAGAAAGAGGCTTGTTGCAAAATCATCCTGTGCCCACAACTTTTTCAGACGGGTACTGGTGGTAACTGACTCTGACTAACCAGAGCCAGTGCTATGCTAAAAGACACTTAGAATACAGTGAAAACACCTACATACACTAGGGAACACTATGCGTTGGGGTACCCCTGTCATTAGCATGACCTCCTCTGTAAGTCCCTAGTACATAATAGGGCAGGGGGATTAAAACTACCTCTTAAAACGCGCTACAAGGCGCGTTTGCACAGTGGTGAAGGGAGGGGGGGCCTAAGGAGACATGTGTGCAAACGCACCCCGTGGCGCGTTTTAAGTTGCGGGATTAAGTCCCCTTGAATCCATAGGGTCCCTGGGGCCCAACTGGCCCCCCAGGTACCTACAGTTAGGACCACAGAGCTGAGTTGCAGAGAGGCGTTCCGAGGCCACGCACCTTTTTTCACCTCTCTGCAACGCAACTCTGTTGTGCTTACTGAAGGTACCTGGTGGGCTAGTTGGCCCCCAGGGTCCCTCAGGATTGAAGGGGAATTAATTCCCCAACTTAAAATGCACCACAGGGCGTGTTTGCGCACATGTCACCTGAGGCCCCGCCCCCTCCCTTCACCACTGTGCAAACGCGCCTCGTGGCGCGTTTTAAGTTGGGGGATTAGGTCACCTTGAATCCTGAGGGTCCCTGGGGCCCAACTAGCCCACCAGGTACTTCCAGTAAGCACCACAGGCCTGCGTTGCAGGGAGGTGGTCCGAGGCCACGCCCCTTTTTACACCTCTCTGTGGCGCTTACTGAAGGTACCCTGTGGGCTAGTTGGACCCCAGGGACCCTCAGGATTCAAGGGGACTTAATCCCCCAACTTAAAACACGCCACAGGGCATGTTTGTACACATGTCACCTCAGGCCCCACCCCCTCCCTTCACCACTGTGCAAACGCACCCCGTGGTGCGTTTTAAGTCGGGGGATTAACTCCCCTTGAATCCTGAGGGTCCCTGGGTTCCAACTAGCCCACCAGCTACCTCCATTAAGCGCCACAGAGCTGCATTGCAGAGAGGTGTAAAAAGGGGCGTGGCCTCAGAACACCTCTCTGCAACGCAGCCCCCTAGCGCATACTGGAGGTTCCTGGTGGGCTAGTTGGCCCCCAAGGACCCCCAGTATTCAAGGGGAATTCGTTCCCCATCTGCAAACGTGCCAGGGGGCGCGTTTGCAGAGTGCTGCAAGGAGGGGCGTGGCCTCCGGTGCGATGCCGGTATTTTATTTTATTTCCTTTTAAGAAGGGGGGCTGTGTGGCCCCCCTTCTTTTGTAATTTATTGGCCCTGGGGACCCCATCCCCCAGGGCCTGCCCCCTAATATTTAAAAAAAAAAAAAAAAACAATTGGAAGGGGGCCGCGTGGCCCCCCTCCCGAGGCCTTAATCGGCCCCGGGGACCCCATCCCCCAGGGCTTGGCCTTCTTTTTTTTTTTTTAAACTTATGGAGGGGGGCTGTGTTGCCCCCCTCCTCAGGCCACTTATGGCCCCGGGGACCCCATCCCCCGGGGCCGGCCTTTGTTTTTTTTTTTTTAAATTAAATTTTGGGGAGGGGGGCCGCGTGGCCCCCCTCCCGGGCCACTTGTATCCCCGGGGACCCCATCCCCCGGGGCTGGCCATCTCCGTTGAGGACCGTGGGGGGGTCCCCAATACCCCCACGGTCCCGCCGGCTCCCCGCGTCCCTCGGGAGCCGGCATTGTTTTTCCACATGGTGAGCTGCTAAGATGCAGCTCCCCATGTGGAAAAGCAATTGTCTTTGGTTTTTGGAAGAGAGAGCAGGTTTCCTGCTCTCTCCTCCAAAAACCAAAGCAGTTTGCTATGGCAGGGCGGGAGCCGCGAGGCTCCCTCCCTGCCATAGCAAACTACAGTGTCCCGGGGGGTGAGCACCCGGGACACTGCAGGAGCTAGCCCTGGGGGGTGGCGGTCCCCAGGGCCATCACTGGCTCTAGGAGGGGGGCCACGCGGCCCCCCTCCCAACATCTTCAAAGCCCCGGGGAGGTGGTGGTCCCCGGGGCTCTGGGGGTCTGTAACGGACCCCCATTTTAAATATTTAGTGCCCCGGGGAGGTGGTGGTCCCCGGGGCATGTAGGGGGCTGAAGCCCCCCCACACAGGTAATTGTAATTTTTTAAAAAGAAGCCCCGGGGGGTGGCGGTCCCCGGGGCTGCAAAAGGGCCGAGAACCCTCCCGCACCATTTTTTTAAAGCCCCGGGGGGTGGCGGTCCCCGGGGCTTGGGTGGACCTTAGAGGCCCCCCCACTAATTATAAATAAACCCCCGCATGCCCCCGGGACTTGGCCCACCCGGAGGCCAATTAACAATAAAGCGCGGGAGACCGCGCTTCGTTTTTTTTTTTCACGGCGGGATCCGCGCATCCTAAGCGCATCCCGCCGATTTTTAAAAAAAAAAAATTAAAAAAATTGGGCCCTGAGCAGGCCTAGGGGGTCAGGGGATTTCTACCCTGCCCCCTTTTTGCGTTTTGCGCAGTTGTTTTCCTGATTTCTTGTGCCTCGGTTCTACCGAGGCACAAGATGGCTGCCAACACTTCCTGGTTTGGAGTGTTGACAGCCAATTAGCATACAGCTCGTGATCGGGAGGGTGCGCGGACCCTACGCGGCCATAGATATATATGTGATTTTACTTTTGATTTTCTCAGGAACTACTGAACGGATTTACACCATTTAAGCAAAAGGCACGACTCTGAACCAAGGGCTACCTTTTTTGCCAAATTTGGTGTAATTCCGTTCAGCAGTTCGGGCTGTAGCTGCGACTAAAGGTTCCTATGGAAAATTGCATGGGGAAAACATGCTTTGGGACCCCCCTTTTTTCTCGGCCCCCACTTGACGAATCACCCCGGAACTTTCAGGATAGGAGCGGACCGGAGCGGGTCATAAGTTTTGAGAATTTCGCGAAGATTCGTCAACCGGCGCCAAAGGTATTGGAAATATAATGTTGCGAATTTCCTATGGAAAATAGGTCCTAACTATAACTATCTACTGGCGACCGCCAGTAGATAATATATATATATATATATATATATATAGTTTAAGTAGTTTACTGTAGTAAAATTGCCAACTCATGTGGTAAAATGTTAAACACTGTAAAAAGACTACTACTCACCACCTATGTATATAAAGCACCCTTTCACACGCAGTGCATTATGTGAACAAGGCCGCATGTCTGGCGGCCGAATAGCGTCATTTTGGACATTGATACTTAAATAAAGACACTTTGCAATCATCACTGCCTTGGAGTCTGTGCCCTCGTGTTGCGCCGCTGTGGCTGGATACTTTGGGATTCACATGTTGATATATATATATATATATATATATATATATATATATATATATATATATATCAGTTAACGCTCATAGATGCATGCAGGCACCACAACGAGAAACGGACACTCCAATACGCTGATTCTGCTTGTCAAGATTTCTTTTTTTATTTTTCAAATATTAGCGGTGCAAAGCGGTCATTACGCGTTTCGGCCAACGCAGTGGCCTTGATCACATGAGCGCATGACAGGTAAGTGAAACACATTTATTGGATACCAGTGTACCCCGTGATAGACTGTCAGCTGACACCATAGACACAGTAAAAATACTCTGTATGGTAATGGCCATAAACAAAGAATGCACTTATAAAGATATTCACTTTGGCCAACATATAAAGATCGTAATCAACTACTTGAACCAGGTAAATTAGGAACAAATGTATTTTCAAGGAATTGGCAATATTACCATCACATAAAAAATTTAGTCATGGGTGTTGAATCTGAAATCAACCAGCCTATAAGACTTAAGATATAAAATGCACAAATGCAGTAATAAATTAAGTAAAAGTCAAATACATTACCACTGAATTTAAAAACAAGTAGTGTTTAAAAATTCTAAAACCACCTGGTACTAATATAAATATGTGCAAAAATGAAAAGTACAAATACTTCTTATAGTTAACAATAAAAAATACACACAAAGTTTTCCATTTCGACTAAGTGCATACTTAATAAAACTTTTGGCCGTTCTGAAGTGCAAAATGCTGACATTCCCAATATCAAAGTGCAAAGTGCAAAATAGTGCAAAGATACTTCTGGTGAAAATAGAAATTAGAAATCTAGTGGAAAAAGCAGCATATATAATACCGAATGTACATAAAATCCATATATACACCAAATTTGATTATGTAATGTCTGTCATTGAGCAACAACTATATACAATATAGAGTCTGCTGGAATCTGGGGAGCCCCCATATATATACCCGTGATGTCATTCAAAATAATGACAAGTCATTAAGTAAAGGTTACTACTGAAATCCTAACTCGGTGTTAAATGTAAAGTATTGAAACTGGCTTTATAACATGATCAGTATTCAATCAGTGCTAATACATTGATAAATTACTTAAAACCAAAAATTCATATGTACACACCTAAATTGATGGTTGAAAGTCATAACATTGAATTGAATAAACTGCAAAGTTTAAACTGCAAAGTTTGAAGATAGGCAAGCATGTGTAGTGGCTGTGCAGCTAGGCAACTACAGGTAATAATGCAGATCCTCACAAATGTTCAGACCTCGGGGGGCTTTAGTGTCGAGTTCGATAATGTACTGGGTTCCAACTGTCTAAGCCTCTTCTCCCGATTTCCTCCTCGTTTGTTGATGGGCACACTGTCAATGACAAAATACTGGAGCACATTAAGATTATTGTTATGCTCCAATTTGATGTGTCTTGCTACGGGATACGTAGGATCTGAATTGACAGTTGCCCGGAGGTGTTGCAATATACGTGTGAAAACTTGCAGTTTAGTGCTTCCGACATACCGTAGCCCGCAGATACATTTTAAAACATAGACAGCGAACTCTGTGCGACATGTGAAGTGTCCATTGAGCTTGATGGGAGTATCCGAAAAAGCAGTAGAATAGGAAGTGGTATTCACCCCGAACTTGCAAGCACGGCATGTGCTGCACTTGAAAAAGCCTTTTTTTGGGGTGAGCCACCTGCTTTTAGTATCTAACTCAGGGCTAGTTTTAACTAAATCACTGCGCATAGAGTAAGCTTTACGATATGTAAAATTGGATTTGCTGGGAAGTATCTGTTGAAGTGTAGCATCGGTAAGCACTATAGGCTATTGGGAAATAATGATGCTTTTAATGGCATTGGCCTGTTTGCTATAAGTCGAGATGAACCTACAGGATACATCACTCGACCTACCATCATCTTCTGTGTCATCAGTACCTGGATATGGAGACACGGCTGCATTGCTAAGCTTATTGACAGGTTTCAATAGCTCTTGTCTATCTTTGCCATGGGCTTTTTTTATGGCTATATCCAATTTTTGAGATCATAGCCTCTCTCCATTAACCTTTCTTTTGGGGTCTGCTGTGCTATCACTAAAGTAGTATTGGAACTGCACGCCCTTCGGATACGCAAAAATTTGCCGTAGGGAAGACTAGAAATGGTGTGCTGAGGGTGGAAACTTGAGGCATGCAATAGTGTGTTGCCTGCTGTCAGTTTCCTATATAAACAAGTTTCAATAACACCCTTCTCAATATACACTGTGATATCTAAAAAATTGATGGTTGTGGGATCAATATGTGCCGTAAAATTGAGGTTATGATCGTTCTTGTTGATGACATCAATAAAATTAAAGGCTTCAGCATGTGTTCCCTTCCACACAATAAAAACATCATTAATGTATCTCCACATGTTAACCACATGCTTGTCAAAAAGTGCTCTGTGTTCGACCTTGAGGACATGCTCCTCCCACCAGCCTACGTGAAGACACGCATAGCTGGGGGAGAAGCATGCCCCCATAGCCACGCCCTGTTTTTGTTTGAAAATCTTGCCATCAAACATGAAAATATTATTATATAGACACCAGTGTATCATTTTTACCAACATTGCATTGTGCTTATACATTGAAATGCACCTATGTTGTAAATAATAACCTACAGCATTTATTCCATCGCTGTGTCTGATGCTCGTATACAGAGCGGTAATATCTAATGTTAAGAGCAGATATTCATTAGACCATTGCACTGAATTCAGTTTCAATAAAAAATCATTTGAGTCACGTAGGTAGGAAGGCAAATTAACCACATGATCTTGGAGGTAAAAGTCTACATAGCTCGAGGTGCATTCAAATGTACTGTTTTTGGCTGAGATTATCGGTCTTCCGGGCATGGGGTTTGTGCCCTTATGGACCTTGGGGATTAAATAAAATGTAGGCAAGGTCGGAAATTCCTTGTACAAATATTTAAATTCATCTTTGGAGATGAGACCTTCCCTCTGACATGCAGTGAGCTCATCCTTGAAATCTCTGTTCATTTTCCTGACAAGAGAAGCATTCGTTTGCTCATAGCATTCAGTGTTGTTGATATGCCGATAGGCTTCTGCTCTGTATAGATGCTTGTCCCACAGAACAATGTTGCCTCCCTTATCGGAATTGTTGATGACCACAGTAGCATTGTTCTTTAGTTTGTCCATAAGTTGAAAATATTCGTTGGTCTTGTTGCTAGAATTGTTTCTGTACCTGATGGATTTCCGGTACAGTGTTTTCAATTCGTCTGTAATCCGATCATGGAAAATATCCAGAGCATCCGGTGCTTTGAATGGACTGTGGCCAGGAGACGAAATGTTGATGTCCTCTGCTAGAGCAATGTCTTGTGTATTGAACTCACCACCACTTGTTTCTGTGGCTTCATCTCGTAGCGCATGTAGTGTGGTTAACAAAGGTATTTCTCCAGCTGTGAGGCCACTGCCGGGCACTCGGGTATGCGAAACTTGTTTCGTTTTGCCATAGTTTTTGATCGTGAAAAATTTCTTCAGTTTCAGCTTCCGAATAAATTTATAGACATCGACTCTTGTCTGCACGTAGTTAAAATTGCTCTCTGGACAGAAGCTTAGACCAAGAGCCAAAAGTTGGTTTTCGGCGTCGTTAAGTTGGATGTCTGTTAAATTGACGATTGTTTGGTTTACTGATGTTGTTGTAAATGCCAATTTTTCTTTTTCTGCTGGCCCCTGCCTCTTGTGTTTACAACACTTGCGCCTCTCGCGCCTTCGATGATTTCTTTCTTTGTTTGTTGTGCCGGCGTGTTTCTCGGTCGTAAGGATTGTTTTCTTTGTTCCCGGATAAATTCCATTTCCTCTGCATATGACAAAGGGCCCAATCTTGGTCTGGAATTGCCCTCTGCATTGCTACTGAGATCGGACTCTGTATCACTAAGTATCGTGCTTATATCCGAGTTAGAGGCAGTGGCATTATCGCAAGTATTGACATGAACCTGCTTGTTGTGGGACTGAGTAAGCACTTTCTGATTTTTCACGTAATCATATTTTCGTGCAAACGTGAATACTTGCCCCTGCTCGTAATCGTTCTTATCCCGAGCAAACTTGAATACTTTTCTGGCTTTTATGACATCCTCTTGTTTTTTAATTCTGTCATTCATTTCCTTAATACATTTGTCAATATAGTCTTTGTTGTTAACGGTAGTAAGAAGCTCAAGATCATTTTTGATGCGTGCTACCTCTTTGATGTTAACTTCCCTATCGATCCTTGCAAATTTAACCAACAAACAAACGAGTCGCATGGAAACTTCAAGGTTACTTTCTGCCCACTCCTTAAGAAGGAGTGGGTTATGACTCTCGAAACTGGGGGCAAGCATTATATGCAGACCTCTCGGCACCCGGCCAGCCTCGTGGTATTTTTCTTAAGACTTCATTTCCCACCACTTCGTGAGCTCGCTTCGACTGTTTTTTTCCAAGGATTTAAGTAAACTTTTGACATCTGGGCTTTGTTCCGCTTGTATAGATGTCTGATTACTGTTATCAGAAATGACAGGCAAATTAGGAAAAAGTTCTTCCGCTGCCTTTTCTCTTTCCTGCAATGCTTCGTCCGACATTGCACCCTTTGTTATTTAACTTTATCAAAAACTGGTTCAAGATCCTTCGTGGATTTTAAACGTTCAAGCAGTCCATATATATATAGTCCATCAATTGATTCCATGCACAGCGCGCAGCTCGGCCAGTGCTCACGTATGAGGCGGAATCAAGCCTTGTATTACTATTACCACCAATAAAAGATTACACCGCACTCCAGTGATTCTGTTCCAGCAATTTTATTCAATTCGACCATCACCAACGTATTTCGGCCCTCACGGTCTTGATCACGGCTGAGTGATTCCATTTTCACTTTCAATTTATACATGACTGCCCACTCGGCCTGTAATGAGGCATTATGGGATATATAGTTCAACAAATACTAACAAAAGTAAAATTAACCTTTCAAAGTTAAAAACAAAATAACCATTACGTGCCCACATGAACGTTATTCTTTATAACTGTATTACTTACATGATTGGGTATTGTTTTCTTTCTAATTACCCAATATGGTACACCTCCAGTTTATACCGGCACAGTGCCAAGTGGATGGTGTATCATATTTTAGTAGGGATTTACAACTACAAGTTGTATTTTCTTCTTCCATTCTACAATCATTCCCACACTTACTATCGGCTCAGTGCCAAGTGGATGATGTATCCTATTCTAGTGGGAGTTTTAGAACTACTAGATATATTTTATTATTTCATACTATGACCATTCCCGCTCTTAATAAACCAGGCATTGTATGTCTCCGGTTCATTCTTACACCCAAACATATTTGATGGGATAATGTGGGTATTATTTCTATTCAAGGCTTAGTGCCCACAATGCATCAATCTTGATATATGTTGCCTTGCCCTCCTCCACTGCAGATTCTCAATCTGATTTCTATACCCATGATGTTTTACTCCATGTGGAGGTCTTCATAAATTCAACTCACCATATTTGAAAATGTACATGCAATTCCTCATCCCTGTTCAAACCACAGGGTTGTTTAGTTCGAAATCTTATAATCAGTCTAGACTAATTTGAGTGTTTTGTCCTGACCTATCTTAATGGCAGGTATTGTGGCAATTCCGCAGTATCTCATCTGTTGCCAATTGTATCCTTGATGTATTGACATGTGTCTGGTCATCGCATAGTTCATATCTTTATTTTATACTGCTCGGATATGTTCCAGAATCCTATTTTTCAATGGGCAGATCATACTACCTATATAGCGTGATCCACATTGATATTCCAGCATATACACCACATAGTTTGGTCACAACTAATCTTTTCATCAATCGGAAAGATTTTTCTACTGAAATCATAAATCTCTCGAGTGTTTCTCCCTATTTGACATGCCTTGCATTTTTCACATTTTTTAAAACCCTTTTGATTGTTTTTCCAACCATAATTCCACCTTTGGTTTCACAAAATAACTATTTACCAATTTGTCCTTCAGTTGAGGAGCCCTTCAGTATCACACATCCGGTCTTTCTCCTAATTTATTTCAAATGTCTGGATCCTTTTTCAATATGCCCAATGTTTGTTCATAATGTGCATAATGTGCTGATTCTCCTTGCTGTAACTCAATATCAGTCTAATTTTCTGATCACCCTCTTCAGTTGTTTTCATTCTTTTTTTATTTGTCAGGGTTTGTACTCGAGCGATACATTGTGCCCGCTCTTTGCCTTCCTGTATGTCTGATAGCTTGTATCCTCTCTTTTGAAATTTCCATTCAGTTTCTTTTATTTTTGCTTTGAGTTCTTGATCAACTGAGCAATTGCATTTCACCCTCAGAAACTCACCATATGGAATACTTTTTTTCAAAGATTTTGGATGAAACCTCGAGTCATGCAATACACTATTTGTGGCAGTTGGTTTCCGATATACAGTGGTTTTAATCTGATTTTCTACAATGTAAATTTGCACATCCAAAAATTGAACTGCATTTGTGCTTGTGTTACATGTAAAACTTAAACCTAATTCATTGCTATTCAATGTATTGAAGTACTCTATAAATTCATCTTCCGTACCATTCCAAATTATAAAGAGGTCATTTATAAACCTCAACCAAAGTGTGATCTTATCTGTGTAATGGTTCTTTCCTTCTCCCCAAGCTGCAGTTTTCTCCCACCACCTCATGGGGAGATTAGCTTAGCTTGGAGAGAAGGAAACTCCCATCGCAGTTCCACATATTTCAGAGTATATTTGACAATTAAATATAAATACATTGTTTCTTATCACAGTCAGCATTTGCGAATGTTCCATATTTTTTATGTTCCTCTGGGACAGGTAGTATCTCACTGCTGTTGACCATATTTCATGATTGATACTACATCAATTGTCAGAAGCAGATATCCATCCTGACAACCTGTATTAGCTCGTATTCTCAAAAGGTCCCCCGTATCTCTTGTATATGAGCTCAGTGATGTCACCATCGGGGCTAGAAAGTAGTCCAAATACACTGCAATATTTTCAGATATTATGGGTCTACCCAGGGGGTTATTCAATGTTGTATATATTTGTGGGAGAAAATTTCGCTTCCTCTTCATTGAGTAATCCTTCTTCCTGCCACATTTTGATTTTTCATTCAATGCCAATGTTAACTCATTTATTGGATTCTGCTCCTATTTTAGTAATTTCTGGACACGTTAAGTTGTCTTTATGCCTCTTTCTTATATTGTGGTTTATACATCACTACAACATTTCCACCTTTATCCCCTTGTTTAATCTCAATTTCTTGATTATTCATCAATTCCTAAAATGCTTTCCGCTCTGCTTTGGTCAGATTTTCGTTTCGATTTTTATGAATATTATTCTTCAGTTTCTCCAAGTCTGATGTCACTAGGTCATGATAAATGTTAATTCTATTACCTGGATTCAAAACTGGACAGAATTTAGATTTAGGTCTGAACTTTGTGTATTTGTGAACCATAGTCCGGTATTTGATCATTCAACAGGGCAGTATTATGGGTTTTCTCCTCTGGATTGATCAAATACCGGATTTGAAGACCATATACGATCTTGTGTTTGATTCAATGACGAAGAGGTGCCTGATTCACAGATATTGAATGAACTTGAAATCAATACTATGGGTCAGGAATTTAACATAAATAGGCTTCCAAGCCTTGCTCACAGGAAAATGCAGGTTACTGAAAATGACCTCGTGTTTTGAAGACTTCTTAATTGGATGATCACATATTCTAAACGTCATTTGTTTAGCTTGCGGAGTGAACACCAATCAGCAAATAGTTAATTGTGCAGCTTTTAAATTAATACTTTTGTAAAACAACTGCCGTAATGTCATTCTTAATGCCAGGTCAGTGCGCAATAAAAATAAAGTCTCGAAGATTACAAGCATGCCATGGCTTACTGTCACATACTGTGCCTTTCATCACGTAGAATCCTTGACATTCCAGCTCACATCCCTTACTAGTCTCCACTTGCGATTATTAGTGGGATACATCTTGTCTTTTTCCAAAGTAGAGGTGAGGGAGTCAGGCCCCCTTTGCTCATAACAAACAAGAAGTTGCTCCATTTTAGAGGGCCCCAATGGAGTTCTTGTTTGTTATGGGCAAAGGGGGTCTGACCCGCTCGCCTCTACTTTGGAAAAAGATGGGTAACCTCAGATTAAAAGTACTGTCATTCAGATTAATCAGGAACATACACGCATTCTCCCAGAGACCATCCCATAATAAAAATAAGTCATCGATATATTGAGTACAGATTAAAAGTTGCTGCATATACTCTTGGTTCTCTTCTGTGCAGGCCACCTGCTCCTCCCACTAGACCATCACGAGATTTGCGAAGCTGGGGGAGAAGCAGGTACCCATGGCAGTCCCCATCTTCTGCTGATAGTACACCCAATCATGCAGAAAAATATTCTCTTTCAAACAATATCGAATCATGCGGAAGACTATCTTAATGTATTCAAGAAATCTAACTGATCCTGTTCTCAAGTAAAGCTCGCAAGCGTGTACCCCAAATTGGTGATCGATGCATGTATACAGGGATGTAACATCCATCGTTATCATCATTCCTATATATATATATGTATAGATAGATAGATAGATAGATAGATAGATAGATAGATATTAAAGTCAAAATATTTAAGTTATTTTGAAAACTTTCATGTGGGATGTTATTCTAAGTCCCTGACTCTATTGTTGGATTGTGGCAGTGCCTGTGGGTGGTCATGTGTGGTGCTAGACACATTATAAGGCTGGGCTGTAATATACTGTTTTGTGGCCTTTGGGCTATAGTGGCTTTAGAAGTGTAGTTTATGAATAGCAATAGTCTCACTCTTTTTTGGGTGGATGTATTATCATGTCCCTCCCTAAACCCCACCTATTTAGTCGTAAGTATTCCCCATTTTCCAGCCATTTCCCCGGTCCCACCCACAATTACATAAATAGTAAACTTACATGTGTGGAGATCTCCCCATAGAAAAGATGGGAACGGTAGAGATTTAAAGCTGTAGGTTTGTGAGTTGTGTTTTGAAGTAAGTAATTAATACTACTGTAGTACTACTTTACGTTTTGCAAAATGCAGTTTGTGATCGGGTCCAACATGATTGATTTAAAAAAAACTCTCACAGCCTTTGTCGCTATTAAATTTAATGCCTCTCTCTTTCCTATACATCCATCTTCCCTTCATGTTTTTCTTCCTTTTTCCCCCTGTTGTTCACACGGGTAGCTCTTTTCTTCTCTTATGTTCACCCCATCCCAAAAGCTTCTCAAGTTATTTGTCACACTTTTATTTCTTATTTGACTTAACCTGCTTCAGTGCACCTCTCGCTAATCAGTTTTAAAAAGTGCAACTTGAACCTCTGACCCATCACAAACAGCAGATGTGTTTAGGGCATGCCTGGCTTCACAGAGAAAAAAAGCATAGGCCCTTATAAGCACCAAAAGCAGAAGGGGCCTTTTGTAGCAGGAGAGGCTGAAACACAGCAAAATACAGGGAAAATCATTATGAGAGGTGACAATGAAAGACACTGAAGGCACTAGTGTTGATGTGATGCTTTATTGTATTTTCATGGTTTTGATGGTAGTAGTGAGTAAGCTCAGACCCTTAGGGTAGGGAGGGGTTTATTTGGAGTACCTTCCATAAAACAAATATTTATAAACACGGGTCCCCAGCTTCGAGGTTGACCGATCTACCCGTTAGGCCACATCCCCTACTCCATAATCACAAACCTTCTTCTGAAATACAAAAGTAAGCACTTTTATGACACAAAATTTAATTTTGTCTAGAGATATCAGCTTTTCATTTTTAATAAAAGCTTGTTCGGTAGCCAAATATCAGCTTGCCATGTTCATCAAGTATCCACACATACCACTGTCAGAAAACCAAAAGAAACTGTGTGCATGCCCATGTATCATCATGGCATGCCATGGATGCCCAGATTATATCAGGAATTCCCAACATTATTTCAGTGTCAACATTACACCAGCGCTGGGCAGTGCACACATCTCCCTCACATGTATACACATGCACGTTTTAATGATGGTTATCGTCTGACAATAAAATGTTTGTTTTTGTACAGTGCTGGGTGGTGAAATTGTGACATCCTTAAGCACTATACATAGCAGGTGGCATGATTAGCAAATTTATAGTTTCACAATATACCAACTTTACAAGGCTGATAGGCTGAGATGGTAGGCCAAGACTGAAACATATAGCTTGGAGGTGTCAGACATTTGTCATAGCTAGCATTTACCTACCTAAGCTACCTTTACACCTTTTCTAGATTGAATAGAATTATTTTGATGCATGACAACTTTGGATTTATCATAACTTTACCATTCTAAAGTTAAATGATAAAAAACCTGTAGGTGTTCTTTTAAACAAACTTCAACTACACCATTTCTGTAAACACAAAAATGTCTACCTTCTGAAAAATTCCACAGGAATGTTCAACTAAACGGACCCATGGACAAATTGAATATAAAAATCTGTCCTTGTTTGGGGACCTCTCATCCCAGCCCAGCCAAAGCGCTGCTCTATCCCACTTGGCACCAAAAGTAAACTAACTCACTGTGTTGTTGATTGTCCACAACACACTTGCCAAGACAGTGCTGATGCAGGTCAGTAGATAATTACCCTCGGCCAGGGCTTAGAATTTGAAGCACAGTGCACAGAGTGACACACAGCACGTCTAACCCAAGTTTAGTCTGCAGCTCCTTTCTGCATGTAGGTGCAGCAGCTGCAGCTCTCCTTTCCTCCCCATTCTCTGAGTCCCTGTGGCTCTCCCATGTGGTTTGCAGGACACTTCCTGCATGCACAAAGCGAGAACAGGTAAAGAAACACAAATTTAAAACTTTGCCAGTTGTAATAAATGCACAGCTCAGCTGCAACATTTAAATTTCTTTTTTAGATTAGGGGATGAGGTCAACTTTGGCTGAAACCAGTTCCAATGCCCCTAGCCTATTTCACAGTCTCTTAATTTGCAAAGTAACAGGCCAGTTCTGTTGTTTAAATAACAGGAAGTCTGTACAATTTAGGGGGGTGACTAGCAAATAAAGAGGGTCCCAGCCCTCGTCGGCCCCGGTGGCTATGGCACTGTGTTCAGGGACTCATTTATTAAGGAAATGGGCAAATATGTTTCCACCTTTGCAACAACTGACAAAGCCCAATTTTCTCTAAAGGACAATTTTTTGGTAGCAAAAGAAGTAGTCACTTTTCCTGCCTCTATCCCACAAGGTGGCATTCCTTTAACAGAGGCTCCTCCAATCAAGGGTCCCAGCAGGTCTTCTACCAAGACTACAAGACGCATTCCGAATCCCGGCGATCCTGAGGTTTCTGGAACATGGGATACAGAAATAAAGGTGAACAATTCTCAGGTAAGAATTTTCAGTTCTGGCCTTCCTCCGGTGAGAGGCAGATTAGCTCTTTGTCTAAATGCTTGGTTTTCTCTCACAACAGATCCCTGAGTAATATAGTAAATTCAAGGTTATTGTAGAGAGCTTTACAAAACTCCTGTTCAGCTTCACCTGCCCAGTCTTTAGCAATTTTTGCAGAAGTTGTTCTCTCAAGTCCAACCAGAGGTTCAGTTGCTTCTCACAAAACAAGCAGTCAAACAAACTTCTTTTGAACCCTCAGGTTTCCTCAATACCATCTTTTTGGTTCAGAAAGAGAACAAGACGATTGATACAGTAAACAATTTAAAATATTTCAACAACTTCGTGGTATATCCTTATTTCAAGATGGAGACTATTCTCCATCTCAGTGATAATATTCTTCAGGATGATTAGTTGGCAAGACTGGATCTTCAGGATGCTTTACCTGACAGTTATAGTTCACCATTGTTACAGGAAATATCTACAGTTTCAATGGGGCCACTCCTTCTTCCATTTCAAAACTCTTCCATTCGGTCTCGCCTCAGCCCCTTGGTGTTTTCCCTTTTCAGGTCCCAGGGGGTCAGGCTCACAGCGTTTCTCAATAATTTTCTCAATATGGATGAGGACAAAAAGTGTCTTCTCTCTCACAGAGATCCATGTCAGGACTTCCTTCCAAGTCTAGGTTTCCTCATCAATATTCAAAAATCTTCTCTCATTCCATCAAAACTGCCAGAGTTTCTAGGTCTCTAATAGACACTTCTTTGCCTGTATACCAACTCCCACAACAAAACGTTTCACTGATCAAGAAGGAAATCCGTCATGCACTAACCCTTTCTCATTTCTCTCTGAAGTATCTAGCTTGTCTTCTGGGTCTGCTGGCATCTTCAATCAAGGCTATTTTTCACAGCCCTCTCCATTATCGTGCCTTGCAAAGATTGAAAATCCATCACCTTTGCAAATGTTTGGCATATTCAGATCCAATATCCTTAGATCCGGATTCCAGGGAAGAACTCGTCGAATGGCTGAGTCACTTAGATGTCTGGAACTGGAGAATGATTTTCTCTGCTGCCCCAGATTTTGTCTTAGAATCAGATGCAAGTCGGACAGGTTGAGGGGGGCAAAATATCGTCAGTTCTCAACTGGAGGAGCATGGTCTCTTCAGGAGTCAAGCTTGTATATCAATTGTTTGGAGATGCTTGCAGATTTCTTTGCCAACCAGAGCTTTTCAAAAGACAGGGCGAAATGCACATTTCTCTTACTATCTTGGAGGTACAAGATCCAAACCTCTTGCAGATCTGGCTCAAAGACTCTGGGAATTCTGTAATCAGCAGAACCTGTTTGACAGAGCAGAGTACTTTTGGGCAATTTGAATGTCTTATCAGATTGTTATTCCAAACATTTGCAGGACTCTAGTGACTGGTGGTTTCACCTTTCTGTGTACAGTCAACTTTCTTCAATATTTGGCACTATTTCAATAGATATCTCTACCTTTCATCTCAACTCTCATCTCCCTTCCTTTTTCAGTTGGATGCAAGATCCATTAACTCTGGTCACAGATGCATTTCATCAGTCCTGGCCTCAGACCCTTCTTTACACTGTCCCTCCTTTCCTCTTGATTGCCCGAGTCCTGGCACAAGCTTGCTGACAAAACTCTTCTCTGGTTCTGGTCACCCCCTTTTGACAGGCTTAACCTTAGTACCTAAAGCTATTAGAACTGGTCTCGGACTTACCAGTTTGGATTCCTCTCTTTCCCGATTTGCTTCTCAATCCTCAGGGAGTTCGTCACAGCCTCATTCTGGAGGGTTCACTTTACCTCATTGTTGGAAGATTTCAGGGCTTCATGGGAAACCCCAGGAATTTCACAGGAAGTTGTCCACCTCATTCAACAAACCTGGTCCCCTGGCACTGCAAAACTCTACAAGTCAGCATGGTTAATCTGGTGAGGCTGCTGTATGGACAGGAATTCAGAAAAATGTAGCTTTAGCGGTTAACTTTTTAGCTTCTTTTGCATAGCAAGGGAAAGACTACTGTACAATGAATACCTATAGATAGGCGATCTCGGCCGAGCATGTCAGAGTAGATGGAAGATCCATTGGAGAAAACACCCTTTGGTCTGAAAAGTTTCAGCACTCTGTCCATCATCTCCTTGTGTTTGCTTTGTTTGCCCTAAGTTGGCAGGGTATGCCCAGACGTGGGTCCCTTGGTCACTTTGCCATTGGATTCAAGCTAGACTGGCTGATGAGGGCTGTTACCCGGAAACCGGTCCCAGAATGCTTGTTTCCAGTCCAGAGAATACCTGGCTTGGCAGTTCAGGCTGGACTGTTCTCATGAGGAACGGGGTCAAGACTGATTTGTATCTGGCTGGGTCTGAACTGAGGTGGCGAAGTGAGCTAAAGAACAATGGTGGATTCAACCCAGATCTGTGACTGGGGGTGAGTGTCTGGAAAGGTTCAGTGCTCTGCCCATCATCTCCTTGTGTGTGCTTAGATTTTATGAAAGACATGGAGGCTAGTATTATCCCATCCCTGTTTTTATTGAACCTCCTTGATTTATTTCTTCTGCAGTCCCAGTACCAGTGCTCTGCCCATCATCTCCTAATGTTTGCTTAGATTTTATGAAAGACATGGAGGCCAGTATTATCCCATCCCTGTTTTTATTGAACCTCCTTGATTTATTTCTTCTGCAGTCCCAGTACCATCAACCAGTGCTGTTACATTACCCTAACTCTGTTGAATCCACTTCTCCTTTGGAATTCCCTAAGCGGCTTTGCACACTTTCTCCATCCTTTGGAATGTTGTTCCTTTAGTTCTACTGAATTTCCTTAAGGACCTGTTGACTGTTCTGTTGATTTTTGGTTCTGTGCTGTTTTTGCTCTCTGGGACTCATCTTGATTGACTCTCTGCAAAAAAAGAGTGTTTGTTGCTCTCAGTCAAGATAATTTTGCAGGTTTATGACATCCTATTGGTTGTTCTAGTATGATGTCATGTTGGTAGTTTTACTCCCAGGGTTTCCTGGGTAATGTAGCTTTTTCTTCTCTTGGCTGCTGTTAAATAAATGTAAGAAAAGTAAAGCATAATACGGTCCTCCGTGCGTCTAATACAATTTAGCCTTTCTGACACCAAGGCTAGGAAAATCTCAATTTATAGCAAATTATGCAAAATTACATGTAATTATGCAAATTGCAACTCCATCGTTTACAATATATTTTAGGCACAAAGTGCATCCTTATGTCAATTTTTAATGCAAGTACAAATTTTTTGCTGAAAAATAGTGTGAAAAACACAATTCATGTAAACCCTCGTATTCTGGGTGTTTGCATTGTTCCCAGGCTAAGAATTTTCCATGAACTGAGACATAATTAACCAAAGTGGAGTAATGTGACATTTCAGGAAGTTTGATTACCAAACATAACAAGAAAATTCTGAATTATGTGAAGGACAAAGGCGTAATTTAAAATTCACCTGAATTCTATTTTTGCCATGATTAGAAATAACAAAGCATGTCAGAAATTTCTGACATGCAGGGGATCGGGCATAGTTTGCAATTAAAAAATAACTCCTAATTCGTGGAATAAGTTGTAATGGAAGAGTCTGAGAGAAGCTGAAATGTAGAAGTCTACAGGGACAGTGAAAAAAGGAATGAATAGTTGTTTTTGAGGCATTGAAAATGAATGTATGACAATGAAGCAAATGCCTTTACCATGCATGCCTTTACCACGCAATACCTTTAACACTAATTACCTGTACTACGCATGCCTTTGCAATAAAAATGGTAAGTATACCTAGCTGTGACTTTTAAAATCACACTGCAGAAGGGAATTGAACAGATGCAGTACAAACCCATATCTTATTGATGGTGAAGTAAAATCTCCTCCAAAGATATGGAACTAGTACTCAGTGAAGCACTAGTGGAAAATAACAGCTCACAGGAGCCAATGTCAGATGATTTTAATGTTTGGGTTATGGGCGCAATTTAACAGGTTTCCCCGATCAAAAATATGATTAGAACTACAACTAAAGTGTCAGCACCTTGGTTCATGGATGAACTGAAAGACCTCAGACGCCAGTGTCGGAGGCAAGAACGGAGGTGGAGGGAAAACCTTTCTTCAGAGAAGAAATTAAAAACATAGAGAATTCATTCCTATGTGCAAACATGCCATTATGGCTGCCAAGTACTCTTATTTTATTAGCAAACTAAGATCTGCCACCAATACCTCTAAGAAACTTTTCAAGGTGGTTAAAGAGCTCTCTACTCCCTGGGTCCAGTAATCCTTCTTAGTGTCTGAAGGTTTCTGTAACAATATTGCTGTTTATTTCAAAGATAAGATCTTGAAGATCTTCTCTGATTTTAATTTTAATGAGGATAGGCCCTAATTTCTGTGGCAGAGGACTCTGTTGATTGGGACTGTGCCCCAAATATGTCCACCTTCCCCCTATATCAGTTCTAAAAGTAAAAAATCTTCTTATGCACATTACTTTTGGTTCGCCAGAAGACCCATGCCCTCCCAGAGTCTTATAACTTGTTCTGGATCAGATTGCAGCCTTTCTGTAAAAGGTCTACAATCCAATACCTATAACGGGTGTGTTTACCCAGCTATGGAAGGAGGCAATAGTTACTCCCCTTAACAAGAAATAAAAAGGGGATCCAGAGGACCTTAAAAACTTTCCCTCTATATCTCTCCTGCCTGCACTGGCTAAAAGTTTTGAAAAATGCATCACTCAGGAATTGGCCAAGTTTATTTCGACCCAGAACCTTTGGGAGCCCTCAAAGAATGGATTACAGAGTGGTCATAGTACTGAATCGGCTTTGGTTGCTGTTGCAGATTCCATTTGTTGCCAGGTGGATGACGGGGGTGCAAAAATCTTGGTAATGTTGGATCTGTCAGCAACATTTGATACGATATCCTCTTCACGCTTGGTGCAAAGACTGTGCCAAGTGGGGCTGAGGGATACTGATTTGGATCTCTTGGGTTCCTTTTTGACAAATAGGACCGAAACAATCAGATGTGGAAATTACAGTGCAGCACCATTCCAGCTCCCCTGTGGGGTCCAGCAGTGGTCCTCCCTCAGCCCCACCCTTGTTAACCTATGCCTTGCCCTCTGACTAAACTGGTGTGGTCATTCGGCTTTCAGGTGTTGTCCTATGACTCCAAAATCATCACATCTATATCAGGCGACGTTGCTGGCTGCAGAGAAGTTTAAACTCTATATGACTAAAATTGGCATCTGGATGAAGGAGAACTGGTTGAAATTAAATTTAAAAAATGATGGAGAGCTTGGTCTTTGGGGTACAAAACGCAGTGTGGTCAGTAATCTGGGGGCCAGAGATGCGCAGGCCCTTACCTACACCAGTTGTCTCAGCAAACCATCTATGGGTCATTTTTGATAATATTTTTACTTTTGACACTCAGGTCAATAGGACTGTGAGCTCTTGCTTTTCATTCTTAAAATCTTAAAAAAGATTTTCCCTTTTATAACAGTTGAACTAAGAGTAGCAGTGTTTATTGCATTAATTACGCCTTGACTATTGCAACGCTTTATACTTTAACAGTAATAAGTCCTCTCTTAACAGACTGCAGGTGGAGCAGTTGCTAGTTTTCAGTGGCAGCAGCCAAACATTGGAATATGTTGCCCACCCACATTGTGATTTTGAACTCCTATGCAGCCTTCCACAAGCAACTGAAAACGTGGCTCTTCTCCCTCCCATGATTGTAGCACTCTCTGCAGATTTTTATTCACCAGTGCTATCGCTTTGACAACCTTGGACATAATGGGCTTTATAAATTTAAATATAAATATGCATCAAGTAAATGAAACATATATATATATATATATATATATTCACTGAAAAAACCATAGGTTTTAGGGACAGTTATAGTTAGTTGGACATTGCACTCGTACAAAACCCGTGAAATTCCCCCGTTATAGTTAGTCCAGCTAACTATAACTCGCGCCCCGCAATGCACTGCTGATGACGTCACATATTACATCACTCATGACATGGTCAGTGACATCACTGATGACATCACTGATGACATCTCAAATGACATCACTGATGACATCACTGATGACATCATCCAGTGACTGTGTGTTTCTGTAAAGTTTAAATATTTTTAATATATATAGGAAAAGACGTATTGAAGAATGAGTGGGTGTGTAAGTGTCTGTATGGATGATTTAGTAGGTGCGTGACTGACTCTATAAGTGAGTGATTTAACGTATCTTACTGAATGCATGGGTTAGTGACTAAACTGGGTGAATGTCTGTATCCGTCTGTCTGTTGCTGTGTAAGTGGCTGCATGTGTTTGTGAATAGCTACATGAGTGTCTATATGAGTTATTGAATGCTTGTCTGAGTATCTGTATGGGTGCCTGAGTGTTTGTGTGGGAGGGGTGTGTGCAACTCTGTGCATAGATGTGTGAGTGGGTGATTCACTGGGTGGATGGTTTCAAGAGTGCAACTGTGATAGACTGTATGGGTGGGTAAGTGTGTGTAAGAGTGTGTTAGTGAGTGAATGTATGTCCCAGTGGTACATGTGTGAGTAACTACATATGTGAAAGGCAGTATATATGTGTGTTGGAGTATATAAATAGCTATAAGCGAGAGTGAGTGATTGTGATAGTGGCTGTATGGATGAGTGTGTGCTTGTATCAGTGATTGTATAAGAGCGTAAGAATGTGCTACTATTTGTATGAGTAAGTGAGCTGGTGTGTGTATAACTGTATAGGTGAGTAAATGGTAGTGTGTTTAATTATTTGCATGACTGACTAGGTGTGTGAGTACCTCTATGGATGAGTGGCGGTGTTTGAGTGTCTATATAGGAGTATGAGTGCATATGATAGTCCTGTACTGAGTGACCGTAAGTATGAGTGACTGTACAGGTGAGTGAGTGGATGTGTGCGTAGACCTAAGAATCAGTCAGTGGGTATGTAGTTATTGGTGTTGGAGTGTCTATGGTTTTGCGAATGGCAGTCTGTAATTTAGAGTGGGTGTATCAAAGGTTATATTAGAGTGTGAGGAGGTGCATCAGATTATCACGTGGATGATGTCATCAGTGATGTCATTTGAGATGTCATCAGTGATGTCATCAGTGATGTCACTGACCATGTCATGAGTGATGTAATATGTGACGTCATCAGCAGTGCATTGCGGGGCGCGAGTTATAGTTAGCTGGACTAACTATAACGGGGGAATTTCACGGGTTTTGTACGAGTGCAATGTCCAACTAACTATAACTGTCCCTAAAACCTATGGTTTTTTCAGTGAATTTCAAAGGTTTTTTAAATGCTAATTTGTAACTATAACGTCCCTGAAACCTATGGTTTTTTCAGTGAATTTCAAAGGTTTTTTAAATGCTAATTTGTAACTATAACATGTCTGAAACCTACAGTTTTTTCAGTGAATTTCAAAGGTTTTGTAAATGACAATTTTTAAATGTATTAATTGTTATATACATTTTTTTCATACTGATTTCCAAATTTTTTAGAAACAATTTTTTTTTACATATTTTATTTTTTAAATTACATTGTAATTACATTATACATTACATTACAAAAAATACTTTCTCAGAATGAATTACTTTAGTTTAATTACTTTGCACATAGGCAATAGACTTTTAAGTACAGTAGTTACAGTTGTTGCAATGGGCAACACATTTTCAAACACAATGCAACATTCAGCTCAATGTGAATTTCTAGTTAAATGCAATTAGTTACTTTATGGATTACTTTTCTAACCACATTACTGGATCCTAGATTCAGTCCTGGGACATCTCCTGTAAACAGTTGAGTAAAAGCGTTTTGGTTACAGTCGTGATTTTTAAGGAATATTATTGTACTTTAAAAGTTCACACTTAGAAACTTTTTCTCATAGAACCACCAATGTTATCCTATGGAAGGAAATTCACTTAGAAGTTAAAAACTGTTATCGTTACTTTTTCTTACTCAGTGTTGGATCCTGGATCCAGCACTGGTGCATCTCCTGTAAACAGTTGAAAGAATGCGTTTAAGTCATACAGGCGATTTTTTAGGAATATTTGTAGTTTGTGAAAATCGACACTTTGAAACTTTTCTGCTGAAAACCAGACAATGGATTCCTATGGAAGGAAATTCAAGTTACTGGTAAGTACGGTTAAAATTACTTTTGAGGATCAGTACTGGGCTGAAAGATGCAGCACTGAGGTCTCTCCTGATAACAGGTGAGTAAATCAGAATTCGGATTTCGGCTGATTTTAGAGGAATATTTGTATGTTTCAAAAATCAACACTTAGAAACTTTTTCAGCAAAAAGCAGGCAATGATATCCTATGGAAGGAAATTCAAGTTACTGGTAAGTACGGTTAAAATTACTTTTGAGGATCAGTACTGGGCTAAAAGATGCAGCACTGGGTTCTCTCCTGATAACAGGTGAGTAAATCGGAATTCGTATTTCGGCTGATTTTAGAGGAATATTTTAAAGTTCCAAAACTCCACACTTAGAAGAATTTCCAAGTGAAACCAGTCAATGTTAGCCTATGGAAGGAAATTCAAGTTACTGGTAAGTACGGTTAAAATTACTTTTCAGGACCAGTACTGGGCTGAAAGATGCAGCACTGAGGTCTCTCCTGATAACAGGTGAGTAAATCAGAATTCGGATTTCGGCTGATTTTAGAGGAATATTTGTATGTTTCAAAAATCAACACTTAGAAACTTTTTCAGCAAAAAGCAGGCAATGATATCCTATGGAAGGAAATTCAAGTTACTGGTAAGTACGGTTAAAATTACTTTTGAGGATCAGTACTGGGCTAAAAGATGCAGCACTGGGTTCTCTCCTGATAACAGGTGAGTAAATCGGAATTCGTATTTCGGCTGATTTTAGAGGAATATTTTAAAGTTCCAAAACTCCACACTTAGAAGAATTTCCAAGTGAAACCAGTCAATGTTAGCCTATGAAGGAAATTCAAGTTACCGGTAAGTACGGTTAAAATTACTTTTGAGGATCAGTACTGGGCTGAAAGATGCAGCACTGAGGTCTCTCCTGATAACAGGTGAGTAAATCGGAATTCGTATTTCGGCTGATTTTAGAGGAATATTTTAAAGTTCCAAAACTCCACACTTAGAAGAATTTCCAAGTGAAACCAGTCAATGTTAGCCTATGGAAGGAAATTCAAGTTACTGGTAAGTACGGTTAAAATTACTTTTCAGGACCAGTACTGGGCTGAAAGATGCAGCACTGAGGTCTCTCCTGATAACAGGTGAGTAAATCAGAATTCGGATTTCGGCTGATTTTAGAGGAATATTTGTATGTTTCAAAAATCAACACTTAGAAACTTTTTCAGCAAAAAGCAGGCAATGATATCCTATGGAAGGAAATTCAAGTTACTGGTAAGTACGGTTAAAATTACTTTTGAGGATCAGTACTGGGCTAAAAGATGCAGCACTGGGTTCTCTCCTGATAACAGGTGAGTAAATCGGAATTCGTATTTAGGCTGATTTTAGAGGAATATTTTAAAGTTCCAAAACTCCACACTTAGAAGAATTTCCAAGTGAAACCAGTCAATGTTAGCTTATGAAGGAAATTCAAGTTACCGGTAAGTACGGTTAAAATTACTTTTGAGGATCAGTACTGGGCTGAAAGATGCAGCACTGAGGTCTCTCCTGATAGCAGGTGAGTAAATCGGAATTCGTATTTCGGCTGATTTTAGAGGAATATTTTAAAGTTCCAAAACTCCACACTTAGAAGAATTTCCAAGTGAAACCAGTCAATGTTAGCCTATGAAGGAAATTCAAGTTACCGGTAAGTACGGTTAAAATTACTTTTCAGGACCAGTACTGGGCTGAAAGATGCAGCACTGAGGTCTCTCCTGATAACAGGTGAGTAAATCAGAATTCGGATTTCGGCTGATTTTAGAGGAATATTTGTATGTTTCAAAAATCAACACTTAGAAACTTTTTCAGCAAAAAGCAGGCAATGATATCCTATGGAAGGAAATTCAAGTTACTGGTAAGTACGGTTAAAATTACTTTTGAGGATCAGTACTGGGCTGAAAGATGCAGCACTGAGGTCTCTCCTGATAACAGGTGAGTAAATCGGAATTCGTATTTCGGCTGATTTTAGAGGAATATTTTAAAGTTCCAAAACTCCACACTTAGAAGAATTTCCAAGTGAAACCAGTCAATGTTAGCCTATGGAAGGAAATTCAAGTTACTGGTAAGTACGGTTAAAATTACTTTTCAGGACCAGTACTGGGCTGAAAGATGCAGCACTGAGGTCTCTCCTGATAACAGGTGAGTAAATCGGAATTCGTATTTCGGCTGATTTTAGAGGAATATTTTAAAGTTCCAAAACTCCACACTTAGAAGAATTTCCAAGTGAAACCAGTCAATGTTAGCCTATGAAGGAAATTCAAGTTACCGGTAAGTACGGTTAAAATTACTTTTGAGGATCAGTACTGGGCTGAAAGATGCAGCACTGAGGTCTCTCCTGATAACAGGTGAGTAAATCGGAATTCGTATTTCGGCTGATTTTAGAGGAATATTTGCACAATGGTGAAGGGAGGGGCGGGGCCTGAGGTGACATCTGTGCAAACGCGCCCCGTGGCGCGTTTTAAGTTGGGGGATTAAGTCCCCTTGAATCATGAGGGTCCCTACGGGCCAACTAGCCCACCAGGAACCTCCAGTATGCGCCAGGGGCTGCGTTGCAGAGACATGTACAGAGGCCACACCCCTTTTTACACCTCTCTGCAACGCAGCTCTGTGGCGCTTTCTGGACGTACCTGTTGGGCTAGTTGGCCCCCAGGGACCCTCAGGATTGAAGAGGATTTAATTCCCCATCTTAAAACGCGCCACGGGGCCTGTTTGCACACATGTCACCTGAAGCCCCGCCCCCTCCCTTCACCACTGTGCAAACGCGCCCCGTGGCGTGTTTTAAGTCGGGATTAACTCCCCTTGAATCCTGAGGGTCCCTGGAGTCCAACTAGCCCACCATGTTCCTCCAAAAGCGCCACAGAGCTGCGTTGCAGAGAGGTGTAAAAGGGGCGTGGCCTCTGTACACCTCTCTGCAAGGCAGCCCCTGGCGCATACTGGAGGTTCCTGGTGGGCTAGTTGGCTCAGAGACCCCCAGTATTCAAGGGGATTCGTTCCCCCTCTGCAAACGCGCCAGGGGGCGCGTTTGCAAAGTGGTGAAGAAAGGGGGCGGGGCCTGCGGGCCCGATCGTTTTTTTTTTTTGGTGGGTCTGTATAACTTGATACTTAAGTTTACTTAAATGGAGACAACATCGTGTGGACATAGACTTGTGTGGAATACGTTCTCCTTGAAAGGTAGGGCTATCAGTACACTGTTGACATTACATTTAACATGCTATCTTAGAACATGATGTGTACATAGGTTTTGAGCACTATGCTTTCACTTGTGATACTAGGATTTGCAATATCACATGTGTATGACGTAATTACTCTCGTCACAGTTTTGACACCCTGAGATTAAACATCGTGGACAATTTGTACTTTACATTTCCTGTTCTCATACACATGCCTTTTGTCTTAAGCCTACAATTAATCATGGTTTATACTGGTTACAGACTTCTGATAATATTATTGAGACTGGTCTCATTTATGTTGTATTCCAGTAATAACATGTTTTATTTAGCACCATTATAAGGTCTTATTGACTATACATGTACATTGTACCTAGTTACTAGTATGTATATAATATTTTGTGTAATACCATTCCAAGATGGCCGCCATTGTAGGCTATCTGTATTGTCCCTTTTCTGTTATGCCTATTCCCAATCCGATGTTATTTTTACCCTTCTTTGATGGTGCACTTAGTACACGTGAGCAAGGCTGCGGACGCAGTCGAAACGCGTAGTGGAATAAACTTGGTTTTGCATCAATATCGGATGTTTGTCTTTTGGCCCTGAGAGCGCACTTATTTGGATTTCGTAAAAGTGATATATATATATATATATATATATATATTCACTGAAAAAACCATAGGTTTCAGGGACGTTATAGTTAGCTGGACATTTCACTCGTACAAAACCATAGAAATTCCACTGTTATAGTTAGTTCAGCTAACTATAACTCGCTCCCCCGCAATGCACTGCTGATCACATTACATATTACATCATTCATGACATGGTCAGTGACATCACTGATCACATCACTGATCACATCTCAAATGACATCACTGATGACATCATCCAGTGAATGTGTTTTTCTTTAAAGTTTAAATATGTATTATATATATAGCAAGGTGTATTGAAGAATGAATGGGTTTATAAGTGTCTGGATGGAGGATTTAGTAGGTGTGTGACTGACTGTTTAACTCAGTTATTACATGTGTCTTACTGAATGCATGGGTTAGTGACTAAACTGTGTGAATGTCTATATCAGTCTGTTTGCTCTTGTATAAGCTGCTGCATGGGTTGGTCAGTAGCTACATGAGTGTCTATATGGGTTATTAATTGGTTGCCAGAGTATTTGTATGGGTGCCTCAGTGTGTGTGTGGGTACGTGGGAGGTGTGTGACTCTGTGCATACATGTTTGAGTGGTTGATTCACTGGGTGTATGGGTTCAAGAGTGCATGTGGAAACAGCTGTATGCGTGGGTGAGTGTGTGTATGGGTGTGTTAGTGAGTGAATGGATGTCTCAGTGGTACATGTCCAACTAACTACATATGTAAAAGACAGTGTATGTGAGAGTTGGAGTATATAAATGACTATACGTGAGAGTTAGTGATTGTGAGAGTGGCTGTATGGATGAGTGTGTACTTGTATCAGTGATTGTATAAGAGACTAATTATGCGTTTCTTTCTGTTTGAATAAGTGATGTGTTGTGTGTATAACTGTATAGGTCAGTAAATGGAAGTGTGATTGATTATTTGCATGACTGACTAGGTGTGTGAGTAACTCTGGATGAGTGCTGCTGTGTGAGTGTCTATGTAGGTGTATGAGTGCTTATGATAGTGTTGTATTGATGAGTGACTGCATGTATGAGTGATTGTATGGGTGAATGAGTGGATGAGTGTGTAGACCTAAGAACCAGTGATTAGATATGTAGTAAGTAGTATTGGTGTGTCTATGGTTTCAAAAATGGTATTCTGTTTTTGGAGTGGGTGTATCAAAGGTTATATTAGGGTGTGAGAAGGTTCATCAGATTGTCACATGGATGATGTCATCAGTGATGTCATCAGTGATGTCATTTGACACATGAACAAACAGCGGCTGACCAAGGTTCAGCACATCTAATCCCAAATGTATATAGATATTAAAAGTTCTGTGCAACCACTTCCAAAGCTTGCCGCAGTTCAGCTCCACTGGAAACCAGATACGAAATCTTTGTACAAACGGGGAAGGTGCACCAAAATAAAGTCAATTCTCTCCAAATGTATCCAAAATTGTTTCTTTAATGTTTAGTATATAATACATATTTAAACTTTAAAGAAAAACACATTCACTGGATGATGTCATCAGTGATGTCATTTGAGATGTGATCAGTGATGTGATCAGTGATGTCACTGACCATGTCATGAATGATGTAATATGTAATGTGATCAGCAGTGCATTGCGGGGCGCGAGTTATAGTTAGCTGAACTAACTATAACAGTGGAATTTCTATGGTTTTGTACGAGTGAAATGTCCAGCTAACTATAACATCCCTGAAACCTATGGTTTTTTTCAGTGAATTTCAAAGGTTTTTTAAATGATAATTTCTAACTATAACGTCCCTGAAACCTATGGTTTTTTCAGTGAATTTCTAAGGTTTTTTAAATGCTAATTTCTAACTATAACGTGCCTGAAACCTATGGTTTTTCAGTGAATTTCAAACGTTTTTAAATGATAATTTCTAATTATAATGTTCATTAAACCTATGGTATTTTCAGTGATTTTAAATTATCATTCCATTCGCAACCTAGTGAAAACAGCCAATATCGCCAGCTTTCCAACAATAGCTTCCGCAAAAAAATTCGCCACAAATGAGAGCGACAACTAACGCTAATTATATGCAGAGTAGGCGTTCCCGTGAAAAAAAAAAACGAAAACACCACTTCCCGATATTTTGAACGAGGAGCCAAATCTGGGGTGCGATCCAAAAATAGGCGATAAGCTGCGTTAGCAGTAGGAATTTAACATCTGCCTTTTACTGGTGTAAAGCAGGACGACTACCTACAGTGTGAAAGGGAGCCCAGCCCAAAACCACATCTGAAGACCAACACATGTCATAGAGCTACTGACCATGCAGCTCCGACACTCAAGAAGGCCACAACACCCACTGCCATCACCCTCAGGACCTCCCCCCGGACCACCCCCCTCCCTACTGCCACCGAGGCAGTACAGAAATCGAGTTTTTCTGAATAACCTGAAGCTGTGCATCCGCACTTATATGTAGCTCCAACAAATAAACACAAGGGCTCTTTTTAGAGCCGCCTTATATTCCCAATATCGGTTCGCAGAGTGACAGCTGCGATCCGGCTAGGACAGGGAGACCTGCGGGCCGTCGGGCAGGCTCGCAGACGGAGAGCTGCGGCCTGTGGACTCGGCTCGCACAGGGAGAGCTACGGGCCGTCGGCTCGCAAACGCACACCAACGTGCTGGCTCGCAGAGGGAGAGCTTGGGTCTAACTCGCAAAGGGACACCAACGAGCCAACGGCCCTGCTAGCAGAGACACACCTATCACCTAACGGAATAGCTTGCACATGTACAGCTAGGGACACAACGGCTCGCAGACGCAGACCTGCGAGCCGACGGACTGGTACTGTTTTATGCTTTAGGGTAGTACAGTGGTGTTTGTGTACTGTAGGGGGTTGTGCTGCGGGTACTGTTTTAGGATTTAGAGTAGTGCAGTGTGTTTGTCTAGTGTTTGGAGGTTCGTGCTGGGAATAGTGTTTTAGGGTTTAGAATAGCGCAGTGGTGTTTGTGTAGTGTAGGAGGTCATGCTGAGAGTAGTGTTTTAGGATTTAGGGTAGCGCAGTGGTGTTTGTGTAGTGTAGGGGGTCATGCTGGGGTAGTGATTTAGGGTTTAGGGTAGTACAGTGGTGTTTGGGTAGTACAGGGGGTCGTGGTGGGGGTAGTGTTTTAGGGTTTAAGGTAGTGCAGTGGTATTTTTGTAGTGTAGGGGTCCTGCTGGGGTAGTGTTTTAGAGTTTACGACAATGCAGTAGTGTTTGGGTAGTGTAGGGGGTCATGCTGGGAGTAGTGTTTTAGGGTTTACGACAATGCAGTGGTGTTTGTGTAGTGTAGGGGGTCGTGCTGACAGTAGTGTTTTAGGATTTAGGGTAGCACAGTGGTGTTTGTGTAGTGTAGGATGTCATGCAGGGAGTACTGTTTTAGGATTACAGTAGTGCAGTGGTGTTTGTGTAGTGTTTGGGGGTTTGTGCTGGGGGTAGCGTTTTTAGGTTTAAGGTAGTGCAGTGGTGTTTGGGTAGTGTAAGAATCGTGCTGGAGGTAGTGTTTTAGAGTTTACGACAATGCAGTGGTGTTTGGGTAGTGTAAGGGGTAATGCTGGGAGTAGTGTTTTGGGGTTTAGGGTAGTGCAGTGGTGTTTATGTAGTGTAGGGGGTCGTCCTCGGAGTAGTGTTTTAGTGTTTACGGTACTGCAGTGGTGTTTGTGTAGTTTAGGGGGTCGTGCTGGGGGTAGTCTTTTAGGGTTTAGGGTAGATCAGTGGTGTTTGGGTAGTGTAGGGGGTCGTGCTGGGAGTAGGGTTTCAGGGTTTAGGGTAGTGCAGTGGTGTTTGTGTAGTGTACAGGGTCATGCTGGGGATAGTGTTTTAAAGTTTAGGGTAGTGCAGTGGTGTTTCGGTACTGTACGGGTCGTGCTGGGGATAGTGTTTTAGGGCTTAGGGTACTGCAGTGGTGTTTGCGTAGTGTAGGGGGTCCTGCTAGGGGTAGTGTTTTGGGGTTTACGACAATGCAGTGGTGTTTGGGTAGTATAGGAGATCGTGCTGGGGTAGTGTTTTAGAGTTTACGACAGTGCAGTGGTGTTTGGGTAGTGTAGGGGATCGTGCTGGGGGTAGTGTTTTAGAGATTACGACACTGCAGTGGTGTTTGGGTAGTGTAGGAGATCGTGGTGGGGTAGTGTTTTAGAGTTTACGACAGTGCAGTGGTGTTTGGGTAGTCTTTGGGTAGTGTAGAGGATCGTACCGACAGACTAACTCACAGAGCGCCCAGCCGACGGACTGGCTTCTAAAGGCATAGCCGCGACCTTGTGATATGAGGAGAGGCAGCGTGAAAGGCATATCTCACACAGACACAGATGCCGGTGTTGCCTCACAGAGGTAAAACTACGAACCCGATGACTTCTACATGGAGAGATGCGAGCTGATGGAGTAAATCACAAAATGGCTGCCAACACTTCCTGGTTTCAACCGTTCACAGCCAATGAGCCACAAGCTCTTGCTCGTAACCCCTCAGCCAATCAGATGTCAGAATTCTCAAATATCCATATCGTAAAATGTGATATTTCTCAAAAACTACTGAACGGATTTACACCATTTAAACAAAAGCGTGCTTTCTGGAGCATCACCTTTCTCCCTGCCAAATTTGGCGTAATTCCGTTCAGAAGTTTCACCTGTAGTCTTCTGTAAAGTTTCGTATGGAAATTGCATGGAGAAAACACGTTTTGGGGACCCCTTTTTTCTCAGCCCCTCCTACACCATTCACCCCCAAACTTTCAATATAGGAGCTAATCAAAAAAAGAGAAACTTTTTGGATAATTTCATAAAGATTCGTCAAACGACGCCAAAGTTATAAGCACATAGGGGCTCCAGGAGGGGGGCCGCGCAACCCCCCTCCCAACATGAGTGAAACCCCGGGGCTGCGCAGACCCCAGCGGGCCCCCGCAATCCATGCGAGCCCCTGCTATTATTTTTTAAGAAATGCCCCCGGAACCTAGCCAACCCAAGGGCCTCATTAAAATAAAACGCGGGAACCCGCGACCCCAGCGCGAATTGCGCTGATATTATTATTTTTTTTAAATGATTTCTTTGGCCCTGAGCGTCCTTCTGGGGCCCCCTGAGCAGGCCTAGGGGGTCAGGGTTTTTCTACCCTGCCCCCTTCTCTTGTTTTATACTTTTGTTTCTCCGTTTTTGGGTGACTTGCTTCTACCAAGCCACAAGATGGCTGCCAACACTTCCTGGTTTGGACTACTAGCAGCCAATCACAGTGAAGCTCGCACACGCGACTTAGGCTCCGCCCAGACATCGAAACTTTTATTTTTCTAATTTCTCAGCAACTACTGTACGAATTTACACCATTTAAAAAAAAGGTCGCTTTCTGATCCAAGCACTATCTTTCTGCCAAATTTGGGGTAATTCCGTTCAGTAGTTTCGGCTGTAGCCTTGCACAAAGTTTCCTATGGGAAAATGATTTTTTGACTCTTATTTTTTGAATTTCTCAAAGACTACTGAACGGATTTACACCATTTAAAAAAAAGGTCGCTTTCTGAACCAAGCTCTACCTTTCTGCCAAATTTGGGGTAATTCCGTTCAGCAGTTCGGGCTGTAGCTCGTCGCAAAATTTCCCATGGAAATTAACATGGGGAAAACGAGTTTTGGGACCCCCCTTTTTTCTCCGCCCCCGCTTGACGAATCACCCCAAACTTTCAGGATAGGAGCTGACCTGGATAGACTTTTTTCGGGAGAATTTCAGAAAGATTTGTCAAACGACGCCAAAGTTATTAGCAAATCAAAAAATGCTTTTCCTATGGAAACTAGGTTCTAACTATAACTACCTACTTGCGACCGCCAGTAGGTAATATATATATATATATTCACTGAAAAAACCACAGGTTTTAGGGACAGTTATAGTTAGTTGGACATTTCACTCGTACAAAACCCGTGAAATTCCCCCGTTATAGTTAGTTCAGCTAATTATAACTCGCGCCCCCGCAATGCACTGCTGATGACATCACATATTACATCACTCATGACATCTCAAATGCATCACTGATTGCTACGTTCTCCTAGCAGGCCACGCCCCCTTTGCCCATCACTCTGCAAACGCGCTCCCTGGTGCGCTCTTGGATGGGGATTGAAGTCCCCTTTGCTGCTGGGGGTGCTTAGGGGCCAACTAGCCTACCTCTTACCTCCAGTAAGCCCCACACAGTGGGATTGCTGAGAGGTGGACACAGGCTACACCACCTTTCTCCACCACTCTGCAAGTGCGCCTCCTGGCATGCTCTTGGTTGGGGATGAATTCCCCTTTCCTCCTGAGAGTCCCTGGGGGCCAACTAGCCCTCCTGTTACCTCCAGTAATCCAAATACAGCTGGTTTGCTGAGAGTGCTCAAAGGCCACACCCCCTTTTTACACCACTCTGCAAACGCGGCTTCTGTCGCACTGCTGCTCAGTGGATGAAGTTCACTTGTGTCCTGAGGTCCTCAGGACACAAGAGGACCTCATCGCCCCACCAGCAGTGCACCAAGAGGCGCGTTTACAGAGTGTTGTAAAAAGGGGCGTGGCCTCGGACCACCTCTCAGCAATCCCACTGTGTGGGGCTTACTGGAGGTACCTGGTGGGCTAGTTGGCCCCCAGGGACCCTCAGTAATGAAAGGGACTTAATCCCCCAACTTAGAACGCGCCAGGGGGTGCGTTTGCAGAGTGGTGCAGGGAGGGGGCGGGGCCTCCGGTGAGATGCCGGCTTTTGTTTTATATATATTTTTAGAAGGGGGGCTGTGTGGCCCCCCTTCTTTTAGTATTTTTTGGGCCCTGGGAACCCCAACCCCCAGGGCCTGGGAATTTTTTTTTTTTAAATGTAAAAAACGGGAAGGGGCCTCGTGGCCTCCCTTCCCGGGGCAACTATTGGCCCCGGGGACCCCATCCCCCGGGGCCTGGCCAGCATTTTTTTATTTTTATTTTGGAGGGAGGCTGCGTGGCCCCTCTGCTGAGGCCAATAATAGCCTGAGGACTCCATCCCCTGGGGCATTGCCTCTTTTTAATTTTTTTAAGTACGGGAGGGGTACCGCATGGCCCCCCTTCCCTTGGCCACTTCTGGCTGTGTGGCCCTCCTCCTAAGGCCAATTGTGGCCCTGGGGACCACATCCCCCGGGGCCGGCCTTCCTTTTTTTTTAAATAAAAAAAATAAAGGGAAGGGGGGCCCTTCTGGCCCAGGGGACCCCCTCCCTGGGGGCCGGCTCTCCAGTTGGGGACTGTGGGGGGAGCCCCAATGCCCCCACGGTCCCTGCCGGCTCCCCGCCTCCTGCGGGAGCCAGCATTGCTTTTGGGCAAGGGGAGGGGCTGGCATGCAGCTCCCCTTGCCCAAAATCAATTCTGCTTTGCTTCATGGAAGCGAGAGCAGGTTTCCTGCTCTCGCTTCCAAGAAGCAAAGCAGTGTTTGCTATGGCAGGGCGGGAGCCGTGCTCCAGCCCTGCCATAGCACATAGCAATGTCCCGGGGGTTGGCACCCCGGGTCATTGCAGGAGCCGGCCCTGGGGGGTGGCAGTCCCCAGGGCCATTTAGGGCTCCAGGAGGGGGGCCGCGTGGCCCCCCTCCAAACATTTGCATAGACCCGAGGAGGTTGTGGTCCCCGGGGCTGGGGGTCCGCAACAGACCCCCACCCTTAATTTAAAGTTTGCCCTGTGGAGGTGGTGGCCCCCAGGGCAGTGTGGAGAGGGGCAGGAGCCCCCCACTCTTCGTTTAGTAATATTTAAGCCCAGGGGAAGTGGCGGTCCCCGGGTCTTGGGGGGGCCTGTGAGGCCCCCCTCCTAATTACATATTGCCCCAGGGAGGTGGCAGTCCCCGGGGCTTTGGGGGGCCTGTGAGGCCCCCCCACCCATAATTAGACAAACCCCCGGGGAGGTGGTGGCTCCTGGGGCTTGGGGGGCCCGTGAGGCCCCACCCATAATTAAACAAACCCCCGGGGAGGTGCTGGCTCCTGGGGCTTGGGGGGCCCGTGAGGCCCCACCCACAATTAAACAAAGTCCCGGGGAGGTGGCGGTCCCCGGGGCTATGGGGGGGGCTGCGTGCCCCTGTGCATAATTAAATAAAGCCCCGGGGAGGTGGCAGTCCAAGGGGCTTAGGGGAGCCTGGGAGGCCCCCCTACCCCTAATTACACAAGCCCCGGGGAGGTGGTGGTCCCTGGGGCTGCGAGGGCCCCCTCTAATTATTTGGGCATTGCCCCCGGGACCTGGCCCACCCGGGGGCTTAAGGAAAATGAAGCGCGGGAGCCCGCACTTCGTTTTATTAATTAACTCAGCCGGATTCGCTCACCCAGCGCAAATTCGACCGATTTCTTTTTTTTAAAAATTCTTTTTTTGGCTCTGGGGGTCCTTCTGGGACCCACTGAGAAGGCCTAGGGGGTCAGGGTGTTTCTACTCTGCCCCCTTTTCTTGTTTTTTATCATTTCTTTAACTGTTTTCTTGTGACTCGGTTACCGAGTCACAAGATGGCTGCCAACACATTCTGGTTTGGAGTGTTGGCAGCCAATCAGAATGAAGCTCTGCTCGGGAGGGTTAGCGAATCCTCCTTGGTGCTCGGATATATACATTTTTATTTTTTGAACTTCTCAGCAACTACTGAACGGATTTACACCATTTAAAAAAAGCACGCTTTCCGGACCAAGAGCTACCTTTTTGCTAAATTTGGTGTAATTCTGTTCAGCAGTTCGGGCTGTAGCTGTGTCTAAAGTTCCTATGGAAATTAACATGGGGAAAACACGGGACCCTCCTTTTTTCTTGGACCCTCCTTGACTAATCACCACAAAACTTTAATGACAGGAGCAGACCTTAGCAAACCATTAGTTTTGAAAAGGTCGCCAAGATTTGTCAAACAGCACCAAAGATATTGGCAAAAGAAAAAACTTTTTGAATAGAAACCAGGTCCTAACTATAACTACCTACTGCCGACCGCCAATAGGTAATATATATATATATATAAGAAACCCAAAATGTCCTCAGATGAAGCTGCACTCGACAGCATGTTGTTCCATTCTTTTAGGCAACCTGCAATACCAACAACAATATTTTTTCTGCCTTACGCGTTTCGGAATGCTCATTAGTATCCATGCAGGCTGGGATAGATAGTTCATAGTACTTTTTCCCTCAGTGGGTTCCCATCAGTGGGTGTTTTATTTCTCCTTCTTTGCATGCTGGGATTTGTAGTTCATGTTCCTTTTTCCCTGGTGGGTGTAAAGATGCCAAGAGTCAATTCATATTCTTTTCAACCCTCAGTGGGCTTGCTGATGTACATTGCGTAGTTCAGTAAAAATGACTTGCTGTTCCGTTTGTGACATGGACAGTCCAAATCACGGACCCACTTTTCTTTTCAGCACCATGGTACGAGCTTCACAGCTGCACAGCCGTTTGTTAAAATGAAACCCAAAATGTCCTCAGACAAAGCTGCAGTCGACAGCATGTCGTTCCAATCTTTTAGGGAACTTGCAATACCAACAACAATATTTTTTCTGCCTTACGCGTTTCGGGCTTCCAAAGCCCTTGTTCACAGGCTCCTCTCTTGGCATCCACACAATTAGCATGAACCAACAATTAATTTTCAAAATTGCTCTTTATTGCCTCTAGTGGAATGCTTATTAGTATCCATGCATGCTGGGATAGATAGTTCATAGTACTTTTTCCCTCAGTGGGTTCCCATCAGTGGGTGTTTTATTTCTCCTTCTTTGCATGCTGGGATTTGTAGTTCATGTTCCCTTTTCCCTGGTGGGTGTAAAGATGCCAAGAGTCAATTAATATTATTTTCAACCCTCAGTGGGCTTGCTGATGTACATTGCATAGCTCAGTAAAAATGACTTGCGGTTCCGTTTGTGACATGGACAGTCCAAATCACGGACCCGCTTTTCGTTTCAGCGCGGTGATGCAAGCTTCACGGCTGGACAGCCGTTTGTTAATATGAAACCCAAAATGTCCTCAGACGTAGCTGCACTCAACAGCATGTCGTTCCATTCTTTTAGGCAACCTGGAATACCAACAATAATATTTTTTCTGCCTTACGCGTTTCGGGCTGCCAAAGCCCTTGTTCACAGGCTCCTCTCGTGGCATCCACACAATTAGCACGAACCAACAATTTATTTTCAAAATTTCTCTTTATTGCCTCTAGTGGAATGCTCATTAGTATCCATGCATGCTGGGATAGATAGTTCATAGTACTTTTTCCCTCAGTGGGTTCCCATCAGTGGGTGTTTTATTTCTCCTTCTTTGCATGCTGGGATTTGTAGTTCATGTTCCCTTTTCCCTGGTGGGTGTAAAGATGCCAAGAGTCAATTAGTATTATTTTCAACCCTCAGTGGGCTTGCTGATGTACATTGCATAGTTCAGTAAAAATGACTTGTTGTTCCGTTTGTGACATGGACAGTCAAAATCATGGACCCGCTTTTCTATTCGGCGCGGTGGTGCGAGCTTCACGGTTGGACAACCGTTTGTTAATATGAAACCCAAAATGTCCTCAGACGAAGCTGTACTCGACAGCATGGTGTTCCATTAGTTTAGGCAACCTGCAATACCAACAACAATATTTTTTCTGCCTTATGCATTTTGGGCTTCCAAAGCCCTTGTTCACAGGCTCCTCTCGTGGCATCCACACAATTAGCACGAACTAACAATTCATTTTCAAAATTGCTCTTTATTGCCTCTAGTGGAATGCTCATTGGTATCCATGCATGCTGGGATAGATAGTTCATAGTACTGTTTCCCTCAGTGGGTTCCAATCAGTGGGTGTTTTATTTCTCCTTCTTTGCATGCTGGGATTTGTAGTTCATGTTCCTTTTTCCCTGGTGGGTGTAAAGATGCCAAGAGTCAATTCACATTATTTTCAACCCTCAGTGGGCTTGCTGATGTACATTGCATAGCTCAGTAAAAATGACTTGCAGTTCCGTTTGTGACATGGACAGTCCAAATCACGGACCCGCTTTTCGTTTCAGCGCGGTGGTGCAAGCTTCACGGCTGGACAGCCGTTTGTTAATATGAAACCCAAAATGTCCTCAAACGTAGCTGCACTCAACAGCATGTCGTTCCATTCTTTTAGGCAACCTGGAATACCAACAACAATATTTTTTCTGCCTTACGCGTTTCGGGCTGCCAAAGCCCTTGTTCACAGGCTCCTCTCGTGGCATCCACACAATTAGCACGAACCAACAATTTATTTTCAAAATTTCTCTTTATTGCCTCTAGTGGAATGCTCATTAGTATCCATGCATGCTGGGATAGATAGTTCATAGTACTTTTTCCCTCAGTGGGTTCCCATCAGTGGGTGTTTTATTTCTCCTTCTTTGCATGCTGGGATTTGCAGTTCATGTTCCTTTTTCCCTGGTGGGTGTAAAGATGCCAAGAGTCAATTAATATTATTTTCAACCCTCAGTGGGCTTGCCTATGTACATTGAATAGTTCAGTAAAAATGGCTTGCTGTTCCGTTTGTGACATGGACAGTCCAAATCAAAGACCCACTTTTCTTTTCAGCGCCGTGGTGCGAGCTTCACGGCTGGCAAGCTGTTCGTTAATGTGAAACCCAAAATGTCCTCAGACAAAGCTGCAATCGACAGCATGTGGTTCCATTCTTTTAGGTAACCTTCAATACCAACAACAATATTTTTTCTGCCTTACGCGTTTCGGGCTGCCAAAGCCCTTGTTCACAGACTCCTCTTGTGACATCCACGCAATTAGCACGAACCAACAAATCATTTTCAAAATTGCTCTTTATTGCCTCTAGTGGAATGCTCATTAGTATTCATACATGCTGGGATAGATAGTTCATAGTACGTTTTCCCTCAGTGGGTTCCCATCAGTGGGTGTTTTATTTCTCCTTCTTTGCATGCTGGGATTTGTAGTTCATGTTCCTTTTTCCCTGGTGGGTGTAAAGATGCCAAGAGTCAATTAATGATATTTTCAACCCTCAGTGGCCTTGCTGATGTACATTGCATAGTTCAGTAAAAATTACTTGCTGTTCCGTTTGTGACATGGACAGTCCAAATCACGGACCCGCTTTTCTTTTCAGCGCAGTGGTGCGAGCTTCACGGCTTGACAGCCGTTCGTTAATATGAAACCCAAAATGTCCTCAGATGAAGCTGCACTCGACAGCATGTTGTTCCATTCTTTTAGGCAACCTGCAATCCCAACAACAATATTTTTTCTGTCTTACCCGTTTCGGGCTGCCAAAGCCCTTGTTTACAGGTACCTCTCGTGGCATCCACACAATTCACGAGCCAACAATTCATTTTCAAAATTGCTCTTTATTGCCTCTATTGGTATGCTCATTGGTATCCATGCATGTTGGGATAGATAATTCATAGTACGTTTTCCCTCAGTGGGTTCCCATCAGTGGGTGTTTTATTTCTCCTTCTTTGCATTCTGGGATTTGTAGTTCATGTTCCTTTTTCCCTGGTGGGTGTAAAGATGCCAAGAGTCAATTCATTTTGTTTTCAACCCTCAGTGGGCTTGCTGATGTACATTGCATAATTCAGTATAAATGACTTGCTGTTCCGTTTGTGACATGGACAGTCCAAATCATGAACCAGCTTTTCTTCTGTGCGGTGGTGCGAGCTTCACGGCTGGAAAGCCATTCGTTAATATGAAACCCAAAATGTCCTCAGATGAAGCTGCACTCGACAGCATGTCGTTTCATTCTTTTAGGCAACCTGCAATACCAACAACAATATTTTTTCTGCCTTACGCATTTCGGGCTACCAAAGCCCTTGTTTACAGGTACCTCTCGTGGCATCCACACAATTAGCACGAACCAACAATTCATTTTCAAAATTGCTCTTTATTGCCTCTATTGGAATGCTCATTGGTATCCATGCATGTTGGGATAGATAGTTCATAGTACTTTTTCCCTCAGTGGGTTCCCATCAGTGGGTGTTTTATTTCTCCTTCTTTGCATGCTGGGATTTGCAGTTCATGTTCCTTTTTCCCTGGTGGGTATAAAGATGCCAAGAGTCAATTAATAATATTTTCAACCCTCAGTGGGCTTGCTGATGTACATTGCATAGTTCAGTAAAAAATAACTTGCTGTTCCGTTTGTGACATGGACAGTCCATATCACGGACCCTCTTTTCTTTTCAGCGTGGTGGTGTGAGCTTCACGGCTGGACAGCCGTTCATTAATATGAAACCCAAAATGTCCACAGACGAAGCTGCACTCAACAGCATGTCGTTCCATTCTTTTAGTTAACCTGCAATACCAACAACAATATTTTTTCTGCCTTACGCGTTTCGGGCTGCCAAAGCCCTTGTTTACAGGTACCTCTCGTGGCATCCACACAATTAGCACAAAGCAACAATTCATTTTCAAAATTGCCCTTTATTGCCTCTATTGGAATTCTCATTGGTATCCATGCATGTTGGGATAGATAGTTCATAGTACTTTTTCCCTCAGTGGGTTCCCATCAGTGGGTGTTTTATTTCTCCTTCTTTGCATGCTGGGATTTGTAGTTCATGTTCCTTTTTCCCTGGTGGTTGTAAAGATGCCAAAAGTCAATTAATATTATTTTCAACCCTCAGTGGGCTTGCTGATGTACATTGCATAGTTCAGTAAAAAGGACTTGCTGTTCCGTTTGTGACATGGACAGTCCAAATCACGGACCCGCTTTTCTTTTCAGCGCGATGGTGCGAGCTTCACGGCTGGACAGCCGTTCGTTAATATGATACCCAAAATGTCCTCAGACGAAGCTGCACTCGAAAAGAAACTGGTAAAGAAAAGTGAGCTTCAAAAGATGTTGCCGCATGTATTAACCTGCTTCCTAGCCCATATAACTCTCTGCAAAGATACACTGCAGCTAGTCCGTAAATAGTGAAGTGTGTGGTTTGAACTGAAAGCATACTCTGTCAAGTTTGAATATCTGCCTGCTACCATGCCGCAGATATTTTCACACTTCTACGTGTAGTCTGACATGTGTGGTGCAGCTGATGACCCTAACTTAAAAACTATGAAGTATGTTATATAAGCCTGGGCATAGTTCGCGAAAGTAGCGCTACGCGAAGCTACGCGAAGTGCACTTCGCACTACGCGAGCTATGCGTAGCACTATGCGAACTGCGTAGTGCGCTGTTTGCGATGATTGCACAGTGCCGGATGCTTGTCCGCACTGTGCAATCATTGAAACGGCATCTTGCACAGTGCGAGCTGTCTTTTACTGCCGCTCGAGTAGATTTTTACTCGAGCGGCAGCTTTCTCAACGCGGACTGGTAGTTTCTCATCGCGAGCGGTCGCGAGCATACGCACCACTCACAATGAGAAACCTGACCTCCCCGCGTTGAGAATCTCGCCGGGAGGTTTATTTTCCACGCTCGCGATCGGCAACTTGATGTTGCTGATCGCGAACGAGGAAAAGTCTCGCCGGGATGTCATTTTGCTTGCTCGCGGTCGCCAACTTGACGTTGAGGACCGCGAGCAAGCAAAAATGACCGCTGCACTATGCTACGCTACGTGTGTTTGCACTGTGCTACGTGCAATTCGCGTAGTGCGAAGTAGCGCAAACTTCGCAAACTACGCGAGCGTAGCGTAGTGCTTTGCCCAGGGTTAATGTTACACTCCTGCACAAATCATGGCAGAGCTACTTCAGCATTCAGTCCCAGAAGGACAGATCTTTTAGCTAGGCAGACCTCATGGAAGCACTTGAACACACAGCTTTATACGTGGCTCCCCTGTATAATGAGCAGAAAGTCACCCATGCAGTTTCTTCAACACACATTTAGAAAGCATGCAGTGCGAAAGAAAGGTACTCTAGTACATACAGGCTTCTGTACATGTGTCATCTTGCCCCTAAAAAGGCACTGACACTCTCATTGAGATCTCTAGAAAGATGCTCACACTCACAAGAGTGGCATGAGTAAACCTTTCATTTGAGCTTAGATCTGGCATTGAGAGCTCTGCCTCTATTGAAAGTTGTAGAGAAAAGTGAAGTTTAAAACATGTTGCCCAGCCCTTTTCTCCACCACTGTGCAAAAGCAGCTTCTAGTTAAAAAGACTTAGAAATTCACCGAAAAAACCAAAGGTTACAGGGACGTTAAAGTTAGGCTGATGTTTCACTCATGCAAAAGCAGAGAAATTCAGCAGATATAGTTAGCTAAGCTTACTATATCTCGCGCCCCAGCAATGTAATGCTTATGACCTCACATATTACATCACTCAAAACATGGTTAGTGGCATCACTGAGAGCCGCTTTTTGTGTTCAAATTGGAGGACGGAACCTACATGAAATAGTGCGTGATTGCAGAGGCGCTGTTCCAGCCGGCACCCCTGATGATCAGGCAGGCTTCCTGCATCCGCTCTCTTGAAGCAATGTATATATATACATATATATATATATATATATATATATATATATATACATATATATATATATATATATACACACACACACACACACACACAAACGATCAAGGGAAGCAATGAATTACGAAGAAGACTCGCACTCCACAGTGAGGTATAAGAGCATGAAAATGTATTCACAGCAACGCATTTCACCCGATCCCGGGCTTCTTCACGGCCAACAAAACATATAAAGTTGTGCCCAACCACCTTTAAAGAAAATACTTAATGACAAACAAAGAGGGGTTCGGTCAGTGTTGCCATGGACATAGAAGAGATATCAGTAGAAATTTACAAACTTCTTTTCTTTCATAAGATTGTTGTAAATTACTGCAGCACATTAATCAAGTTAACAATTACATGAAGATCCAATAATTATATAAGAAAAAAATAAAATGATATATAGTCACATCGAACAATTCATCAGTTTTGTAAAAAGGCACAAACCCCACATTCAAAGGGTAAGTGATCATATTGTATGTGGTTTGCAAATTAATAAAGTTCCAGCCCACTAAGGGGGCAAAAATATATATATATGTTCCATTGTCTCCACTTTACCTCCTCAACAGAAACTCATGGCACCATAGATGGTATACTTCTTTCTTTTTTATTAATTACACGATATTGCAAACACAAAGGTGGACGGTCTACGTGTTTCGGCTCCCAGCCTTATATATATATATATATATAGCTGCAAACAAGCCCAGTACTCGATGAACAGAACGGCAAGAGCAGACCCAGTTCAGTGCAAGTTGCTTCTTTATTTATTTCCAACCAGCCATCACCATGTTGCCATTACGCGTTTCGGCCGTACAAGCGGCCTTGATCACATGACATTGCGAGGCACCCCTACTAGTGTATATGTTGTTAAACACATCAGAACTTTAATGAGAATGGTGGTCCAGATGTAAATCTCTCCTTGTAAGCTAATCACCATGTAAATGTATGGCCATCTCATCATCAAGGTTATGTCCTTTAGGGTGTCGAGTGCACATCCCTAGGGGATGCCTCGCAATGCCTGGACAATTGTACACACATGTATATAAATAGTTTGGTGATATCCGCATGTATTTTATACATTTACAAACTGTTTTCTTTTCTTTTGTGTGTTTTTTAACAGGAGGAAAGGAAGGGACTATGTCTTGGGCTCGTGACACAAGGATCCCTACCCTTTTCTTCAGCTGCGTCCCAGTGAACAAATAAGATCTATTCAAATTTTAATCTCATTTTGGAATTATAATTGGAAAATGTATGTCGTATCACAGTGTATTTGGGGTAGGAATGGTTACACCACCTAGACAGATGAAAATGACTATACAGGTATCGCCACAGGGCGTGTTTGCACACATGTCACCTCAGGCCCCGCCCCTCCCTTCACCACTGTGCAAACGCGCTCCGTGGTGCATTTTAAGTTGGGGATTAAGTCCCCTTGAATCCTGAGGGTCCCTGGAGTCCAACTAGCCCACCAGCTAGTTGGACATTTCACTCGTATAAAACCCGTGAAATTCCCCCGTTATAGTTAGTTCAGCTAACTATAACTTGCACCCCCGCAATGCACTGCTGATGACGTCACATATTACATCACTCATGACATGGTCAGTGACATCACTGATGACATCACTGATGACATCTCAAATGACATCACTGATTACATCATCCAGTGACTGTGTGTTTCTGTAAAGTTTAAATATGTTTAATATATATAGGGAAAGGTGTATTGAAGAATGAGTGGGTGTATAATTGTCTGAATGGATGATTTAGTAGGTGCATGACTGACTCCATAAGTTAGTGATTAAACGTATCTTACTGAATGCATGGGTTAGTGACTAAACTGTGTGAATGTCTGTATCCGTCTGTCTGTTGGTGTGTAAGCGGCTGCATGGCTTTCTGAATAGCTACATGAGTGTCTACAAGGGTTATTGATTGGTTGTCTGAGTATCTGTATGGGTGCCTGAGTGTTTGTGTGGGTGGGGTGTGGGTGACTCTGTGCATAGATGTGTGAGTGGGTGATTCACTGGGTGAATGGTTTCAAGAGTGCATCTGTGATGGACTGTATGGGTGGGTGAGTGTGTGTATGGGTGTGTTAGTGAGTGAATATATATCTCAGTGGTACATGTGTGAGTAACTACATATGTTAAAGGCAGTATATATGTGTGTTGGAGTATATAAATGCTATAAGTGAGAGTGTGTGATTGTGAGAGTGGCTGTATGGATGAGTGTGTACTTGTATCAGTGATTGTATAAGAGCGTGAGAATGTGCTAGTATTTGTATGAGTAAGTGAGCTAGTGTGTGTATAACTGTATAGGTTAGTAAATGGCAGTGTGATTAATTATTTGAATGACTGACTAGGTGTGTGAGTACCTCTATGGATGAGTGGTGGTGTGTGAGTGTCTATGTAGGTGTATGAGTGCATATGATAGTCCTGTACTGAGTGACCGTAAGTATGAGTGACTGTACAGGTGAGTGAGTGGATGTGTGTGTAGACCTAAGAATCAGTGAGTGGGTATGTAGTTATTGGTGTTGGAGTGTCTATGGTTTTGACAATGGCAGTCTGTAATTTAGAGTGGGTGTATCAAAAGTTATATTAGGGTGTGAGAAGATGCATGAAATTTATCACATGGATGACGTCATCAGTGATGTCATTTGAGATGTCATCAGTGATGTCATCAGTGATATCACTGACCATGTTATGAGTGATGTAATATGTGACGTCATCAGCAGTGCATTGCGGGGGCGCGAGTTATAGTTAGCTGAACTAACTATAACGGGGGAATTTCACGGGTTTTATACGAGTGAAATGTCCAACTAGCTATAACTGTCCCTAAAACCTATGGTTTTTTCAGTCAATTTCTAAGGTTTTTTAAATGCTAATTTCTAACTATAACGTGCCTGAAACCTATGGTTTTTTCAGTGAATTTCTAAGGTTTTTTAAATGCTAATTTCTAACTATAACGTGCCTGAAACCTATGGTTTTTTCAGTGAATTTCAAAGGTTTTTTAAATGCTAGTTTCTAACTATGCCTACAGAGGTAGGACATGTGAAGAAAGAAGAAAAAACGCACAGAAAGAAGCAAAAGAAATGCAGAAAGAAGCAACAGAAGTCCACAAAGACGAAGAAAAGTGCAGGAAGAAGCAAAAGATGTGCAGAAAGAACCAACAGAGGAGCAGAAAGAGGCCTTGTTCCAAAATCATCCTGTGACCACAACTTTTCCGACGTGTACTAGTGGTAACTGACTCTGACTAACCAGAGCCAGTGCTATGCTAAAACACACTTAGAATACAGTGAAAACACCTACATACACTAGGGAACACTATGCGTTGGGGTACCCCTGTGATTAGCATGACCTCCTCTGTAAGTCCCTAGTACATAATAGGGCAGGGGGATTAAAACTACCTCTTAAAACGCGCTACAGGGCGCGTTTGCACAGTGGTGAAGGGAGTGGGGGCCTGAGGTGACATGTGTGCAAACGCGCCCCGTGGCACGTTTTAAGTTGCAGGATTAAGTCCCCTTGAATTCTGTGTGTCCCTGGGGCCCAACTAGCCCCCCAGGTACCTACAGTTAGGACCACAGAGCTGAGTTGCAGAGAGGCGTTCCAACGCCACGCACCTTTTTTCACCTCTGTGCAACGCAACTCTGTTGTGCTTACTGAAGGTACCTGGTGGGCTAGTTGGACTCCAGGGACCCTCAGGATTCAAGGGGACTTAATCCCCCAACTTAAAACACGCCACGGGGCCTGTTTGCACACATGTCACCTCAAGCCTCGCCCCCTCCCTTCACCACTGTGCAAACGCGCCCCGTGGCGCGTTTTAAGTTGGGGGATTAAGTCCCCTTGAATCATGAGGGTCCCTGTGGTCCAACTAGCCCACCCTGTACCTCCAGTATGCGCCAGGGAGCTGCGTTGCAGAGAGGTGTTCAGAGGCAACGCCCCTTTTTGCACCTCTCTGCAACGCAGCTCTGTGGCGCTTTCTGGATGTACCTGGTGGGCTAGTTGGCCCCCAGGGACCCTCAGGATTGAAGGGGATTTAATTCCCCATCTTAAAACGCGCCACGGGGCCTGTTTGTACACATGTCGCTTTAAGCCCCGCCCCCTCCCTTCACCACTGTGCAAACGCACTCCGATGCGCATTTTAAGTTGGGGGATTAAGTCCCCTTGAATCCTGAGGGTCCCTGGAGTCCAACTAGCCCACCATGTACCTCCAAAAAGCGCCACAGAGCTGCCTTGCAGAGAGGTGTAAAAAGGGGCGTGGCCTCTGTACACCTCTCTGCAATGCAGCCCCCTGGCGCATACTGGAGGTTCCTGGTGGGCTAGTTGGCCCCCAGGGACCCCCAGTATTCAAGGGGAATTACTTCCCCTTCTTAAAACGCGCCAGGGGGCGCGTTTGCAGACTGCTGCAGGGAGAGGGCGGGGCCTCCGGCACGATGTCGGTCTTTTTTTTTGTTTGTTTGTATGGGAGGGGGCTGTGTGGCTCCCTTCCCTCAGCCACTTTTGGCCCCGGGGACCCCATCCCCTGGGGTATGCCCTCTTTTTTTTAATTAAAATATTTGGAGGGAGGCTGCGTGGCCCCGGAGACCCCATCCCCCGGGGCCGGCCTTTACGTTTTTTTTTCAAATTGTAATTTGTAGGGGAGGGGGGCCGCGTGGCCCCCTCCTGGGCCACTACTAGCCCCGGGGACCCCATCCCCCGGGGTTGGCCCTCTCCGTTGGGGACCATGGGGGGGTCCCCAATCCCCCCACGGTCCCGCTGGCTCCCCGCGTCCTTCGGGAGCCGGCATTGCTTTTCCACATGGGGAGCTGCTAAGATGCTTCTCCCCGTGTGGAAAAGCAATCGGCTTTGGTTTTTGGAAGAGAGAGCAGGTTTCATGCTCTCTCTTCCAAAAACCAAAGCAGTTTGCTATGACAGGACGGGAACCGCGAGGCTCCCGTCCTGTCATAGCAAACTACAGTGTCCCGAGGTAGGCACCCCGGGACACTGCAGGAGCTGGCCCTGGGGGGTGGTGGTCCCCAGGGCCATCAAGGGCTCCAGGAGGGGGGCCATGCGGCCCCCCTCCCTCCATTGGCAAAGCCCCGGGGAGGTGGTGGTCCCTGGGGCTCGGGGGTCCGTAACGGACCCACATATTGAAATATTTAGTGCCCCGGGGAGGTGGCGGTCCCCGGGGCGTGTGGGGGGCTCGAGCCCCTCCACACAGGTAATTTTATTTAAAAGAAAAAGAAGCCCCGGGGGGTGGCGGTCCCCGGGGCTGCGGTAGGGCCGAGAGCCCTCCCGCACCATTATTTTTTTAAAGCCCCGGGGGGTGGTGGTCCCCGGGGCTTGGGGGGCCTTAGAGGCCCCCCCACACATAAAAATCAAAACCCCCGCATGCCCCCGGGACTTGGGCCACCCGGGGGCCAAATAGCATTGAAGCGCGGGAGACCGCGCTTTGATTTTTTTTTTTATCTGCTGGATCCGCGCACCCAGCGCGTTTTTGCCGATTTAAAAAAAAATACAAATTTTTTTTGGGCCCTGAGCAGGCCTAGGGGGTCAGGGTGTTTCTACCCTGCCCCCTTTTTGCGTTTTTTGCGTCTGTTTTCGTCTTTTCTTGTGCCTCGGTTCTACCGAGGCACAAGATGGCTGCCAACACTTCCTGGTTTGGAGTGTTGACAGCCAATTAGCATACAGCTCGTGATCGGGAGGGTGCGCGGATCCTCCGCTGCCATAGATATATAAGTGTTTTTACTTTTGATTTTCTCAGCAACTACTGAACGGATTTACACCATTTAACAAAAGGGTTCTTTCTGAACCAAGAACTACCTCTTTTCCAAATTTGGTGTAATTCCGTTCAGCAGTTCGGGTTTTAGCCGTGTCTAAAGTTTCCTACAGAAAATTGCATGGGGAAAGCACGTTTTGGGACCCCCCTTTTTTCTCGGCCCCCGCTTGCCGAATCACCCTGAAACTTTCAGGATAGGAGCAGACCGGAGCGGGCCATAAGTTTTGAGAATTTCGCGAAGATTTGTCAACCGGCGCCAAAGGTATTGGAAATAGAATGTTGCGAATTTCCTATGGAAAATAGGTCCTAACTATAACTATCTACTGGCGACCGCCAGTAGATAATATATGCATATAGTTTGTATAAGCGATTTAACATAAACGATGGTTTTATCATGTACGCTATTACTTTTACATATTTTTATAAACTTTTATGAAAATATAGTTTGTATAAGCGATTTAACACAAAATGTAATGAATTCGTTAAACCTTTTTTTCAACTATAATGGATTTAAAAGTTTTTTAGTGATATGTCATTTCGTGCTGTAAATATAACAATAATATAACAATATATATATATATATATATATGTGTCCTAATTTCAAAAGGAATTGCGATTGGTCAATGATATTATCATGCCTTTGAATCAACTCCTCTATGTCTTTTAAAATCTTGTCATGTGTTTGGTCACGAGACTATGCACGAGCACTTTAAATGTTTGGGACACTTCGCATGCGCGTTATGTGAACAAGACCTCTTGAAGGTCGAAACGCGTCGTGGCAGAGGTGCGTGGCAGCAAATAAACACTTACGCACTGCAATTGGGTCCATTTTCGTCTTTTGCCTCTGGAATGGAAGGTGTATGGCGAAATTCTGGGATATATATATATATATATATATATATATACAAATGTCCCAAAATACCTCCAATGAAGCGATCACTCAGGGGATTGTAATACCATTAGTTGGTTTTATTTTTCAGAAACGTGTTTCGCCTGACCACGCAGACTTGCTCACACACTTATGTATATATAAAAAAAATCTGGTGATAAACATCTCTGGGATGATCTTAAATGCTGACCACATAAGCCTCCTAAATAAAGGACTCACCTTCTGTCCTAATGCCAGTATGGACATTCCAAACTTTCGTATTGATCTATATAAATTCTGTCGCAAAGCCAAATTAAAGAAATATTTCGAAGAAAGACCAGCCAGAATAGGAGGAATTAATTTAACATCGATGGAAATTTCCCCACTGAACCAATATGATTTACCAACTTTAAGAACTTTGTCAAAATTAGGGACAAATATTCCAGAAGCAGATTTATCCTCTACTCCAACAATGGAAAATGATATAGCGTTTTGTCAGAGAGAAGGTATTATTACTCACAAAAGTGGAGAAAGTGGACTAAGATCCCAGTCGAAATTTTGCCCACAGTTACCGCCAGGCAATAAAATTGATCTGTTTCAAGAAATTGTCATAGAAGAGATAAATCAATTATCCATGAGAAAAAGAAACAATAAAAGGTCGTGGAATCTGACACAGAATGAACAAAAGGCATTGAAAGATCTAAGGGAAAATCAGACAATTGTTATCAAAGCCGCAGATAAAGGCGGAAATATTGTCATCCAAGATCGTGAAAAATATATCTCTGAGGCATATAGGCAATTGAGGAAACAAGATCATTATCAAAGACTGGAGACAAATCCAATGGAGCAATGGACCAAAGAATATCATGCACAATTGCTAACTTGGAAAGAAAGGGGATTAATAGACTTTGAAGAGTATATGTATCTCAAGGTGGAGAATCCAGTAACATCGACTATATACTTTCTGCCTAAAGTGCACAAGTCACTTATTAATCCCCGGGGAGGCCCATAGTGAGTTCTATGGGCTCACTACTGGAGAAGACTTCCCACTATATAGATGTGTTTCTAATGGAATTTGTGATATCTCTTCCCTCGTATTTGAAGGACACAACAGCTTTTTTAAATAGAATACGAGACATCAATTGGAATAATTCTCAGATCATGATTACAATAGATGTAAATTCATTATACACATCAATTCTCCATGAAAATGGCTTAAAAGCGGTCAGAAGATTCTTAAAGACAAGATCATTGAGTTTTTTAGAACACTCCGAGATGATTATGGAAATGTTGAACTATTGCTTAACACATAATGTTTTTCTTTTTAATGGTGAGATATTTCTACAGAGACAAGGCACAGCAATGGGGACAGCATTTGCCCCAACTTACGCGAATTTATTTATGGCGGTTTGGGAGGAAGGTATCCTACAGAGCAGGTACAAGTTGAATATCAAGGCCTGGATGAGATACATCGACGACTTGTTCGTGATATGGGAAGGCGACTCGTCGGCTCTTGATGAATTCATTCAAAGTTTGGATCAAAATGATTATAATTTATCTTTTACATCAATGTGCAGTGAAACACAGGTGACATATTTAGATGTGGAAGTATTTGTACAAAAACAGAAGCTCTGCACTAAAATTCATAGGAAACCAACCGCCACAAATAGCATCCTCCATGCGAATAGTGGACATCCTCAACACTTAAAGTGGAGTATTCCATATGGAGAGATGTTGCGCGTAAAGAGGAATTGCTCTGAAGCTATCGATATCGAGCAACACCTAGATGAAACCAGCTCTAGATTCCTGGCGAGGAATTATCCACCAGGTGTTATTGAAAGTGCCAAGATCAAAGTAACAGGAAAAATGAGATCTGAATTATTGGCAAACCATGATCAACTAGAAGAAGAAGATGTGACCCGCCTAATTCTAGACTTCAATGTGGAAAACAAGAGTTTGAGAAATATTATTAAAAAACATTGGAGTATTTTAATGCTTGATGAATCATTAAAAAGACACTACCAACAGCTCCAAAGATCACGTTCAGAAAGACAGCCTCATTGGGCGATCTTTTGACACATAGCCACCTGCAAACATCCAACAATGAAAAAGGAAGAAGAACCTGGCTAACAACACCTGGCTTTTGGAAATGTTCCAAATGTAAGGCCTGTGAACATGGATACAACACACAAACGTATCAATTGCAAAATGGAAAGAGGGAGAGGATCATTGAACATATCACATGCGAATCTAAATATGTGGTATATGTGTTAGAATGTCCATGCAAAAAACTCTATGTTGGGAGTACCATCAATAAACTTAAACTGCGTATATTACAACATCTAAGGGCTATAAAAAATAAAGATCTTTCATACCCAATGGCAAAGCATTTTTCAGAAAGACACTTGGGTAACAATCTAGAACTAAAATATTTCGGTGCTAAAATGATAAAACAAAATGAAAGAGGAGGAGACAGAACCCTGGACCTAAGAAGAGCAGAATCGAGGCTCATTTTAGCACTTGGAACAGAAAATCCATTTGGACACAATTTGGATGCTGAGTTACATGTTCATCTGTAATAATATGAGATTAATCGATAGCATAATTTCTGGATTATGTAAATGAAGAAGTAAGACCATTTAGTTTATGGACCATCGGAGAATCATGGGACAGTGTATTAAGTTAAGAATACGAACAAAAGAGCAACAACTGTGAGATGGCATTATTGGGAAAAAGATGGAACTGGGGATCTCAGAAATAAGTAATGAAAGAGATGAGAAAAGTAGTGGGACACATATAGTACATGTAGAAGCATGGAATTGTTATGACTATAATGAGAGGAACAGAAGCACTTATTGATTAGACCCCTCATGAGATATGAAATCTGTAGTGATATTATTGATACAATCTACTTTAGAGATATTCAGGTTCATGAAATAAGATGTTAGGAAAATGACTCCCCCTTTTTAAAAAAAACATACTAGTACAAATGCATTTGTCACTTTATTTCCTCAGTCTGAGATTCATCTTAGAAGAATTAAGATTCTTGGAGGAATAGGGTTTTTTTTTAAATTCAAATTTGCACTATGAATTTTTGCACATTGCGATTTTGCACGTTGTACTTTGCACAATGCACATGTCACTTTCCTTTCTCTATCAGAATCATGACCTGTAGGTTTTTTTAAATATATAAAAAATATATACATTTTTATATTTTTATATTTTTCTATACCTATAAGATATTTTGAGCCTCTATATTATGACTCTTTAATTATCTTAATGTGCTCTCTTTATCTTAAATCTCCTCCATTTCTCCTTGCTTTTAAACATATTGAATTTGTTCATTCTTAAATAATGTACTTTACAGAAATAGAATGTTCATTTTTCATCTGATATGTTTTTAATATGTACTTAATGATGTCCCTATATGTTCTTATCTCTTTATCAGATGAATTTCCCCGCCCGTCTTAGTATTCCCCTTGTTATACTCTCTGTCTGCTCCTTTATTACCTCTTTTCCTGATGCAGTTGTTTATATTGGGTCTTTTTTGGTTAGAATTTTTATTTAATAGCTAAGGTACTTTACCATGACTGCTGTAATTCGTATACTAGAGAGAAAATGACAATAGATAACAGCCAATGTAAATACGTTTAAACAGGGGTTAACAGTCTAGTCTATTTTTAATGAAAATAAACAAGGGATTCATGCACAATGTCACTTTAAGTAGACAGTTTAGACGGCAGGACTCTATGGTCCAGTTGAAGGCATTCGCCAAAACGCGTTGACCGTCCTTTTGCACGTTTGCACGAATGGTGTGGATAAGAAAATAAATAAAATACCTTTAAAAACCTGATTGTGGATTCCCTCTGTGCCGTGGAGACCTTGGTTCGTATATTCGGGACCGTGTTGGGGTTTTGTCGTCAATATATATATATATATATACTTTGAGTTGGGATGAGTTCATGTTTAGAAAACAAGAGAACCCAGTAATACCAGTCTTTTATATGATGCCTAAAGTGCATAAAAATATTACAAATCCACCAGGGAGACCCATAATATCATTGTGTAATAGTCTGTTCGAGAATGTCTCCAAATATATTGACTACTTTTTAAATCCCATTGTGAGATCATTAACATCGCATATAAAAGACTCTACGGATTTTTTTAAATATATTTATGATGTACGTTGGGATGACACTATGGTTTTATTGACACTTGATATTGCTACACTCTATACGAGTATAAGACACACTGATGGACTGAGAGCTACTGAATATTTTTTTAAAAAGAGACCTATGAGATTTTTAAACCATTACAGAATGCTTTTAGAAATGATGGAATGGTGCCTCACTAAAAACATTTTTATGTTTGGTAACGAATTGTTCCAGCAAGAACAGGGGACGGCCATGGGCACCTGCTTCGCCCCCAGTTATGCTAATCTACATCTTGACTGGTGGGAGGAGCAGGTGCTCGGTGGTCCAACGCTGGAACAATGGACTGATAATGTCCTACTGTGGGTAAGGTTTATTGATGATGTTTTCGTGCTGTGGCAGGGCACGGAAACTAATATAGATTTATTTATCAATGACCTTAACTCCAATAATCTTAATCTAAAATTTGTGGGACATTACAGTAAAACCTCAATAGATTTCCTTGACATCAGAATAAAACCTAAGGGAGGGAAACTGGAAACGACCATCTTTCGTAAACCCACCGGTTCTGCTCAAGTGCATATAGTTCTGTGATAGTGAATCTAAAATTCATTGTATTTAAAAACAAATTATATACAACAATTGTTATTTTGTTACAGGAACGGGGAACTCTGCTAACTTCATAATTGTGTTACAGATGTGTATGCATATCTTCCCCAATTTTGAGGCCATTTGGGCTCTTTGTATCGAGCTCAATTATAAATCTTGATTCAAGCCTTCTAAGGCTCTTCTCTTTGTTGCCACCTCTTACATTCAATTTCACCGCATCTATTACAAAATACGTGAGACCTCTTGCATCTTTGTCATGATATTCATTAAATTGGCGTGCTACCGGGTAACTTCAGGAGGGCAGAAGGGCAGCCTCGATGAAACAGAGCCTGGTGAGCAACATGCTGAAGGACACTAAAATGCCAAGTGGTACGGCATGGCTAACCAGAAAGTCAGGATTCCTTAAGTGTTCCAAATGTAAAGCGTGCCTTTATGGCAAGAACACAGAAATATATACATCAGGTTTAAATCCGAGAATTAAGAAAATAAGAGGCAAGTTCACATGTAAACAGATCATGCAGTATACAGTCTGCAATGTCCATGTGGATTAAAATACGTGGGCAGCACCACGTTGTAGGTACACAAGCGCATCTTACAGCTTGTGTGTGCTATAAAAAATGGAGACAAGAGTTACCCGGTAGCACACCATTTTAATGAATATCATGACAAAGATGCAAGAGGTCTCACGTATTTTGTAATAGATGCAGTGAAATTGAATGTAAGAGGTGGCAACAAAGAGAAGAGCCTTAGAAGGCTCGAATCAAGATTTATAATTGAGCTCGATACAAAGAGCCCAAATGGCCTCAACATTGGGGAAGATATGCATACACATCTCTAACACACTTATGAAGTTAGCGGAGTTCCCCGTTCCTGTAACAAAATAATAATTGTTGTATATAATTTGTTTTTAAATACAATGAATTTTAGATTCACTATCACAGAACTATATGCACTTGAGCAGAACCTTTTAAACAATGTATTCCTGGTAAATAACAACCCAACAAGCCCACTTGGGCTATATAATGAAATTTTCAGTTTTAAATGGCATGAATCCCACATGGGTTGAAAAGCATTACATACATGAAGCAGCTATGCGCTTCATAAGGTAGAATGGCAATGACCCACAGGGGCTCCAAAATAGTGGCCATGTTACGCTGCGTTTTTGCATGGGGAATCGGTGACATGAGAAGTTTTAATCATGTAGTAGCCGTGATGCCGATGTAATGCCAAACAATATTTGATTTTAGCTGTAATTTCTGAAAGTGACAATTCTAATTCTGTTTATCTGCATTTAAATATGTATTTAGCATGAATTGTTATTATGAGGAAAATGTATGTAGCGAAATGTGCAATAACATACATCAATTGTTGTGAGGGTTGGGCACAGTGCGTAGTATTGAAAGCACGAGTAATTGTAAAAACTACAGGTCTGTCGTTTCTGTTAGCCACATTTGTATTATCACTTGCGATAATGAAATCAGTTAAAAGACGGTTGATAATACACCTCGCCATTGGTGAACAAGGCTGGGATCAGACGAAACACTTTGATTGTGGTTTGACGAATAAAGGATTGTTAAAATCGCACATGGCGTCGTCCTCCTTGGTTCAGGGATTTGAATAATATTTTGGACCATCTCCTGCGAGTTCCGGTTGGCGACATGCCCTTCGATTTGGTGTACAGCGTGCAACTGCAGGAGAGCAATACGGAGAACGATATATATATATATATATACCTTTATCAACCCCTAAATTCACCTACACCTAAACCCTAAAATACACTTATCCACCCCTAAACCTGAAAAATAGCCTTACCACGCAATATCCTCACCCACCTATAAACTATAAAAATACCCTTATCACCAAATACTCCCACTCATCCCTAAACCCTAATTACACCCTAACCACCGAGTAACCCTTCCCTTGCTAAACCCGAAAAATACTCTTACCACCCAATACCTCCACCCACCCCTAAACTATAAAATCACCCTTACCACACAAATCCCTCACCCACCCCAACACCCTAAAATCACCCTTACCACCCACTACCCTTACCCACCCCTGAACCCTAAAATATATATACATTTTAATGTATATCTGTTGTAAAGGTATGCGTCATAAAGGCAAATTCAACGGTAAAGACTTGTGTGGTAAAGGCAATGCATGGTAAAGGCATTGTGTGGTAAAGGATGCATGGTAAAGGTAGTGCATGGTAAAGACCGCATTGCAAAGGATGTTTCCCATGAAAAATGCTTGGGACTTTGTGTGATATAAGTGAAATTTAGATGAAGAGGAAAAATAAAGCATAAGTATTTTAGCCAGCTTAAAATTATGATACAAGATTTAGGGGCCGATTCCGATCTCGGTCGGAGGCGGACCCAATACCATTCGGTCGGGAAAAAGCCATGCGAAAGCCTGTTTCCCGGCCGAACCGTACGCGGGTCCGGCCGGCGAGTACGATGCGAGTCGCCGACCGACTCGTCCGGGCGTCCCGACAACTCCGACCGACTCGCTCGGACTCGAACCGCTCCGACCGACTCGGTCGGACCCGGTCGCACCGCGCAATGGAGACGTTTTCCGGCCGGGTAAGTACGATGCGCACCTCGACCGCTCCGACCGACTCGCGCCCGTCCGACTCGAACTCGCTGTCGGAGCCGTACTTGGGGGTCCGTGTCGGACCCCCTGTACGCGTACCCGTGCGAGGCGCACACAGGGGGACCCAAGGGTCCCCCCTACCTGTGCGTGTACGCCGCGGAGCGCTCGCGGCGTACTCGCTGTAGAGGCGCCCTTGTCCGCCTCGCACCCATTGAGGCAATGGGAGCCCGCGTACGCGTTGTACGACCGGCTCCCATTGACTTCAATGGGAGTCCGACCGACTCGTGTCCGATAACATACGGACGCATCGTACTCGTTCGGTCGGACTGCACGGGTCCGATTCGGTCGGAAATCTCTCCGGGTCCGGCTCGGTCGGAGAGATTTCCGGCCCGAATCGGAATCGACCCCTTAGTGTCATGGCTGTGGTGCTGTGGGCCCTCAGCCTACATGCTAGTAATTAAAGTGAATCAGTTAAATCGTGAAACTGGCCCTAGAATCGTACACCCAGCCCCTTATATTAGCAGTGTCACCTGAATGGTGATTCCTGTGGTATAAGTGTGGGGTGGGTATCAATAATGCCCTAAGTTATGTCTGGCAGAACACTACAATGGCAAGCATACTAATAAGTGCTATGTTGTGGCCTGGATTCACCATCAATTCAGAGCCCTTGCTTATTTTTTTTTTATTCTTATTTTACCCATGTGAAAGTGATCCCCTTGGAAATCACCAGCTGGCGCAGTGAGAGATGTTTACATGATTATGAAACTACCATGCTCCACATTGTTGACGATGCCCTCCAAGCCCTTGACCAAGGCAAAACCTGCCTTCTAATCCTCCTAGATCTAACCTCTGCCTTCGACACGGTCAACCATGAAAAACTACTCGAATGCCTCAAATTAAGGATGGGATTGGATGGCTCTGTTTTAAAATGGTTTAGGTCCTTCCTCCATAACCGATCACAGAGATTCCTAATTAACGGCAGCTTATCTGCTCCCTCCCCGGTCACGGTTGGAGTCCCTCAAGGATCAACCCTGTCCCCCAACCTCTTTAACCTCTACCTAGAGCCGCTTGCTGAAGTACTACACACCGCTAATATCTCTTACCATATGTATGCTGATGACACTCAAATATACATCAAAACTTCATCTCTCGAAGAGTTTCTCTCCATGAATGAGGCCCTGAAACTGACTGTCCAATGGCTTGCCTCCAATCAACTCAAACTCAACGCAAAGAAAACAGAATTTCTCCTAATTTCCCCTACAAAAACCAACCCGGAGATTCAGATATGGATCAATGCCATCACAGCCTTAAATTGCCCACCGACCATCGTGGACTCGGCCAAATCTCTGGGAATAATCCTTGACTGCAACCTGAACATGCGGGACCACATCAACTCGATGGCCAAATCAGCCAGGTTCCACCTGAGCTACCTAAGGAAGCTGAAACCTTTCATCGATGCCCCTGACCTAAAAATGGCGGTCCAGGCATTGGTCATCTCTAGACTGGAATATGGCTGTTCCACCCTCCCGAGTCTACCCAAGACCTCCTTGGCACCTTTGAAAGCCTGCTTCAACGCGGCCGCCAGACTTCTTAGCGGCTCAAGGAAATTCGACCACATCTCTCCACATCTGAAAGCTTTGAACTGGCTTCCCCTCGAGGCCAGAATACAGTTGAAACTGGCATGCATCACACACAAGGCTTTATACGCAAACTCCCCTGCTTATCTGGCACAGAAACTAGTGGTTTCTGGAGGAATCAGAAACTCCCGTTCCGCCAGAGAGCTCTTGCTCCAACCTGCCCGTTTTCGGGAAAAAATTACAATCGGGCTTTCTCCGGGGCCGCACCAAGAATATGGAACTCGCTCCCACCCACCATCAGAAGAATCCCTTCTCTGGCACGCTTCAAAAAGGATGCCAAAACTTTCCTCATAGGTAAATTCCTCGCCTAATTTCTGCCTTCAACCACCACAGAGACCCTGATTAACTTACAACTATCGCCTTTCCCTCGGACTGCCTATTCACTCCACCAAGAATTTGGGGGGCCCTGTCTTGAGTATCTGCAAATGTAAATTGTATATACGTGTCCCCCTATCCCCTATGTACCCTGCACCCCTGCCCCTCTCCAACCGTTTGTATACTCTGTGTCTCTAAGCCTATTTGTACAACTCTATGAACCTTGTAAAGCGCTCTGATACCCTAACGGGTCAAGTTTGCGCTCTATAAAACACTTAATAAATAAATAAATAAATAAATAGATTAGACATAAAGCATGTCAGAAATATATGATATGTAGTCATTTAGTGTAAACGAGAATCCTTTATGAGTGGAATGGTTTATAATGGAAAAGTCTGGGAGAAGAAGACATCTGGGGCTCGTGGCAAAAAGAGAGAGAACTGGTTAGTTGTATCTGAAGCAAAAAAAAAACACTTGTGAATTTGTGCCATGTAGTAAAATATCAGAATGGTAATAGAAGTAGAACTCATGAAATATGGTCTGTATGCTTCATGAAACTGCTAATAGTATGTAAAATCCAATTTATAATGAAGCTTTTTGTCCAGGGTTCTAGCCTCTCATCTATTTTTTTAAATTCTTAATTACCTTACCCATGTGAAAGTGAATGTTGTTGTAAACCTCCCCTAGCACTGTCTGAAAGATTTGTTGCCTATTAGTCAAGCCAGTGCATGTCAGAAATATGTGACACGCTGTGGCATGTGGGGAGGGGCCATGGCTTGCTGTGAAAGAAATCCCTAAATTTGTGGAATGAGAGCTAGAGGAGGACTGCAGAAGAAAAATAAATGCTGGGGTCAGTGCCAGATTGAAAGGGAGGGGGGTATTTGTTTATAAAGCATGAAAAGCAACTGTGGATTTGTGGCATGTAAACGAGAATCACCATGGAAATAGAAGAAGGCCTTGCACACTATTTTTATGATAAAATGGTGTTGAGCCAAAGCAGTGCTCTAGTAGAGCAGATGGTATTGTAGTAGCTATTGTGGACAATTAATGCTTTTGACAAGGATTAAAACCCCAACCTGGGGAAATTTGTTTTTTTATTGTTTCCCAATTTTTTTTTATTTTACCCAAATGAAAGCGGTCCCTTTGTAAATCACCCCCTAGCAGTGTATGGGAGATTTGTGGCCCATTTAGTCATGCCAGGGCATGTCGGAAATGTGTGGAATGTGGGGGGAACACGGTTTGCTCTGAAAGAAATCCCTTAATTTGTGGCATGAGAGATAGAGGAAGATTGTGAAAGAAAAAGAAATGCAGGGGGCCAGTGCCAGAGTGAAAAAGAGGAAGGTTTATTTGTTTAGAAAGCATGAAAAGCAACCGTGGATTTGTGGCATATAAAAGAGAATCACAATGGAAATAGAAAAAGGACTTCTGTATTATGCACAGGTCTATAAAATGTTTAGCAATGCAATTCAATCAAGTTACTAAGTCACATGGTGGTACATCCAAAGCTTTAATAAGTATTTTGACTAGGGTTCAAGTTCCATCAACAGACTGTTGATTTACGTATTTGTAGTTTTTTGTATGTTTTTCTTAATTTAACTCAGGTGAAAGAGAAGTCTTTAGAATAACCCACTGACATTTCTGGTGGGTTTCTAACACAATTATACCAGAAACAACATGTCCGTAAAACGTGACACGCTGTGGCATATGTCACATGCCAGGCAATTGTTGGTCCTGCAAAGGGGTGTGCAGTCCCCTTACCAGTAAAAACAACCACGGGGTCTCAGTCGCGGCTCCTGGAGGGAGTGCTGCGGGGCGGGGGAGGGGTACGGTGGGGGGTAGTAAACTCCGGCATACGCCCAACGGAGGTAAGTACATAAATAAATAAAACAAATTACATTGCACGCGCTGCATCGCCATTTGGCGAAGCGGCACGCGCAATGTAATTCGTTTTATTTATTTATTTATGTACTTACCTCCGTTCGGCCGTATGCTGGAGTTTACTACCCCCCACCCTGCCCCTCCCACGCCCGCCCCACCGCAGCACTCCCTCCAGGAGCCATGACTGCGGGGTCTGCGGCAATACCCTAAGGGGGATATTCACAAGAACGTGTGCTAAACATCCCCAGAAAATGTTAACGCTACTTTACACATCGCAGTCCATCGCGGGAAAATAACCCTGTGTTAACGTGGAATTCACAACACGGCAGTCCTATGCGATAGTTTGACGAAAACGCAGCCAATGTGAAAGAGAAGTCTTTAGAATAACCCACTGACATTTCTGGTGGGTTTCTAACACAATTATACCAGAAACAACATGTCCGTAAAACGTGACACGCTGTGGCATATGTCACATGCCAGGCCGTTCTTGGTCCTGCAAAGGGGTGTGCAGCTCCCTTATCAGTAAAAACAACCACGGGGTCTCAGTCGCGGCTCCTGGAGGGAGTGCTGTGGGGCGGGTGATGGGGTTAGTAAACTCCGGCATACGCCCAACGGAGGTAAGTACATAAATAAATAAAACAAATTACATTGCGCATGCCGCATCGCCATTTGGCAAAGCGGCGCACGCAATGTAATTCATTTTATTTATTTATTTATGCACTTACCTCCGTTCGGCCGTATGCCGGAGTTTACTAGCCCCCACCCTGCCCCTCCCCCGCCCTGTCCCACCGCCCCGCAGCACTCCCTCCCGGAGCTGCGACTGCGGGGTCTGCGGCAATACCCTGAGGCGGATATTCACAAGAACGTGCGCTAAACACCCCCAGAAAATGTTAACACAACTTTACACATCGCAGTCGCAGGGTTAGTGGCACCCGAAGCCTTGCGGCCATCACGGGCCTACCACCACGTGGCGCTGACTGGGGTTGCACAGGGTTAGTGGCACCAAAATTGCTGAGCGGGTGTGCAGCCTGCGATGATGACGTGTTCAGTGATGTGGTCTCTGCCATTGATGCCTCAGGACTCAGCGTCATGTGTGGGACCTGCTGGGCCATGGTGCGGGTCCGCATGATGTGGAGCATGCCATGGTGGCGGGACCGGGGCCTGGAGCTTGTACGGGCACGGGGTGTGCCCACTGGTGGATACACCGTTGGCGGCAGGTGAGCAGTGGGGCCTGTGTGCGCAAGGGCGAACAGCCAGCGCTGGCCGGCGGGAGGGGGTAGGGTGCGGCTGCATGTGTGCGCAGGGACGGACAGGCGTTGTTGCCGTGTGCAGTGAGATGGACTCTGCCATGATTGACTCTTGCCTCGATTACAGAATGCAGACCTGGTGGCTTGCAGTGTATACCGGCATGTGGTTGGAGACACACGGGTGGCAGCAGTTGAGCAGTGGTGCCTGTGTGCGTGGGTGCAGCAGTGTCCCTCTCTCTCCCCTTCTCTCTCTCTCCCTCCCTCCCTTCCTTTCCTTCTCTCTCTCTCCCTCCCTCCCTTCCTTTCCTTCTCTCTCTCTCCCTTCCTTTCCTTCTCTCTCTCTCTCTCTCTCTCCCTTTCTTTCTTTCTCTCTCTCTTTCTTTCTCTGCCTTTCTTTCAATCTCTGTTTCTCTGTGTCTCGCTCCTTTGATGTGCGCATGACACACGTTCTGATTTTGTGCTTTATTTTCCAGGCTGTGACATCAAGATTGTCCCGGACGGACCCGACAGGAGTCTTCCGCATTTGTGTTTTGTGTTGTGTTTCAATAAAGTTTTTGGTTGTTACTTCAATGATGAGTGACTGTTTCTCGTTCTTCTGACCACACGTGTGTTTAGTATTTGTCATTGTGCGACATCATGCGCTTTTTGTGGCTCTTGTGTCGTGCACGGTATGTGTTTGTCATGTGGGGTCCGGGGGGGGCCTGGGAGTGGGGGTGGTGGGTGTTGTGGCCCTCTTGGGTCTCCGAGCTGCATGATCATTGTCTCCATGGCATCTGTGGGTATTCCGATGTCGCTCTGTGCTGGGCTCCCTTTCGTACTGCAGGTAGTCGTCCTGCTTAACACCAGCAGAAGGCAGGTGTTAAATCCCTGCTGCTACCGCGGCTTATCGCCTGTTTTTGCTTCGCATCGCAGATCTGGGAGTTCATTGTGAAAGTGGTGTAGTGGTGTTTTCGTGGGTTTTTGCACGGGAACGCCTACTCTGCATCTCATTAGAGTTAGTTGGTGGTGTCACCCGTGGAGATAAATTTTGCGGCAGTTATCGCGGAAATACTGGCGATGTCTGCAGGTTGCACCCGCTTGTGAATGGGGAGTTAAATCTATCTCCACTTTTGATGCGTTAAGGTGGCGATAACTCGGCGATAAGTCCTTGTGAATATCCCCCTGAGTGAGGTAAAAGTGGGACCAATGCTGTGTCAGTGTGCCACAGGCTCTGTAGAGGCCCTGTGCACTCAGCGGTGTTTGCCGACCACACTTTCTTTACATGATCGGGTGCCAGCCACTCGACAGCAGGTTCTCTAATTCAACACTTCACATCATGCATGGCATCGCCCGCTAAGCAATTCTGGTAAAATTCAACAATTTGCAGCCCTGCTATTTTTGTGAATTCGGGAACACATGATTCTTTCTTAACTTTTTACTCGGGTTCCTAGAGAGAGAAGAATTTATTGTGTGTCTCCTGGCGTGCAGTATCAAAACAACTACAAAGGCTGCTGCCCTCAAATTTTGAAAGGAACCTAAATATACAGTAAAATATCTGCAGAGCGCTATGTAACACTCCTTTGGGGCTGATGTGAGCAATCACATACAAGTAGTCCCAAAGTAGTAGCAAATATCATATGTGACGTCATATGATATTTGACATATGTGACGTCGAGTGAGTAAATTATAATTGAATAGACAGAACCATTGACATTTTGATTTCATTTTCCAAAAGTGGACACACGAAACCAAGTATAATGAATACTGGGGCTGCGCAAGAAGGGAGAACTGGACGATTTGTTTTCAAATATCTAGGAAGAATGGCAGCTATTTGAGTGCATGGGGCTTCTATCTTCAGGGGCCAGTTTACAGGACCTATGCTTTCGATTTTCCTGCGAGTGGACTGTGGAACCTTGCGGTTTAAGCGCTGTTACACCCATGATGAGAGTAAATATTCAATAATTGGATTTCTTGATCGGTGTGGTCTTCATTTGCCTAAAGGGATCTTGCATTTCTGTATGGTGCCGCACCGATTCATTAGCAGTACTGTCGGTATGTTTTAAAGAAGCACTCAATGAGATAGCAAATCAGATGATATTTTAGTAACATAAAGCTTGACGGACTGCACTGGGCAGAGAGTGTTTTTCTCAACGTGTTGACAGCCATTTCCATCATGGCGTAATGGGCTGGATTTCAAAGGCCTTCTCATCCAAAGCATGCCACGAAAAATTGGAAAAACAAAAAGAAAACGAAAACAAAAATGTGATGGGTTAAATGTTTGTATTAATCTAAGTCACTGGGAACTATTCTGGGACACATTCCAGTGCCACTCCAGACAGACCAGCAATATGCAAATCATATTTGGTTCTGCTGAGGCCACACTGGGAGTCAAAGTCCCTTCTAGGTGGCAACTCAAGTACCCCACACCGATTTCGGCCTGTTTGGGTTTCATCAGTGAGGTGCAGCTTGAATCCAATTACAGGTTAAGCACTTCACCCACATTTAGGCAGGCCTGTTGGTTTTCTCAGTGGCAAGAGAAACTGAACATCAAACAAGACTTGGCAGACTAGTGTTGATGGGTTTTTGTGAAGAAAACCACATTCATCAACTGCTGGTCTGCAACTAAGATTCCATTTGTTTTTGTTGGAGCACATTTGCCTTCGTTGTGGTTGCTTTGCTTTTAACAAAAAAAATCATATGGCTTCTTTATGTGAGGAACTGAAAGGGCATGGCAGCATTTTGACAAAAACGGGCAGCCATTGTCATGCCATGCACTGTTGACGTCAGTGTAGCATATATAATTTACGACTCCAATGACTATACAGCTGGGAGATGGCAGAGAGTGGCACATTCTCAGCAAGGCTGCGCATAATCTATGCGATAAAGCCAATTCTGTGCAATTAATATAGTTCCTGGATCAAGCTTTTGTGTTATGAAAAATTGTATGTTGTATGGTTCAAGCACATACAGTATTTTATTGTGTTTGGGATATTTACTCTGGTTTGTAGGATGTTTTTAATGTTTTATTGTAGAGAACAATAACTGCGTGTTCTGTTTATACAAGTATTTAATTAAAAAAGACAACACAATCTTTGCTGGCTGACGCACAGAGACCTACATGCATTCTATTAATTTAACAGCTGTGAATAAGGAAGGTGCTAAAAAAGCAGAGAAAAAGACTGGTTGGCTCTGGATTTGCTACTCTTTCCGAAAGCTCTTCCGTGTGCCCTATGCAAAAAGTAAAGCTGTCTGTGTCATATGTAACTATACTCCTTTTTAACATTTAAAAAACAAAAACAATAAAAAGTAATACATAAATAAACATAAAAATAATTTTCCTATCATATATATATATTTTTTTTAATTTAAAAAAATATTTTTAATATATTTTATTCAACTCACATTAAAAATATTTGCACCCAAATAAACTACAAAATCGTAAAAAAATTACATTTCAAATTTTTAATTTACATTTTTTTTAATCTTTCAATATTTTTTTATTAATATGTATTAAAAACCAACATTCTTAAATTACTCCCCACCCTTATACCCTATAAATCCAACATCCCGCTCCTGAATTTTACATAACATTTAAAACATAATTAAAAATGTAAACAAATATTTGTAAATTACTCCCGACCCTTATCCCCTATAAACCCAAAATCCGGCTCCTAAAATTTTACATAAAATTTGAAAAATAAACAAAACTTTAAACAAATATTTTTAAATTACTTCTCATCCTTATCCCCTATAAACCCAATCTCCCGCTCCTAAAAATAAATGAAAATACAATAAAAACAAACATTTTAACATTAAAAAATACATTTAAAAATATAAACTAACTACTACCAAATAATTTTCAAAAAAATAAACATTAAACAAAAAGAAAAAAAAAAGAACAGTCGATATTATTTACAACAATATTTTTGTCATTGATATTTTCAAAATCGATATTTCTAAATTACACAAAAATCGATATTTTTAACAACGAAAAACTCACCTCTATATTTTACACCATCGATATTCTTGACTCGATATTCATGCAACTCGATATTTCCACATCAATATTCTGTCTCTACACCATGGTGATCTGATTCTTTGGCACTTTGCTATTACTGCAAGTGTACTTTGAGAGTGCTTATTGTTTTCTTTATTTCCTTATTAATTTATTAATTCACTTTTTGACTAGCAATATGCAGAGTGTTCCAGCTCCTCCTTTTTTCATTGGTGAGCCTACGCCATCATGGCAGAAATGGAATAAAGTTTTTGATCATTACGCCAAAGTGTGCACTGCTACTATGTGTTTTGAAAGAAAGACATCTCTTGTCATGCATTGTTTAGGATCTGAAAGTCAGGAGGTGTTTGAGAATCTACCTGACCTGACACAAGAAGCAGCTGAGGATCTTAATGAATATGATGTACACATTAAGAAATTATATTTACACTATTTGTCCAAGTTATGCACTGTAATTCAATGATACCATTATGGCAGAGCAAACAACACGATAGTGAATCTATAGAACAATATGTTTCCATACTTGGGTAACTAGTGGCCCTTGCAACTTTGGTGTCAATGAGGAAGAGAGGTTATGTGATCAGTTCATGTTAGGTTGTAAACTTGATGAGGCCAGAGAGAAAATGTGGTTACGCGACAACCCAGTTCAAGTATGGTTACTAGGAATAAGATGGGGAGAAGACCATAAGTCTTTCAATTAATTTACAGAACAAGTGTTTCAGGTGTGGGTGCACTGGGCATTTTGCAAATTTTAAAGAATTTCCAGGTTGGAAATTAACCTGTAAAGCTTTTGGGAAGAAAGGACATTTTTCTTCTTGTTCTAAAAGTAGTAACGGGCTAAAGAATGTTTGTGAGGTGCTCTGTGATGTCAGTGATGAGTTTGTCTTGCAAGTTAGCAGCAATCTAATGAAGGTCCTTCTGAGGTAGTGCAAGTTAAGGACAGACCTGTAAACATGCTGTTTGATTCAAAGATAACACGTATACCTAAAGAAGATTACCATAAATACCTCAAAGGCCGAATAGAGCTATTGAAACCGGACATTCAGTCCAGGAGTTATAGTGGTAAACCCATTAAACCTTTGGGATATTTTCATGTTCTTATTGAATTTAAAGGCAGGATTATTCCTGGAAAGATCTATGTATCCTGCAAAGTAGATTCATTGATCAGTTGGTTGCATCAAAAACATTTAGGGCCTGATTCCGATCTCGCTCGGAAAGCCCTACGGCCGACTCGGTCCCGTAGAGCTTTCCAAACGACTCATGCTCCTGGGCTCCGAATGCCCGAGTACGATGCAAGTACACGCTGAGGGTCGGTCGGAGCACCATTGAAGTCAATGGGAGCCTGTTGTACGTTGCGTACATAGGCTTCCATTGAGAAAAAAGTACGTCGCGGAAAAGGGCGCCCCCTGTCGTGGGGACGCGTTGGTGCCCCGGCACCGTTCATGCATTTGTAGGGGGACCCTTGGGTCCCCCTTGTGCCCGATTCATAGGGCTACGGGTGAAGGGGGGCCTGCTACGGCCCCCCCAAAGTCCCCTTTCTGAAGCTTTTTCAAGTCAGAGGCTCCAAGTCAATCCGGCAGCTCGACGCGCGCTTCGTACTTGGTCGCTCAGAAATCGGACCCATTGCGCTGCATGAATCGGCCATGTTGTAGTCGTCCGGAGGGCTTTGCTGACGGGTACGAGTTGGTCGGAGCACGAGGCGATATTCACATCGTACTCGCTCGCTCGTACGGCGGGACGAGTCGGTCAAAAATCTCACTCACGACTCGGACTCGCTCCTGACAGGTGCCGTCAGCAGCCCTTCTGAGCGAGATCAGAATCGGGCCCTTAGAGGTGTATTTAGATCCTAATAAAGTTCTGCTAGTTCAACTAAGAAAGTCTTGGGTGTGTCAAGAGTGGTTGCTGACAACGATGTGAGAGAAAGTATTACATCCAAATTTCCTGAAGTTTTTTAAAAGGGTTTGGAATGCTAGAAACATTATATATATCTAATCAAACTCAAGCCTGGGTTTACTCCCAAGGTCAGAAATGTTGCCCTAATGGTGAGGGATGCCATGAAGAAGGAACTAGAAAGGCTACTTAAGGAAGGAGTAATTCAAGATGTCGAGGGCAGGGAGTGGTTGTCTCCAATAGTCATGGCAATGAAGGCCAATGGAGATGTGAGAATCTGTGTGGACTGGAGAGAGAGTTAAATAAAGCAGTGGTGGTAAACCATTAACCGCTTCCCAATATAGTGAAGATGCTGTGTAGTTTGGAGGGGGCCAAGGTTTTTTTTGTCGCTCAAATCAACTTCTGCATATCATCAGATTACCATGCACCCTTCCTCACAAGATCTCACAACCTTTTTTGTGCCATTTGGGACATACAAATATATCTGCATGCCATTTGGGCTAATCTCAGTGGCTGCAGTTTTTCAGAGGTCTATGGAGAAGGCACTGGAAGGTGTGTGTGGAGTAAAAATCCACCAGGATGATCTCCTGGTCTGTGGGAAGACCAATGAAGAACATAATATGAGACTGCAGGAAGTTTTGAGCAGAATCGCTGTGAGTGGATTAAGACTGAAACAGGAAAAATGTGCATTTGGGTTGACAGAAATTGAATATTTAGGTCTTTGCTCACTGGTGATGGAATCAAACCTAAAGATGATCTTCTAAGAACTATCCCAGATATGCCCTCTCCCTTGGAAAAGATCAGTTGCTTAAATTTCTTGGAACTGCTGAGTACTATGGTAAATTTGTGCCCAACTTCTCTAATAGATGTGAAAACATGAAGATGTGACTCAAGAAAGGAGTAGAGTTCAGGTGGACTGGGAAATGTGAAAAAAGAATTTCAAAGTATTAAGGCAGATTTGTGTAATGCAGCCAAACTAGACAGCTTTGTCCCAGGAGCAAGAATTATATTGAGAACTGGTGCTAGCTCCACAGGTTTGGGTGGGGTCTTGGAACAAGTTGTCCATGGTAAGGTCAACACTATTCTATTTATATCTAGGGGACTTCAAGGCTCATAAGTTAATTACCCAGTCATTGAGAAGGAAGCGTTGACGGTCTCCTGGGCCATGAGGAAGTTGTGCAAATTTGTTTGGGGTTCTCATTTAATGGTCAAGATGGACCACAAACCTTTTGTAGAGATTTTCACTAGGAAGGGTGTGGATGCAGTTTCCAATTGGATAAGGAAATGGATCATAGCATTACAAGAGTTTAATTTTAAAGTAGAATATTTACCTTGTAGAAGGAACACAGTAGCAGATTGTTGCTCTACAATGTTTGTGGAAAATGATAGTAAGGCAACAGGTGAAGTAGATGAAGATATTTTTGGAGATGAATAGATCAAGGTGTGTCAAGTATCAGACATGATTGCACAAGAAGAAGAATGGAGAAGTGAACAACAGTTAGATAAAGACATAAGTTATTAAGTCTAGAATATGTGGTCAGTGGTTGACCAAGGATAAAGATTCTGAAGTTCTTAAAGGAGTCTGATGAGCTAGGGAAGAACTCTCAGTCGAGGAAGGACTGATTTTAAGAGGAGGAAGAATTGTAGCGCCAAAGAATATCAGAGTCAAGCTAATGAACAATGCTCACCAAGGTCATCCAGGTATTTTTAAAACTAAGGAGAGACTGAGGGAATCTTACTGGTGGCCTGTGATGGATTTGCAGATAGAGAGAATCATCAAAGAGTTTGTTGAATGCAATTGCAGTGACAAGATCTTGAAGTACATGACCGAACTAATGGTTACTAGGCAGAGGCTAATGGGTCCCTGGACCGAGGTAGAGCTGAATATTGTGGGCCCTCTCCTCATTTCAGGTTGTGACAAATATATTATTTCCTGCATTGATCTATATTCTCGTTGGCCAGATGCAAAGGTGGTTCACTCGGTGGAGACTGTTGTGGTGATAGATTTTGTGGATGAATTGTTTGGCAGAGAAGGTTTTCCAGAAATCTTGCTAAACTGATAACGGAGTACAGCTTATCTCCAATTAAATGGGGACATTTTCGTGTGAGAGTGGTCTAAGGCACAAGAACAGCACTCTATCATCCAGAATCTAATGGCGTAAATGAGCACTTGAACAAGGTGTTAAATCTAACACTCATTGAGTAAGGGATTAAACTGGATGACAGAGCTCAAGATCAAGCTCAATGTGTACAGAATGACTCCCCACTACTCTATGCGTGTGCCCATTTTTCTTATTTAAGAAAAGGATACCCAACCATTTTGTGGGTTGCTCATGGGTTCACAAGTAGAAGGGATTTGTAACTGGTGAATATTGCGAGAACTCAGAGAAATGGGAGGCAAAAGAGGCTACTGTGGTGGAGAAAAGAAAACTTTGATAAGAGAATGGCTGTGAAGGAAACCCAAGTGTGTGTGGGTAACTGGGTAAAATTCAAGAATCCAAGAAAACTAGGGTTCACTGACAAATTCCTTCAACCCATGAAAGTCATAAAATTGTTCATAAATACAGTGAAGACATGTGATCATCACATTTGGAATTTGGGTTGTGCGGAAGCGGGCTCGGGCAAAAAAGTGTGTTGATCATGATAAGTCATAGTTTGGTCTTCAAAACAAACCTCATAGTAGGAACGTTAGCAGTAAGAAGGTCATGAGAAGGCCAGCATTTTGAAGGACTGTGCTTAACTAATTTCTTCCTGTGTAAAGGTGAACTGTATAATGTGTATGCTGTATATGCTGTTTTACTTTTGTATTCTGTGGTTTTTTTTTGTTCTCCTCTGTTATACCACATTTGGGTTGGTTTGCCAAGAGTGAGAGGTGTGTGGTATCCAAGACAGCTGTACTGTCATAATGTTGTGTTGACATCAGAGGTCTGATTAAAAGCTTTTCATAGTTTACAGGTGTAGTGTCGTGGGAGTTAGCAGTAGCAAATCCTTTTTTCCCTGATGGGCTCCCTAGAACTGTGACGTAAATGTTAGAGCGCAGGGAAGTGAATGCAGGTTTAGAATGTTGAGTTCACGGTTACACGCAGAAAATAAAGACGTGTTTTACTGACCTCCATGTGTGGCGTAGTCATTAGCGGGTACATGTGTTGGGGAGGACGCTACAACAGGGACAAAGACAGGGAATAAGGACAACTAGGCCGAATTAATCTGCACATTTTGCTAACTAGTTTTCATTGCCATTGTCTTGATTATAGCATCTGATTGTTGCATTTGCAGAGACAGCACATCTCGGAAACATGGAACAATGCTTGCTCCTCCCTGTTTCAGAGCAGTGCAGGCAGCTCATGCACTAATGCAGAGAATGTGCAGAGTTAAAAGAATGTGCTTTAGAAAGTGCAATATCCTAACATATGTTAAAAACATGTGCACATCTCTGGGCTCTGCATGCGCACCCGTGCATTCTAGAGCCCCTAATGCTTACCCTATGTTGCGACCAGTGCCGTCTTAATGCATGGGCACACTGGGCAGTTGCCCGGGTGCCCCACAAGAATAGAGACCCCATGCATACCAGAATTTAACACAAATTTCCCATTAAAAATGTTATTCCCGTGAGTGGTTGTGTAGGCAGGGCCCATTGAACTACTTTGCCCCGGGGCCTATGATGCTGTTAAGACGGACCTGGTTGCGACTGGCATTGTTCCTCTAATGATTTATAGAATACTCACATAGATTTTTCCCTGCAAGCTTAAACTCACTCCAGGGCCAGCGGCCCCTTGCCTCGTTGGAAACTCCTTCCTCCTTGAGACTACATCGCACTCTAACCCCACTGTATTACATTCGGAATACTAAGGGGCATATCATCAAGGGCCTTATCTCCGCTTTTTTGGCTTTAAAAGCCAAAAAAGCAGAGATAAAACTTTCGCCCTATTTACAAGGCGGTGCTAACATGCATTAGCGCATGTTAGCAGCCGTTTTCCCGACGCCTCGCTTCACATCTCTAATGAGATGCAAAGTTGGCGTTTCCTCCCAAAACAACACGGGGACCATCGCCAACTGCACTTCTCCCTATTATCAAGCTGGCCCAGGATACCAATACCGACATGAAAATCCGCGCTAACCGCGGATATCGCCGTAAGCTAACGTCTGCATAAATCCAGACTTAGCTATACATATATTGGGAGGTGGATTCTATGGCTGAATCAAGCAAACACAAGGAGATGATGGACAGAGTGCTGAAACTTTTCAAACACTCACCCCCAGTCACAGATCTGGGTTGAATCCATCATCATTCTTTAGCTCACTTTGCCACCCCAGTTCAGACACAGCTATATGCAAATCAGTCCTGACCCTGTGCCTCATGGGAACAGTCCAGACCGAACTGCCAAGCCATGTCTTCCCTGGACCGGAATCAAGCATCCTGGGACCGGTTTCGGGCTAACAGCCCTCATCAGCAAGGCTAGCTTGAATCCAGTGGCAAAGTGAGCAAGGGACCGACGTCTGGGCATACCCTGCCAACTTAGGGCGAACAAAGCAAACACAAGGAGATGATGGACGGAGTGCTGAAACTTTTCAAACACTCACCCCCAGTCACAGATCTGGGTTGAATCCATCATCATTCTTTAGCTCACTTTGCCACCCCAGTTCAGACACAGCTATATGCAAATCAGTCCTGACCCTGTGCCTCATGGGAACAGTCCAGACCGAACTGCCAAGCCATGTCTTCCCTGGACCGGAATCAAGCATCCTGGGACCGGTTTCGGGCTAACAGCCCTCATCAGCCAGGCTAGCTTGAATCCAGTGGCAAAGTGAGCAAGGGACCCATGTCTGGGCATACCCTGCCAACTTAGGGCGAACCAAGCAAACACCAGGAGATGATGGACGGAGTGCTGAAACTTTTCAAACACTCACCCCCAGTCACAGATCTGGGTTGAATCCATCATCATTCTTTAGCTCACTTTGCTACCCCAGTTCAGACACAGCTATATGCAAATCAGTCCTGACCCTGTGCCTCATGGGAACAGTCCAGACCGAACTGCCTAGCCATGTCTTCCCTGGACCGGAATCAAGCATCCTGGGACCGGTTTCGGGCTAACAGCCCTCATCAGCCAGGCTAGCTTGAATCCAGTGGCAAAGTGAGCAAGGGACCCACGTCTGGGCATACCCTGCCAACTTAGGGCGAACAAAGCAAACACAAGGAGATGATGGACGGAGTGCTGAAACTTTTCAAACACTCACCCCCAGTCACAGATCTGGGTTAAATCCATCATCATTCTTTAGCTCACTTTGCCACCCCAGATCAGACACAGCTATATGCAAATCAGTCCTGACCCTGTGCCTCATGGGAACAGTCCAGACCGAACTGCCAAGCCATGTCTTCCCTGGACCGGAATCAAGCATCCTGGGACCGGTTTCGGGCTAACAGCCCTCATCAGCCAGGCTAGCTTGAATCCAGTGGCAAAGTGAGCAAGGGACCCACGTCTGGGCATACCCTGCCAACTTAGGGCGAACAAAGCAAACACAAGGAGATGATGGACGGAGTGCTGAAACTTTTCAAACACTCACCCCCAGTCACAGATCTGGGTTGAAACCATCATCATTCTTTAGCACACTTTGCCACCCCAGTTCAGACACAGCTATATGCAAATCAGTCCTGACCCTGTGCCTCATGGGAACAGTCCAGACCGAACTGCCAAGCCATGTCTTCCCTGGACCGGAATCAAGCATCCTGGGACCGGTTTCGGGCCAACAGCCCTCATCAGCCAGGCTAGCTTGAATCCAGTGGCAAAGTGAGCAAGGGACCCACGTCTGGGCATACCCTGCCAACTTAGGGCGAACAAAGCAAACACAAGGAGATGATGGACGGAGTGCTGAAACTTTTCAAACACTCACCCCCAGTCACAGATCTGGGTTGAATCCATCATCATTCTTTAGCTCACTTTGCCACCCCAGTTCAGACACAGCTATATGCGAATCAGTCCTGACCCTGTGCCTCATGGGAACAGTCCAGACCGAACTGCCAAGCCATGTCTTCCCTGGACTGGAATCAAGCATCCTGGGACCGGTTTCGGGCTAACAGCCCTCATCAGCCAGGCTAGCTTGAATCCAGTGGCAAAGTGAGCAAGGGACTTGGTAACTGGGTAAAATTCAAGAATCCAAGAAAACTAGGGTTCACTGACAAATTCCTTCAACCCATGAAAGTCATAAAATTGTTCATAAATGCAGTGAAGACGTGATCATCACATTTGGAATTTGGGTTGTGCGGAAGCGGGCTCGGGCGAAAAAGTGTGTTGATCATGATGAGTCATAATTTGGTCTTCAAAACAAACCTCATAGTAGGAAGGTTAGCAGTAAGAAGGTCATGAGAAGGCCAGCATTTTGAAGGACTGTGCTTAACTAATTTCTTCCTGTGTAAAGGTGAACTGTATAATGTGTATGCTGTATATGCTGTTTTACTTTTGTATCCTGTGTTTTTTTTTTTTGTTCTCCTCTGTTATACCACATTTGTGTTGGTTTGCCAAGAGTGAGAGGTGTGTGGTATCCAAGACAGCTGTACTGTCATAATGTTGTGTTGACATCAGAGGTCTGATTAAAAGCTTTTCATAGTTTACAGGTGTAGTGTCGTGGGAGTTAGCAGTGGCGAATCCTTTTTTCCCTGATGGGCTCCCTAGAACTGTGACGTAAATGTTAGAGCGCAGGGAAGTGAATGCAGGTTTAGAATGTTGAGTTCACGGTTACACGCAGAAAATAAAGACGTGTTTTACTGACCTCCATGTGTGGCGTAGTCATTAGCGGGTACATGTGTTGGGGAGGACGCTACAACAGGGACAAAGACAGGGAATAAGGACAACTAGGCCGAATTAATCTGCACATTTTGCTAACTAGTTTTCATTGCCATTGTCTTGATTATAGCATCTGATTGTTGCATTTGCAGAGACAGCACATCTCGGAAACAAGGAACAATGCTTGCTCCTCCCTGTTTCAGAGCAGTGCAGGCAGCTCATGCACTAATGCAGAGAATGTGCAGAGTTAAAAGAATGTGCTTTAGACAGTGCAATATCCTAACATATGTTAAAAACATGTGCACATCTCTGGGCTCTGCATGCGCACCCGTGCATTCTAGAGCCCCTAATGCTTACCCTATGTTGCGACCAGTGCCGTCTTAATGCATGGGCACACTGGGCAGTTGCCCGGGTGCCCCACAAGAATAGAGACCCCATGCATACCAGAATTTAACACAAATTTCCCATTAAAAATGTTATTCCCGTGAGTGGTTGTGTAGGCAGGGCCCATTGCACTACTTTGCCCCGGGGCCTATGATGCTGTTAAGACGGACCTGGTTGCGACTGGCATTGTTCCTCTAATGATTTATAGAATACTCACATAGATTTTTCCCTGCAAGCTTAAACTCACTCCAGGGCCAGCGGCCCCTTGCCTCGTTGGTAACTCCTTCCTCCTTGAGACTACATCGCACTCTAACCCCACTGTATTACATTCGGAATACTAAGGGGCATATCATCAAGGGCCTTATCTCCTCTTTTTTGGCTTTAAAAGCCAAAAAAGCAGAGATAAAACTTTCACCCTATTTACAAGGCGGTGCTAACATGCATTAGCGCATGTTAGCAGCCGTTTTCCCGACGCCTCGCTTCACATCTCTAATGAGATGCAAAGTAGGCGTTTCCTCCCAAAACAACACGGGAATCATCGCCAACTGCACTTCTCCCTATTATCAAGCTGGCCCAGGATACCAATACCGACATGAAAATCCGCGCTAACCGCGGATATCGCAGTAAGCTAACGTCTGCATAAATCCAGACTTAGCTATACATATAATGGGAGGTGGATTCTATGGCTGAATCCACATCTCCCTATCATCAAGGTTTTCCCTATCGCTGAAGGAATATCGCTGGATTTTCAGCGATATTCCTGCATTTCGCCGCTATTGCTGGAATATTTATCGCCTTGGAGAAACGCGTTGTTAATAACGCGCTATCCGGACGATAAATTCCAGCGATAGACGGCGATAAATGTAATAGCGCTAAGCGCGCTTTGCGATGTTTATCGCCGTTTGTAGTTAATATGCCCCTTAGTTTGTTGGCTCAATGTCTAAACATCCTTCTTGTGAGAAGTTATGAAACAATACGTTGACCTTTGCTGTGGTATGGAGAAAGCAGGGCATAGTTGTTGTTGGGCAAGATGTATACATTAAGGGGCAAATGAAGTAGACGCAGTGTCTTAACAATTCGACCCCTCTAGAGCAGCAGAACATAAAAATTAAAATTGCAACCGTTTAACAAAGGACAATTTCCAAAACTAACTGCCGTGTTCCGGCATGTAAAACGGAGATTATTCTGTGTAAAACGCGCATTTCAATAGTAATATTTTTTTTCTCTTTCTGAATATCACGGTAATCAACCAATCACGGCCTGAATTACACTGCTTTTTTAAATGGAGTGGCAATTGTTCTGACGATGAGGACATTTAAAGTCCTCCAATTAAAGCAATCAGCTTCAAAGGCTGCACATAAAGCATGGGACTTCGAGGCCCTCAAAATCAGACCTAATCAGCACAGCCGCAGCTATTCTCTGCTTTGTTACATCTATGCGCTGCTATTTTGCTTTGTGCCCTTTATGTGGCAATTTTCAGGATTCATTTTAGGCATTACCTGTAGGCGTTAATTTCAGAAAATCATACATTAAGTAACAGAAGCGTTCTCTTTTTCCCCTGCTGTCTCTTGAATACCTCCTTCTTTCTTCTGTAATCAAAAGTCCCATACTGGTGCTACACATCGATTTCTATCTTCTCTCGCTACCTTGTTCGTTTCTTTGTTTCAACATAGCTACTTGTATGTCTGTTGTGAAACAAGTGGCATGAGATAGCTGCAATTGCATCTTACATAGTTGCATAGCCCATATTTTATCAGGGTAAATCTCCCCTGAGCCGGTCACGTCGCCACTGCCGCTCTTTGCTGAGCGGAAGGAGTGAGGTAACCTGACCGTGTGTCGAGGAGGAAAGATGTTCAGTGTTTCCAGGGGATTACTTTAGCAAGGAATGCCCACAGTGGGTCGAGGAAGGTTTAAAAAGGTGATTCCCTCTCAAGTGGTGTGACTGGAGTACCTGGCATGTGTTCTGCAACAGAATATATCCTGGTGATAGGGAAAGGGTTGCTGTGTATACTGCCTTTCTTAATTGTGAGTCGAAGCTATCAATGTTTCTCATCACACATGTGGTTGCAAACCATTGATCAGTTACCATCACTAGAATTGAGTTGTTATATGATAGCAACTGAGTTTTGGTGAATCCTGTTGGGTGGCTTTAGGGGCAGAGCACAGTCATCTAGGGGACAACTGACTTTTCCCGCCGATGTCTTCCCAAACGGAAAACTTTTTTCTCCAAAGCAGCACTTGTCTTATTAAAAGACATGAATTGCTTTAAAAAATATACCATCTGGCAATATGAACGCAAGGATCAAGGTTTGCTGTGGTTTGCAGGCTACCATCCCTCCATTTTCCGCCAAGCACTGGATAAGCAAATAGTGATCCCCCTAATTAATATTCATCAGGCTGGTCTTTTGTGACCCTCTGTGAATGTACACTTTGTGATGCAACCTATTAGTATTTAAGTTGCATTACAAAATAACAGCCATGTCGCAATTACACCCACTATTTGGGACCTGCCTGTGTGTATATATAATGGGCCCTGGCTCATATTTGACTAAACTGCATGAACATGTACCAGAAATGTGCTTGGCTACCTTTGAATACTTTCGATACGTTTTATGCAGAATTTTGAAGATAAATAAAAGTTCTAGGAAGGAGGGTCCAAAAACTTGTAATTCACATTCAGCATCCCTCTGCTACATCTGTTAAGCACACACCAAAAACTGCTGGACAAATTTACGACAAAGGGTCTGATCTATAGGTTGGAGGAGAGGTAAGTCCATCACAACAGAGTTCTCTCCCCGCCAACATAATGGTCAGCACGCCTGATTTAAATTCAGGTGGAGCATAGCTTGTTGAGGGTGGAGACTACTTTGTCTCCACCATTGTCAAACTCCTCCGACAACCCATTGGAGTAAGGGCCGTCGGAGGTTTGGCTATACTTCCGGATACCTGATAATTTAGATGGGCGGATATACAGCCATTTCTCAATGCACATCATTGCCATGAAAAGCCTGGCAGTAAGGAGCTCTGGAAGGTGCTCAATGCCACCCCTCGCCATAGGAGAAAATTCCCATGGTGAGGAGAGCATTGTATTTGTTTTATTTTCAAATAGAAAATCCTGCTTTGGGATTTACTTTTTGAAAAAAATACTGTAAGTTTGACGTATGGCTCCATCATGTTGACAAAGCTGTATGGCAAACTTACAATGCTTGTCAATGCTTGAACCGTCGCTGGGCCAGAGGACATCTCAAAATTTGGTGGGTGCGACCGCTGTCAATGTGACAGAGTAATTTACTTTGGTGCCCTGGTGGAGAAACGGGTCAGCCAAAATAAAAATCATGTTCCAAGGTTGGAAGGAGATAATGTATCACCCAATTTGAAATTGTCTTGATGTTGAATGTAAATCTGTAAAAGTAGTTCCTTGAATATTAAAACTTAAAAAATTAGTTTCATGCCAACACGTTGGACCCGATTAATGGTTTGGTAGATGGAGTAATTGCTGTTAACCTGGCAGAGGACTTAACATCCTCTAGGCTGAGACTACACCGCCCATCAAATTTAGAAATGACCGCCAAGCCAGCAGTCATTTCTAAAGCATTGGCAGAAGCTGCCATCACACCGCTTCCTGCCAATGCTTTTTAAAGTTTGGTTCATGGCTCCATCAACATGACAGAACCATCCATCCAACTTATTTTTTTATTTTCAAAAGTAGGATTTTATTTTTGACAATAAAAAAGAAAATGCTCCCCTCACAATGGGATTTATGTCATATTGCAAGGGGAGTCTTTAGCTTTTTTACTGACCCTTGCCACCATGGTTTTTCTGGAGGTTACAGGTGGTGAAAACTGACCTCGAATTCCACTCATGTAAATTAGGTGGGTGGAATTAGAGGTCAACCTCTGACTGCCCTTACTCTGTCAAGTCATCGGAGGGTTCAATCATGGTGGAGATGGAGTACACTCCGACATGATTAAACCTATAGTCTGTCTGCATTTAAACTGGGTGGGAACACAACACTCTTGGCGGTATGAATATTCCAGCACTGTTGCAAAGGAGTAGCCATATCATCAAGATGTAAATCAGGCCCATTGAGTGGCAGGGATCTATGCAGAAACCAGTATTCAACAAGCATCGACCAACACTTTCCGGGAAAGTGCCACATAATAATCGTTGAGGCTGCTGTTGACAACGGATGTGAGGAGCTTTTGTTGGGAAAAACATTGCACAGTGGCAGTTCCGAAGGCAATGCGTCAGTCCCAGAAGCGGGTGGCTCAGCAATGCAAGTCTTTTGCGATGGGTCCAATCCATGCAACAGTGGCGATGCGTCGGTCCTGCTCGTGGATGCGCCGCTCAGTCGAGGAGATGCCTCAGTTCTGCTTAGGGTTGTATCGCTCAGCAGAGAAGATGCACCGATTTTTGATGGCAAGCACCTTAGGCCCACTTCCATGGATCTAGACTCACAGATGGCAGAGTCCAGGTGCAGGAGTTGAAAGTCTTTTATGTCCCTGACACTTCAGATCTGGCAGGCCATCCAGCTAGACCTTGTAGTCACTCTGGGTTCTGGGATCAAGTGCTACTTGTCCAGTCCTTCTCACTCAGGCAGGATGGCAGCAGACCAGCAGGTCAGCAGAGCAAAGCTGGAGTCCAAAAAGGCAGCAGTCCAGCAGAGAGGTAGTCTTTCAGCAGCACAGCAGTCCTTCTTCCTGGTATCCACTGGTCAAGAAGTGTACTGAGGTGGTGGTGTCTGAGGTCCAGTTTTTATACCCAGTTGTTTCTTTGAAGTGGGGGAGACTTCAAAGACATGCCTTTGAAGTGCACAGAGGTCCTCTCTTCCTGCCCAGGCTCCATACTCAGTAGAGGGGGGGGGAATGCGGCCCTTTGTGTGGGGACAGGACACAGCCTATTAGGAATAAGTGAGGCTGGGTCCAGCTCCTCTCTTCCATCCTGCCAGGATGGCCCATCAAGTCACACCTAAGCTCCCATTGTTTGTGGCTTTCTAGGGGAATACACAAATCCCAAATGGCACCCACCCCATACAGGTTATCAGAGACAGGCAGCATGCACCAAATGGCTAAAGTAAGAAAATGCTAACTTTCTAAACGTGGCATTTTCAGAATTGTAATTTAAAATCCAACTTCACCATACATTTGTATTTTAATTTGTGATTCCAGAGACACCACTCTTATAGGGTTTATCTATTCCCAATTGGTTATTACACTTATAAAATTTAATGAGGTAATCCCAATGTTATCCTATGGGAGAGACAGGCATTGCAGTAGTGAAAAACAAATTTGAGAGGGTTGCACTACCAGGACACGTAAAACTTAAAAGCACAAGTTCTGCTCTTTAAATAGATTGCACCCTGCCCTCTGGATTGTCCGGTGCTACCTTAGGGGTGACATATACATATAAAAAGGGAAGGTTTGGGTCTGGCAAACATTTTATCCTGCCAGGTTGAAATGGCAGTGTAACCTGCACACACAGGCTCTGCAATGGCAGGCCTTAGCCAATGTTAGAGGGCTACTTAAATGGGTGGCAGAATAGGTGCTGCAGGCCCACGAGTAGCATTTAATTTACAGGCCCTGAGCACATGAAGTGCACTTAAATAGGGACCCTTAAGTAAATTAAATATGTCAATTGTGGATGAGCCAATATGACCATGTTTTTGGGGAGAGAGTCAGTGGCGGCTCCTCCGCTAAGGAGGAGGAGCATTGCCCCACTGCCTTTAGCAGTGAAAAAAAGGAAAAATACAATTATGATAACTCGTATTATTATCATTTTATTTGTTCCTGCTGTGGCATCTCAGCAGGTTGGGCAGACCCGCTCTGCTCTCAGAGGAGGGGAGGAGTGGTGGGCACTATGGAAGTGTGCATGAATGTTTATCCGGTCCTCTCGGGCCAGCCAAACATTCATGCACACTTTGCATGTTCTCCATGCAGGGTGCATTACAGCCTGCATGGAGAAAATGCTCTGACTCCCATTCTCTGGCTGAGAGGTGAACCATGGTGCTCAGACCAATCATGACGCTGCATTGCAGCATTGTGATTAGCTATGGGGAGTCTGGGAGCCCGGGTGCTTCCTGTTTCCACAGAGGAAGCTAGGGAGAGGACGGAGGAGAAGCAGCAGCGGCCAGCCAGACGGCAGGTAAGTTATTTTTTTAACCCTCCTACCCCTCCCTTCCCCCTTCCCTACCCCATTGCTGCTTCTTTGGAGCAGCCGCCACTGGAGAGAGTACATGCAATTTAGCATTGTTAGCAGTGGAAAAGTGCTCAGAGTCTTAAGACCAGCAAAAACGAAGTCAGAAAAAGTGGAGGAGGAAGGCAAAAAGTTAAGGGGAAGACCACCCTACTGCTGTCAGATCTATCACAAGTATATGCCTAAAAAGATAGACGTCACCCAAAAAGTCAAACAATTCTGAATGCTCATTTCCTTTATATTCAATTTTTTGTGTGGCAGATTTGGATACAGACTTGCAATTAACTGAAAACCATCACCCATCCAGCTGTTACTTTACACTTCCACCCCTGAATGGATTAGTTCTTTTTGCTGAAGCGATGGGGCATAGGTGGGGAGTAATCAACCAGAATGGAGGCGCACATGGCTACAAATAATGAAGAGGAAGAGGTGATGCGTTTTTGTTTTCATTTTTAAAAAGGTGCATGTTAAAGTTGCCCATGTTGTGGCACTTAAAAAAAAATTGTACCCATGCTGAGCACAGCTACAAATTATTGCCAAAGCCAATGACTCTCATAGACGAGATCTGTTGGCTTTCCCAATACATTTTTGGAAAGTGATACCCCTGACACTTAACACTACCCAATCTCCTGTGTCCCATTTATTAACCTCACCAACCATCTGCATGAAACTCACATACACCTCCCCCACTTATAATCACACCTAACATCTATTACTTTACTCTTCCACAAAGAAACTGAAGTGAATGCATGGAAAGGTTTGTTTTGAGTGCACAAGACTATTCCCAGTAATCAACAATAACCAATGGCACTAGACTAATCATCAATCTTGGGTTCCAGAACAGCGTGCTGCCTAGCATAAAGCACTTCAGCACCTCATCTGTGGTAGTAGATGCTATTTAAATGCAGTTTCAATTACAAATACAATTATAATATTCCCATGCTGGGGTGGCCATATGTCGTGTTCGATTATGCCATTGACACCATTCCATTTAGCTCTTCTCAGATAGGCTTAAAATTCTCTCTTGTGGCTCTATCTGAATTTTGATGTGCTAACAACTTCAGAATTATTCTAAACAAAACCAAGATTCGAGTCTTCATACTGTAGAGGGGCCCCATCATTTTGCTTTACTTCACTGGGTTTGCCTCTGCAAAAAAGTGATTTTCCATGTATTCATCCAACTGATATTTGATCAACAACATAGAGAGCAGGCTCATTAATTTTCTAATAAAATAATTCTAAACTATGTCATATTATATCAGCAAGCCAGAATGACACCTGGTGTTGTTGGAACTTGTGAAGAAGGCTCACAGTAGTGAATGTGTTCAATCAGGTAAAATCACTTTTTAAAAATGTGTTTTTATCAACTTTTCTAGACAATGTAATACAACGGTGAGCTACAGCGAGCAGAAAGAAACATTTCGAAAATAGCCACTTCACATATGCACTTGATCGGAGGCAATCGCAGACAAGGTGGTCTACTGACCCCAGCAGGACACCATCCCAGTGATGTCTGCGATTCCTAGTGGGTCACAAACTGTAACCTACCTCACAATATTCATGACATAGGTCGATTTGCGACCCACTAAGAATCACTATTTCAGAGTTGTAAGATTTCTTACATTGGGAATTGCCGTTTACTAATTGCAATTCGGTAAGAATAGCAAATAGGAAATCTAAATTCCTACATTTTGTACATCTGGCCCCTTATCCCTCCAAAGTTCAACACTTTCCCTTCTTATGCTTATGTTGGAGTGGGAATAGTAAATCCAACCCCACCAAAGTCCAACACTTTCCCTGCTTTCTTTTACTTTGGTGTGGGAATTGTAAATCTAACCCCTCCAAATCCAAAATTGTACCTCCTGTTGCTAAGATTTGAGCAAGAATAGTAAATCTAACCTCTCCAAAGTCCAACACTTTCCCAACTGTTGTTTAGATTTGAGAGGGAATGGTAAATTTTACCCCTTCAAAGTTCAACATTTTCCCAGTTTTTGCTTATGTTGGAGTGAGAATAGTAAATCAAACCCCGCTAAAGTCCAGCACTTTCCCTACTGTTGCTAAGATTGGAGTGGGAATAGTTAATGTGAGAAATTGGTCTGTTGTTTGAGAGGAGTGAAACTCTACTAATGCAACAGCTACAATCATAGTCAGAGTGAACAACAAGTCACTAAATTAACTTGTGCTTAACCCTGTGGTAGCTTGGCACAAAAGTAGTCAGGCTTAACTTAGAGGCAATGTGTAAACTTTGTATGCAGCACTCAAAAAGTTATAAAGTGAAAACACAATGCAAGAAGAATTCCACACCAATCTAGTAAAATAGATTTCATTTTAATAAATAAAATGATATCAGAATGACAAAAATGCAATAGGTAGACCTGGAGATGCGCATTTAAAAATCTTGAAAAAAAATAGTGCCACAAGGCGCCAACTGGAGTTATCTGGTCACGCCGGACCAGGACAACGTCACAAGTTCAAGGTGATGCAAAGAAGCTTGGGCCGTTACAGGACAGAGTTCAGCCCGCTGGACAGTGTACCTAGTTGTACTTGCACTGAGATGCGAGGTCCTACGTTGAAGTACAAGTATGTTAGGTGACAACTCCACCCCTCCCATCAGGTCAGGATGGCCCATCCTGCCAACACCCAGTCCCCATTTTGTGATTTTGTCTGAGAGGAATATACAAAGGCCAACTGCCAACTATACCTAATCATGTGACCCAGGACACAGGCTGCAGGCACCAAATGGTTAGAACAATAAAATGCCAATTTTCTAAAAGTGATATTTTCAGAATAGTGACTTAAAATTCGACTTCACCATTAGAGAAGATATTACATTCCATTTCTCTAGAGACAAAACAGGACACTTATACCTTTTCCTAAGCAAACATTATCACTTATTAAATGAAATAAGGTAGCAGCATGTTATCCTATGAGAGAGGTAGACCTTGCAGTAGTGAAATCAAATTGAAGAGTTTGTTCACTACAAGGAAATGTAAAAGTTAAAAGTACGTGTCCAACATTTTAAATACCATGCACCCTTCCCTATGGGCTGTTTTGGGCCTACCTTAAGGGTGACATATGTATTTAAATGAAGATTTAAGTCTGTCAAAAGGTGTGTTTCGCCAAGTTGAAATGGCAGTTTAAAACTGCACACAGTCTGCAATGGCAGGACAGAGACATGGTTTAAAATGCTACTGTTGTGGGTGGCACAATGGGTGCTGCCGGCCCACTAGTAGCATTTAATTAATAGGCCCTGGGTACAAGTAGTACCACTTTACTAGGGACTTACAAGTAAATTAAATGTATGAAACAAGTGCAAACCAATTATACCATGTTGTAGGGAGAGATCACAAGCACTTTAGCACAGGTCAGCAGTGGAAACGTGCACACAGTGTTAAAGCCAAAATACGCAAATTCAGCAAAACAGAAGGGGCGAAGGCAAAATATTTGGGGGTTTGCCACCCAAGGTGTCAGGTCTAACAGTAAATACAACCCCTTCAAAGTCCGTGGTACCAATGCCTACTCTTAAAAATATTTTTTTACCATTGTCAAAGGGGGAGGGGTCCCTCGGGGACCCCTTCTTGTTTGTGAATGGTTTACCAAAACCTTTGAGGAGGTGGTAAAGTATTACTGTTTTGCAACCAAAAATCTAATTGTAAAACATTAATACATACCATAAGGAATCACTGTTTGGAAGGGATTCCCTTAACATGTCCCTTCCATTTAGTGATTCCTTTTGATTTCCTATACCAATTTATCAATTCGGTTTTGACCAAATCACTAAATGTGTTTAGTACATTTAAACAAACCATTTAGCAGTCAGAAATCCTGTGATTTAACAAGAACTGCAGACTTTGCAACCACTAGATAGCTTTGTACATCTGGCCCAGAGTTCCATTACAACACTTGACAAATGGCAGGCAGGTTGTGCATCACTCGCAATGAGCACAATATAATTATTGTACTGGCACCTGACCCTTTATATATTACGTTCCTCCTTTGGCCCCAGTGGAAGATAACCTCTGACAGGACTTTGGGTGGAGGTTTAATAGCTACAGCTCCCACAGTGCATCTAATTGGTCTTTACAATCTATTGCGACCCGTAGCAAGTCTCTGGTGCTGGGTACGGGATGGCACCCTCAATTAATTGCCACCCATCTCTTTGTTAGCAGTAACATCCGGGCTTTAAGGGTAATTGCTGGGACACTAATCCCAGTCAGATCACTAATTCCTTGCATTATCTCAATAAAAACGAATCAGCCAATTACCAGACATTGCCATGCCGAGTGAAGGAATCCAACATTTCAGATACCACATCTGGCACAATCAGAAGTGTCTCTAAGGCCTAACCTGTGTAGGAATGCATGGATCTAGTACATTTTTTTAAGGAACTTTATGAATCAGTTTCAGTTTATAGTTGGGTGAGAGGATTCTTGTTTGGCTACAGCAACATTTCCACTGCTAATCAGTGAAGGGTAGTGTTAGGTCAGCAATGATTTATCATTAGGAATCCAAATTGGTGTTTTTCTGCACTGGGGCATTATATTAGGATACCAGCCTTCTGGGATGCAGAGTCTAAAAGCATTGGCAGAGTGGTGAATGTTGGTGGGGTGTAGGGAATTTATTGTTTGTAGCTTTGCAAGTTTCTTGGAAGCTAAATAAATTAAATATGTCCAGTGGAGTGTGGCCCTCAATTTTGCATATTTTCTGTAGAGGAAGTAATTTGTTCTCTGGATATAGTTGCTGACGTTTTGCAGATTTAAGTGCTGTAGCTGCTTGAAAACATTTTCTTTTCACACAAGTAGTAGCCTGGGGTTGAGTGCAATTGGTATTCCAGATGCATACTTCTGATATAATAGCGCCCTACTTCTGAGCATGTCTGAAGCCCAAACTGTGCATTTCACTGATGCTTAGATTGGAGTGTGAACAGTAAATCTAACCCCTCCAAAGTCCAAAACATTACCTGCTTTTACTTCCGTTTGTACATTATAGATGTGGAGCACTCATTATGGGAATAAATAACTGTACTGAGTGGGATCAAGTATCCTATGTTAGCTACATTTGCAGTATGGGGTTGGAGGCCATAGGATAATATGAATTGTGCTCATATTGGGCATGAGCACATATAGTATTCACCCCAAAATGGGCACAAAGACTCCTTCTTCCTCAAAGGGAGAATTAATGGCTCCCTTTTTAATCATGTCTGCTTGCTGGCCCATGCTAGTTTAACCATACATGATCTTATCCTAATGAAAAAGTGACTGGTAAGAGGGATAGGAATATAGATGAACAAATATAGAAATTGTGGCAGGACAATCATTTTCGCTAAATCTATTTTACCAGCCAGTGTAAAGGCAACCTAATCCAGTTGTAAACCTGTTCTTTCAGCTGTGGGTTCAAAGTACAATAATTTTCACACAAGGTAGTCACCATGTCCTTACTAATCCAAATGTTCACATATTTCACAGATGATGTATTACACTTTAGGAGGAACTCAAGGGTGCATTTGCACGTGCCGGCCAGGGTGCCCTCTACTGCCAAGGAGTTGCAAGGCACTGGGGCACATGCTGCTCCAGTGCACAATGAAAGCGCTCGACACGCCTAACATTAAGCAGAGTGCCACCAATGAAGCTTACACAGGCGCTGACCGCAGGAAAACTATCAATGGCTCTCAATGGGCTAATCTTGACACAAGTAGGGCTAACAAATGCAGCGCTCACCATGCGCTGATATAGCAAGAACCAACATGCCTTTAGAGAGCACAGGGGGCACAAACAGAGGGCAGGCAGCAGGCCAACACATAAGGCAATAAGTGCAATGTGGCAGTCCCTTCTGCAACCCAACGATCAGTAGGCAGCAGACCTGTCCAACAAGGTAAGCAGTCCAAATGGCGGTTCCTCCTTACAGGACAGCAATACTCTGTCCCACTCAGTGTCTTAAGCATAGGTTCAGAGCCCCTGTACTTATACTTAAATTGTCTTTGATGTGGTGGTAACGTCAAGCAAACTTTAGAAGTGCACAACAGCCCCTTTCAGTCCCAGCCCTGGCTCCAGACACATCTACAAGGGGGTGGAGACAGCATTGTGAGAGGACAGGCACATCCCTATTCAGGTGTCATTGACAACTCCTCCCACCAATCCGCCGGGTGATGGGCCATCAGGATATGTAGACAAGAAAACCTGCTTGGTACCTATTAAATAAGTATAAACAGTATAGCATTTACTTTGGTAGAATATCAAATGCATATCAAATGACTTTGGAACACATATCAAATGATGTTGGAACACAGATCAAAGTAAAACACCTACTAGTAGATGCTTGCAAAAGACTTTTCTTTTATATCAATTAAAGCTTAAATCAATATTTACAAGTAATCAGTGGGCTGTCAATACAGGAAATATTGAAAAAGGTGACATGTGGTATGGTGACATTAGGTGCTCAGTGATAGTGGTGCAGTGCATATATACAGGGTGATATTATGTACAATTGTTTTCACAGAGAACTAGAATGCGGTCAGAACGAAGGTAGGCAATAACTCTGGTAAACAGCAAGTTTGCTTATTGATTTATAACCTTAGTTTGCTTATTGATGAAAACCCTAGCACGATCAAGACTGCATCCGAGCACTATTGAATCGAGCGCTACTATCCAGGACTGTCGCCTGGACCCCTTGATGGACCTCATTAACTTTGTGTCCACCAGGTTTTGGAATTAAAATACCACATCGTGCTAAGGTTTTCATTCTATGAAGCAATCTTCACTCCCTGCGCTTGTCTGACACGTGCAGATCCTTTGACGGCTTCCACTCAGCCAGGGACGCCTCGTCAAGTCATCCCACTGTTTGGGCTGTCAACACCCCCACTTGTCCTGAAGAAGACCCGCCATGACATTCCAATAACGCTTTGTCAGGGTCGAAACCTCGACGAATATAACTGGTTCAGCTCTATCAAATCTATGGGTTATAAATCAATAAGCAAACTTGCTGTTTACCAGAGTTATCGCCTACCTTCGTTCTGAACGCATTCTAGTTCTCTGTGAAAACAATTGTACATAATATCACTCTGTATATATGCACTGCGCCACTATCACTGAGCACTTAATGTCACCGTACCACATGTCACCTTTTTCAATATTTCCTGTATTGACAGCCCGCTGATTACTTGTAAATATTGATTTCAGCTTAAATTGATATAAAAGAAAAGTCTTTTGCAAGCATATACTAATAGGTGTTTTACTTTGATCTGTGTTCCAACGTCATTTGATATGCGTTCCAAAGTCATTTGATATGCATTTCATGATTCAACCAAAGTAAATGCTATACTTTTTATACTTATTTAATAGGTACCAAGCAGGTTTTCTTGTCTCTTTTCAATTTCATTTTCTTCAAAGCAATTGGGTTCTCCCTGACAGAACCATTGTAGCCTATTGTATAAAACCCAGGTTCTGAGGGACACAGGGTCGCCCCATTGTTGCTATATCATGATATGTAGTGCACACCTCAGCTCCCTTTGTGTGACTGTCTAGAGAGAATGCACAAACAGCCCCTGTCAGTCTAAACCAGACATTGATTGAAGTCAGGCTGCAAAACACAAAGTCATAAGCATACAGAAATGCCCGTTTTCTAAAAGTTTTGATGAACAAAGGTACCCTGCCACCAGTTTCATAGGCTGCTATTTATTTCAGCAGGCTGCGTAGCAATGCATTTAGTCATTGTACAATGCTTAACATTTAGCATTTAATCATGTCAGTTTTATACACTCATTTCAATTTTTTAAATAAGGCATTCAAAGATACACATCTCAACGTTTAAATGAAATATCTGTGACATGTGAAATATACAAATAAATGTGACTGTACAAGTAAATGTGAAAAACATGAAACTAAGGGAAACAAAAATGCAATACGTTAAAAAGAATACACCAGTACAACTCTAGGTTTTTAGTTATACATAACGCTCTCTGTAAACCACCCTTTACTTGGCTAAGAATCTAAACAGAAAAAGCATCCAGGGGTGAGTGTCTAAGTTTCTGTGGGGATTTATATGTTGGCTAAACCCTCTCCAGAAATTGGGATTGATTCATACACCCTTCTGGATTTAACGGAAATGTCGACGCGTTTCCAATCCCATGGCGATTTTAGGGATTTTCATCAGGGCTGATTAATTTCTGGAGAGGGTTTAGCCAACATATAAATCCCCACAGAAACTTAGGGGCATATTAACAATAGACGGCGATAAATATCGCAAAGCGCGTTTAGCGCTTTTTTATTTATCGCCGTCTATCGCTGGAATTTATCGCCCGGTTAGCGCGTTATCAACAACGCGTATCACCGAGGCGATCAAAATTCCAGCGATAGCGGGGATATCGCTGTTTCCCATGGAACAACGCTGGTTTTCCAGCGATGTTCCATGGAAAACGGCGATAACCTTGCTGATACGACCCTGTGGTCATATCAGCATAATCCACCCCCAATGACAGGTATAGGTAAGTCAGCATTTTAGCAGATGTTAGTTTTCTGCAAAAACCGCGGTTTTCGCCAAACACTAATGGCTGCTAAAATCCTGGGGCCACCTTGTAAATATCGCGATGTGCATTTAGCGATATTTAACAAGGTAGTCCGTCAGGGGTACGCCCAGTGATGCCCACTTTGCATCTCATTAGAGAGACAAAGCGAGGCGTTGGCAAAACGGCTGCTAACATGCGCTAATGCATGTTAGCACCGGCTTGCAAATAGGGCGAAAACATTATCTCCGCTTTTTTGGCTTTTAAAGCCAAAAAAGCGGAGATAAGGCCCTTGATAATATGCCCCTTAGACACTCACCCCTGGATGCTTTTTCTGTTTAGATTCTTAGCCAAGTAAAGGGTGGTTTACAGAGAGCGTTATGTATAACTAAAAACCTAGAGTTGTACTGGTGTATTCTTTTTAACGTATTGCATTTTTGTTTCACTTAGTTTCATGTTTTTCACATTTACTTGTACACTCACATTTATTTGTATATTTCACATGTCACAGCTATTTCATTTAAACGTTGAGATGTGTATCTTTGAATGCCTTATTTAAAAATTGAAATGAGTGTATAAAACTGACATGAATAAATGCTAAATGTTAAGCATTGTACAATGACTAAATGCATTGCTACGTAGCCTGCTGAAATAAATAGCAGCCTATAAAACTGGTGGCAGGGTACCTTTGTTCATCAAAACTATTTCACGTCCCACCCTGCCCTCATAACGGACGCAACCCCTTTTTTTTTATATCCCATTTTCTAAAAGTGGCATTTCTAAAATAGTAATGAAAAATCCACCTTCACCAATAAGCAGGATTTATCACCACTATTACAAACATATCAGACATCGCAACGTTACTCCTTCCAGATCAGAAGTTACTACTGAACAACTATCAGGTAATTCCCAATGCAAACCTATGAGAGGAGCAGCCTCACAGCAGAGAGAAACCCAATAGGCTGTTTGTCACTACCAGGACATGCCACACAACAAAGGCCACGTGTCCTACCTTTTACCTACACAGCACCCTGCCCATAGGCTACCTAGAGACTATCTTAGGGGTGACCTATATGTAGTAAAAGGGGAGTTTAAGGATTGGCAAGTGACTTTAAATGCCAAGTCACTGTGGCAGTAAACTGTGCACGCAGGCTCTGCAGTGGCAGAGGCCTGAGGAAGGTTTGAAAGGCTACTTCTGTGGGTGGTGCAAGCAGCGCTGCAGGCCCACTGGTAGCATTTAGGTTACAGGGCCTGGGTATTTTGGATAACAATGTACAAGGGACCTACACGTACTATGCCAAACCGGTGTATACCAATCATACCAACTTTATCAGAGAGAGCACATGCACTTTAGCACTGTTCAGCAGTAATAAAGTGCCCAGAGTCCTAAAGCCAACAAAAACAAGTCAGACAAAATACAGGAGAAAGGGAAAATGTTTAGGGATAACTCTGCAAAAAGGACCAGGTCCAACACACCCCAACACAAAATCATTTTTGGTATTTACTTAGCCATGCCAAGCCACATTTTGTGGTTTCGAAAATACAAAGCAACGCAGCCCCTTGCACTGTCTTGCATTCCCTGGCCAACAATTGAGTCATTAGGCATATAATCTCCGAATATAGAATAGATTGTCCCAGAAAAGTGACATTTACAATTAAATGTAAGATGCAAGTCTGTAATGACTTTTCAAATCAAGTAATCCAAATGAACAGGCGTACATGATAAAAGAGTTATCAAAGATATCTATGGGCTAGATATATAAAGCATTTTTTTATGGTCACAAATGGGCCGATTCAGAGAATCAGGATGTTTGTGAGAGGAAAAATGCATTTTGGCATGTATCAATCCCAAATTGCGATATGGTACCATGTTACTGAATCACAGTTTGGAATTGCGAATACATACGGATTCGTTATTAGGAAGGGGTGTGTTTAGGGTGTCCCTTCCTAATACTGAATCGCAGTGGTATAACAGGACCTGATTTAGATTTTGATGGATGGGTTACTCCATCACAACAGTGATGGATATCCCATCCGCCAAAATATAAATCCCATAGGATATTATTGGATTTATATGGCATTAATATTTTGGCTGACGAGATATCTGTCACAGTTGTGACAAAGTAATCTGTCCGCTAAAATCTAAATCACGCCCAGAATGTTACAATAAAGTAGGTGCTAATCCATTTGCAGATGTGAATATGAATACAAATATTTTTTAAGAGCAGGCAGTGGTCCCATGGACCACTGCCTGCTCTTATAAAATGAAACTGCAGTGCTTCATTTGTTTTTTACAAGGAATCCCATTTTCCTTTAAGGAAAACAGGATGCATTTTTTTTAAAATGATTGCTTTATTAAAAAGCATTCACAGACATGGTGGTCTGCTGACCTCCGCAGGCCACCATCACTATGATGGCTGAGATTCCTAATGGGTCACAAATTGCGACCTACCTCATTAATATTTATGAAGTAGGTCAATTTGCAACCCACTAGGAATTGCTAATAAAACTCAAAAGAGTTTCCTACATTCGGAATACTGATTTCCTAATTGCGATTCAGAAAAATCGCAATTAGTAAATCGGTATTCCTAATGTTAGTACATTTAGGCCAAATTATTCTTTGATATGAAAAAGTGTGCAGAACAAACAAAATCCCATCATACATTAATCATGTGCATATGGAATAAGCAAGAGTGAGTATTGCAAAACCATAGATCAATGTACGTAAAGTTCACTCTTTATTGCTGTTAGTCCATTATATAGATTTGTTGCTTCATGGAAGAAGATCCAAGGATTTATATTAACCCGTTCTGTGCGCATGTGCGAAGGACGGCCGGGGGCAGTCCGAAACACGCCCACTCATTAATTTGCCCGCACCGCAGCGGAATTCGCGCCGCGGTCAACGGGTTAGAGAAGTGTACTCCACATCTACATTTCAGACTCCATTGTCAGCAGTACATGAGGCCATCCTCAGGACAATAATGGTTAAGGAATTTTAAGTTGACCCAAAAAGAAATCAAGTTGTAAGTGTGTGAACCTTGCTCGGGTGTAATGAATTGAAGAGCTACATTTTGAATTAAGCAGGTCCTAAATAATCAGGCAATTCAACTTGCACAGCAACACATGGCTGGTTTATAGGGATAAGTTCCAAACAAGCTCCAGTGACTAAGGGGCTGATTGCGAGTTTGGTGGTCTTACCGCCATACCGCTGCGGCAGCGCTCCAATGAAGACTACTGAGCCAGCGATCTTCCACCTGCCCGATTACAATACATGCAGCCTGAACCACTGACCACGTCGACGGAGTATGTCCCGCCTGGGCCGCGTCGGACTACAATGTTGGTGATGCATACTCTGTCGCCGTCAGGGCTGCGGGTTCCCGCTGAGTCGATTACGGTAATACAGTTGTACTGGCAGTCCCCTTGCGGTGGTTCCCTGACAATGGTAGCCTATCAGAAAATCACCATAACAGTGGATTAATATGAATACAACACACCTGATGTCCATTGGCCAAGAGGATACACCTGCAAATCACACCGTAAAGCACACCTCATTTTAGACCATGATCCTTTACCACTCCACTGCAGCACAGAAAGCCAGAGCCCAAGTTTATGGTGAATATAGGTAGCCCTTTTTCCCATCCCTGTTACCACTCACCACATACTTTTGTGGCACATTTTTGTCACATCCCTTTGGGTTTTTTGCTTCTTTTTTATTGTCACTTACTTTAATTTGAAGTTATGTCACACCCAAAAAAATCCACGTTTTTTAGAGGCTGAGTTGTCAGTGATGGTGAATTAAGTCATAAGAGTAGAGCCACAATTGATTGGAGCCCAAGTCCAACATGCTGCTCTCAGTAGGAAAAGGGAAATGTAGTCCAAGATAGTCAAAAGAGTGAATGCTATAGGTTTCTTAAACAAGAAGGACCAGGAGCAATATTTAAGCAGGTACTGCACACATGCTCCGAGGTAATAATGAGACCCACAGGGGTGTGCAGTTCCTAAGGGTGGGAAGGGAAAGAAGGTCTTTTCTAAAAAGTGCCCTCACACACCCCGAGGGATGTCATGCTTCATCATTGGGCCTGCTCCTCGTCGGGCCGGTGCTGCAATGCCCGACGGGCACCCGCGAAGTGGCTCTTTGGCGGAGATCTTTTTTTGATGAAGCCGTAGGGTGAGTGCGGGTGTGTGGGCTAAGTAGTGCAGTGAGTGTGAAGGATAAAATAGGTCTAGGGCAGCCCTAACTATTGTATTTATTCTCAAGGGGCACTAGCCTAACTAAAAAGATGCACCCCAATTGGATGTAATGATCCTATAGGGCTAGTGTGGTGCATAAGGTCGACATGTTTCATGCATAATTAGCCCCTAACGGGTCTGGTGGCACTTCATCAGGACCAAAGAAAAATCTAAAGGTACTCCGGCACTACCGCAAACCTGGTTCAGTAATTACCAGCTGGTAACCAGATGCAGTTGAGACCCACGGGTCAATAGATCCCGAGGAGAAAGACCCCAAGAAAGTAGGGCTTTTGGCTGACGGGGATAGCAGAGCACTTCGTTGCTCTGATGGCAAGTAGACAGCGCAACTAGCTGCAGTCCTACCCTTGCCCCGGGCTTTCTCCTCGGGATCTTTTGAGCCCTGGGTCTCAACTGCATCTGGTTACCATCCAATTGGGGCCCATCTTTTTAGCTAGGCTAGTCTTCAAATGTCTTATCAACAAGTTCAATACCACTGAAATATATCACAAAAGTAATCTTTATCTATTTTGGGTTTCTTAGGTTTCTATACTCTGTGTCACCAAACATTTGGATGTAGATACCATATTTCCACCAATAACAATGTTCTCTATTTCACAACAGGTCGATCTGGCGGAGCACCTGGCCAGGGCATGGCCACCAAAGAGACTCCAACTCCAGCCCAGGATCAAGCCATCAGTGATGACAACTCTACTGGAAATGTGGATGTGGATGACAGTGCTGGTCCATCTGGTCAGCCTGGGCAGAGAGCAAAGGTGAGTCTCACTGTGTCCACACCAACACCCCTAACCCCAGCTGCAACACCTCAGCCAATCTCAGTACCCCCGACCTGTGTGCCTAGTACAGTTCCACATATTGTGTATCCCAGTCCTGAATCCTGAGGTGACAAACGCCAGCCCACCTAGAGATGATTCAGGACTCAGTGGGAGAGGACACCCTGGGCCATGGGCACCAGCTTGTGGGGCTAGGATTTGTGGGAGAGGTACTGTGGACCCCCTGAGAGATGCCACTGGGATACTCACACCCAGGCCGCCATCGACCAAGTCTTGGGAGCCTGTCAGGAGTCCAAAGGCATGATGGGCCAGGTGCTCACTGAAGTCCTGGAGGTGAAGCAGCTGCAGAGAGACATATGCATTGAGATGGAGGTCCGCAATTTCAACATGACCTCCCTAATTAGGGTGCAGCAGGACATTCACACAATCCTGAACAGGGCATTTCTACCATGTACCTCTTCCTGTGGTCCAACTACATCCGGTAAATCATAATCTGCTGCAGCCATAGGAAAAAGACTCCTGCAGACACCCCTGTCCCTACATTTGTGGATCCCCCTGCACTAACAAGAGGGGACATCCACACAAACTTTCAGTAGGTGAGGATGACAAGATCTCCACCACCGCCAGCAAGAAACCTCGACCATAATTTACTCCAGTGTGTAACACATTCACTCTGTGGACTATTTCTGGACACATTTACCTTTCTGATGGGAGTAGTCTTTCGGACATTGGACTTCAAACAATTTGGCTTCTAAAACTATGGTTTCATCCACCATGACTGACTTCTTCACTCTTTTTATTTTCCTGTTTGTTTTTGCACAATGTTTATTTTCTCCTTGTTCACTTCAATACATACACTACACAAAAGCTCATTGCCTGCTGTAGTATATCTCACATCTGGCAATGTATAAATGTACTCTCATCTGAACTTTACAATGGGGAAAAACCTATTTGTGTAACTATGGATATGTTGCATGTACACGTTTAGCTCGGGATCACAACCATGTTACACCAACACATACATAAAAGTGTATTTTCTCATAACATGTTTATTCCATTGTTCCAACAAAAGGCTGCCATTATGTCAAAACATTTCAATTCATCCATATAACAACATGGAAGGAGGGGATTCATCAGACAATTTCCCATTGAAAAGGCAAAATAAAATTGGTCTGTGTCATCAGCTGGACCCATATCGCCTACCTCACAAATGGAATCCCACATCACTAACACCAATAAACAGACACATGACATTACCACATTTTCTGATCACAGGATCATATCAATTCATTATAGCCACATCTATGGAATGTCAGAAACAAATGTCAGTGATATGCCACAAGCACTTTGGCCTACAATGAGGAGACACATCAACAGCTACATACAGTTTAAATGCAATGAAGATTTAGCCAATGTGAAAGGAGGCAAGCATGATTTGGCCCCACAACATGATGTTGTTGGAGAACATGATGGCACACATATTGCATTTGGACCACCACACAACAAGTAACAAGTGCAATGGATTCCTCATACCTTCCATCCTATTGCTATGCAAGCTGTCTTTGTACCGGATTTGTACACCCAAAGTCTGTGATAGACATTCCCAGGAACAACCCATGTCCCTTTCATACTTCCAAACAGCACCATATACCTGCTAATGTCACAACTCTGAAATGTCCAAATGAAGATGCCATGGTGAATGTACCTAAAACAGACCAAAACAAAGAGATTTGCTATGAAACCATACATATAACACAGTTCACATAGTCAACTTCTGGAGAACACAGTTCATGCCGAAATATTAAAGCTAATCCAAGAAACAGTAACAAAATGATCATGTGTCAAATCCTTTCTCCACAAACACCTTTCACAAGGATTTTCTAGAACTTTACTTTCCTAATATTTTACCTTAACATACTCCTCACATCATCACAACAAGAGTTACTGTAACAGTCAAAGTAATGTCATTTCACATCATAGTTACACTCATGAGAAGAAGTTGTCAATGAGATCATGACGCAATTCAGCTTCTTCCTCTTCACTACTATCATCATCATTTGGCATTTTAGGATCCTCACCGGGTGGCACTTCAGGGTCTCCATCCTCTGCAATATAAGGGATGTTCCATCGTAGGGGGATGTTGTGGAGGCTGCAGCACGCCACAATGATTTGGCACACCTTCCCAGGTGAGTAGAGGAGGGCTCCCTTAGTCTTGTCCAGACATCTGAATCTGGCCTTCAGGAGCCCAAAAGCCCACTCCACTGGCTGCCGTGTTCGTCCATGGGCCTCATTGAAGCGCACTTCCCCTGGCATAGTTGGATTCCTCAGTGGTGCCAACAACCATGGACAGTTGGGATACGCTGAGTATCCTAGATGGAAGAAAGACAGAAGTGCAACAATACGTTACACACTTTCTGATTATACTACCTGCCGTCACCCACACAAAAATAAGACATATCATACTTACCAACAAGCCAGGCCCTATCCGGTAGTAGTTGTGACATCAGTTGGGGTATGGTGCTGTTCCGCAGTACGAAGGATTAATGGCTGACCCTGGGAACCAAGCACATATGTTTGAAATATACAAATCCGGTAAGCAGACAACTTGCACGTTGATAGAATGGAAGTGCTTCCTGTTACAGTAAACTTGTTGCCTGGCTTTCAGTGGTACTAAGGCAACATGGGTGCCATCAATGGCTCCGACCACATGTGGGAGGTAACCAAATCCTTCGAAGTCAACCTTCACATTGGTTAAATCCTCACATCTGAGGAACTGGATGTAGCTGTCAATGTGTCTCATCATTGCTGAAAACATGTCTTGTAGTACACCACTGAACATTGGTTGCGACCTGTGGTAAGAAAATGCAATACTGCCATAAGTTTCACAATTGGCGGGATACATCTGGGATTAGTGTTTTGAGGAAGGAGATCAGACTCGAACTGATGACATAAATCCTGTATTGTTTGCCTATTTGAATGAAACGTCTTGATGACATCCCTTTCTTCCATGGTCTGAAGGTCTGGAAATGGGCTTTACACTGGAGGCTGTTGTCTCCTCTGTGGTATCTATTCTGTAACCTGCTGCAGCAGGACTTTAGACTTAAGCTTGTTCTATCTGAGAGCCTTATGTACTCTAAGAATGTTGGCGTTGTTAGAGTGTCTTATCCCCAGAACTCTACTGTTTCAGTTACTTGTGGGATGTCCTGTTGATGGGACATTTATGTGTACTGGAAGCATCTTTAATAAAGAACTCTACTTTTGTACACTCCTGGACATTGTGTACTTCTTCACATCCAGAGTACCTATGTGTGGAGTGCAAACAAAAATGTACATTGGTCAGAGTGTCCAGAGTAACATATACGAAGAGTAAGTCAAATGTCATAACCGGTTGAGTAAGCATTACAGATTATTCACATAATAATTGTCTGCTGTCCAACATCCACCTATATACCCCACTGTGGTCTTCACATGTGTCTGTAACATATATGTGCTAACCCTGGGCGGTGAACTACGCTACGCTTGCGGAGTTTGTGGAGTTTCGGTAATTTCGCGATTCGCATAGAGCGTGAAGTTACCGAGCACTACGCAATTTGCAGCGTAGCGTAGCTGTTTTTCTTCTTCGCGCGCTCAATCTGCATTCTTGCGCGCGCGGTAATGACCAACCGTGATTCTGCGTTCGCCGATGCGATTTCCTATCCGTTCACGGGCGCCACCAGATTTGGAATCCGCCCGCACGATCCCGCGAGAGTGTGCAAACGCGAACACGTAATTCGGACGCGCAATCTGACTTCCGGTGGCAGTGTTGGTAAGTTCGCGATCCCGAACACGAAGAAACTACAATCTGGCGAACAATATCTCTCGAGCATCATAAAACCTTCTCGAAAATGATTATTTTGCTCCAAAAATCTCCTCAGATTGTGATTTGGCTGTAGTTTTTTATGCAAGGAGTCCATTTTCTTTTTTTACTTTTTTTTTCAAGAGGAAGGAAGTGCCCCTGAGTCTCAAACTTCCTGTTCCTGTCCAGCAGGCTCCTCCCAGTGCTTTGTCCATGTGCTGTTCACTTTCATTTGGATTTGGAGCTGGAAGGATCACTTTTTGTGTTTGTCTGCTGCATCATATCATTGGATTGGATTTGAGGACTTTTGGATTTGAGATTTTACAAGTAAGTTGGAGAATTGGTGTACTTGTTTGTTTGAGTGGGGCTTGTTTGTACCTACATTTTTTGGGGATTTTCATCGTTTTTAAAATGTATTGTTGTGGCCTGGGTGGCCTGTAGTTTCAGTAGGGGCCTAGTTGTTTTTCTTCGATTGGAATTTCAGCCAGTAGGCCCAGAGGTACCCATGGGTGCATGTTTCTGTGGTGTCTGTTGTATTTAAACATCATGTAGGGCATGGATGGCATTGGATTGAATTGCTAAATGTGGTTTTTGGGGTGTATTTCACTTTTTGGGTGTGTGTTAATAAATAAATACCTTTGTTGGATGTGTGTGTGTGCTTGTTGTGTAACTTTCCAACCTTTCATTGCCCTCTGGATTTTCGTTTTTGCATTTTTGTATTAAAGCTGTGTTGTTTAGAAGGCCTCCTTTGTCTGGTCATATTATAGGCCTGCTTGAGTTCATTGTTTTCCATGGCCTGTTGTGACTGTGAGTGACCATGTGGCTTGGGGCCATTTTGTGGTGATAGTTTAGTAGTGTGCTGCTTTTTCCATATAGGCCTGCATGTCTTTTCTTTGTTCCCCTTGGCTTATGCTTGTTGTTGTGGCCTGGCCATGTGGGTGGCGGACATTTTGTGAAGGCAGGCAGTGTGCTTTTGCCATAGGCTTGCATTGTCTGTCTTCCATTTCTTTTTGTTGTGGGTGGCTAGCGGCCATTTTGTGGAGCCATCCAGGCAGTGTGCTTTTGCCATAGGCCTGCATTGATTGTCTGTCTTCACTTTCTTGTTATTATTTGTGGGTGGCCTGGCCATGTGGGTGGTGGCCATTTTGTGGAGCAAGGCATTGTGCTTGCTTTGGCCATAGGCTTAAGCTTGTGGCCTAGTCTGCCAGTAGGCCCAGAGGTAGTCATCATGGGTGCATAAAAACAGTTTCTGTGTTGTCTGTTGAATTTTAACATAATTTAGGGCATGGATGGCATTGGATTGAATTGCAAAATGTGGTTTTTGGGGTGGTATTTCAGTTTTTTGGTGTGTGTTAAATAAATAGGCCTTTTCAGCCAGTAGGTAACCTTGGGCATTCAGCTCGCGGACTTTTGGCAACTCCGCACTGCACGACAACGCGGACTTACACTTTGTTTCTTCTTTGCGTGCTCAATATGCGTTTTCGCGCGCGCAATAGCGACTTTTTGTGACGATCACGATGCCGAACATGCAGAATTTACAATCTGGCGAAGAATATCTCTCGAGCAGCATAAAGCCTTCTCGAAAATGATGATTTTGTTCATTTTGCTCGAAAAACTCCTCAGGTTGTCATTTAGATGTAGTTTTGTGAGCAAGGAGTTATTTTTCTTTTTTTTACAATTTTTTTAAAGAGGAAGGACGTTCCCCAGAGTCTCCAACTTCCTGGTCCTGTCCTTTGTCTTTACTTTCTTGTTATTGTGGGTGGCCTGGTAATGTGGGTGGCGGCCATTTTGTGAAGCCAGGCATTGTGCTTTTGCCATAGGCCTGCATTGTCTGTCTTGTCTTCCTTTTCTTGTTGTTGTGGGTGGCCTGGCCATGTGGTGGTGGCCATTTTGTGGGACCAGCCACTGTGTTTTTGCCATAGGCCTCCAAGCTTGCGGCCTACTCTGCCAGAAGGCCCAGAGGTAGTCATCATGGGTGCATAAAAACTGTTTCTGTGTTGTCTTTTGAATTTTAACATCATTTAGGGCATGGATGGCATTGGGTTGAATTGCAAAATGTGGGTTTTGGGGTGGTATTTCAGTTTCTTTGGTGTGTGAAAAATAAATAGGCCTTTTCAGCCAGTAGGTAACCCTGGGCGTTCAGCTAGCGGACTTTTGGCAACTCCGCACTGCGCGACAACGCGGACTTACACTTTGTTTCTTCTTCGCGCGCTCAATATGAGTTTTCGCGCGCGCGATAACGACTTTTTGTGACGATCGCGATGCCGAACACGCAGAATTTAGAATCTGGCGAAGAATATCTCTCGAGCAGCATAAAACCTTCTCGAAAATGATTATTTTGCTCCAAAAATCTCCTCAGATTGTGATTTGGCTGTAGTTTTTTATGCAAGGAGTCCATTTTCTTTTTTTACTTTTTTTTTCAAGAGGAAGGAAGTGCCCCTGAGTCTCAAACTTCCTGTTCCTGTCCAGCAGGCTCCTCCCAGTGCTTTGTCCATGTGCTGTTCACTTTCATTTGGATTTGGAGCTGGAAGGATCACTTTTTGTGTTTGTCTGCTGCATCATATCATTGGATTGGATTTGAGGACTTTTGGATTTGAGATTTTACAAGTAAGTTGGAGAATTGGTGTACTTGTTTGTTTGAGTGGGGCTTGTTTGTACCTACATTTTTTGGGGATTTTCATCGTTTTTAAAATTTATTGTTGTGGCCTGGGTGGCCTGTAGTTTCAGTAGGGGCCTAGTTGTTTTTCTTCGATTGGAATTTCAGCCAGTAGGCCCAGAGGTACCCATGGGTGCATGTTTCTGTGGTGTCTGTTGTATTTAAACATCATGTAGGGCATGGATGGCATTGGATTGAATTGCTAAATGTGGTTTTTGGGGTGTATTTCACTTTTTGGGTGTGTGTTAATAAATAAATACCTTTGTTGGATGTGTGTGTGTGCTTGTTGTGTAACTTTCCAACCTTTCATAGCCCTATGGATTTTCGTTTTTGCATTTTTGTATTAAAGCTGTGTTGTTTAGAAGGCCTCCTTTGTCTGGTCATATTATAGGCCTGCTTGAGTTCATTGTTTTCCATGGCCTGTTGTGACTGTGAGTGACCATGTGGCTTGGGGCCATTTTGTGGTGATAGTTTAGTAGTGTGCTGCTTTTTCCATATAGGCCTGCATGTCTTTTCTTTGTTCCCCTTGGCTTATGCTTGTTGTTGTGGCCTGGCCATGTGGGTGGCGGACATTTTGTGAAGGCAGGGAGTGTGCTTTTGCCATAGGCTTGCATTGTCTGTCTTCCATTTCTTTTTGTTGTGGGTGGCTAGCGGCCATTTTGTGGAGCCATCCAGGCAGTGTGCTTTTGCCATAGGCCTGCATTGATTGTCTGTCTTCACTTTCTTGTTATTATTTGTGGGTGGCCTGGCCATGTGGGTGGTGGCCATTTTGTGGAGCAAGGCAGTGTGCTTGCTTTTGCCATAGGCTTAAGCTTGTGGCCTAGTCTGCCAGTAGGCCCAGAGGTAGTCATCATGGGTGCATAAAAACAGTTTCTGTGTTGTCTGTTGAATTTTAACATCATTTAGGGCATGGATGGCATTGGATTGAATTGCAAAATGTGGTTTTTGGGGTGGTATTTCAGTTTTTTGGTGTGTGTTAAATAAATAGGCCTTTTCAGCCAGTAGGTAACCCTGGGCATTCAGCTCGCGGACTTTTGGCAACTCCGCACTGCACGACAACGCGGACTTACACTTTGTTTCTTCTTTGCGTGCTCAATATGCGTTTTCGCGCGCGCAATAGCGACTTTTTGTGACGATCACGATGCCGAACATGCAGAATTTACAATCTGGCGAAGAATATCTCTCGAGCAGCATAAAACCTTCTCGAAAATGATGATTTTGTTCATTTTGCTCGAAAAACTCCTCAGGTTGTCATTTAGATGTAGTTTTGTGAGCAAGGAGTAATTTTTCTTTTTTACAATTTTTTTAAAGAGGAAGGAAGTTCCCCAGAGTCTCCAACTTCCTGGTCCTGTCCTTTGTCTTTACTTTCTTGTTATTGTGGGTGGCCTGGCAATGTGGGTGGCGGCCATTTTGTGAAGCCAGGCATTGTGCTTTTGCCATAGGCCTGCATTGTCTGTCTTGTCTTCCTTTTCTTGTTGTTGTGGGTGGCCTGGCCATGTGGTGGTGGCCATTTTGTGGGACCAGCCACTGTGTTTTTGCCATAGGCCTCCAAGCTTGCGGCCTACTCTGCCAGAAGGCCCAGAGGTAGTCATCATGGGTGCATAAAAACTGTTTCTGTGTTGTCTGTTGAATTTTAACATCATTTAGGGCATGGATGGCATTGGGTTGAATTGCAAAATGTGGGTTTTGGGGTGGTATTTCAGTTTTTTGGTGTGTGAAAAATAAATAGGCCTTTTCAGCCAGTAGGTAACCCTGGGCGTTCAGCTAGCGGACTTTTGGCAACTCCGCACTGCGCGACAACGCGGACTTACACTTTGTTTCTTCTTCGCGCGCTCAATATGAGTTTTCGCGCGCGCGATAACGACTTTTTGTGACGATCGCGATGCCGAACACGCAGAATTTACAATCTGGCGAAGAATATCTCTCGAGCAGCATAAAACCTTCTCGAAAATGATGATTTTGTTCATTTTGCTCAAAAACTCCTCAGGTTGTCATTTAGATGTAGTTTTGTGAGCAAGGAGTCATTTTTCTTTTTTTACAATTTTTTTAAAGAGGAAGGTAGTTCCCCAGAGTCTCCAACTTCCTGGTCCTGTCCTTTGTCTTCACTTTCTTGTTATTGTGGGTGGCCTGGCCATGTGGTGGCGGCCATTTTGTGGGACCAGCCACTGTGCTTTTGCCATAGGCCTCCAAGCTTGCGGCCTAGTCTGCCAGTAGGCCCAGAGGTAGTCATCATGGGTGCATAAAAACTGTTTCTGTGTTGTCTGTTGAATTTTAACATCATTTAGGGCATGGATGGCATTGGATTGAATTGCAAAATGTGGTTTTTTTTGGGGGGTCTATTTCACTTTTTGGGTGTGTTAAATAAATGCCTTTTTTGCGTGTGTATGTGTTGTTGTTGTGGTTGTTGTGTAACTTTCCAACCTGTTTTTAGCCATGTGGATTTTAGTTTTTGCATTAAAGCTGTTTGTGTTGTTTATCAGGCATCCTTTGTCTGGCCATATAGGCCTGCTTGAGTTCATTGTTTGCCGTGCCTTGTGCCTGTGAGTGACCATGTGGCTGGGGGCCATTTTGTGGTGGTAGTTAGTAGTGTGCTGTTTTTGCCACATAGGCCTGCGTGTCTTTCCATTGTTCCTCTTGTCTTACTGCTTCCAAATCCATCCCCATTGCCAGCTGCAGCTCCCTGATGCTGCATCCATCCCACGTGATGCACAAATTTAGGCCAAACAGGCTCCACTACATTTTTGTTTTTGTTCTTTGCTATTCTTATTCTTCCTGAGTGTACACACTACACAGTACACCAGGAAAGCCCTGGCCTTGTTGTCAAAGTCTCATAAATGGCTACACTGTTGTTGTTCACTGAGTTTCTAAAATTTAATAATTGAGACAACCACACACTAAGTTATATATTATATTAGTTTGATTTGTGCTATCGTTTGACTGATGTTCTTCTGGCTTTTTTGCTTTTAGGTGCACAAAAGACTGAGGAGGAGGTGTGTCATCATTGCCCGTTCTACTGCCAGACAGACGTCCTGCTGCTGTACACGACGTGACGTGTGACCTGACCAGACATCTCTGCAACTTGTGCAACTGAGTGCTGCTGACATCTGAAGAAGATGGGCCCAAAGAAAGCAGGTACCAGGTCCTCCAGTACCAAGAAAGTTGCTATTGAGAAGAAGGAACAGAAGAAGGAAGTGACACTTAAGTCTGGTGTGCCGCCCAATACCTTTTTTGGGAGAAAAGAAAATTACGCCTGCAGCAGCGGTGTCCGGGGGGCAGCACCTCCGCATCAGTGGGCCCAACCCACCAACCCAGGCCCAAGCACATGAGTGTGGAATAAGTAGCCAGCCTAATGGTGGAAAGCAGTGATGCTGAGCCTGAGATAAACGTATCGCTATCTCAAAGTAGTACCCAATCAACGCAGGAGGAAACACAGCAGATAAGTGGTCAACAACAACAACAGTCGCAACCACCGCCCGCAATAGTAGTTGTTGTTCCTCCCGAAGTAGGGGCAGTTCAGGAAATTGAGCCTCATGCAGAGGTAGAAGATGAAGCCACTCATTCAGAAGATCCATTGTCTTCCAAATCTCCAGCAAGGAAAAGGAGGGTTAGTCCATCAAGTTCTTCGCCAAGCCCCCCTTCTGATGATCTAGATGCCACTTGGAAGCCACAAACTGAGTCTGAGAGGGAGACACGTCCCAAGACCAGGCTAGGGAAAAGGAAGGTTCCAGAAAGCCTTACACTTATGGAGGTCGATGTAGAACAGCAGGATGATGATGATGAGCCAGTCATCATGAACATCACTCCCGGCCTGAGGAGATGGAGACCAACATTATTACCCTATCCAAAATCGCTGCGAGGGATGTAGCACGCATACCTCCACAGATAACACCAACACGACCTACAGCTTCCATATTTGCATTAGCAAAGGCCCGGCAGCGACCTACATCAAGCACAACCACCACCTCAGTAGAAGTAGGTAGTGGTACAGCACAGAGTCAAATTCAACACACACCCTCCAGTTCATCCGGCATTGGAAGTGGCACCTCCAGCAAGAGGCAAAAGTTAAGCTCCCCAGTTTGAGACTTTTTTACGGTTAGCGAAAAGGAGGAGAACATTGCTATATGCTCCATTTGTAATACCTCTGTTAGTCGGGGTAAGCTTGGTACAAACTATGGTACCGGAGGCCAAATAACCCATCTGAAAAAACACCACTTGATCAGCTGGGAGGACCACCTTCGCGGCATAAAAACTGCAACCATTGGTGTTGGTGGGGATAAACGAGTAGAAGATCCAACCACGGTGGAAGAGGAAGGACAGTGAGACATTCTCTCTGGTAGTGCTACACAAAGTAGCCCTGTCCCTAGCAGTGCAGTGTTATCGTCGCCCACATGTTCAGCAACATCTCAGTGGCACAAGAGTAAGAGTCAGCCTGAGACAGCAAGGAGTACCGCAATGAAAAAAAGGGCGTTGTTGAGCCTAACAGAAAGGAAAACCATGCAGCCTACCATTATCAGCATGTTTGGGGGGGGAGGGGCAGTACGAACGCAACCACCCAATAGCACGTTTGTACAATGCGAAGCTGGCTAAAATGTTAGCACTGGACCTTCTCCCTTTTTCTTTTGTTGAAGGGGTGGGTTTTCAGGAATTTGTGACAGCCATCTGCCCAAAATGGCATGTTCCCAGCCGCTACTATTTTACCAGAGTTGCTGTTCCAGCACTACATCACGACGTGCTGGAATTGCTTGGAAAAGCCTTGAAGCAGAGTGCTGTTCACAGTATCCACCTGACAACAGACAACAGACATGTGGACCAGTTGCCAAGCCACTGATTACATGTGCATCACTGCACACTGGATCTCTTTTGCAGGGGTTAGAGAACAGATATCTGCTGGTGTTGACGCTGCTGACATTTTTCATGCCACTCGCAAACATGCAACTGTAGCCATGTTTGCCATGGAGAAATCTCATACTGCTGCAAACATTTTGGAAGAGTTTAACAGCAAGGTCTTTGAATGGCTGCGCCCAAGAGGGCTTAACATTGGTTTTGTTGCCACAGACAATGGCAGTAATGTAGTTAAGGCCATGGGCGATGGTGGCTATTTCAGGGTCCCGTGTTTGGCACACTGCATTAACATTGTTGTTCAAGACTTTCTGAAAAATGAATACAAAGTCAGCAACTTACTGGCCGCCTGCAGAAGAATATGCACACATTTCAGCCATTCTTTTAAAGCCCGGAAGCAGCTGAGGGTCAGCTGAGGGTCATTCAACGTGAGCATAAAATGCCAGTCAAAGCACTCATCCAGGAGGTGGCAACACGTTGGAACTCAACTTATTACATGCTTGATCTTCTGTTTGAGCAGTACATACCACTCAATGCTTATGTCATGCAAAGATTAGGGGATCCTACTGTGAGAGGCATGACCGTTGAGATGGATCAATGGGACCTCGTTAAATGCCTGACAGAGATGCTACTTCCTTTTGAGATCTTCACACGTGAAGTCAGCAGGGAGGACTGTACTATGGTCCAAGCTATCCCATTGTTGCACATGCTAGAGCAACAGCTGAAGGAGGTGTCTGAAACGTACGCAGGTGTGGATGACAAACAAGATGCATATCATTTGGCGGAGTCCTTAGCCGTTCGCTTATCTGAAAATACAAGGATTCAAAATAAAATTGTGTCAGATCCACATTACATTACTGCCACAATTTTGGATCCACGGTACAAAGTATTTCTGAACAGTAAGGCCGTAATTCCTTTTTCAGAAGTGGATGTTGCCAAGTACAAAACTTTGATAGCTCAGCTAGCCATTGACTTTGAAAACAAACGTCTGGTAATTACAGGCCCCCTGCCCCAGGCCATAACAAGTACTACAGGGCATCCAGAGTCAAGTTCTACTTCGGAGCCTGAGGGCAGTGCGTTTGCCTCCCAGCAGTCACCGACACCAACACTACCAATAACATCAACAACAGCAAGGACAGGATCATCCACAGTACAATCGGCAACTGATTGGTTTCTACGGCAGGGGTATGGTAAGTCCAGTGCTGATGCAAAGGCAAAACAGGCCGAGCACATTGGAGCACCCCTGAGCATTGAGCGGATGGTCCAGGCCTATCTGGATGACCCAACAGAGGTCTTCATGGATCGAAACCCATTGGTGTATTGGTATGGGAAAAGAAGCCAATGGACAGTGCTCAGCAGGCTGGCGATAAAGTATCTGGCTTCCCCTGTCGCAAGTGTCTCTTCTGAGCGTGTTTTCAGTGCTGCTGGTGCCATTGTAACTTTGAAAAGGACCAGTCTCTCCCCCAAAAGCGTGGAGAGGTTAACCATGATCAAAATGAATCAGACCTTTATACCACCGGATTACAAAATACGTGAATCACAGCAGGAAGAGGAGAGCGACTTCGATGACGTAAGTAGTGGGTTACAGGACCTACTTATGTCCGAACCACCAGAGTTTGAGGACGAGCTCCTCTTCCCTGACAACTAAGCTTTCAAATTGTTACTTTCTTCCTTCCTTTATTTGTCTGTGTATCTGTCTTTCTGGTTCAAATCAAATCACAACAAATCCATCACCACCGTCTTCTCTTTTTATTTCCCTATTGGAGTTGCACGTCTGTGCATTTAACTGTCCACTCCTCAGAGTCCTGCTCCATCTTCCTGACTCGCCCTAATTACATTTCCATCAAGCCAGACATTGGAGTACAAGAAATGTTGCCTCTAACAGTCCCTCCATAAGAAGTGAAACGTGACTATAGCTATCCTCCGTTTTGTTTCCGAGCCGAAACTCATCACTGGCCGAAGGCTATCGCCTCTGCAGGCATCCACAACTCTTCACTGTCAGAACTTGGGCAGGCATCCAAAAGTAAACCCATCACTGTCAGAAGGCTACAGCCTCGGCAGGCATCCAAAGCTCATCACTGTCAGGACAGAAGATACTTGGCAGAGAAAGACAAGACTCTTCGAAGAAACTTGCTGACATTTCTGCAAACTCAATTGACCAGCAATGACCGCTACCCAGGCCGCGGCCCATCACAGCGCTGACCATGTGAACCAACTTAAACTGCGACAAAGTGCCACAGATGAATAAGACGCAAACCGAAACAGCGACTACCAACACTCAAAATGAATGTGGAGTAATAATGAGGCCACTGCCTCATTAAAAAAAACACACACCTGTCAGAACTAGGCATCTGATGATCTGACAGCCAAAGAGAAGAGCAAGACAGGTAATGATGGCATGCATTGGATGCTTGCTGACTCTGAGCGATTGCTGTTGCTTGTTGTGTTGATGGTGTGCATGAAGTCGAACTCTACTAGTTAATCTACAAAGTGAAAGTGACTCAAGTGACAGTAAATGTTTTCCTTCTTGTTGTTTAATAACCAAATTGTACTCCTACTACTGCAGGTGCAGGCCAATATCCGTTGCAATTTTTTAATAAGGAATATGGACTTAATCGGAGACTAGTCACTACAGACTGAGTTGGAGTTGGACAACACGTACCATACCATGATGATGACCATACTACCTTTGCACGCAGTCAGTCAGTTGGATCGGAGATGATTGATGGAATAACTGCGTTTCATGAAGTGGCATAAAAGGTAAACACAACAATTCAAAAAGAAAGTAAACACAGCAGACATACATGTTCATGTAGTGGTGGAGTCGAGTGTAGTCATATGACTGATAGCGGCGCATTGATTTAGTCACTTAATTTTGAAAATGCTAGGTTGCTGTATATGCCTTTTGTCTGGCTCTGTCAAAATTTAAGGTAAATGGAGGTTGGGTCACGGCCTGGTGCTGTGGGCCTGTTCTGTCCTGTTGTTGTTGTAGCTTAATGCTGTAAACAGAATAGACACGATGTATCCAAGCCGCCTCAGTCTGAAAGTGTTCTCTCTTCTCTTCTTGGACTCCACCGTAATTGATGCTTTTTTTTTAATTCATTGATTTTTCAATACCCCTTTTGTTTTTCCATCTACACTTACAGGCCGGCCTTTACCCTGTGCTATACTGGGAGAAACAACTCACACTTACCTTACCAATCCGCATCAGGCAGGCAGTGGCACCCAAGATTGATGTGCGGAGCGTCCATGGAAGATAGGACCAAGAGGAATGACGAGATTCAACTCCACAATTTGACCAGGATAATACAGTAACTTTAGTATCATTCATCATTCGTCTTTTAATTAATTTGATTCCTTTTTTCTCTTCAATCATTACGACTGTGTGTTGTGTTGTTGTTTGTTTGTTAATTGATCCCTACAACTATTTTTTAATTTTCTTTGCTATCTTTAAAAGTAAGCCCGGTACAACATGTAATTTGGGTCTCTCTGAGGGCATACAGGCAAGGCAAATTGCATAGAATATACTGCTGCCCTGTACTGTCTAATTGTCTAGTAGTAGTTAGTAAGTACTACTCATTAACCATCAAGTTATCTTCATCATCATGCATGCATTTCCTTTTTCTCCCTTTATAGATTTATTGGATAAGATCATGGTCGTCTGCCAAGATTGTGCTTTGCTTTTGTTGTGTCCATGCGTACTGTTTTTCTTTGTCAAACCTTTCCCCAAACCCCCTTCCCATCCATTCATCAAACCCTAACCCTCTTCCCCCGGGCTGTGATTTATATTGAGGTGTGATGTGACTACATTAAATGTACACCAATTGATCACACGCTTGCTGGGGCAGATGTGGTGAAAGCAACACTAATTCAATTTCAAGGCAGGGCGAGGATCTTCTTCTGCTTGCCCACCCATGCTCAGTCTATGTGCAAGCCAATTTTTTTTCCAAAGGGACCTAATACATCATAATTAATTGCAGGCATTGATTGGATTCATCATCAACATCCTACCACACAGCAGTAAAGGTTATGAATTACGATTGTGTTAAGTTAAGTGACTCACTCGACACAACTACAGTTTGTAACTTCTTGTACTAGGCTGTCCCCGCCACCATTATGTTTTATTTTACTTTAGCAGTTGCAATATTGTTTGTTTGGCAGTCTTCTTCTGTACTGTACTTTATTTCATTCTACTACTCCTCCCACAGTCTCTCTCAGGCAAGTGACTGTCTCTTTTTATTTTTTTTGCAAATGCTACTGCCAGTGTCTACTACTACCACCACAACCATGGCATCTTCTCTATTCTCTTGGGAAACCATGCAGCCATCGCTGTGCCGAACTTAATCATCATCAATCACGGGTAAGATAAGTTTGGTGGGAGGTATAATGGACTAGGAGGAGAGACTGACAGTACTAGTAGGACAAATAACTCAGTGAGGGGTACCGCATCTATCTGTTTGTGTTACATAATCGGCAGATTATTTAAATCAAACACTGGCTGCGGCCCTGCAGCAGCAAGGAAACCATGTGACGTAAATTCAGTAAAACAGTAACCCCCTACAAAACATTAACATCGTATGTTTAAGTATAAATATAATTTATTACCCTAACAAAAATAAACTATCCCACACCTGACCCACCCCTCTCCCTAACCCCAGCCAATGTCCAAAACGAAAAAGTCCAAACAATGTCCATAAACCCCAACGCCCAATTCCCACCCACCAACAAAAGGAATAAAAAGGGGCAATCCAACGGGGTCCTATAGTTCTTATATTCGGCGGGCTTTCAGGTGTTTGTCCACCAGGATCTTGACCCGCTCCTCTAGTTGCTCCTCTAGGCGTGAAATCCGGAGGAGCATCTGGCGGCGAAATGCCCTGCAGTGGCATCCAGGGTGGGGGCAGCAGTGCTGGCTGTTAAGGAATTGCGGCGGCGGGCGGCTGCCTGACCGCGGCGCCGTACCACTGGAGGTGGGGCCTGGCTGGGGCCCGGGGCATTGGAGGAGGCTGCAGCTGCTGCTGCATCCTCCTCCTCCTTCGCCTGAGCCACCAGCCGCCGGTACTCTTCGCAGATGGCTTCCAGTTTCCGGCGCCGGGCCCTGGCTGCCAACTCCTTCCGTGATGGTTTTTCTTGGGAAGGAGGATCTATATCAAGAAAGAAAAAGAATATTGTTGTAACCAATACTCTTAGCAAAACAGTAACACAAAATTAATTCAACACATAGTGGCACAGTAGCACTAGCAAGAAGCACAGTACATAACATGTGTGGTAATAATCTATCCTCCCACTTCCTCGGCCTCTACCATTTGTGGGAGTTTCAGGCATTATACTAGCACTATGGACTCCAGTACACAGTACACCAGTCTTCTTCTTATCTCTAGTTTAGCGAAATTACATAACCTGGTTGTAGCCGGCATGCCAGCTCAGTCAGCTAAGCTTGCACCCAAGACAAACATACGAGTCATGACGCAGACTCACGTTAGTTTTATTTACTACTGTCTGCAGGTGGGGAAGCTCTTATTTTTCTATTACGGGTGGCACTGGCCATACTCTCTCTGTTAGATGAAGGGCAATTGCTCAATTTCACTTTCACACTGCCCTGGCTACTACAAAAAGGCAGATTATATATCTGATCCAATGATCATTGCTTATATATGGGACGACGACATAAGGTCAGTAGCGGTCGGTGGTGGGAGTGCTGCCGGGCGGTGACGTGGGGAGGGGCAGGGTGGGGAGTAGTAAACTATGGATTATGGCCAATTACAGGTAAGTAAACATATTAATAAATAAAACTAATTTTGTTGCGCGCACTGCATCGCATTTGGCGGTGCAGTGCGTACAATAAAATACGCTTTATTTATTTTTATGTTTAGTTACCTGTATTTGGCCGTAATCCATTGTTTACTACCCTCCACCCTCCACCCTGCCTCTCCCCCTCCCCACATCACCGCCCGGCAGCACTCCCACCACCGACCGCTACTGCATAAGGTACTTTGTTTTGATTGACTGTGTAACCAACAGATAGGCCACCCTTTGCAGGCTGGCTGACACATTCGAAAATAAATTAACATAGGTAGGGAGTGGTCCTCGGAGTCGGAGGAAGGCGCTTGATAACTAACTATACACAATATATATGATGTGCTTGCAAACTACTGTGAGTCAACTGTATTCTGAAAATACAACTTGTATTCCCCTCGGCTTTGCTACTCCTGCGTGGTTTCTTTTACATTCCCTTCAAACTAAGACTCTGCATTCAGGGACAGTCTCCACCTATGCTGTCTATGATGAATACATACAGGCATCCATCCATTCTAAGTAAATGTCTATCATTCTTCTTAATCTCTCCACAAACCTTAGTTTGTTTCACCAACAACCACCCATGCGACCACTCCTTCTTTGCTTGCCTTGGCTTTGAGTTTCACCCAAACACCGCTGATGATTCTTGCTATCCCCAGTATCCACCCATACTGTGTCGCCCACCCAGGCAGGCATCTTCTTTCACCTTCCACCCATCCTTCAACAACACATGCATCTGATTCCTATCAGCCACCTATGCATGCTTCCAACGTATCCTTCTCTGCCAGTCATATTACATCTCGCCCGTCCTTCCTCCTTCCACCCTTCTTTCCCTTTTTGTTCAACACATCCATCAAGGTCATCTGATCTGACTTTTAGTCTTCTCCATAAAACTTTCACAGCTGAGTTGGAGTCAGATAGAAGAGGCCATTGGTTACTCAACTCACGCTGCTAATGCTATTGCTAATGCATTGCTAATGCTAAGTAAAGGGTGTCTTCTTCAACCGTTGTATAATGTTCACTACAACTTCATACTTAATAAGTCTCAACAGTACAGTGAGTGAAGTGAACACCCTTCCAGCTAGTGCAATGTCAATAAGTAATGAATATAACTTACCACCGCCCGCCACTGCTGCTAGCTCACCCCCTGTAGCTCCTGCAGGTTCTGCATCCCCTGCCCCCTCCGGAATGGCCGCATCGCCATCGCCGCTGGCCCCGCCGGCACTGGTGGTCGGTAGTACGCCTAGAAAAAACATTACACATTTTTAGATGCCTGTACACCTCCCCCTATTTATTCGTTTTCACTAGCAAGATTGAAAAAAAAGTTAACACATACATATACAACATACATCACTAGTCCAAATCGGGTACTAGAGTAGAGTCAGTAGACACTAGTAGTGTTATGGTCCCTATGGTCATTATTATAGTCTACTCTACTCTTTGCAAAGTTAGCCTGAGCCATGCAATCATTTTTTGCTTCATATCTTTTGCGCATGTTACCTCGCAGCTTGTTGTGCAGTAAGACGCCTTTTTGAGCCCACATGAGCTCATACAGCTACTGTCTGAGCGTTGCGTACAAGAGGTCGAAAAACAAGCCACTTTGTTATGGAGTTCGGTTAGTCCGTATTGCTTAGCCATAAGTAACATGTTACACTTTTTGGCATGACTGAGAAATGCTTGCATTATACTATCTAACGCGCACCATTTTTCTCATAACAGGCAGAAGATTCCCTTCTACGAACCAGAGATTTGCAGAGCTTATGAATGATGCATGTAACCAGTACTTCTACGTTCTACGGTGAGGGGTCTCCCAGAATTCGCACAGATCTTTTGTCTTCTATCATGCACTTGTAACAATGTTTATTGTTTTAATCTTATGCATTTTGCTGTTGGAGCTGGCTGTAGTACACTGAATTTTATAGAACAACGTACAGAGCTTGTTAGTTGAAAATAAACCTTTTGAACTTACACATAGACTCTGTGGTATTTGGTGTGGTGGTGGACTTACTCGAGTGAGTGAGCGAAAGGGTGTTATGTGCTGGGTTGTGTAATCATTGGGTATTCTTCGGGTGGGCGTTCGGGGACCTGATGAGACACTATAGCTAGTCGGTCAGGGGATTGTGGGTTCACTTCTGACTGAGGTGTGAGGAAGGTCCAACCTCCCATCACCAACATCCTATTTTCTTGTGCATAGTTCTGTATGTGGCTGTGCAGAATCCCCACAACAGTAGTAGTATGTACTATATCCTATCAAAAATAGTCAAATATCTGGTTGGGCATTTTGTTGGTGGTAATTGTCAAAGCCTCAAGATTAAGAAGACTAGAAGAGGACAACCCAAAGGACTGGACTCAGTGGCTAGAGCTATTGGTCAATCTGAGTTTTATTCAAAACCGTAAAATAAAGAGTGGCAAACTGGGCAAGCTTAGCTACAGACAGACTAATAGTAGTAGTACAGAGAGTCATAGCAGAGGCAGTTAGAACTTAGAGGCAGGGATAACCAGAATTTAGAAATAGATAGTCAAGTCAAGATCAAAGTAGCTTTTGTAAAAAATAGAATTAGGAAGTGGAACCAGAATTAATAGTTCGGAAAAAATAAGGTGCAGTAAAAGTTAGGGAAATATAATTGTTAATATTAACCACTGGAGGACTTACTGGGGCCAGCAGCAGGGCCCTCGGTAGAGGAGCGGTTCTCTGGTTGTCCCGCCGACTCGGACCCCGTCTTCTTGCCCCTGGGTGCTGCAGATCAGTGATCATGTAAGATATAATAAAGAAAGAGACAAACATTAATGATTGCTGTGAAACAAATACATTATTTAAAAAAACGCTCAAAAAACATTTTAGGAAACAATAATTGCAATAAAATTGACCTATCTAATACGATCGACTACTGGCTTGCGGGATTCACGGACCGTCTACTTATTTATGAACACTAATCCAGTGTTCCATTCTGATTGATTCGAATCCAGAACACTAACTAAGCCTAAGTACCACCTGACCTAGCCCACCTATTCCAGACGGGCCAATTGTTCACTAAGTCTGCATTTCCATTTTTTTTAGCCCTCAAAAATGCATAGATGAGATGGAGGACACATGCATAAATTTGTGCATACACCAAATTGTTGGTTGGTTGCGTCTGATGTTCTGCTACTGACTGACACTGCTAAGCCTACCACTCACTAAACAAACTACAAAAGGTTCTACTAAGGACTGGGGTAAGCAGCACTCAGTGACAGAGGATGCGTCAGGCAGACCGCTAAAAAATTATCAACTAATACTAACTAAACCTAGTATCAATCCATCCACCACTATTTGACAGGAGGACAAAGGAAGGACTAGAGTCTCTCTAGCAATAGCATTACCTAACTTAAGTTCTCTAAAGTAAACTCTTACATAATAATCAGCCCAAGCGAGCGCAAAGTTGCAAACAAGTAAGAGTAGCGCCGAGCACCTGTGTCCTACAATCACAGAAGATTTTGAAACTTAATTTACCTGCAATGTAAGCAGCAGTATTCTTGTTATTCGTAAAAAATTATACACAATACTTATACTACTATATATATTAGCTACTCACCAAGCCCCACGACCTCGACACCTAGCAGGTCCAACAGGTCCTGCTCCCGGTCCAGGATGTCTGACCACCGGTGGGCCAGCTGGTTATGGGTGCGCCGGACCCCTGAGCAGCAAAACACTGCCCGGTGCACCTTCGCCCACCGGCGGTGACGCTCCTGGGTAGGGTACCCAGAGCCTGGCCTGCCGCCTGCTGCCAAGGTCAAGGGGAGGTGGCGCTGCACAAAAAAAACAAGGACGGCCACCTCCGCCTCGCTAAAAAGCTGCCGGGCTTGCACCCCTGCAGGGCGCAGTCTGCCGCAAGGCCGGCGGCTCTTGGGCGCACGCGCCTTGCCCTTGGAGCTGGTAGTGCTGCTACCCTTCGCCATGGTTCTGGGGTGTATGGGAGGAGGCGGAAAAGAAAAGTTAGAAGGAAAAAATAAAGTTAGGGGAAGAAGTAGGAGCTTAAAGAAGGAAGTAATATAAAACAGTAGAAAAGTTAAAAAAACACAGTAAAACGTAGAAATAAATTTAAAATATAGACTTAGGCACAGAGAGAGATAGATAATAAATAAAAAAAATTGAAAAACAGTGTAAAAAACTAAGGATTGCAAAGATTGAGGGAGGATAGAAAAGCAGGCCCAGAACCATAGCATATAGTGAAAAACAAGATGGCCGCGCCCATCGCGACCGTGTGGGTAAGTTTGCGCGATATTTCTCCCCGAGCACGCAAAAAGCGTCGCGAACACGTACGACGCGTTCCCGAACATGAAATGCGCATCGCGAGCACGCTATACGCGACCCGGAACAGGAAATAAGGCATCGCGAATGGGCGGGCAAGTGAAAAACAAGATGGCCGCGCCCATAGGCGACCGCATGGGCAAGTTCGCGAGATACTATCCCCCGAGTACGCAAACAGCGTCCCGAACACGCACAACGCGTTCCCGAAGAAGAAAAACGCATTGCGAACGGGCGTGACAAGCAACTACGCACGCTCACGTAGCTACGTGTAGCTCGCGTAGCGCTTTAACATCTTCGCGTAGCTTCGCGTAGCGCGACTACGCGAACTACGCCCAGGGTTAATATGTGCACATGTTATGTTATGTTATAACAATTTTTATAGCGCACTAATACCCTTAGGTGTCTAGGCGCTACGGACTGCATACTGTAGAGGGAGACTGGTATCTAAAAAGCCATGTTTTGAGATGTTTCCTGAACTCAAGTAAGGAGGGAATCCTCCTAAGAGCAAGCGGAAGTGAATTCCACAGCCTAATGGTGCTATGTCTGAAACTCCTCCCCCCCCCCAGTTCATCATCCTAACTCTGGATGTAGGCATCAGAAAAGCATTAGTCGAGCGTAAAAATCTGGTGGGGGAATACCAGCTAAAATAGTCCCATAGAAATCGTGGACCTTGTCTATAAAGTGCCTTGTATGCTATACAGAGAGCCTTAAATTTCACGCGTTTGGCGACTGGCAGCCAGTGCAGTTCTCGGATCCCGTCCCTAATAGATTAATGTTTAGGGACATCTAGCACCAATCTGGCAGCAGCATTCGGTACTCGCTTGTAATCTTCTAAGTTGGTTCAACTGTAGGTTTATATATAAAGAATTACAGTAGTCCAACTTAGATAAAACCAAGGGGGATAAAACAATTTTCCTAGTGTTTTTCGGGATAAATGGAAGAATTTTTCGCACAGTTCTAATTGTCAAGAACGCGGAAGACACCACCTTTGAAACCTGGGATTTAAAATGTATACATTATACATCCTCAAATCTATCATGAGCACCATAATATTGAAAATGTTGAAATTTTCTTTCAAAATACCATCACCGGTGGTGTAAAGTGCACTGCGCTAATATTGTGTTTATGCACCCTAACACACTACAGAGATGTTTGTGTAAAGGAAATTACATGGCAATGGACAAATGGAGAAAGCAAACACAAGGAGATGATGGACGGAGCGCTGAAACTTTTCAGACACTCACCCCCAGTCACAGATCTGTGTTGAATCCATCATCGTTCTTTAGCTCACTTCATCGCCCCAGTTCAGACACAGCTATATGCAAATCAGTCTTGACCCTGTGCCTCATGGGAACAGTCCAGCCCGAACTGCCAAGCCATGTCTTCCCTGGAATGGAAACAAGCATCCTGGGACCAGTTTCGGGCTAACAGCCCTCATCAGCCAGGCTAGCTTGAATCCAGTGGCAAAGTGAGCAAGGGACCCACGTCTGGGCATACCCTGCCAACTTAGGGCACACAAAGCAAACACAAGGAGATGATGGACAGAGCGCTGAAACTTTTTAGACACTCGCCCCCAGTCACAGATCTGGGTTGAATCCATCATTGTTCTTTAGCTCACTTTGCCACCCCAGTTCAGACACAGCTATATGCAAATCAGATTTGACCCTGTGCCTCATGGGAACAGTCCAGCCTGAGCTGCCAAGCCATGTCTTCCCTGGACCGGAAACAAGCATCCTGGGACCGGTTTCAGGCTAACAGCCCTCATCAGCCAGGCTAGCTTGAATCCAGTGGCAAAGTGAGCCACCCCAGTTCAATGGACATATGGAAATACATTACACCTCATTTGGAGTGGTGGTGACGTACTTAACATTCACCAATACTCTACTTCCAACCGCTAAAATTGCGGATGCCTGACCTCACATATGGGATATTCAGAATCTGCCGCCAGGGTCAGAAGTCGACCGCGTGGTGGGCGTTTTCATACACAGCGGACACAGCCATAGGCTAATGTTGGTGATTGTGATGGTAGCAGGCCAATGGCTGTGTCCGTCTATGCTGATGACCCCATACATGGCCTACATGTACGCCCTGGTTTGAGAAATAACTGACTTGCCTCCTAACATTGTTGCTATCAACACTTCCTCTAATTTAGCTGCAGTTTGCCACCTCTGGGAGCAATCATACTAGGCCAAGCAGGTAAGAGGGCCCCTGCTTTCTCTCCAGTGGAGTTGGAGCAACTGGTTGAAGAGGTCCTTACCATGTATGGCCAGCTCTATGGCTCATCAGAGAAACAGGTAACTAACTTACATACATATTTTACTCTGCTTAACTCCATCCTATCCATTCCCACAGGCTACATTGTGCCTCTGAGACCCAGAGGGAATTCTGATTACAGATGTAACATTTTGTGGTCCCTACATAGAACAATCATGTAATGGATTGTGGAGCACTGTACAATGTGTACTTAATATCACCATTTTGATGTGCGTTGTGTGGTAAGCCCTAGATTCTACTTGTGCTGCATGCACATATCTTTGCATGTATACATTTAACGGTACCTATGAAATATTTCCCAATCAGATCAGGGTAAATGTGCTCAGAAATGTATAAGAGTTACAGCATGAGCTTTGTCTGTATACTGTAAGAAGCAGTTGAGGATGATGTTAGCAATGTGTACAGTCCCACATATCACTCAGTCCAGATCAGGGCTCACCAAACTGTTGTCTGGGAGCTAGCTATACGTCACAGACCCCTTTCAGAGTGCCACACAACCTTGGGATCACGTATTGGATGGCCACAAGATGTACTTTATGTGTTGAAGTGCTGGACATGTGATGTTCATGTGGTATTAGTATGCTCATCCTGCAGAGATCAAGGCCTGACAATGAGTTATGCCCAGTCTGGGCCATGGCCCAGTCTGGGGCAGAGTTACTGTGGCAATACAACTGATGCACAGAGTAATCTCCCTGTAGACCTGCAGATCCTTGGATGTTCCCAAAATGAGTTCTCAGAACCAATAATAGCCCTGATTGCTTTTACATGGACTACATTTGGAATGGTGACTGAGGTATCCCCCTGATCTGATACTACTTTCCATTGTCCCACACTGTCACTGGACATACATGGACTACATTTGGAATGGAGACTGAGGTATTCCCCTGACCTGATAGTGCTTTCCATTGACCCACACTGTCATGTGTGTCATTTACTTAGTACAGGCCCCTTACTCCCACAGGAATGTTGTCACTTTTCCATAAGTTATGCTTGCACTGTACATGCCTATTGCACATTTGACGCATAAACAGTGCAGATAGTTGGTTACTTCTGAAGAGATTTTGATATGTGAATCACAGCTTTGTTACATTCAACCAATCAAACAAGAAATACAATGGTATGTTGATGTCACCCCTGTAAAAGTGCCACATATTGCAAAAGGTGTGCCCTTTGATGGCAGTACATACCACACAAACTCAATCAGACATAGTATAATATCCAATTAAGTAGTCCGCATGTCCACACATCCCCAGAGAGCAAGCTCTCAGTGAAACACATGCCAGCCCTCTCATTGTGACCTAAGTCTTAGGATGTGGTCTATACTATGGTACCAGGCTATAAGGACCGTATGTATCAAGTCAATGGGCCTGGCTGTAAAGGTGTCTGTACAATCATGCACAAGTAGTTTACCCTTCAGAAGGTCACAATGGTGTGTTGTGTTTCATAGTAGCTCACATCACAGGACATGTAGGATGGCCCTGGGCTACATGATGTTGGTGGGCTGGCTTTGTCAGGGTAGGACATGACCAGGGTTGAGGTTAGTCAGCAGATGATTACAAAAGTGTGTAATCATGTCTTTGCAGTGCTCAGTATGTGAGAACTACACAAGTAGTATGTTAACTATTGATTTATGCTTGTGCTAGATGTATACAAAATGTGTCACCCAAAAAGATATCCAATAATTTGCAGTTATAATCTGTTCATTCATCTATTGTATCCATACAGGTCAATGCCCATCATAAGCAAGCCATTTGGAAAGCCATCGCCCAGAAGGTGCAGACCCTGGGGGTCTATCGCTGGTGCACTGTCCACTGCAGGAAAGGGTGAGAGGACCAGAGGCGCTGGACCCCGAATATCACCGAGGTCCAGCTGGGGATGTGTTCCCAATGTGGACAGGGTACGCACCGGACTCCGACCCCCCCCCAATGACCCGCATACTGGTGGTGGCCTACTGGGAGCTTGATGGGCAGTTGAAGGCCCGGCAGTAGCTAGCACGGGGCAACCCTGGCCAGAGTCATACATGTTACATTGCCAACTTTGTGTGTTACAGGCAGGCATTTCCACATCAATATTGGGGGTGGCCCATGCGCAGCACACAAGAAAAGTTATTGTTTGTGTAGGTCTGGTAGTAGGTGCATGCTGATGTGCTTTGCCTATTGTTTTTATGACCATGAACACAGCAGAGTCCAGTCCAGTACCAGTGTACTGTCTTGGGCAGACACATGGCTAGGTAAAGTGATGCTCCCTCACTACTGTGTCTCATGTGATGGTAGCTCTATTACATGTGGCATGGCATACAGTGCACTTTTTAGGCACTGACTGTACAACACTTCCCATTGGTAAGTTGGAATTCTACAGTAACATGAGTGTGAAAACATCGCTGGTGCCATCAGTATTAGTGCCTATATATTGCCCAATGTACCTTTCCCTGTAGTTATTTCGTCTGCAATACAATTTCAAGATTCATTCACTGACTGGTTACATGCAGCAGGGAGAGAGATGTAGACATGTAGAGATCATATGTGAGTATGCAAACTCATTCTTACAAGGTAATTTCTTTTTGCTGTACCAAATGGTGCTGTAATGTGCCATACCATTAGGACTATAGTGATCTTACCTCTTCATGTCATATATATTCACTAACACACAACAACCTTCAAAGGTGTATTGCCTTGTAGGAATGCAATCTGAGAATGGTGTTGTCACCAGTACCAAGCAGGATTGGGGATGTTCATAGCGCTATAAGGACTCTTATGCTGTGTGCATTTGGAGTATCCATTTCCCAATACTTTGGCCCTCAATGTCTCCATGATACTTTTCTATGTTACATGTGATATGTAGTTAAACTACTTCAGAACAGCTTTCATTAGACTTTTCTGGAAGTGGATATATGATGAAGTTTCAAGTCAAAAGTGTCATCATTGAGCAATGAGAATTTGCATGTAACATGATGTCTGCTACAGCACATATTGCTGCTACATTGCTGTATGACTTAACCTTCATGACATCATGATGCTGCTTAAAGTAAATGAACATTTGGTGAATTCTGCGCCTTGTGTGAACTGTGTGGAAATGTATATTTATTAGCCATCCTATTTGGTGACATCAGTTTACTATGGTATACACCAAGGGTAAAAGTATACAAGGTGATCAACCATCCTAGTATGAACATTAGGATGGAGTGTAGACAAGAATATCAATGGATTTGGAGCTGTCTTGGGTTATGACATTACTGTGATCAACTCTCTCCAAGTAATGTAGCATACATGCATGTGCTCATGCTAATGTTGAAGCCAATGCAGTGAACCATGCAGCTGGTGTGATCTGTGCACTTTAGAAATCGTTTGTGTTGTAATCTGATAGTCAGGTGTGGTAACACAGTTGCAATAAACCAATTTTGTAGGTCATTTCAGATTCTTCCAAGGCAAGCGAAGGAGAAGGGGCCACCATTGTTGGGAACACATCTGTTCACAGTGGTTCTGGTCATGACAGTACAGACACGAAGGTGCCCAGTGACCGAGAGGGTGTGTGGAGTGCCACAGAGGATGGAAGCTTGACATCTTCATCATCAGAGTCTTCATCCAGTGGACACTCCCAAGTGGTGGTGGACTACATGGGATTTGTTCCACCTTCACCCTTGCCGGCCACCCCCAGTTCCTTTGCCACCATCCCTGTTGTTCTCCAGCCACTTGGTCGGGATGTCTCCACTAAAAGAGGAGCTGTCTCCTTTTCTCCAGGCACCTTAGCCCCTGCCCCTGCCCCCCCCTGTTGCGCAGAGTGAGGAGGCTATTGACCTCCTGAGGAACATCTCTGTGGTTCAGATTGCACTACTGCATGCTACCCAGCGGTAAGGCAGCCATCTGCAGCTGGTGGTGGCCTACCTGGATGGCATTCAGAGGGCAATGTCTGGCCTACAGAGATCTTTTCAGTGTATGGCCTCCTCCCTTGGTGCAGCCTCCCATCCCCCCAACCTTGTGTCCTGCCCCCACCTATACCAATACCTTATTCCCAAACCTATCCAAAGCACATGAACAGAACATTTGCACACACCCACTCATACAGACCCAAGCAGCACGTCTACACATAAGCAAAAACCTCACAAAAAACAAGCATGTATTCAAACACACAGACACCACACCCACCACCACAATCACAGGTACCCTAACCCCATAACATCCACAACCACCACTGACAACACCACACCCACATACTCACCCACTCCCCTTCACATATTCATACAGCACAAGAGACACCACACACATATGCACACACCACACCCCCAACAACCCCATCACATCCATAAAGACACCATAGACATCCACACCCACAGTCACCACCTCATCAGCAGTCACAACACACACATGCAGCACTTCCACTGCACCAACATCCACAGACACGCCACTCACACTATACACACCTAAGAAACTCAGACAGAAACAATCACGCACTGAACATACACCAGAGAAAGAAGACACACCCATACTTGTAGCACACACAACTGACACAAGTGCACCTATACCCGGGAAAGTCCCAACTACATCAGAAACTGACACTCACTCTACCTCCAAGACCACACTCCCTCCCAAACCCCATCTGAAGTTCCCCACTGAGGATCCAACCTTTCACCTGGCCCTTTTCCCTCTCAGACCTCCTACCACCCTTTCCACAAACGTTCGAACCCCTGCCACATCCAAGACCACCCCTTCCACCTCCAAATCTACCCCTAGTCCAGACCCATCCACCCCTTGCACTTTCCAGGGTCCCCCTTCAAAATGTTGGTCCACCCCTTCCGATTCCCAACCCCCCTCCTAAACCTCAGTCCACCTCTTCCTCTTCCAAACCCCCACCTTCCAAACCCAAGGACATCCCTCCCAAAACCAAACATCCCCCTCCCAAGTAACACCTTTGAAGTGCCTGCTATACCCAGTGGATGCACCTTAGTGATGAGTTTCCCTGGCAGTGTCATGAAGGGCACGATTAGTGGCACAGCAGTGTGCTGGACCCCACAATGTGTACATAGACTCTTTGCTTTACTCCATCTGGTTATTTTGGATAATACAAAATGTGCTTGGTTTAGAACCTATTAGTCCTGCCATTACTTTTCTAACTATTTTATGTTATTGGATACTTTGAAATATGCGACTACAGTTGTGTTTGTTTCACCCTGTTTGATGATTCATTTGAAGTAGTTAGTTTGATCTGGCCTTGGAACCAGTGCTGGAGTCACGCAGGACAATGGGAAATGTTCAGTGGATGGATATGTGAGATGAATTCCAATTGGGTCGGACATTGAATTGGGTGGTATTTCATATGGTAAGTATTTCAGCTGAGATTGGCCAATGTCAACATCATTTAGCTTGCACTTCTCCCTATGATATAGGTTGGATATGTATTTGATGTGTGCAAGTTATTTATTTGTTTATCCACACATGGAGGGCGTTAAATTGTCATACCTTTTTAGAAATGCTTATGAACGTGCCCATTTTCGTGTGTGTACCTTACACCTACTTTATCTGAATGTGAGACAAATGCTGTCACTGCTGTGTTTGCTTTCATGACTTGCACTTACACATTTCCCACATATGCATGGCACTTGGTTATGCTATTGGTTGTCCATGATATACAGGTCCTGCGCAAATAAAGGTTTTGAGGCATGTGCAAAGTGGACTGTGGCCCAGGACCCCAGCCTTTCAGGTTTCCCACTGGTAGAGGAAAATCTATTCCGCAGAGAGTTTTTACATTGTGAGCATTGAATCCTTTTCACACTGATTATTTGGAATCCCATTTACCTGACATTCCCTTTTATTGTGTGTGATGTGTGATAGTCCATAACAGAGATTTAGCAGAGAAGGTGTGTTTCAGTTTCATGACACATCTATACAGATGTATCTTTGACATCACAACAGGACCTAGCATGTGAGCAATGTGAGGGTGTCACAGAGATTAATAGATTTGAGATTGATGAGGAGGAGCTGTTGGGTTGCACCATTTAATGCACACATCACTATCCCTGATTATTAGACATAAACACCTGTTGACTTTGGTATAGTGTGCCTGTGCAGTGTCAGTGACCTGGCCAAACAAGGCATCTTAGAGCTGTAATTTCATCATACATTCAGAACTATTCTGAACAGAGGCCCACAAAATATGTCTGGTCCAGGGACCCCAAACCCCTTGACATGTCCATGGCGGGGCATCCCTTTGCGGAGGAATCGATGGAAACGGGAAAGAGTGTGTCTTACCGTTGGTTGTGTCCACGACAGTGTCGGTTTTGGACATCATCAAGCAGGAGCAGCAGGATGTGTAGAATTGGCTCCATGGTGGCGTAGGAGGTGTGAAGCTGAGTATAGGTGTGTTTCAGCCTTATATCCATCCATTTCTGGCAGCTCAAGTGTGGTGGTTGGCCCACCACAGTCACGTCAGCGGGAAGGCACATCATGATTGGGCAGGTGGTAACATTGGCGGTCTGCCCTCTGACCGATGCATTGGTCTATCCAGCAGCAGTCGAGGTTTCCTGGTGGCGGTACTGCGGTGGTCTTTCGTCTATGAAACCGCATGCACCGCATGTGACAGTGAATCCTACTCTGTTTCGACGTCAGTACCATGACCACCAGCCTCGTAATCAGGCCATAAATCACCAGGAAGCTACCGCTGTTTCATCATAACTTCGGGAATACTCAATTCTAACTGTCAACTTTCTGGGACACACTATCTACTTTAAATTCAGAGAATATATGTCTAAATAACTCCTTTGTCAGCCAATTACCTTTATTTTGATTGATGCCCAAGCTCAGAATGGTTATTGGGTTGCCATCTTTGCTGTTATACTTTGCATTACCTTGTGTTGGAAAGACGATGCATGGGTTGAGCATGGTTGCATCCACCCATGGATCTTGGCTTATTCCCAGATTTACTAAACCTGGGAAGGTGTCAAAGTGCTCCGCCTTCCCCAGTGAGGTATACCATAGAGAAATATGTTTATTTCTTCTTGTTACTTCCTTTTTCTGTATGTGCTGCATTCTCCAGTGCACATAGAAAGAGGAATATGCTTATACAGATTTTTTTTGCAGGAAGGGGCCCTTCAAGCAAAAACAATCCTGCCCGTAATGCCGGCACACTTGCACCTTAGTTCAGGACCTTGCTGCACTGCATTGCATGAATTCTTAAAACATCTGCCCCATGTGTTTGGTTAGGTAGGTCTCTTGTAGGAGACCAATATAAATATCCTGTCTAAGTAGGCAAGTACTGTGTGAGCCTTGAGTAGAATATTCATGATACGAATATCCCACCTCAACAGTTTTGGGGGGCACATCATGGTCTAGGAGTAATAAAAGGCTTAGATAGTCCAAGGGCAGTGAAAAATCAACTCACTGAGTATGCAATGATGCCCTTTACAGGGTTGTGCTTATACAGCAATGTACTTTGTGACCTAAGACTGTTCTCTTTGTAAAGACCATCCCTTTCAGCTGTGACTTAACCATATTGTCAGAGGCAATAGCCAGTGCCATGCCCCACGCTAGCAAAACCCATGGAACAGATATCCAGAACTTAACTTTGCAGACATTAATAATTCTGATAAAAGTAATTTACATGTATAATTTATTCTTACACTTTTGAGTAACTGTACTAATTTTGGGCAATAGGATCTGCACGTACAGTTACACAAAAGTGCAGACTCACACATCTCAGTGGAGCCTAATTTACAAGTGTAAATTGCTACTGCCAAAAAATAAAGAGTAGTAAGTCCAGCACCACACTTTATCAATCACTGATCACCCTTACATGGAAAATAATGGAGGTGGGGATTTTAAATAAAACCTGTAGGAAACAACTTTACATATAATCTAAGCAAAAATAATTTCACATTTAAAAAATGTTAATCATTTAATAATAAACTATTTTAATAAAAAATATAAATAAACATTTAATGATTTTTATTCCAAAATTAAAGTAACATCCACATTTTAATCAAAAATAATAACATTACTTTTATTCGTTCTATACATCACTTGTAATAAGTATTAAGGTACAACTAAAAATGTTTTTTTTTGTTTAGGTGGGAATTTATTTTTAATTGAAACTTCAGAAAAATAGTTGTAATTTGGATTAATATATTTCAATGAATTAAATATTTAGGGCCTGATTACGAGTTTGGCGGTAAGGGAACCTCCATCGAAGCGGCGGCAGATTCCCTGACGCACAGTTGGCGGTCCGCTCGCCAAATTACAATGTTGGCAGTCTGTTGAAGGAAAGATTGTCAGAGTCCTGCCCATGCTGTCAGCAATTCGCAGACCGCCACAATGGTGGTAAGGGGAGTGCAGCTATCAGAGGGCGGTACAGACAAGTCTACCACCATCGGAATTACGAGTTGGCTTTCCGTCAAGCTGACCGTTGTGGGAAGGCATCCTGCTTCGAGTCGGTGGAATCGAAGGAATTGAGGTGCATACTCATCCATTTCCTTTTCTTCCTTTCATTCTCCCACGTGAATCCCTTCCTCCAGGGCCCCCCTTCACAGCAGCACCTCGACCCCGAAAAAAACAACCCTGTTTCAACTCAAATCCAGGTAAGTCCGTTTTGCAATATTTACCTATTGACTGGACTGGGCACATATGGTCCGAACTCCAGCAATGGGAAAGTACTCATAGTAAGTATTTTTTTAATGTGTCATGCACATGTCTACATTTAACACTTTTTCAGTCAAAATATACGCACCTGCATCGACACATATGAAAAATATTCCCCACCAGCACAAACACCGCCACTGCATTCACATCATAATATGGCGGGCGGGAGACGACCACCGCAGCAGTCTTCATGGGACCGACGCTGTGGCAGTATAGTGGTAAGAACACCGAACTCATAATCAAGCCCTTAATTTGAAATTAAGTTAATAGTCCCATATCATTTAAAAAATATTTTGTTCTACATTTAAGTGAACCCAATCAAAATAAATTCCATTAATATTTAGAATAAAAATATTTTTATTAATTTATTATAAAGTTAAATAGACGCTTTTTAAAAAGATGTCCCTATACTTTGCCATAGAGAGATCTCCACCCAGCTGTGGAGTGTCTTTATGGTACAGTATGGGGAAAAGTAAAAAATAAAAAATAAATTGTAAATATATTTTTATGGCAAATATCAATGTATATTTATCATATCAAATTAAAAGGCTTCGAAAGTTTAAATTAAAAAACTAAAACTCACACCGAAAAATAAACATTTTACTTTAGGTGGGACTTGTTTTTTCATTTAAACATCAGGAGCCTTTTTTTAAATTTAATTTAGTAATTTTAAAATAATACTGCTTCAGCATTTTGTTATATATATAATATATATATATATCACTGAAAAAACCATATGTTTCAGGGACGTTATAGTTAGAAATTTTCATTTAAAAAGCCTTAGAAATTCACTGAGAAAACCACAGGTTTCAGGGACGTTATAGTTAGTTGGACATTTCACTCGTACAAAACCAGAGAAATTCAGCCGTTATAGTTAGTTGAGCTAACTATAACTCACGCCCCCGCAATGCACTGCTGATGACGTCACATATTACATCATTCGTGACATGGTCAGTGACATCACTGATGACATCACTGATGACATCTCAAATGACATCACTGATGACATCATCCACGTGATAATCTGATGCACCTCCTCACACCCTAATATAATCTTTGATACACCCACTCTGGTTTTGTACGAGTGAAATGTCCAACTAACTATAACGTCCCTGAAACCTGTGGTTTTTTCAGTGCATTTCTAAGGTTTTTTAAATGGAACTTTCTAACTATAACATCCCTGAAACCTATGGTTTTTTCAGTGAATTTCAAAGGATTTTTAAATGCTAATTTCTAACTAAAACGTTCCTGAAACCTATGTTTTGCCAGTGTGTATATATATATATATATATATATATATTCACTGAAAAAACCATAGGTTTTACGGACAGTTATAGTTAGTTGGACATTTCACTCGTACAAAATCCGTGAAATTCCCCCGTTATAGTTAGTTCAGCTAACTATAACTCATGCCCCCGCAATGCACTGCTGATGACGTCACATATTACATCACTCATGACATGGTCAGTGACATCACTGATGACATCTCAAATGACATCACTGATGACATCATCCAGTGACTGTGTGTTTCTGTAAAGTTTAAATATTTTTAATATATATAGGGAAAGGCATATTGAAGAATGAGTGGGTGTATAAGTGTCTGTATGGATGATTTAGTAGGTGCGTGACTAACTCTATAAGTGAGTGATTAGACGTATCTTACTGAATGCATGGGTTAGTGACTAAACTGGGTGAATGTCTGTATCCGTCTGTCTGTTGCTATGTAAGTGGCTGCATGGGTTTGTGAATAGCTACATGAGTGTCTATATGAGTTATTGATTGGTTCTGTGAGTATCTGTATGGGTGCCTGAGTTTTTGTGTGGGTGGGGTGTGTGCGACTCTGTGCATAGATGCGTGAGTGGGTGATTCACTGGGTGGATGGTTTCAAGAGTGCATCTGTGATAGACTGTATGGGTGGGTAAGTGTGTGTAAGAGTGTGTTAGTGAGTGAATGTATGTCCCAGTGGTACATGTGTGAGTAACTACATATGTGAAAGGCAGTATATATGTGTGTTGGAGTATATAAATAGCTATAAGCGAGAGTGTGTGATTGTGAGAGTGACTGTATGGATGAGTGTGTGCTTGTATCAGTGATTGTATAAGAGCGTAAGAATGTGCTAGTATTTGTATGAATAAGTGAGCTGGTGTGTGTATAACTGTATAGGTGAGTAAATGGCAGTGTGTTTAATTATTTGCATGACTGACTAGGTGTGTGAGTACCTCTATGGATAAGTGGTGGTGTTTAAGTGTCTATATAGGAGTATGAGTGCATATGATAGTCGTGTACTGAGTGACCGTAAGTATGAGTGACTGTACGGGTGAGTGAGTGGATGTGTGTGTGTAGACCTAAGAATCACTTAGTGGGTATGTAGTTATTGGTGTTGGAGTGTCTATGGTTTTGCGAATGGCAGTCTGTAATTTAGAGTGGGTGTATCAAAGGTTATATTAGGGTGTGAGGAGGTGCATCAGATTATCACGTGGATGATGTCATCAGTGATGTCATTTGAGATGTCATCAGTGATGTCATCAGTGATGTCACTGACCATATCATGAGTGATGTAATATGTGACGTCATCAGCAGTGCATTGCGGGGCGCGAGTTATAGTTAGCTGAACTAACTATAACGGGGGAATTTCACGGGTTTTGTACGAGTGAAATGTCCAACTAACTATAACTGTCCCTAAAACCTATAATTTTTTCAGTGAATTTCAAAGGTTTTTTAAATGCTAATTTCTAACTATAACGTGTCTGAAACCTATGGTTTTTTCAGTGAATTTCAAAGGTTTTTTTAATGCTCATTTCTAACTATAACGTGCCTGAAACCTATGGTTTTTTCAGTGAATTTCAAAGGTTTTTTAAATGCTAATTTCTAACTATAACGCCCCTAAAACCTATGGTTTTTTCAGTGAATTTCAAAGGTTTTGTAAATGACAATTTTTAAATGTATTAATTGTTATATTTATTTTTTTGATAGTAATTTACTACATTTTTTTAAACTATTTATTTTTAGATATTTTATTTTTTAAATTACATTGTAATTACATTATACATTACATTACAAAATATACTTTCTCAGAATGAATTACGTTAGTTTAAATACTTTGCAAATAGGCAATAGACTTTTAAGTACAGTAGTTACAGTTGTTGCAATGGGCAACACAATTTCAAACACAATGCAACATTGAGCTCAATGTGAATTTCTAGTTAAATGCAATTAGTTACTTTATGGATTACTTTTCTAACCACAGGACTGGATCCTAGATTCAGTCCTGGGACATCTCCTGTAAACAGTTGAGTAAAAGCGTTTTGGTTACAGTAGTGATTTTTAAGGGATATTATTGTATTTTAAAAGTTGACACTTAGAAACTTTTTCACATAGAATCACCAATGTTATCCTATGGGAGGAAATTCACTTAGCAGGTAAGTAGTGTTATCGTTACTTTTTCTTACTCAGTGGTGGATCCTGGATCCAGCACTGGTGCATCTCCTGTAAACAGTTGAAAGAATGCATTTAAGTCATACAGGCGATTTTTAAGGAATATTTGTAGTTTGTGAAAATCGACACTTTGAAACTTTTCTGCTGAAAACCAGACAATGTTAGCCTATGGAAGGAAATTCAAGTTACTGGTAAGTACGGTTAGAATTACTTTTCAGGATCTGTACTGGGCTGAAAGATGCAGCACTGAGGTCTCTCCTGATAACAGGTGAGTAAATTGGAATTCGTAGTTCAGCTGATTTTAGAGGAATATTATAAAGTTCCAAAACTCAACACTTAGAAGAATTTACAAGTGAAACCAGTCAATGTTAGCCTATGGAAGGAAATTCAAGTTACTGGTAAGTACGGTTAAAATTACTTTTCAGGATCAGTACTGGGCTGAAAGATGCAGCACTGAGGTCTCTCCTGATAACAGGTGAGTAAATTGGAATTCGTAGTTCGGCTGATTTTAGAGGAATATTATAAAGTTCCAAAACTCCACACTTAGAAGAATTTACAAGTGAAACCAGTCAATGTTAGCCTATGGAAGGAAATTCAAGTTACTGGTAAGTACGGTTAGAATTACTTTTCAGGATCTGTACTGGGCTCAAAGATGCAGCACTGAGGTCTCTCCTGATAACAGGTGAGTAAATCGGAATTCGTAGTTCGGCTGATTTTAGAGGAATATTTGTATGTTTCAAAAATCGACACAGAAACTTTTTCAGCAAAAAGCAGGCAATGATATCCTATGGAAGGAAATTCAAGTTACTGGTAAGTACGGTTAAAATTACTTTTCAGGATCAGTACTGGGCTGAAAGATGCAGCACTGAGGTCTCTCCTGATAACAGGTGAGTAAATTGGAATTCGTAGTTCGGCTGATTTTAGAGGAATATTATAAAGTTCCAAAACTCCACACTTAGAAGAATTTCCAAGTGAAACCAGTCAATGTTAGCCTATGGAAGGAAATTCAAGTTACTGGTAAGTACGGTTAGAATTACTGTTCAGGATCTGTACTGGGTTCAAAGATGCAGCACTGAGGTCTCTCCTGATAACAGGTTAGTAAATCGGAATTCGTAGTTCGGCTGATTTTAGAGGAATATTTGCACAATGGTGAAGGAAGGGGGTGGGGCCTGAGGTGACATGTCTGCAAACACGCCCTGTGGCGCGTTTTAAGTTGGAGAATTAATTCATCCTCAATCCCGAGGGTCCCTAGGGGCCAACTAGCCCACCAGGTACCTCCAGTATGCGCCAGAGAGCTGCGTTGCAGAGAGGTGTTCAGAGGCCACGCCCCTTTTTGCACCTCTCTGCAACGCAGCTCTGTGGCGCTTACTAGACGTATCTGGTGGGCTAGTTGGCCCCCAGGGACCGTCAGGATTGAAGGGGATTTAATTCCCCATCTAAAACGCGCCACGGGGCCTGTTTGCACACATGCCACCTGAAGCCCCGCCCCCTCCCTTCACCACTGTGCAAACGCGCCCTGTGGCGCGTTTTAAGTTGGGGTATTAAGTACCCTTGAATCATGAGGGTCCCTGGGGTCCAACTAGCCCACCCTGTACCTCCAGTTTGCGCCAGGGAGCTGCGTTGCAGAGAGGTGTTCAGAGGCCACGCCCCTTTTTACACCTCTCTGCAACGCAGCTCTGTGGCGCTTTCTGGACGTACCTGGTGGGCTAGTTGTCCCCCAGGGACCCTCAGGATTGAAGGGGATTTTATTCCCCATCTTAAAACGCGCCACGGGGCCTGTTTGCACACATGTCACCTGAAGCCCCGCCCCCTCCGTTCAACACTGTGCAAACACGCCCCGTGGCGCGTTTTAAGTTGGGGGATTAAGTCCCCTTGAATCCTGAGGGTCCCTGGAGTCCAACTAGCCCACCATGTACCTCCAAAAAGCGCCACAGAGCTGTGTTGCAGAGAGGTGTAAAAAGGGGCGTGGCCTCTGTACACCTCTCAGCAACGCAGCCCCCTGGCGCATACTGGAGGTTCCTGGTGGGCTAGTTGGCCCCCAGGGACCCCCAGTATTCAAGGGGAATTCGTTCCCCATCTGCAAACGCGCCAGGGGGCGCGTTTGCAGAGTGCTGTAAGGAGGGGGCGTGGCCTCCGGCGCGATGCCGGTCTTTTTTTTTTTTTTTAAGAAGGGGGGCTGTGTGGCCCCCCTTCTTTTTCTCATGTATTGGCCCTGGGGACCCCATCCCCCAGGGCCTGCCCCCTAATAATTTGTTTAAAAAAAAAAAAAATTGGAAGGGGGCCGCGTGGCCCCCTTCCCAGGCCTTAATCGCCCCGGGGACCCCATCCCCCGGGGCATGGCCTTCTTTTTTGTTTTAAATTAAACTTATGGAGGGGGGCTGCGTTGCCCCCCTCCTCAGGCCACTTATGGCCCCGGGGACCCCATCCCCCGGGACCCGGGTTTTTTTGATATTTCTTTTTTTTATTTCATTTTGGGGAGGGGGCCGCATGGCCCCCCTCCCGGGCCACTACTTGCCCCGGGGACCCCATCCCCCGGGGCTGGCCCTATCCTTTGGGGTCCGTGGGGGGACCCCAACTCCTCCACAGACCATGCCGGCTCCCCACCTCCTGCGGGAGCCGGCATTGCTTTTCCACATGGGGAGCTGCTAAGCTGCAGCTCCCCGTGTGGAAAAGCAATGTGCTTTGGATATTGGAAGAGAGAGCAGGTTTCCTGCTCTCGCTTCCAATATCCAAAGCAGTTTGCAATGACAGGACGGGAGCCGCGAGGCTCCCGTCCTGTCATAGCAAACTACAGTGTCCTGGGGTTAGGCATCCCGGGACACTGCAGGAGCCGGCCCTGGAGGGTGGCGGTCCCCAGGGCCAGCAAGGGCTCCAGGAGGGGGGCCGCGTAGCCACCCTCCCATCCTTTGCACAGCCCCGGGGAGGTGGTGGTCCCCGGGGCTCGGGGGTCCGTAACGGACCCCCACATTTTATTATTTAGTGCCCCAGGGAGGTGGCGGTCCCCGGGGCATGTGGGGGAGGCTCGAGCCCCCCCACACAGGTTCTTTAAAAAAAAAATATAAAGAAGCCCCGGGGGGTGGCGGTCCCCGGGGCTGCGGGAGGGCCGAGAGCCCTCCCGCACCATTTTAATTCAAAGCCCCGGGGGGTGGCGGTCCCCGGGGCTTGGGGGGGCCTTAGAGGCCCCCCCACATAAATTTACATTAACCCTGCATGCCCCCGGGACTTGGCCCACCCAAGGGCCAATTAAACACAAAGCGCGGGAGCCCGCGCTTCGTTTTTTTTTTTTATCGGCAGGATCCGCGCACCCAGCGCATTTTTTGCCGATTTTTAGGACCCCCTGAGCAGGCCTAGGGGGTCAGGGTGTTTCTACCCTGCCCCCTTTTTGCGTTTTACGCAGTTGTTTTACTGTTTTCTTGTTCCTCGGTTCTACCGAGGAACAAGATGGCTGCCAACACTTCCTGGTTTGGAGTGTTGACAGCCAATTAGCATGCAGCTCGTGATCGGGAGGGTGCGCGGATCCACCGCGGCCATAGATATCGAAACTTTTATTTTGGATTTTCTCAGCAACTACTGAACGGATTTACACCATTTTTAAAAAGGGCGCTTTCTGAACCAAGCACTACCTTTTTGCCAAAGTTGGTGTAATTCCGTTCAGCAGTTTTTGCTGTAGCCTTGCATAAAGTTTCCTATGGGAAATTGATTTTTTCACTCTTATTTTTTGAATTTCTCCGCAACTACTGAACGGATTTACACCATTTAAAAAAAAGGTCGCTTTCTGAACCAAGCGCTACCTTTTTGCAAAATTTGGTGTAATTCCGTTCAGCAGTTCGGGCTGTAGCCGTGGCTAAAATTTCCTATGGGAATTAACATGGAGAAAACACGTTTAGGGACCCCCCTTTTTTCTCGGCCCCCGCTTGATGAATCACACTAAAACTTTCAAGACAGGAGCGGACCGGAGCGCCCCACTAGTTTTGAAAATTTCGTGATGATTCGTCAAACGACACCAAAGTTATTGGGAATAGAATGTTATGAATTTCCTATGGATAATAGGTCCTAACTATAACTATCTACTGGCGACCGCCAGTAGATAATATATATATATATATATCCAGAAAACTCCGCTGTAGCTTGATTCTATCAAAAAACGGAGCACGGACTACATGTAATCTTGGCAGTGTCTTTTTATTGTTCCCCATACACCTCTACAGCCATGACGCGTTTCAGCCCTGCCTGGGCCTTGATCACATGACACGCTCTGTCAGGTAAGTGGATTTTTTTATACTTTTTGCTAGTGAAATTTTTAAAGTGACAGGTGTTTAAGTTAAAATGCATAGATATAGACAAACTATAAACAGTTATTTGTATTAAACCAGGTGATGTGTTTTGATTGAAGCCTGTTAACATTACAATATAATTTTCAATGTGTGATACACAGTTGTTTCAAGGCTGTGTCATTATATATAAACATAGAGACAATGTGTCTACCATCAACGCATTCAATTAGCTATAAAATGTGCTATTTTCCGTATGATGTGTAAACATTGCCTCTCATCAACATCTGGTTTTAAATAATAATACTGAGGTAAGAAATAAAGGATTTAGGTAGTTGTTAAAAAAATCCAAATATAAAAATACCGGCTTGAATGCCACATAGTACCAATTGTTTTGAATATCTGTCTACTTAGCACCTGCTATTAATAAAGTGTATATAATCTCCTCTAAAAAAGTGCTAAAAACCCATATATACAATCCTAAAAACCTAATATAAAAAACTACCTAACCCTGTGTGTGAAATCTACAATAAAAACAAATTTGTAAAATTGTAATGTCTAAATCTAAAATTAGCAGCATTGGACAAGGAAAATATTTTTTAACAAGCAGCAAGAAAACTGATTAAGATGTTAATCTATTCATTTTAGAAGAGCAAACCTTCACTAAGCAACAAGTGTCATATAAGTTGCTGTGTCATGTTTACTACTGGGCAAAACAAATATGATAAAAACTGATGTATAGTTATTAAAGGCAAGTGTGTAACTCCTCCGTAGCATTCAGACCTTTTGGTTGTTTAGTATCGAGGTTAATGATGTACTGAGCCTCTAGCTGTCTAAGATGTCTTTCTCTATCTCCCCCTCTTTTCTTCGGGGGTACTGTATCTATGAGATAGTATTGTAGACCGCTAGGATCTGCTCCATGGACCTCGCTAAAGTGTCTGGCAACTGGGTAATTCTGATCCTGATTTTTTATGGCCCTAATGTGTTGGAGTACCCTCTTGTGTCCCTGCAGTATCGTGCTTCCAATATATTGGAGCCCACAAGGGCACTCCAGCACGTAGACTACATATTCAGATTTACAATTGAGAGCCACATTAATCGGGTATTCTAACTGACTAAAGGGGGTTCTATAGGTTGTCTTATTGCAGCCAAATTGGCACGCCTTGCATGTTTTACATTTGTAAAACCCCTTTCTTTGGACTAACCAAGAACCAGGATTAAAAATGCTGAGATCATTTTGGACTAAAAGATCTTTCATGGATCTTGACCTGCTGTATGTGATTGACGGTTTTCTGGGAAGTGTAGGCCCTATGATTTGATCACTAAGAACTAGGGGCCAATTTCTCATTATCAATTTCCTCACATTTTTTTCTTGCTTGTTAAATCTGAGAATAAACCTAAAATCATTGGCTGTTTGAATTGTCGTATTGGCAATTGTGGTGCAGGAGGCTTGTGTGGAAGCAGACAATAAGGTGTCTCTTGATCTAGCTCTGCTTTTAGCAATTGCCTTGTCAATGCATGTTGTAGTGTAACCTCTATCTATAAATCTGAGTTTGCTGTCTATTTGGGCCAACAACAGATCCTGATCAGTACTACAAATGCGTCTCAACCTCAACATTTCCCCGTATGGGATGCTGCGGATGAGATGCTGTGGATGGGCACTGCTTGCATGTAGAATTGCATTGCCGGCCGTAGATTTCCTGTGTAATTTTGTCTCTAATTTGTCTTCTCTGACGAAAACCTCAACGTCAAGAAAATTAATAGTTTCAGGACTTATGGCTGCTGTGAAATGTAAATTAAGACAGTTGTTGTTGAGAGTATCAATAAACTTTGTTGCCTCACTGATTGTACCCTCCCAAATTACAAAGAGGTCGTCTATGTATCTCCACCAAGCCTGAATATGGGTTTTGACCGTCTGTTCATGTTTTTTAAGGAGGACCAGCTCCTCCCACCAGCCCATATGGAGACAAGCGTAACTGGGGGAGAAGCTGGCCCCCATGGCCACCCCCGTAGCTGTTGGTAAATTACATTATGAAACAGGAAAAAATTATTGTTGAGGCAAAAATCCACCATTTCTACAAGCATTATGTTATGTTGTAGATATTCCTGTCCCCTTTTAGCTAGATAGTGTCTTAAGGCTCTCAGTCCTTCTCTGTGATTAATTGATGTATATAGAGATGTCACATCTAATGTAATCAACAACCATCCTGCTTGCCATCGGCACTTCATCAATTTCGTTAGAAAGTCACTTGTGTCTTTAATGTATGAGTCCAGATTTTGCACATGTTCCTGAAGAAAGTAATCAATGTACTTTGAAGCATTCTCCAACAAGCTATTGCGAGCTGATATAATCGGCCTGCCAGGCGGTATCAATGCATTTTTGTGAATCTTCGGGATGAAGTATAGGACCGGAGTCACTGGTTTATCATTCTTGATATATTTGAATTCTTCCAGAGTGAGTAGCCCTATATTTTTCCATGCGACAAGTTTCATAAGAAATTCATTGTTTGACTTGCGCATGGTTGGAAGGTCACTGCGGCGGTAACAGGCTGTATCTTTCAATTGTTTCATCGCCTCGGCAACATATTCTGACTTTTTCCACAGTACTACATTTCCTCCTTTGTCAGCATTACGTATTATGATGTCCGGATTCTTTCTCAATTTTGACATCAGCGTATGAAATTGGATTTCCTGTTTGTTGCTTCTTTGATGTTGAAAATTTAGGACTTTAAAATTCAATTCTTTTAAACCATTTATAACATTGTCATGAAAATTATCAATTGAGTCACGGACCATCAATGGATTGTATGTAGAACGAGGTTTGAAAGGAGTTTTAACTTGCATTGGAGTTAACTTAACTGGACTCATTGGCGGTTCTGTCAAATCCGAAGCCCCTCTTGTGTCTTCTTGCATCAATTCTTGCATATCTAAAAGTAAGGGCATATCTGACTGTGTGAGTCCTTGTGGAATAAGCGTACTATCAGTGGCCACAATGGGTTCTACTGACCTCCCGGCACATGCAGACTCTTGTTGTTGATTCTGCTGCATAAAATGTTTTTTTAATTTTAGTTTTCTTATTCCTTTGTAAATCTCAAATCTGGTAGATGCATAGTTAAACTGACTCACTGGACAGTAAGATAGCCCCAAAGAGAGAAGTCGTTGTTCTGCTGGATTAAGTACTACTTCTGTAAGATTTATTACCGTCATATTGTCTTCCTTCCTTTGTTCTATTATCGCCTCCAATTCCTCTTTGGTTGTTTCCTTGACTGCGTGTTGCTTTGTGGCATTGCGTTTGCAGGCTTGCCGTCTTGCCTTCCGTTTATCCACATAAAACATAAAACACCTCCGTGTAGGGAGCCCCCGACCCTGCAGGGCAGCTTCAGCTACAGCAGGAACGGAGCATCCTGCCAACTTGCACTCACCAAGGGAAAACTGCTGAAGCACAGCTGCAATTTCAACGTGCTTTATTTGTCACAGGGCAGCAACAATTTGTTCATTCTCTGACTTGTTTCAACAAAATGTCTTAATCATAGAGAAGCACTACAGCTGTTACTGATGTATATTGCTATCTGGATCGTTGTTTATATTCCTGGGTTTGCTTCTAGGAGAAAAATACAGAAACAAACGCAGGACTATAGGCTTCCTTGCCACCCACAGTGTTTTATATGGTCCTGTGTTCCCATCCAGTCAGAACTCAATAAATGCTCCAGAGGTGGGACAAAGATTAGTGCAAAAGGCCATTGAATATGAAACATGGAAATGAGATACACCAGACAGCATTCAATCAAGAGCAAGAGGCTAACCCAAAGCGCATTCAATGTGTGTATCGGCGGCCTTTGGTGAAACGAGCTGGGGAATATATATATATATAGAGAGAGAGAGATATATAGACATATAATGTTATAAACAACCAGAAATGCTTTTCTTATGGCTCATTCTTTCGCACTCTGCGATAGACATAGTTTGAGATCTAGGTATGACACACTTATTATTGGCCATCACCGAGGTGATAATTGCTTCAAAGCTGATTGGTGTGACCTCGGCCTTTAAAACAGTGCTGCTGGTGGCCCTGCTTGCAGGAGTTTGGAAATGTACCCTTGTCGCCAGGGTTGGAAAACATGCCTCACTTCTCTCGAAACCTTGCTCCTCAGGTATTATTGTGAACAGGGTTATCTAAGTGCAGCTGAAGTTCCATTCAATTATATTGTATTCTGTAGTATTGTTTTTCTATAACCCCTCATATTCTATAGCTGTGTACTACGCTGCGCTTCATTGAGCTTGGTTGCAAGAGTGTGAGTTTATATTGTGGCCAATGCTTTTCAACAACTGAAGAACTGACAGCCTCGTTGAATCGCAAAAATTCCAACACCAGGTCGAACAAAGATATGTCGCAGGCGTGCTAACCCACTGACCTATCTTACCTCCGCATAAAATGTTAAGAGCCATGTTTGAGCTATGCCGATTGCTTATCTTTTTGGTCTGTGTAGTCGTGCACAACTCAGCAGCGCCCTGTGCAGCATAGCAACTACGCTGCACCTTCTAAGGAGGCTACGTTTGCACATTGACGTGCAGTGATCATTTGTACAGCGTGCACCACACACTGAATTGGGTCATGACACTTGCACAATGGGTGTTTTTATTGCGCGAAGCAGTGGTCCCAATCCCGGCCCGCACTGCCGCTGTCCGCGGATGGGGGAGGAGGCTCTGCCTGTGATCCCGCTGCGGCATGGCAAGAGCAGGCTGGAGCGGGGACGGCCACAGCACGTGGGGAAGCCAGCTGGAACTCGCTCAAACAAGAAGCTGGGCACGCTGCCAGGGCTCTGTGCCCGGGCACCGTGCCAGCCCCACCTCTCATTCTCGCACTCCGCATGTGTCTGTGGCTCTTTATTCATTACCGTCCTGGTCGAGGAGGGGCAGGGGTGGGGCACGCTCTAGAGCCAACTTTCTTAACCCTTCTCAGGACCGAGGGAATCACCTAGTATACGGTTGGCACAGGTGGGGTGCTCGCAGGGAGAAATGAGAGAGGAGTGTGCGAGAGCGCATGTGCACCCTGTGCACCCCCGACAAGTGCACAGCAGCTGCCGGCCTGTAACCTTCAGCGCGAGGCAGAGATTGCACATCTTTTTTGACTTATCACGTATAGAATGACGTGGCCAAGCTTTCAACGTCCGCATGTGTATTTCTCTGCTCGAGAACATCCATATTGTTTTCCCTGTTCCTATTATTGTGAGCAGGAAAACATAAGGACGAGGTAACCAAGGGAAGCTGCTGTTGCTTCTGCCTTGAAGCTCTGTTCTTGCATTTATAAACAAAGCCCCGGGGAGGTGGTGGCCCCCGGGGCTGCGGGGGGGTCTGCGTGCCCCCGCATATAATTAAAGAAAGCCCCTGCAAATTAATTTGGCATTGCTCCCGGAACCTGGTTCACCCGGGGGCTCAATAAAACCGCGCTTCGTTTTTTTAAAATTTTCTCGGCAGGATTCGCGCATCCAGCGCAAATTTTGCCGATTTTTTGTTTTTAAAAAAAATGCTTTTTTTGGGCCTGTGGGTCCCACAGGGACCCCCTGAGCAGGCCTAGGGGGTCAGGGTGTTTCTACCCTGCCCCCTTTTCTTGTTTTTCAACCTTTTTTCACTCTTTTTCTTGTGACTCGGTTACCGAGTCACAAGATGGCTGCCAACACATTCTGGTTTGGAGTGTTGGCAGCCAATCAGAATTGAGCTCGTGCTCGAGAGGGTTCGCGAACCCTCCTCGGTGCTCAGATATTGAAAGTTTTCTTTTTTTAATTTCTCAGGAACTGCCAAATGGATTTACACCATTTAAAAAAAAGGTCGCTTTCTGAACCAAGAACTACCTTTTTGCCAAATTTGGTGTAATTCCGTTCAGCAGTTCGGACTGTAGCCTGTCACAATTTTACCTATGGCAATTAACATGGGGAAAATGCAATTTGGGACCCCCCTTTTTTCTCAGCCCCGCCTGACGAATCACCCCAAAACTTTCAAGACAGGAGCTGACCGGAGCGCCCCATTAGTTTTGAAAATTTCGCGAAGATTCGTCAAACGGTGCCAAAGATATTGGCAAATCAAAAAACGCTTTTTGAATAGAAACAAGGTCCTAACTATAACTACCGACTGGCGACCGCCAGTAGGTAATATATATATATATATATATATATATATTTATATATATATATATATATGAGAAAGCAAATCCCGGTTGTCACCAGACCTCCACGGCGTACAAACACAGGTACGGACCACACAAGGGACGAATTGAAAAAAATGCTGTGCTTTATTAAAAATGACAACAGCAACCAGTCAGTCCTGGCCAGTGCCCCAGCATGACGCGTTTCGACCGAAACAACTCGGTCTTGTTCACATAACGCGCTACAAGACATTATGTCATTAAATAGTGCAAGTGATTAGAAAAAACATTAAAAAAGCAACACACCTGTGTACATTTCAACCAAAGTCACATGACATATAGACATGGAAAACATACTATAAAATATTACTACACAATGAATAAAGAGTACCTAAAATGCATTTTGAATGTGGAATAAATATTTGAAAATCTACACCAAATATAAATACAAATAATGGAGTAAAAACAATGAATATTTAAAACCACATTAAAAGGAAGGAGGGAGAATGGATAATGCATCCATGAGTGTCAATAACCACAATGAATAAAATTAAATACATAATGTATATATATGATTGACACACACATAAGAACACTAAACCCTCACAACTAATATGTGCAAAATAGTACATATGAACACATACTCATGTGCAAATAGTCTGCAGTTGTAAACAATGTATAGAATCTTATGGTTACTTAATGATGGTATGTAGCTAAAAGTGCAAGAAAGTGCAAAAATGTGCTCATATTGAAAAAGAAAAACTTGAATATTATATTTAAATGACAAAAAATAATCTCTGAGGCCCAGAGGGAACCCTAGAAAATTAAATCAATAAATGGCTAGCAGCATCACAACCTTGATCACGGGCAAGTGCCCTTGCTAAATCAAAACGTTTGTATGAAAAAAGAGTAATAATGGAGTCCTAGAATAACGGACCACCATGATATCAAGAATGTAAAAAAAAAACTGGGTTGAAAAAATCAGGGTTGAAAAAATCAATGGTGAAAACGGAGGAAACATTAAGGAGTCATAAATATAACCATCACATAGAAGAACATCGGGAATAATCAGTATAGCTAAAAACCATGCTAAAGAATGTTACAGCACAAAATAGATGCAGATGTCAGAAGAAATGAAATGGGAAGAGATGAAATGGGAAGAGATTATAAAAAAATTGTGCAAATCCTCCCCCATATTCAGCCCATTTGGCATCTTAGTATTAAGTTCAAGGATGAATTTTGATTCAAGTTGTCTTAACTGGCGTTCTCTATTTCCTCCACGAATAGATTTGGGAACTGCCCCAATGACAAAATAAACCAAATCATTTAAGTTACTGTTGTGGGCTAATTTCAAATGTCTTGCAACGGGATAGCTGGGATCAGAATTAACTGTGGCTCTAAGGTGTTGCAGTATGCGGTTATACACCTGGAGCTTGGTGCTTCCTACATACTGCAAGCCACATGTGCACCGGAGCACGTAGACTGCAAAGTCTGTACGACAAGTAAAATATCCCTGTATCTGAACTGGAGTATCACTAAATGCAGTCATATATTTATATATATATATATATATATATATATATATTGAAATTCCAGGTAACTGCCAGAACGCCGTATGCATGCCTTTAAGTGTCGGTGCAAGCGGTGGCGGCAGAAAGCCACAAATATTCATTAATGAGTGATTTAATCGTGAAAAAACAATGCGTTTCAGCCGAGGCGACCTTTGTCAAGTCCGCCTCGGCTGAAACGCATAGTTTTTTCATGATTATATCACTCGTTAATGAACTGGTGTGCCACTTCCTCTCTTCCGGATTGGATTACCTTGATATATATCTATATATATATAATCTATAAAAGAAAAAAATGCTGAAGCACTATTATTTTAAAATTACTAAATTAAATAAAAAGGCTCCTGGTCTTTAAATTTAAAAAAAAACTCCCACCTAAAGTAAAATGTTTATTTTTATTATATAATAAAGATTGCTTAAAGTGATGTATACAATTAATTAAAAATAATTGAAAATATTTCAATTAAAATAATGTTAGATTAATTTATAAATTCAACAAGTTTAAAGTATTTTGCAAATTAACTTATACATATATTCTACTGTTAGATATTTTTGTTAGCAAATTATATTTATTTATGTTTTTAACTATTTAAAATAATTTAATTTCATTTAGTATAATTTCCTATGGGGTTTGGTCATGTGGGGTCCTAGACTTAGTCCAGCTCTGAGCTGCAATAAATTACTACTGCTTAGGGTCTCTTTTTGGCTGTAGTAACTTTGGGGGTGATTCGTTGCGGTAACTGGGACCACCCGGCTGTAAGGCGGCGGTCCCGCACAACAGATTACGATGCTACCGCCACATTGCGGCGGATGCTGCTGGCTGCAGCACCCGCCGCAATGTTAAACAGCCATGTTGTGCATTTCCCTGCACTACGTGGCAGGCACGCCACGGTGCCTGCCACTTAGTAGAGGGAAATGTAGGGGGGTACCATAGGTACCCCCCCAGTGCACCCCCCACCCAACACAAGGGGGGCCCGCAACGGGCCCCCAATTGCAATCCCCACCAGCCTGTGAATGGCGGTTCCACCACCATACACCGGCTGGCAGGGATGCAGCATTGTAATTTGGCGGACGGTGGCTGTCAGACACCGGCACCATTTCACAGATGCTGACTGCTCCGCCAGGCAATCGGAACGATTGCCTGTGGTAGATCCGTGGCGGGCGGTCTTTGAGCCCACCACGGTCGCGGTCCGATTCCCCCCACCATCCTAATTTGGCCGGGGGGAAAGTGCTGTCCGATGGCAGAGGGACCGCCACTGCGCGGCTGGCAGTGGCGGACCCTCCGCCATCATAATGAGGCCCTTTGTTTGTGAATAGGAATGGGTTTATCCTTTTGTGGGTACATGTACGTCTTCCCTTAAACCCCTGTCTAAACTTCCCTAAATTCCTTCTTATTCCACCATAAACCACTCCTATTTAATAATATGCATTCTCCCTTTTCTAGTCAATCCACCAGACACATCCCACATTTTCTACTAAGTAATAAACGTACATGTGTAAGGATGTCCCCATAGAAATTATAGGACAGGTGGAGGTGGAGATTTTCACTTGTAAGTTTGTCAAAAGCATTTTATAGTACTTTTGTACTACCAAAGTACTACAAAATGCAATTTGTGAGTGCACCTCTATAAGTCCTAATATCTGTGGACTACACTAGCAATCTTGTTTAAAAAATACACATAGATTGATTGAGCCCAATAAATGGACCTGGAAAGTAATGGGGCAAATGAATCCATGTTTACAAGCGTAATCAAACTAACCAATTATTGCACAAAAAAGCGAATTAAATGGAATGGGTCGAGTTAATGACCAAGATGTTATATGATTGGTAATATCGCTGTTGGCTATTACCCGTAGGTTGAGTGGTGATCATCAGTCTGTGTTGCGAAGGCTACCAGAGCCATCGATCACTCCACCGTCATTGTGTTCTGATGTGTTGCTGAAATTTTTCTAGACAATCTTGGTGACCAGTTTGGGAATATACACAATTCTCCATCTACAGAGATATGTAGCTTGGCCAGGTAGAGTAAGGCATTCTGAATTCCTGCCTTTTGAAGATTATTCTTTATTGGGAGAAACTTTCTTCTCACAACCTGGGCCACTATTGTGAAGTTCATATATATTGAAATGGTGTGCCATTGTATGTGAAGTCATGCTGTTCGCTAGCGAGACTTAGCTCTCTATCATGATCCTTGAATCTCATCAGGAGGACGATTATATGGTTGACCAGTGGGCCTGTGGGAAGGCATAATCCAAGGGACCTGTTTGCCTATTCCATGAGAACAGGGAGATAAAGGCCGCTTTCTCAAAACACTTCAACATTTCTTCTGCATACTCTCCATGGAGTCCACTGGAATCTGGATTCTTTCCTTATTGTATGATTACTTAAAATCTTATACAAAAGCGATAGCATAAAAGGACAGTAGATATAAATACTAAAAGATAGCATAAGCTATGCCATTAAATTATATGATATAAAATGTAAAAATTATCGTTGCGTTTGACGCCAGGCAAAATTAACAACCTCCCCGGGTGCGCAGTCAAAGGTGGTTTGTATGGCGAGTGTGGGGTGAAACGACGCTTACGCAAAGCCAAAACTATGAGGTGCACGAGCATGCAATATTATAAAGTGCAGACATGCATAAGGTTAAGATATACAGAGCGGCTGTTAAAGATTGGTTTAACAAATAAAAAGCAGTAACCTACCTGGATCAATAAAAAACTAATGTTAAAATCGCCATTTACGTGCTCAGTAAAGTGTTGGTCTATTTGGTGCATGATGGTGCAGAAAGCCCCGCCAAGAGATTATGTGGAGTGCTAGATGGAAAAACGGAACCGTGTGCGGGCCCCTACAGTGGTAAGACCATTATCCGTGCAGGTGTGTGCCAAATATTAAAGTCATCAGAATGCGTGCCCTGTAAGGTGTTAGTCTATTTGGTGAAAAAGGGCCTTTCCAAAGATTGTGTGGGGAGCTTGATGGAAATTCTTAACCAAATGCGGGCCCTAGAGTAATCCGTCCTTAATGCAAGCCAGTGTATGCCTTGGAAATCAGAAGTGCATAGTGCATAGCTAAGATCGTCGTAACCAGTTCGTGTGGGGAGCTCCCCCACTTAATGTTCCCACGGCCCTTAATGGGCTACGGCTTGTGAGTTACGGGCTTTTGTCTCCATTGCTTGGGTAGTTCTTAAGGTCCTTGCTGCTTCTGCGTGGAACTTGCCAATTCATGCTAGGGCCTTCGGCTCCGTGATGGTAAAAATAACCCTTAGGGCCTCTTTGCATGTTCTCACGCCATTTTGCAAGAACAGAGTTGTTAGATATAGTGCCCTTTGTCCCAGCAACACTGGGCAACAGCAAATAATGTGCTCTGCTAATTCTGTATGATATTGACACTGGCAACATCCCTTGTTCCCAGACGCTCTGTATTCCCAGTGGGTCCTGTAGTCCTGAATTGGCAATGTGAGGAGCCTAGTTTTCAGTATGTTCTGTAGGGCTGTCCTCCCCAGCCCTGCTTTCAAATAAGGTTGACTTAGTGCGATTTCATATAACTGGACAAGGCCCTCAGCGCCAGGGATGTAGCTGATTTGTTCGAGATCCTGTAACCTTGAGATACATTTGCCCTGTTTCTTTAACAGGCTTTTCAGGCTGGCCATTGTGAGCGGTGTGTCGGTTATAGTCTCTGGTGGCCAGCTCAGGGTCTCATTAGCCTTTAAGAGGTACCTAGCCCAAGGACGGTTGTTGTCCTGGAAGACTACTTTTAGTGCTTCTCTAATTGTGTCAGGGCCCGCCTTGGTCACCCTGTGGTGCAATTTAATGATGTCTTTTTTGAATTTGATGTCCATCATTGGAATATTGAACTCCAACCGAATCAATGTGCGCCTGGCTGAGTAGGGAAGGTTGAATGCCTTTCGGTATGCATTTATGTGTAGTCGCTCCATTTTTTCAGTTAGTTGGCCCAGGAAAAGAAGTCTGAAAACTCAGAATGCACAGATTGTTTCAGAGTGAGCAATTCTTGAGGTCCTCATGTTTCAGTAATGCGGGTGGCTTGGCTTTCTACATATGAGTAACCATTCCTTTGTGCTGTGAGGTTCTTATGCTCCCTCTCTTTTACAGCCTAGATCCTCAACCTACCAATCCACTGCCCATTCAGGTGGATAACTAAGGCACTCCTACAAGCACAGAGCTTGTCACCTGTATTTCCCAGCCTCAAACTTAATCCTCCTAGAGTATGGGGCAACTCCACCAGTCTGACCTAGTTTGCCCACATTCCCTCCAATCACAAGCCCGGGGAAAGTGATTCTTCCAGGAACGTGCACTGGCCCTCTCAACTCTGGCCAGGATCTGTTGGTTAGTGGAGCTGAAAAATAAACATCTCATTCAGTGCCTCGATGTTACTGATCACAAATTAAAACTTGTCAAAGTGTGAATTTAGGATGGTGGATGACAAATAGGACAAAATGGAGTCTAGCTTATTATTTTTTAAAGTTTCACTGGCATACTGTCTAATAGCTCTGGCTACAGGATACAGTTGACATAGGAGTTTAATAAAATGCTATTCCTCAAGGACTGACTAATTTTAAAATCATATGCAAAAAAAGAACACACATTTCTTTCTTTTAGAAGTATTTTAAAATGCTGCCAGAGAGGTGCTGACTCCTAAACATCATACATTTGTAGATTTTCAAGCACTATCTTAAGTAAAAGGATATGACTGGAGTCATTTACCCAAGCTTCTTTCTTTAGTAGTGATTTCATTGTGTCTTCTTTAGCAATTTTGCATCTGTACCAAAACTAATAGTACGTGATGCTTTCAAGGCAGACTGTATAATATACCAAGATATCTGCACTTGTCGTGTAGAGGTTGGCTGAATGAATAATCCTCTAAAAAGGTTATACGTACTTACTTTCAGTCAATTGGTTTGGGTAGATTGAAAAGCATCACAATCATAGATTAAGGCAGGCTTACATTTCATAATAATGACATCATGAAGTGGCTTAATCCGGGGGTCCTGACAAATTACTTAAATTTGCAAACATTAATGACTTGGACTTTATGTTAGTCTTGAGTGATGTGGGACAATGCTTCCTGTGTATTAAAACTAAATGCTCAAATACTTGTATAACGTATCCCTCATAATATGCTCTTCTTCATTCCCGAACATGTTTTAATTATTTTCCCTGTTCTGAAAAATAATATGTTGGATTTTTGGGGATTTGCATTCATATTATTTTCTTTACAATAATTTATAAGTGATCTATAGTGAGCTGAAGGCAAATACTAGTTTAGTCTAAAATGACCGAATCATATGCACACAAAAGAATTGGCCTCATAACATCACTTAATGTTGGGGGACATGTTCTAGATTTAGTAAAAGAAAGTCGTAATATCTGACACAACCCTGTGTTAGGCCCATGTTAGTGTATGTTTTCCTAGTTGAGGTCTTTTTATCTCCTAATTTATCTTGGATCCAAGTATCATCATAAAATGCCTATATCACTTTTTACAGCATAGGATCTATATCCCATGAACTCAGTTGATACCAAAACCTATTTCTATCAATGCTATTGAACACTGCTCTAAAATTGATAAAACAGGCATGGACTTTCATAGCTCTAGTTTCAACATGCTAGTTTACTTGCATTGATAATGCCATGATATTATCAATAGTGCCTTTATTGTTTCCAATACCAATTTGAAACCATGAAATAAGATTTTTGATTTTGACCCAATCTCTTAAATCACTAAAAAAAGTAAAAGGGCATAAACCTTGCCATCCACAATTAGAAGGGCTATGATTTTATAACTTGGTGGATCTGCCATTGAACCCTTTTTTTAAAGAGTTGACAAATAATTGAGCCCTTCCATTAACACAATATAATTCCTGTAAAATAGCATGCATTAAATAATGGATATAACTAGGTAAATAAATGTCTTATGTGAAATGAGAGGAGTACTTTTTGGCCCGGGTGCACACTCAGACCTCGCTTTACTTATCATATTTATTACTAATTGCTCACTACACCTTTCTGTAAATGCAGTTTTAGGTAATGCATTGAGAAGATATAATTTCCATCAATGTTTCTTAATTTATAGTCAATTGATGCAACAGTGAAGGAATGTGGGCATGCTCAAGGTGTGCAATGTTTCAATGCTATAATAATAATACATATTGCTCCCAATAGCTTGACACAATGTTGTTAACTACTTTTGTATTACTAGTATTATCCAATGCATTTACATAATGCCAACGTTTCTTATGATCTATAGAATTACATATCACAAATAAAGATACCCATTTATCCTCCTCCTTTTTCCTTTTAGCTTCCCATAAATTGTTTTTGTATTTGCTATGTATTATTTTAAATACATCTACCTTTACTAAATGTGCTAATTTATCTTCAAAGGACTTAATCTGTGACGATAATTTTGTTTAGACTCTTTATTCAAACCTTAGATTATTTCACTTTCCTTCTATATAAGTTCTATCAGAATTCCCCTTTAGTGCAAATTAAATTAATGAAATTATGGCTGATGACCATGCCTCTGAATGAATTTCTGTGGAAAGGAATAGAATCAGATTTTGCCATTTGAATGTGGGCAAGAATGTCTTCCATTGTGAAATTTTAGATGATATAGTTGTATCTTCCCAATCTGCATGCACCAGTCAAATAGCTTAATTATTGAGCCACATTTACTATACCCACAACTAAGTTAAGATATATTACTTGTGGAAGTGATTGCTTTCATAACGCTATACAATTTGTAAAGCTTGATATACTTAAAATACAAAAGACTAGCAAAGGGGTAATCCAAAGTTGTAGCAAGGTTTTATTGTGATTATGTTATAATTAGCTGGTGATCTGCTAAAAAGTGTCCATTTACGCTTCAAATCTGAAGCTGTGTAGTGATTGTTGGAAGTAGCATTCAAGTTTAGTTGCTTTACAAAGTAGGAACACAAATTCAAAATATCCCATATAATATCTAATATCATCAAAAATATTCTTGAAATGAAAGTATATAAAAGGTTTTAATTAAAATCATCTGTTGATATTATTTCTGGATTAACATGCTTACACAATATGTCATCTAATACTCTTGTAATATTATCAAAAATGTCCTTTTTCTTTTTGTGAGAACAGTGTAGAACAGTGTAGAGAAACATCCTTTAATATAATATCTTCAGGGAAATGTGTTAAATTTTTCACACTTCTACTAATTGCTTGGATATAAGATGTACCTGGGCAGATATGTTTGGTAACAACATTTAATTCAACTGAAATGTACATGGTCAACTCTCCAGATGTTTTACTCATTTTTCCTGAAACTGAAGTGTGAAACAAATCAAATCCTAAAATAGGCTCTGGTACCAGATATCAAGTTTTCTTACAACAAAAATATGTGGTGGGATCTTATTGTTTCAGCAAATGGATAGGGCCAAAGTTCTGTAAAATATAATTTTATGTTTTTACCAACATCTACTCTAGGAATAACATATTACCCTAGGTTGAGAGAGGGGACTTCCTGTCTAATTAAGTATATAAGGCAACCAGTTTCCATTTCCTTTATTGCTTTCTGCCATCTTTTTATCTTACAATGTCAGAGGAGTTCCAAGTGCAAATTCACAGAAATATATTTGTTGTTAACATTCAGTTCATCATTTGTTTCCTTTGCCGTTCTTAAAAATGGTATTGACCCAGAACCTACCTGTATAGCATGCTGGTCTTTGTTTAATACTAAAGGCATAGGTTAAGATTTCTGAACACTTTCTTATGGAAATTTCCCAATCCTCAATAATGTTCTTATATTCAAAGAACAAGTCTACATCAGCTTGGTCAAACCAAAATACAAGTGTAATTTCAATATTTTCTCAAGCCAATGGCGATGGCGGTGCAAAGCTTACCTTTGCTGCGCTGTCTGATGTTCTAATTTTGGATATGATGAAAAAAGACTTAGCAAATGTCCTCTATTTAATTTGTCACAATTCCCTTTAACATCATGGTTTGCCACAAAGTATAGTAAATAGATTCAATCTTTGTCTTGTTTCATCTGGTCACAGTGAGATTTATTCTTCAAAATCCTTCCTGCAATTACATTCTGGAAGGCAATTAGAATATGCTGAGAATCAGTAGAACTGGTGTATCAGCTAACTGCTGAGATTGTAACCATTTTTATACATTCAGTGAAACATTATCCCATTGTTTCAGGTTTCTGAGATATGTGCATATTTACACAGAATCCTTTACCACTACTTGCTTTTTTCTGGATGAATTATCCTAGCAAATGTCTATCAACCCCTCCACCCCCACAAAAACACAAAGGTTTATACTACTGAATGTATTAGTTGATCTTTGTTGTGTTTAGAAGGAGGAATTGAAATTAAATTCATGCTTCTAATTTTGTTATAGGATGTTATTGGTTACTTCTCAATTAGCAAGATTCCTTCATAAATAATAATTTCAAGAATCGGAGGTTTGCTACCTGCTGCCACTTCCACTGTAGTCCTCTGGTTTTACTGACTGTAAGGAAATGCCTCTTTTTGCATTTTCGTCCCCACATTTTTGGACTGATGCTGCTGTTTTTTTTGCCTCTGAGAGTGTACTGAGGCCTGCTAATTAGTCCTTAGTGCCAGTGTTCCTAACCCTTACAAAGTGTATGTCGTATTGGCTATACCTAATTGGCATGTGCTGACTTACTTATAGGTCCCTAGTATAGTATGCAGGGCATGTAAAACAGAGTGTTCACGGGGACTGCAGCACTGTTTGTGCCACCCTGAGTGTGACAAAGGACAAAATGGCACCCAGCCTGCCTCTACAGATTGGAAGAGCAGTGTGCACACTGCTAGTTCAACTTCATCATTAAACCCAATGGCAAAGGCCCCACTGCTTTACCCTATATGCAAGTCTCACCCGAGGAAGGCCTATGGAGCCCTATGGCAGGGAGCTATATATTGTTAAGTAAGACATATATTTTTTCATATGCAAAATTTTCGTTTTGCTGGGAGAAGTTAGTATCCCCATTGGCTAACACAGGGTTACCAGCTGGCATCTCAGCCTAGTAAACTTCTAAATAGGACTTCCTAACTGGGTACTGTAAGGTATTAAATTAATTGTGGCATTAAATCTAACTCGGTGCCCAAGTCAAGATTTATGTCACTTTTAAAGTTAAACACATTTTAGAAAGTTGCCACTCTGTGTCCTGCTAGTCCACTGACCTCACAAAGGCTGTAGCACACAGACAGAATTCTGCCAACCTGGGGAGGTGCTTGAAGGACTCCCAGGCTAAGAAACAAAGGCGGTTGCGGCAGAGTGAAGTGTTACCTCCTCGTCCAGGAAGGCCACACGGGGTGTTACAATAAAAGTCGAGCTTCACTGGGGAAGCTACCTTTGAAGGGCCACCTACAACAGCACTCCCAAGCAGGATGCTTTTTGTTCTTGCAGACAAGTTGGAGACAAGGACAAAGAGGGAAAACCCATCCCCTAACCAGTTTTCCCACGGGTGTGTAGCCCACAGGTAGCCACACACTTAGGGTGGGCTACCAAGCTCCTAACGACTGAGGAAGGGTCCCAACATTTTGACAGTGGCTAGAATAGTGCACTGTGGGATAGCCAAGTGCCACACATTGAAGGAAACAAGTCACCAGAAGGGAGGGGACCCAGTAGCCCATTGGCTAGTGACCGCATGGCCCCCTCAGGACACGTCCCTGGAATAAATATGGCACTTGTTGCACCCTGTTCATCAGATCACATTGGACTTGAAAAATGGATAGAAGAAGGACTGCGCTGCTGCACCAAAGAGAGGCTGCACCATCTGAAAGGCTGCACTCTCTGCATTGTGGGCTAGTAAAGTTTGGACTATACCTGTGTCTCCTGGCCTGGAGAAAAGCTGATTCCCAGCTCCAGATTGAAGCAGTGACTTTAAGGATTAGGTGGCTGATCCCCTGGAACCAGCTCCAGGAACACATGGACGCAAGAGTTGAAAAAGCCCAAACTGATAAGTTAGTAGCCACCCTAGACATTTTGTCTCTACCGGTTGCTGGGTGCACAAAAAGACAAATCTGAGATGATCAGAAGTTGCATATGTGTCTGCTGGACCTGGGAGTGCTAACAGAGCCTGGATCCATTGTACTACAGGGCCACTAGCTCCACCTTAAGGATTTTGCTCCAACTGCAGTGCAATTAGACCAGTAGACCAGCATCCTCTGGCCCACTACTGTAACATAGAGGACTTTGAGAGACCCAATTTCTGTGGCCAAAGACGTCCCATATTACCCGTGGACCGACGGGCCACAACTAAGATACCCCCATCAACTGCACCTCAACTGGAACATCCTTTGAGCATCTTTTGCTTGTATCGTCTGCATTAGGGCCACTCCATTATAGTCCATGGCAGTGTGTGGAACTTGCCTTAAAAATGCTCTGGCGGGCAGGCAACTGTCCAAAGAGTCCTCGCTGGCCCCATAGACATGTCAGATTGGTCACCCAAGCTGAGCTGGAGTTGCCGAACTAACTTTTCAAAACTTGACAAACTTTTTGTTGATCAATGCTTGTTTGCGTTTGCATTTAAAAGTATTTGTATCTACTAAAATCTGCTTCTCCGGAACCCTCTGGTGGATTTGGATCGTAAAGGTCTCTAAAGAATTCATAATAATACGCTTGATTGTTATAAATTGTTGTTGTATTTATTGTTGTGTGACTTTGTCAATCCTTGCTGCTCGAAGCCACAGCTAACCAGGGTTGAGCAAAGGTGAATCAAAAGAGCCTACCTAGGCCCAAGATAGTTTATGTGTGTATTACACAATAAGACCCCCGCCATATCATACAATACACACGAACCCTCACACTTATCCTCTTTGCTAGTGTTGTCAGCGTTAGCCTTTAAATTTATCAGAATTGTTTATTTTATTTATGATGTGTTTGGGCTTACCTTAGATGAAAACTTAAAGACACTTGTAATCCCCAATTGCCTATCAAGCCTATTTATTTGTTAAATATTTTTCTTTAACAAACAGGCTCAAATTGACGATATTAGAGCTTGACCCACATGCTCCTTCTCCCTTGATGGAAGTTCATCTAGCTTTTTAGTATTAGAATTGCTATTAAAGTTGACTAATCAGTTCTTATTTTTGTTCTTGAGGAGAGTTGTTTTGCTTCTTTGGTACATTCTCTAATTTCATCTTTGTTAATGGGTGATGAAATTATTAGACATCATGCTCAACAAGCCTGTTGTAACCTCATGCAGTAATGAAGGGTTTACATGGTTTATGCATCAAAGTACATCGTGCACCACAGCCTTTATTTTTGTATGAGTTGTGGGGTTATTTAGAGTTATCCTTTATGTAGAACATTTCAGGTCATCAACCAATGATTGCATTATATTTGGAATGTCACATGATTTATGGGTTAAGAATTGCAATCAAAGGGACAACTTTGAATTTCAGTGTCTAAATTGTAGATAGTAAATGCAATGATTTAATATAAATATATCTTTCAATAATTGCTGCTGCAATTGTTTGAAGTAGATTGACTTGATCTTTCATTCTGTGAGATTGTTGAAAGAAGGTGGAAATGATAATCTCTGGCAACTTGTTCATTTCCTGCTAAAATGTAATTTGATCTAAAGCAGTCTGGTCCGGAGTTAAACTGTTATAGCCCACACTGTGCACCTCAGGGTGATATTCCAATTTTGTGGCAAACATTCACGGCACACTTATATTTTCCAGTTGCCTACCAAAAGACTCTTGGGGATATTTACTACCCTGATCAGAAGAGACTATAGAAAGTTGATTGCACTTTGACCTTCTAAATCTGAATTAGTATTATCAGAACCTGATGCAGAGGGCCCTAAGGGAGAAGCCTGGCTAGTCCTAGCAGTGGTACAAGTGTTATCTGAATAATTGTCCAAAGCCATATTGCTATCAAGTGCAGAGTGATTTTATTTATATTCTTACTGCTATTTAAAGTAGAGTGTTTAGCACCACGTAATATGGTTGTGGGACCTCTCATCCTTAGGATGGTCTTCCCTCAAACTTTTTTTCTGCTTACCTTCTCTTTTTGCTGATTCTTTTTGTTGGTGACCTTAGGACTCTAAGCACTGTACCTCTGCTGGCCAGTGTTAACATGCATGTACTTCTCCTCTAAACATGGTAACATTGAATTATCCACATTTGGGTAATTTAATTTATCTGTAAGCCCCTAGTAGAGTGCACTACCTGTGCCCAGAGCCTGTAAATAAATGCTTCTAGTAGGCCTGCAACCCTGATTTGCCACCCACACAAGTAGCCCTTTATACATGTTTTAGGCCTGCCACTGTAGAGCCTGTGTGTGCAGTTTTACTGCCATGTTGACTTGGAATTTAAAACCCCTTGCCAAGCCTTAACCTCACCTTTTATTATGCATTAGTCACCCCTAAGGTAGACCCTACGTAGCCCATAGGGCAGGGTGATGTGTAAGTAAAAGGTAGGGCATGTACTGTTACGTTTTGCATGCCCTGGTAGTGAAAAATTCCCCAATTAGTTTTTCACTACTGTGAGGCCTACTCCTCTCAGAGGTTAGCTTTGGGAATTCCTTATTACACTTTTAAGCTGTAATTCCTGATTGATAAGGAGTAGCCCTGTCATGTTTTATACCATTGGAATGGTAATGATAAATCCTCTTTACTGGTATAGTTGGATTTAACATTACTATTCTAGAAATACCACTTTTTCTCTGCTCTTAAAGCTCTGTGTGGCAGGAGCCTGCTTCAATACACGTCTGGGGTTGGTGACAGCTTGACTTTGTGCATTCCCTCTAGACAGCTACACACAAGCAGCACTATACAAATCCTGTTTGATTGACAGATTGACAAAGGAAGGTTAGGTGAGTCTGAGTGCCCATTTGCATCCTAATGGCTCATCCTGGCAAGGATGGGCGGAAGAAGCTGACACTTATACCTGAATAGGCAGTGTCCTTTCCCCAAATAAAGTTTTTTTTATCCCCCTGAAGTGAGTCTGTAGCCATGGCTAGGACGAAAGTACCTCTGTGCATTTCAAAGACTCTTCTTTGAAGTCATCTCTACTTCAAAGGTACAATTGGGTACAAATACTGGGTCTCTGACCGTGAGAAGCTGGCCTGGTATATGATGTCCACTAATGTAAATAGGCACCTTGCACAGGTCCAAACAACCCTTATGGTGATTTAGGAGATCTCAGACAACCTTAGAAAGCTATCCAAGTGGTAGCTGTGGAGAGCAGCCTTCAGGCTTAGTCTTTAAGGAGTCTAAAGCAGCTTGTTTTACCAGAATGCAATCTTATAGTATAGATTAAATGAAAAAGAACCACACAAAGTATTTATAAAAATATGCATTTATTATATAGCACTATCTAGTACGTTACAGTATCTCCTACAGGGAGATAGACACAAAGCACACAATACCTTAGCAAAGAAATCACAGTAAATAGCACTAATACCCAGTGGGCCCTGGGGGGGACCAAACCATATACTAAGAACCACGACTCGAGTCAGGACAATGTTGAGAGGACGTAGAAGTGCTGGGGACAAATAGAACCACCCAAGGTAAGTAGATAGGGACCCACGGAGAGCGTGTGCAGTCTGTGAACACGACCGCATGCGCCGTACAAGTCTATGTGCAAGTCGCGGTTGAAATTTTAAAGATTAGGGACCCTTCCCAGTGGACCCTGAAGAAACCCCGTGGAAGACACAAGGTTGGAGAGCCACCGTGGTACTCAAGTTACCTATCCCAGGGAAGCCCGGTGCATAGGTGTGAAGTGGCGTTGGAAACTGCTGTCGAACCCAATGGAGGACTTCAGGAAAGTGCCGCTGCTGGAAGAGGAGAAAGTGTCCGGAGGAATCCAAACATGGATTCTTGACTAGGAGTACCTTAAAGCAGAGGGAACAGTGTCTATGTCACTCGGGAGTGACCAGGAGACTTGGAAGACGGATGCCCTCCGATGTCAGGTGCTTCAGGAAGGATGATGGTGACCTTGACTCTGCAGCTGCGAGGACCGGGCGATGCTGAGGATAACCAGGACCTGGATACGAGCTGTCCCACGAAGGATGTCGAGTGCTGAGGGGTCATTTTCCGGCACGAACACCAATAAGCCTTGCCAAATGCAACCCACGCAGGAAATCAAGAAGGTGAACGGTTGGGACCAGCAAGTTCCAGGAGACTCACCACAAGCAGGGGAGTCAGTGCAGGACCTGAGCAATCAGGGGAGACACAGGGAAAACAAAGATGACCCTCAATTGGACCCACATGCCGGAGGCACAGGGATCACAAGAGGACCTCGAGCAGCTCACCAAAAGGAGCAGGCCACGGTGCCCACGAGGTGGTGTGGCTGAAGATCTTGCTGGAAGAAGTTGCTGGAGGTTGGGGCTACTTGGAGCCCAATGCACTTGTCTCAAAGTTGCCAACAAGCATATGCACTTGCAAAAGTACGCGGTGCACAGGGGTTCAGTTAATGCAGCCCCCACGAGGGATTCTGACCTCAGACTTGGTAAGAGGGCAGTTTGGGCATGAGGAGATGTGGATAACCACCACCTGTGTTGTTGAACCCTTCGGAGTCCATAGGAGCTCGGGATCAGCAGACCGGTCTGCAGTGTTGAGGTGCCTGTGAATGCAGGGAAGTGACTCCTTCACTTCAAAGGAGATTATCTTCAAGTGTCTTGGATGCTCCACAGGTCCTGCACAGATCCTGTATGGTGCACAGGCACAGATGAAACAGCAGACTGAAAGGGAGACGAAATCAGGTCCAAACGAAGTCCAGCGAAGTCCAGAGTGCGCAGACGGTAGAAGTGTAGTGGTTTCAGTTCTGAATCTTGTCCACAACTAATCTAGGGACCTACACCCAGGTAAGCCCTGGGACAGGGGGGAGGTTACTCTAATGTCCTTTGTCCAGTTTCACGCCAGAGTGGTAGCTAACGGCTCCCAGGACTGGTTTGAAGTGGACTATGCCCAGGGACACCAAATGTGCCCCTCATGCAGACTTTCAGGCGCTGGCAAGTGCACCCACCCAGCCCTAATACACTAAATCCTGTCTGGGAGGTGGTCAAACCTCCCTGTGACAGGATGCCTATTTTTCTGCCTTCCCGTGCTCGAGCTTGGATCAGGAGCAGGAGGGCAGAAATGTGTCTCTGGTCGGCAGCAACCATTTTGTGCTGTCCGGGACTAGAAGCAGAGCTTAATTTGAGCCGGTGCTTTCCGGAGCTCAGCACCAGCACTTAATTGGTTTCCGGTGCTCGGCACCGGCACCTAACTGTCAACACCATACTCAGAAAAGTCCACCACATGGTGGCGCTGCTCATCTAATTTAGAGATGAGCAGAACAACGGTAGTTTAGGACTACAATATACATTAAAATTGCTAATACCTGCCTCCCCAGCCATTCCTTTAGCTCTGGGGACCTGGAATAATCTGAACTTTCACATTTACATGCGAAAGAGATGGTTAGTAGTTGTTTTGACAGCGATGACAAGGGCGATGGGTGGTGGAAGCTGCAGTGGTCGCCTGGTCAGAGCCCTGGCACTTAATATTTTACAAATTAAGCACTGACTAGAAGGCGGGTACCAGGAACACCAAGAGCCTAACGAGGGCTCTTCCAGTGCTTGTAATCATACCTCTCACACTGTTTACGGTGTTGGGGTATGATTCCAACATGTTTAATACCAAACATGATAGGATTCGTTGCAGCCGTTTTCGAGATGGTCATCGTGCAGTCAATGACAACCCGGGAGAATGGACTCGGTAGGCTGCAGGGGTGTCCTGCTCATGCAGGGGCACCCTCTCACTTAGAACCAAGCACCCTGCCCTCAGGATTGTAAAGGCCTGCTATAGGGGTGACTCATAGGTTTTAAGTGCAGTGACCCTTACATATAGTGAACCTATTTCTTTCGTAAGTGGTGCATGCACCAACTTACACAGGCTGCAATGGCAGGCCTGTAGTTCCATTTTGAATGGCCTCTCATGGGTGGCATAATACATGCTTCAGCCCATGGGACACCTCTGGGGTACCTATGCCCTGGGTACATGGGTACCATATACTAGGAACTGACAAGGGTACCCCAGTATCCAATCTGGGATGTACCTAGGTACTGAACACAACAGTTTTAGGAGAAAGCAGATAGACTGGGGTCCTGATTAGCATGATCCCAGTCAGATGAGTCAAAAACAGCATCACATCAAGCAAAAAGTGGGGGTAACCATAAGAAGCAGCTCCTACTTTCCTAAACTGACCCAACCAGATCAGTCGCTTCTGGACCTGTAAAGAAACTCTGTCAGGAGGAAGGACTGCTGTGCTGCTACATGGACTGTCACACTCCTGGACTGTTTTTATGCTGTGCTGCGTAGCTGCCTGCTACCCTCTGACCCTGCCGAGGAAGAACTGGACTCTTCTTGAACCCAGAGTGATCTTCAAGGGTTTGTTGACTTGCCTCCTGTTTATGAGATTCAATGATATCAAAGTCTTACCCCCTGCTCCTGTGCGTGGTCCACTGGAAGTGAACCCAGGTCCCTACTCCAGCAAGCCAGCAAATCGCAACCTGGCAAACTCTGGAATCACTAGCAAATACAGACAACCAGCAATCCCAGTGGGCAATGCCAGTATTGCCAGAGGGACTTTTGAATTATTTACAACCGAGTCACAAGACAAATGTGAACAAAAACAAGAAAAGGTGGCAGGGTAGGAACATCCTGACCCCCTAGGGCAGCTCAGGGGGTCCCACAGGGACCCCGAGGGCCCAAAAAAGCATTATTTAAAAAAAAATGTTGGCGGGATTCATGTAGGGTCCACGAATCTGGCCAAAATTGTTTTTAAAATCAAAGTACGGTCTCCCACACTTCGTTTTCTTGAAGCCCCCGGGTGGGCCAGGTCCCAGGGGCATTACAAAATAGTGATGCAGGGGCCCTGCATGGCCCCCGCAGCCCCGGGGACCACCACCTCCCCAGGGCTTTGTGATAAAAAAAGCTTGGGGTGCTCCTGCCCCCCATGCTGCCACATGGACTACCACTTCCCCGGGGCATTCCTCAATTATGGTTGGGGGGCCTTGCGGGCTCCCACAAGCCCCGGGGACCGCCAGCTCCCCGGGGCTTTAATGTTTAAATGCGGGGGGCCTCACACCCCCTCCAGCCCCAGGGACCGCCACCACCCCGGGGCATTGAGTAATTAAATGCGGGGTCCACGTGGGCCCCTCCAATCACCCGGGGACCACCACCTCCCCAGGGCTTCAATTAATAAAATTGAGTGTGGGGGGGCTCTTTCCCCCCACACTGTCCCGGGGACCACCACCTCCCCGGGGCATTGAGTAATTAACATACGAGGGTCCGTAGCGGACTCTCGGGGACCACCACCTCCCTGGGGCTTTAAATTTGATGGAGGGGGCTGTGTGGCCTCCCTGGTGGAGCCTTCCATGGCCCTGTGGACTGCCACCCCCCAGGGCAAGCTCCAGCAATGTCCCGGGCTACCCCGGGGACATTGCAGTTTGTCATAGCAAACTTCTGCTTCGTTCATGGAAGCCAGGGCAGGAAAACTGCTCTCGCTTCCATGAAGCGAAGCAGAATTGCTTTTGGGCAGAGGGAGCTGCATGTCAGCAGCTCCCTTTGCCCAAAAGCAATGCTGCCTCCCGCAGGAGACGGTGAGCCAGCAGGGACCGCGGGGGCATTGGGGCTTCCCCCGTGGTCCCCACAGAGAGGCCAAGCCCTGGGGGATGGGGTCCCCGAGTGGAAATTGGCACAGGAGGGGGGCCACTAGGCACCCTCCCTTTTTGAAAAAAAAATTAAATAAAAAAAGATTGGCCATGCACCGGCAGATGGGGCCCACAGTACTACATTGGCCTCAGGAAGGGGGCCGCGTGGCCACCCTCCAATTGCTTTTTTTTTTTTAAATAGAGGGCAGGTTCTGGGGATGGGGTCCCTGGGGCCAAAACTGGTCAGGGAAGGGGGCCACGTGGCCCCCATTCATTAAAAAATGTTTTAAATAATTTTTTTAAAAGGCCGGGCCCCGGGGGATGGGATCCCCGTGGCTGAAATCGGCCTGGGGAGGGCAGCCCACACCGCCCCCCTCCCCTTAACACAATAGTATTAAACAAAGGCCTAGCCCTTGGGGATGGGGTCCCCAGGTCCGTAATCGGCCTCAGGAGGGGTGCTGGGCACCCCCTCCCTTTGTATTTAAAAAGAAAACGGCTCAGGCCCCAGGGATGGGGTCCCCGGGGCCCAAAAGGCTCAAGAGAAGAGGGGACACACAGCCCCCTTCTTAAAATAAAAATTAAAAAAAGAAACCGGCAACTTGCCGGAGGCCCCGCCCACTCCCTGCACGACTCTGCAAACGCGCCTCCTGGTGCGCTCTGGGTTGGAGGATTAAGTCCCTGTCGCTACTGAGGGTCCCTGGGGGCCAACTAGGCCACCAGGGACCCCCAGTAAGCCCCACACAGAGGGATTGCTGAGAGGTGGTAGGAGGCCATGGCCCTTTTTACACCACTCTGCAAACGTGTCTCTTGGTGCACTGCTGGTGAGGTGATGAGGTCCCCTTGTGTCCTGAGGACCTCAGGACTGAAGTGGACTTCATCCCACCAGGATGCGCATTTGCAGAGTGTTATAAAAAGGGGGTGTGGCCTCTGACCACTCTCAGCAATCCAGCTGTGTGGGACTTACTAGAGGTAACAAGAGGGCTAGTTGGCCCCCAGGGACCCTCAGGAGGCAAGTGGACTTCATCACCCAACCAAGAGCACGCCAGGAGATGCGTTTGCAGAGTGGTGGAGAAAGGGGGCGTGGCCTGTGTCCACCTCTAAGCAATCCCACTGTGTGGGGCTTACTGGAGGTAATAGGTAGGCTAGTTGGCCCCTAAGGACCCCCAGCAGCAAAGGGGACTTCAATCCCCATCCAAGAGCGCGCCAGGAAGCGCGTTTGCAGAGTGGTGGAAAAAGGGGGCGTGGCCTGCTATGAGAACTTAGCAATCCTGCTGTGTGGGACTTACTGGAGGTAATAGGAGGGGTAGTTGGCACCCAAGGATGTCCTTGGGGGCCACCTACTGAAGGAAGTGACCCGATTAGGGCCACCCGGGTCACTCGCGACCACCTCTCAGCCTTCCACACAAATGAAGAGTCGGTCAGACAGTAGAGAATACAAACCAAGTTATTTTATTAGTATTCACTCGAGCGGAGTCCAGTCTGACCAGCCTCCTTAGACAGCTGCCGAGGGGCTGACCCCCTTTCATAAGGTAAAGTCAGATATACATTTCCAACACCCTAAGACCCGCCTAAACTGGAATTTTCCAGCCTGGGCACAGATGAACAAAGGAGGTACAGAAGGACGATCTACCATCCTGAGATCGGGTACACACTATCTTAGCTTCAAGGTTATCTCAGCCCGTGCCTGTCTCTCTGAAAGTGGGAGCCGGGCTACATACGAGGAAAGGTATGCAAACACAGAACAAGCTATTCATTAGTGCAACAAAGCTCAACCTTGAATAAAAGAAACAATCGAGGCAGCCATTTCTGCTGAGGCAGACAGTATGAGACAGAAGCTTCATTTCGATCATGACACAAAATGGCGGCTGAATACAAAATGGTGCCGCAAATGCTAACTTAACTCGCACAATGCTAGAAGGAGTCAGCTGAAACACATTTGCAGTCCAACAGACCCTCCTTTTAGCATTTGCTAACAAATTGTGTCTAATGCTAGAAAGGGCACCAGTATTCTACATAATAACAGAAACATTAGTAAAAACAGGAATATTTGCATTCTGTTAATATTCAAAGATGCCCTCGTCGATGGACATCAAATCATTGACAGCTTGTGTCATCATAGACGTTGACTTAGCATCAGATGCTGGGGCTTTAGGAGTAGGTGTTGTTTTCCCAACTCAATAAGCACAACAAGCCGGAAGACAATGTATGTATAGGCAACAGGTAAAAATTATACCCACTATGGCTATGAGGACAAGGAGTATTTTCCATCCCCAGGATGCTATTAAACCCCAGGGCCAACCAGAAAGAGTCCAGGTACCATTTTCTTGATGAATGTCAGATGCAAGCCTGTGTAACTTCTGGATTGCAGCATATACATTCAGAGCATGGTCTGGTATGTATACACAGCAACTACTGCCGATGACGGGGCATGCCCCACCCCGATCAGCAAGGATGACGTCTAACACCATACTGTTTTGAAGGGCAACGAGCCTTGTAGCCTGAAGCTCTGCTGTAATATTAGTCAAAATTCCAGCCGTTGTATTTATTACTCCCTCCACCACCCTGGTGAGGCGACGAATATTAAGGCTATAGGACATAGGGCCCCAGAAAGGAACAATACCCTTCATAGCACCAGTAAACTGCTGCAAAGTAGTGTCTGTCTGATCAATGTCATCTGGATTAATGACCCTTCTAACATGGGATAGATGGACATCCCTATGCTGCAATCGATGATCCTTATGTTAGGTGGATGGGGCTATATACAGGAGGAAGGAGACATAACATATGCCAGACCACCCCCTAGGAAGCCACAGATAAGCTTGGGACCCACAAACAAAATACACATTATGGGGGGGGAGTAAGGGTAGGCTATTTGTCGTACTCAGGTTATAAGTATAATTGCAAATACTGTTTCCCACATTAACATTTCCAAAGCCTTGGACACAAAAGCTAGCTGTTGTGTTAACTACTGGCACTGGCATTGCTTCATCCTGAGTAATATTACGCATCTGAAAGGGCCTAAAGTTTTCAGTGACATTAAAACCTTGGAAGTCCAGCAGTTCATTTTGGAGCCATGTTACATTTTTTCCGTTCTCGTAGATGTTCATACAGGCTGTCGGAGACAATGTATCAGGGGCCCCTCCCACTCCTGGAGTAAACCTTTGGTGTACACAAATATATTCTAACACAGTATCATAATCAGCATACGTCATATTCATGGCATCAGTATGAAAATGGGTATACACCATAGTAAAGAGTTGAAACCATCCCTCACAGCTCCCTAAATAAGAGAACGATAAGGACAGTAATATATCATTTTTGTGCATCACAGAAGGGAGCAAGCCACAAACCCATCAGTTAGTGATATTGGAGGTATGATGCGCCTGGTGGAGCATCTGCAGGAAGACATTATCTACATACGTTTTTCTGTGCTCACCCTTGTGAGGTGCTAAAGTAACAAACATGTGTTCGGGGGGAGCAAGTGTTGTACCAATCAAAGAGTGCACAGGATATTTCTCTTCAAGGAACCACACTATTCCAAGTGCTGTTATCAAAAAGATCAGAATAATCGTTACAAAACCTGTTTTACTGCTCATTGACCAGCTGGACCATCCAGAGCCAGCCGGTCTAAAACGCGGAGTCGCAAAGGGCTGCTACTCCTCCATAATGGGGCGACCAAATGGGTACATTTTTAAACTAGAGGAAAGGACATGTAATGGAGCCAACTATTCAGAAACCAATAAAAAAGGGGAAATTGTTCCCAGCGTCCTTCAGAGCCTCACTGGTAGACTCCTATTGGTCATCTACGGTGGTGCTGTTGAGCACTTTTCGGTGGAGCTGCGCGATCGCAGCCCTTTCTGGGGAAATCCCACGTCGTCCAGGGCAGTGTACCTTCCTTTTTTTCCAGGGGAAGCACGTCGAATTTACCCTGTCCAATGTCTGAGCAATGCACCAATCTCCCTTTCCCTAAACTACCATTGGTACCACAGGCAAGGTACACTCTATTTTTTATCCTCGCAGTCCATCCCTGCTAATCTGACTTTTCCTTTGGTGCACTGTTCTTCCGTCGAGGGCGCAAGTTGTACCTAACTATTCCAGGCACAGAGGGGTCAGCAAAAAGCGGTTCAGATTCAGAGGGACCAATGGGCAGTGGCGTAGACACAGATGAGCCAGCAGGCCGGGGCTCGGTGGGCAAGGGCTCAAACACTGGAGGGCCAGCAAGCTGGGGCTCCTGGGTGGCCTTAGTTGCAGGTGGTACCACCTCATTCAACTCTGCATTGCTTTCCTCCTCAGGGGGTGACCCTGTCAGTGGTGCATCTGAGAAGGGAACGAAGGGCGGCACCTGCTCCGTTTCAGAGTTGCCGATGGCATCGAGGGTCCACTGATCGTAGGGCAACTGCAGTGGTACCCTCCTGCAGTGGGTAGAATGGATCCAATTCTTCCGGCAGTCCACCTTCACTGCCGTCCGGGTGGAGAGGAGGACTTGGAGAGGTCCCCTCGAGTGAGGCTCCAAACTGCCTTTCCTCTGATAGTTCCTCACCAGGATGAAATCACTGGGTCGGATGTCATGTCCTGGAACCTCAGGAGTTGGCGGCAGCGCCTCGTAAATCTGTTGGTGAATAGAACGCAAACTTTTAGTCAATTCATACAGGTAGTCCACGAGTAAAGGGTATTCTATCTCCGAGAAGCCACGAGGCCACGGGACGCCTCAGACATTTGCCGGGCAGTCAAACACGACCTCGTACGGTGACAATTCTGTTCTAGAGTGGGCCGTCGCTCTTGTAGACAACAGAGTTATTGGTAACGCATCTGGCCATTGTAATCCTGTGCTTTCTTTGATCTTTGCCAGCTTTAGTTTGAGAGTATCATTGTATTTCTCAACCAAACCTGCTGATTGGGGGTGGTTCGCAGCATGGAACTTTTGCTTGATGTGCAGACCGTCGCACACCAGCTGAATGACCTTTGAGTTGAAGTGACTTCCATTGTCACTCCAGATCAAACTGGGCAAACCAAAACGCGGGAAGAACTCCTTCAGGAGTACCTTCGCCATCGCCATGACTGTATACTCTTTGGTGGGATATGCCTCAATCCATTTACTGAATGCACACACAACTGCTAACACATATTTCAGATTGTCAACTCGTTCCATTTCGATGAAGTCCATTTGAATGCCTCGAAAGGGAAAGAGGGTGGTGCAAAGTTACCAGGGGGTACCTTTTCCAGGGTTATACATCATGCATATCATACAGTACTTTACTAAGTGAGCAGCAACTTTTGGGATATTATTGTTCTGCCATACAAGATCTAACACCTTACAGATACCTTTCGCACTAATGTGGGCTGTCCCGTGAGCCATAGTGACCACAGGGAGGACATATGCATCTGGTAACATCCATCTCTGCTTCTCTAACTTATCTGTCCAGCACCCATCTTCATCTAAACGTGCTGTGCTCTCCTGCCATACTGCTAACTCCTCAACCGTTGCCTCACTCTGGATCTCCTTGACATTTTCCAGAGTGTCCTCAAATATGGTGGCCTCGGGTACCCACCTAGCAGGACCCGCTACAAACATTCTTTTCATCTTTGTTCGGGCTGTCTCCTTGGCTATCTGATCTGCAAATGCATTTCCCCTCCCTACATCATCAGTGATTGCCTTGTGGGCACTGCACTTCACTATAGCCAATTTCCTAGGGAGTGTCAGGGCAGACAAAAGCCTATGTATAAGAGGGCCGTGTTGCATGCGTGTCACATGCGATGTAAGAAACCCTCTCTCTGCCCAGAGCTGCCCAAAATAATGAGCGACCCCGAAGGCATACTGGCTGTCAGTGTAGATATTGACGGCCAGTCCCTCGCTTAGCTCACAAGCTCTAATGAGGGCGACTAACTCAGCTGCCTGGGCGGACTGATAAGGGGCTCGTGATGTCTCAACTACCGTGTGCAATGTTGTGAGTGCATATGCCTCAGTGGTGGTGCCATCTGGTAATTTGAAACAAGAGCCATCGAAATATAGTTCCCCTTGGGGTTCAGATAAGGGAACATCAATCAAGTCTACCCGTCCCTTCGTCTCCTCCTCCGTCCGAGACAGACATTCATGTATGTCTATTTCCTCACTCTCTGAAGGGAGGGGTAGTAACGTGGCAGAGTTCAGAGTGGCACATCTTTTGATCGTAATACGCGGGGCAAAGAGAGTTAGCTCATAGTCTGTCAGACGTGCACTGGTAAGGTGCTGCGTCTTGGTCTTATTCAAGAGAGTGTCCACAGCATGCGGTACCATGACTGTGAGGTCAGTATCAAGTACGAGCCCAGCCAATTGCCTTATAGAGATGGTCACTGCCGCAACCACTCTTAGACAGCTCGGGAGGGCTCTGGGTATGGGGCCAAGCAAAGCAGAGAAATAGGCACACAGCCGTTGCTTACCTCCATAAGGCCTATGTTAAGACAGAAAGCGCACAACCAGCCACCTCGTGTACATACAACACAAACGGCTTCGCATAGTCAGGGGTGCCTAGCACAGGAGCGGAGCAAAGAGCACATTTTAATTGATCAAAAGACTGCTGACATTCATGCGTCCACAGCAATGGCTCATGCACATCTTTAGTGGTTAATGCTAACAAATACTTTATTAGTAATGCGTAGTTAGGGACCCAATGGCGACAGTAGGAAGTGATGCCAATGAAGGCTCATACATCCCTTTGAGTTTTAGGGATAGACATTTTTACAATAGCGCTAATGCGCTCAGTGGTCAGTCTCCTACCCTCCTTCGACAGTAGGTGACCTAAATAGGTGACCTCCTGGCGACAATATTGAAATTTGGAAACGGACACTTTATGTCCATGGTGAGTCAAATGGAGCAACAACTTAACCGTACTGTCTTTACATCCCTGTTCAGTGTCCGAAGCTATTAGAATGTCATCCACGTACTGGAGCAAAACATTACCTGGTGAAAGTGGAAGGGAATCCAATTGAGCTTTCAGTGCCTGACTATATATACTAGGGCTCTCAGTATAGCCCTGAGGAGCATGACAGAATCTAAAGCTTCTGCCAGACAGTGTAAAGCCGAATAAATAACGGATATCAGGGTGAATTGGTATGCTAAAGAACGCATTTTTCAAATCAATGACAGAGAACAATTTGGCAGAGGAGGGCAGTAATGTCAGGGACCACTGGGAACTGAGGGCCCACTATCTTGTTAACTGCATGCAAGTCAATCACAAAACAATAAACATCTGCATTGTCAGTGGGGGAGTCTGGGGACGCCTTTTTAAGAATAGGAAGAATAGGACTATTACACACATTCGCCGCTGTCTCCTCAACTACCCCTGACTCAAATCCTGTATAATGCATAATAAAGCTCGCACCCCCGCTTGTGGAATTTTGTACTGGGGAATACGGGGCAAAACAGCGTTATCCTTAACCTTGATGGAAACTGGGGGGATTTGTAAGAATCCTACATCCGTATCACTCGTTGCCCATAATGTGGGTGGCACATCTTTAAACTAAGCAGGGAGGGGCACATCTTTGGACAAACACTGCTTGGAACTCGCTACATTTGGTCCCATTGTCATATAGACACCATCTGGAGAACAAAAAATAGTCGCATACAACTTCTTCAATAAATCTAAGCCCATTAGATTTTCTCCACAATTGGATGTCAATAGAAATTGCGAGTCCACAGTAAAAGGACCGATAGTCAGGGCAAGGGGTTTGGGAATGGGGCTCACAACCGGTACGCCTGAAAAACCTACCGAAACATTATTTTGGCTAGACAGATCTGCCCCGGGGACCAGTGAACAAGAAACAGAGCTATTCATTGCACCTGTATCCACCAAAAATGTCTTAACCGAAACTTGCAAATCCGCGGTGACATAAGGACCGCACTGATCTACAGGTATCTGAACTGGTCCCTCGCCCTGCCCCTGGCTGTCCTAACTGTGAGACATCCCTGTCACCTCATCTACATCATAGTCATTGTAATAATACTGTCTTCCTCGAGTGTCATCAAAATAGTTCTCGCCAGAGCGACCCTCCTGTGTCCCATCAGCCCGGGCCTCAACCTGATCACCTGCTCCACGGCCCCATCCACGAGAACCCCATCCCCTGGGTACCGCCACTTTCTGCAATAACACCAGACACTCACTACGCCAGTGCCCCTCCTCCTTGCAATGCGTGCACTGATTCGGCCCCACCGGCATAGCATTCCTACTGGTGCGAGGAAGCTGCCGGGCCACCCAGTACCACGCTCCCTTCCATTTCCCCTAGACACCTGCTGTAACAACACTTTCGTTTTTAACTCCTTATGCTTCTTCTCCACCTTCTCCTTCTCCTCATTTTCCCTGTGCTCGTAATACTGTGCCATACTCAAAATTTTGGAAGGGGAGGATGTCGTCCAAGTGCTCTCCGAAGCCTGCAACCGAGTCGCGATCTCTGGGAGCAGGTTCGTAACAAATCTATTGACAAACAATCGAACACCCCCTTCCACTGACAAATCTTGTCCACTAAAATCCATAAACACACCCTCAAACCTCGTGAAAAAATCAGACACGCTCTCATCCTTCTTCTGTAGACATGCCGCTAACTTGTTCCAATCTACCCTTCTTGGAGGAATAAGGGAGTGCATATACGTGATGATTCGGCCGGTAAAGCTAGTATCTCAGCCTTTGGCTTCTCTCCAGGCTTCCTTTCCTTGTCCCATACTCTAATCTGATCCCATGTACCACCCAACTCTACAGCGTGATCCTGCATATGCACCTGTCTCCAAATGGCGACGGGTACCAGCAGACCAAAGAACATTTCAATATCGGCAAGCGTCCTTATGGTCGAAGAAGCTGCTTCAGTCAGTTCCTTATAGTATGCTGTGGGATTTTTCCTAGGGTCGGGCAACTGAGTCTTAAGACATAAAACCTCACTCCTCTTCCAAGGAGTGTAAACCCATTGTTCCTGGAATCGAGCCTCCACTTTTAGTCTGATAACGACATCATGCTGATCCCGTTGCTCTGGTATTTCGAGATGATGTATGGGATGCACCTCCCTCATCGGAAACTGAGACACCGTCTTCGGACTCTTATTAAGTAGCCTACCACGGTAGGAAACCAACGCTGCAACATTACCAAACACCTGACCCGGCGCCATATCAGCTACATAGATATGATCCTTAATATCATAAATAACTTGTGGCACTGCCTCATGAAAACATTGTTCCCAAAGCCCAATCAAAGTAGCCGACATATGCTTAAGGGCATGCTGCTGGACAAAAGGCTCATAATCTTTCATTACTTCCCATACATGCTCTACACTGTAAATGGGGTTACGAGCCCTCTGAGCTGCCTGATTGGCCACCGACTTTTTCTCCTCTTCTCCCACATCTGATTGTATCAATGTCCGCCCCAGTCGCTCTTTAGCAGCCACCCAGTCCCTGTCCCCTGCTTCCCGTAAGGGTGTCCCACTACCCAATGCCGACAGGGAATGAAGGATAAGGGAACGAGTGGTGACGGAAGGGACAGGCACCAAAGTAGGAAATGGTTGTGTCGTGGGGGTGAGGGCTGGAGAGAGAAGCGGTGCTGACACAATAGGCATAGCGGGGAGGCCTACAGTCATCGCAGGCATGGAAGGCAAAGCCACAGAAACTGCAGGAAGCGCGGCAGCCAAAGCAGCAGGGTCAGTGACAGAAGAGGTAGAAACAGCAGAAGCAGAAGAAACGGACAACTGGGACTGTGGCACCACGTGGTATATTCCCTGTGGGGCATATGGAGGTGGAGGCTGGGCATCCAGCAACTCCTCCACAAACGCATCATCACCCTCTCGAACCACATAAGGCTTTTCACATTGCAATCGAAATCGCCTGTCAGCACACTCTATCCCCTTCTCAGTCTTCTCCTTATCATATGCAACAGCTTTCTGAGTCAATGTCTGCATTCTTCCCTTCCTAGCCTCCTTTTCTGCTTTCATTCATCTCTGTTTAGCTTCCTTTTGCCACATTCTGTCATGTGGTTTGTGGCCTCATGGTCTGCCATGCTAAGTTGGCCTAGGCCTGGCTGCCATGCTGCCTTTTCTGCGCACGTTACTTTGTGACTTTGTTTTTCCAGCCTCTGCTTGTGCCCGGCTATATTAGGACTGTCTGCATTTCTGCCTTTCACCTTTTCTCCTGTTCCGTGTGGGTTACATCTGCACAACATGTACAAGGTCGAAAAACAACATCCCTTGTTCTTGCTGATCTGGCCAGTCCCTCGCACCTAGACATAACACTACGTACAGCTGCACTGGAGAAATTCATGTGCTTTTTAATATTGTGATTTCACTGTTGGAGGCAATTGGAGAAAAACCTTTCCACAGAGAAGAGCTGTGCTTGTCTGATGATGTAAACCTTGCATCTATATATTGAGGTATGAGGGTCCGCCTGACAAAGCCCAGAGGTTTTCTGTTTATATAATAAACTAGCTAATAGCACGGGGAGGGTGGTATGGTCATTTAGCCCTATATCCACTGCTTTATGAAATGCTTTCCCCGTTTGTATTCTATGGAATTGTAACTATGCTGATTATTTTATCCTTATGCATTATGCTGATAGTACTGGCACGTGTACTGTATCTTAGAGCACGATAGTTGAAATAAACATTTAAACTATACTGTGTCTCTTATTACGCACGTTGTGGACAGGTATGAGTGAGTTATGAAAGGGTGTCCTTGCTCCTGCGAGTCCTGAGAGAGAGATACCGTGTTCTGGGTTGTCTAATCATTGGTAGCATCACTGCTCATGAGGCGCTAAAGCTAGTCGGATTGGGATTGTGGGTGCTGAGGTGTATGGTTGGCTCACCACTATACTCCGAGGTCCTATTATCCTGTGCATAGCTCTGTGTATGTGCAGAATCCCTACAACATGGCGCCGAACGTGGGGCTGCTTATCTGCGAGTCGCTTGAGTAGTACTTGTGCTTGTCCACAACCCCTTCACAGACGCTTCCGGAAGCGTGTGTGAAGGTGATACCTCCTATATTGACGTTTTTATAGGTTCTTTCAAGCTTGAAGTTGCTAAAAGGTTTTTAAATAAAACCCTATATTGTGCTGCCTCCTATTAGGTTGTCGAAATATTTTAGCCTTAAATGGCTGTCCAAATTGCGGCACATAGCCGCGCAGCGCTCCGGGCTCACTTGACAGTGTATGGAGTGCCTGACGCGGGTGTCGATCTGATCTTTGTGGTACAAGCGGATCCTGCTTACCACTTTGAGGTGTTTTACTCTTGGATCACCTTTCCGGCGGTGGATGGAACTGATAAGTTGTTCCATGAATATACAGCCACCGCTGTTCCTAATATCTATAGACCTGATAGGAATCTTGAAGTACCGCTCACGGCATGGCAACACCGTGTTTGGTTTGATGGCACCCTCCCCCAACCGGTTACCTCCGTTCGTTTAGGCCCCTTATCGATTGAAGGGGCCACTTGGCCTGTTTTGGCCGGGTATACCCCACATCCGCGTTATATGACGCTTACAGTCGCTGAACTACGTAATTTGCATTCGTCTTTGATACGTGTGCATAGAGCTTTAGCACAGTTTGTTACAGGCAACCTCCAGGGAGCCCCGCCTGGAGTTGCAGCGCATCCAGCTGGGCCGGGCGGTGTAACCATAAGTCCCATCATGGTTAATTCGGTGATGGGCAAACGCCCACAAAATAAGGACGATTTGCCTTATTGGCTTGCAGAAAAATTTGACCAGCTGGAGGCGGTTTTTCCAAATACATCTCCTGTGGAAAAACACAGGATTTTGACGATTAGTTTGCCAAAAGACTTGATTCCTGAGTTGATAGACTGCAACAACTGTGGCAAGGTATTCGCAGCAGTATATACGAAGTGTTTCGGCACTCCTTCCATGACGGTTCTCCCCTCTGTAATTAAACGAGTGTAGGATGAGCATGGCCCTGAAGCGGCTGTGGAATTAGGGATGAGACTGGTGGGAGTGTTCGATGTAGTAGCTGATTTGATCCTTGCGAATGTCAAGGGCGATGCAGTGAACTTTCAAGTAGCTAATGCTTTGGCTTTGATCCCAGAACAGGACAGGCCGCGCGAATTACCGAAAATTATTGCTCAGGCTTACAAAACAATTGGCTGCAATAGCCTTGGAGTCAAGCCTTTTGCTAAAACGCAAACACAATCACAACCTCAACCGAAATCTCAATCTGAGAAGGATGAGAAGCCGTTCTTTACTAAAAAGAGCTGGAGACAGAAAAAGCAGGGTAAGCTACAGAAGAAGCCGGGGTCGCGAGGCGCATCCCCGGTTTCCGTCTCTTCTGAACGCACTTATGATTTGCGTGATAGTGCGAGAATTAAATCTCCAGAGAGATTTCAAGTCCCTGATTCGCGTTCTCCTCGTTCTTCACAGGCACCAACAACCTCCCAGGCTGGTGGAGGAGATCGCCAGGATAGAGGCAGGGGTCGTGAGGCTCCACAGGGACAAGACCAACCTCGAGGGAAAACAGAAGAATTCCCACGTTCTCGTCCACAGTTTAAGAAGAAGAAAGTTGCAGCTGTTACAGCAAGATATGCCACAGACGGTGAGAACTAGACTCCTGAATTGGACGTGGGCAGTGACGCTCCTAGACAGCGCCGCGGAAGTTACCATAGTGCAGGAGGCGCTACGTCCTCATGTGGAGGCGACAGCAACTGATACATTCATTACTGTTGAGACAGCAGACACCAGAGTGGCACCCCCTGACAGACTATATAATATTGTCATTCAAATTGAAGGTGATATACAGCGTGGATTAAAGGGATTTTTGGGGAAAATCTGACCTCTTCGTATGACATTCTGTTGGCAGAGGCGGATTGGTCGCCCCCGTTCGTACTTGCTGCGCGTAGAGGGGAGGAGGTAATCCTTCCGAGCTTTTCTCGTCATGTCCCCAAGGACAAAGCGGAGGCTCTCGCAGTCGAGTGGGCTGCGTCCCTGGCTCCTGCGTTATACCGCAACCATGTGGGCTGGGATGAAGACTCTCCCCCCATGATATTCCTTTGCGGTCGCTGCCACAGCCACAACCCCAATATCCCATCAAGCGGGAAGCTAAGGGTCCCGTCTCCGAAATTCTGACACAGTTGGAATATCAAGGAGTGATTGAAACATGCGTATCACCGATGAATAATCCCCTTTTCGCGGTTTCTAAACCCGACGGATCGTACCACCTAGTTTTGGATTACCGACATTTGAACTCTCATTGTCGGACCTTTGCGGTACAAAATACATATAGTTCTGCGCTTGTAGACAGTCTTGTCCATAAAAAATATAAAACGACACTGGACTTATCCAATGGATTTTACACGCACAACTTGTCCCCGGAGTGCAGCCAATGGAGCGCTTTTACCTCCGGTGGTAAACATTTCAAATTCCGGCGTTTACCTATGGGCTACAAGAACAGTCCAGGTGTGTTCGCCGCCCGTGTTGTCTCCTTGTTAGACAACATAGACCCAGATGCGTGTTCGTACGTCGATGATATATATCTGACAGACGACGAACTGTGGCCGCATCTTTCCCGAGTGGACCGCATTATTCTTGAATTTGCGGTCTTGGGTTACAAATTCAACTTTGCCAAATCACACATTGCTGAATTTACCGTTTTGTTTTTGGGCTATGAGCTCAACAATGAAGGTAAGGGCTTAGCCCCCCATTTCTTGGAGAAGTGCGCACTCTTGTGCCCTCCAACTACTCTGAAGAAGCTTCAGTCATTACTGGGTTTTCTAAACTTCGGGCGTACTTACATTCCCGAATATGCCCAGCGTATCAAGCCTCTTTATGCCTTGATACAACCTAACTTTTCGAAGTCATGCTGGCTTCCCGAGCATTCCTCTATACTGCAGTCTTTGCAGTCAGATCTCCTTGAATCTAAATTCTTGTTGACACGTGATAACCACACAAACCTGGTGATTAGAATCATTCCAGGGGCAGTGGGTTTCACGTACTTAACCTTTAACGAAGGTGACACAGTACTGATTGCATACAAGTCACATCTTTACACTTCAGCAGAAATGCGCTTTTCCTCTGTGGAGAAAGTTTTGACTGCAGTGCAGATGGCGATTCTAAAGGAACGCGCACTGGCCCAGGGAAAACGCATTTTGGTGGTAACACCATATCCTGCCCTAGAGGCAGTGACAAAAGCAAGTGTACCGAACTCTAAAGCTTTGCACCCCCGTTGGATACAATGGGCAACATCTTTGACATCCCCGGATGTCACTTTCATTTTTGATTCTTCTCTTCAGACACAGGAGTTTTTACAGTATGAATTTGTTCATCCTCCTCCTCTGTCTTTGCTACCGCTTGAGGAGTACGAATGTATTATCTATACCGATGGTTCGGCACAACCGGCCACGGGTTCCAAGCATGCTTATTCCGCGCATGTGCTATTGTAGCAGGTACCATGGTGAACGGCAAGTTCAAATCAACTGTAGTGCACACACAGGCACTAGGAGACAGTACCGCACAATTGGCCAAGCTGCGCGCATTGGTGCTCGCACTTGAGTTCGCTAATCCGGATGTGACTACTCTTATTGTATGTGATTCTTACTACTGTGTTCAATCTTTCAATGACAATCTCTTCTTTTGGTCACAAAATGACTATGGAGATGCAAAATGCAGCACAATTAAGCATAAAATGCTTTGGGTTCGAGTAGCAGATTTGAAACAACGTCTGCCTCTCACACAGGTGATTCACACTCTTGGCCACCAGCGTGTGGGCACACACGCTGTCGGTAACGGTTTGGCAGATGCGGCTGCCAAATCAGCAGTAGCCACGTGTTCAGTCGCAGCAGTTACAAGATCCATGACTAAGATAGATAATGATATTCTGGCAGCTATTGCTGCAACAAAGGAGGGTGCTAATTACCCACTGGGTTTCCCTTCCAAATACTCTTATCAATTAGGTCCCGAACAGGCTCCTTTCGTAAGAATTCCTGACGTTGGTGATCGGCTGATTCCAACGCGGACCGCAGACTTTCCTTGATAACGGCCGCACACGAAGGCATGGCTTCGGCACATGCTGGCGTGTCTGCGACGGTTTCCATCTTGCAGCAGCGTTACTGGTGGCGTAGTTTATACAACTAAACCCGTACTTATGTGCTTTCTTGTGACGTTTGTCAGCAGATTAAGCCTTCCACGGTTACACGACCACAACAAACACCGCTCTGCATTTCAAACAGACCTTTTGCGTGTGTTTACCTGGATCACTGCGGTCCATTTTCTTCCGACACTGCATATAAGTACATCTTGGTTGCAGTGGACTCGTGCACACGTTTCATCTGGGTTTGGCCACAACGGAGTGCTGACGCTCGAAATGTCATAAGGGATTTGCGTGTCTTTGTGGGAATTTTCGCCTGTGGCACCTTCCATTCAGACCAAGGTCCAGCATTTGCCTCTAAGGCTTGCAAGGACGCAATGGGTTCACTGGGGGTGTGGGTGAAATTTTCGTCTCCATATCGGCCTGAGGGCAATTCGATTGTTGAACGAATGAACCGTGACTTAAAGCAATCCTTGACAGCTAGAGTCTTAGATACTGGCAGGAACTGGCTGGCCCACTTGTATACCGTACAACGTGCACTTAATAATCTCCCTAGAAGACCTCTGGGTGGGCGGACCCCATACGAGATGCTCTTTGGCATACGAATGTTTGTGCCCGACCTTGATGGTCTAGACATGGCGGCGCAATCCGCAATCTTTGATGTCGATAACCATTCTGCTATGTTACAGGACTTACAAGAAGACCGAAACAAACTTGCAAACGAACATTTACCTTCAGCCACAGATGCTGCGCTGCAGATTCCGGTTGCCGGCTGGCTTCCGAAGATTGGAGATCTGGTTCGAGAGAAGGTGGAGAACAAAAAAGAATTTGGCCCCTCTTATCGTGCACCGGTTCCAGTCCTTGGCTTGAAGGGTACTCGTACAGTCATCTTACCACCATTTCCTGGTCGCAAAGACAACAGATACATCTCAGTGGACAATGTCAAGCTACAACATCTGGCCGATCATGAATAGTGTAACACCAGCGATCTCTTGTCCAGTTATTTCCCGGACAAATGTTTGTGGCCCTCCAGCCCGAACGGTCACAGATGTTGCAATCGAGATGGTATATTTGCCTGATCGCTTACTCGACTTCACGGACAACGAGGAGACTGAGTATATCTACCCCGCCAACGAGTCGGTGGCTCACCAACCAACAACGCCACTGAGCCCAACACGTTATTCCTTTGACTTGGATTCCACCTCATCGATTATCCCGTCCAGATTCAGTATTTTTGTATCCTGGTTCATAGACAATTTTTTGATTCCTCCATGGACATACATCTGGTTGGTACTTTTCCTGATTTTTCTGTTCATGTCTATTGGCTTTATCACAGTTTTTTTTCTTCTCATCAATGGTCACTATTTACCAGAACGCTCTGCAGTGAACTGTGTCGCTGGAACTTTGGCTCCACATTCTTCATCTCACATCATGAAGCGTGACCACACATTTGTGAACATTTCAGCTTTCCCAGTTGCTGATGGCATCGTATGGGATGCGGTAAATTTCCAAATTCATGGACCTACCGAGATAATTAATGTACCAAATGTCCTCCGTGTTTCAATGGGTGATGTCGTTAAAAGTAATATTTATTCTGACGATTGGGATGTGCATGTTGTTGAATCGTTATTTACTGATTTGAAATATTATGCTGCCTTTAATGCTGAAGATTTGTACATGAATTCTGCAAGTTATGCCGATTTATATTGTTGTCAGCATTGGGGCAACCATTTCCTCCATAAACCGAGTGCCCTTCGGGGTCCTCTTAATTACACCCAATGGGAACATTGTCCAACCACTTTACCAGGCAGCTCCCAAACTCTTAGAAACAAGTTTACTTATTTCACCGACTTTAATAGATCGAACCCTGGGTCCTATTATTTTAAGTTAAACACTTCGGGGCAGATTTACAAGCCCCCTGCGCCACCAGTACGTCACTTTTCGTGACGTACTGGTGGCGCAGGGCTCTCGATATTTACAAGGAGAGGAAAAGCCACCATGCGTGACTTTTCTTCTCCTTGTAAATACCGTCCCTTCACACGCAGCACTTTGCGGTGAAGGGGCGCTCCATGGGTGTTGCTGTGGGTGTTCCCACGCAACACCCATGGAACAAGACACATCTCCAGAATTACGAGAAATCGTAACTCTGGAGATGCGTCTGAAAGCTACGCCACCCTAGAGGTGGCGTAGCGAGGCGCACCGAGGAGAAATGTTTTCATTTCTCCTCGTTTTCCTCTTTCAATGCGTGCTGCATTCTGCAGCACGCATTGAAAGAGGAAAAGCCTGTACTGATTGTTTTTGTGCAGAAAGGTGCCCCTTCCTGCACAGAAACAATCTCCCCATGGCGCAGGCATCCTTGCACCATGGTACAAGGGTGCCTGCGCCGGCGCTTGGCAGCTGTTTGTGCGCCAGCGCAGGGGAGAGCACAGGAATGCGACATATTCTTGTAAATATGTCGCATTCCTGTGCTCTGAAAGTGCCGCAGCGTGGCGCAGCCAAAGGGCTTGCAGCGCCACGCTGCGGCACTTTCTTGTAGATCTGCCCCTTCATCTACACAGAATATCATGTTGACCCACACCAAGTTACTGTATTCGGGTTCCTTTTTGGCCGCCTTGGCTGTGGGTGGTTATGAGCACTGGCGGGACACCATTGACTTGAAGTCTATTTGGGGCTCCAAGTCATGGCAGGTACAAGGCACAGAAGCCTTGCACCGTGCTTGCCTTATCCCGACCCAAATTCTATTTTTAAATCATACAATCTATCAAACCACGTGTTGGGGTTTGGCTACTTCCAAACAATTAAATGCACCTTCCATTCCTGTGTTGTCTTCCTCCACCAACGAGAGCTTGCATTTCAATATTTCCCTTACAGATTTGCAAGCTTTGTTTCAGAACAATTCGTTTAATGTTTCCACGTTTGTTCAGTCACCCTGGTTGGCTTGGCCAACGGCAGCAAATGCCTGCCAACTGTGTTTTCATGACTCAGCTCCTGGTTACAAACAGGATAAGCCAGACCCGAGGGTTTCTGACTCTCGTACTGTTACAACATATTCGGTTGGTAAATTAACAGTGGTTGCAGCACTCTTCGTTAGATTCTGTGAAACAGCATTTATCCCTCCTATCAGGCAACATTGATCTGTCCGATTTTGTTCTGGAGCCTCGTGGCCCTCGACCTAAGAGATTCATTTATGAAACTTACAATGAACTCTGGAAGCTTTCGCAAATTGAAGCAGCCTCCCGCCTTCGGGAGATCGATCAAGCAAATTTAGAAAAGGTGCTTGCTGTTGTTGACAATAGTATTAATACCCTGTCTTCCCGCATTTACACATTAGAGAATATTGTTTCCTCTGTTGTTGATATTGTACAAGATGATGTTTCTGTGTTATATCATGGTCAAAATCAATTGCGTTCTGTGATGCAGTTTGCATGGACTTTGCAAACACTTAAAATGGGTAAAGTTCCTTGGTATTTTTTAAACACCTCTGCCTTGTTTTTGCCGTTTAATTTGACTGAAAAACAGCAGTTCATGTCCATGAAAGATGCAACATACACTCTGTTACATATCGAGAAAATAGAGCCCTTACCATTCTCTGTAGCGGAATTGGATTCTGCAGTGTGGCTAGTTCACGGGGTTATCGCTTTACCTTTTTCTTTATTTGAATTCAGTTCCTGCATGAAACATTATCCTGTTGGCCGTTTTCAGCCTTTAGGCAGTGCCTTCTTGCATGAACTTTGGTCCCTGCCTTTCCTTTATAGATGCCTTAGGGACGGCAAGGAAGTCTTTCTCACAGGGGAGTCATGCGATTCTACTGTGGGTCATTCCCTTATTTGCAAAAACATTAAATTGCACGGAGCTTGTAACGTTTCGGCTCCGAATCTGGCTTGTGTTTTAAAGGGAATTCCTGCTCCTGCTATATCTCCTACTTTCACTGTGCTTGCAAATGGTAGCTATCTCCTTCTGAATAATCAGGACTGCTGTGGCATGCTGGCCGGCATCCCCTATATTGTAACAGTTTCCCACAGAGTTGTCTGCTGCAAAAATTTGCTTTTTCCTCCCCCGCACGACATCATAGATAGTTCCATTTGGCCTTCCATTGTAACCCTGGGCATAATACTTCACTACAATCACGGAGCATGCAAAGTTTGTGCTACTACGCACTACGCAAATTGCACATAGCAGAGTGAATAACTGTGCTAATTTACATAGCGTAGCACCAGTAAAATAAACACCTTCAAATGCTTTGATAAAGCAATTTTCTATGCTGAAAAGCATATAACCAATTCACAAAAATGAACTTTAAAAATAAAATACCAAGCAATGACAGAGGTGATGATTTTGGGTCCCCCTAACCTAGGGGAGGACCAAGCAGATGCCTTGAACACAAAAAGCATATCATGTGAACGATTCAATGGTGGTCCCTTCCTCTAGGACCACCCCAAGCACAGTTATGGGCAAAAATACAATCCCAAGCAAAGGCCTGCAAAGCATTATGGGATCGAGATTAGCAGTGGGCAGTGAATATTATAGTGTCCAATATCAAAATAATTCTACAAAGAGCTGCAGTTCAACTAGTCGTTACTAGGTGTCCCTCACGAGTCAAATGCAAAAGCATTGAAATTATTAATACATCAAGCTGCAGTTCCACTAGTCGTTACAAGATGTCCCTCACGAGTCAAATGCAAAAGTATTGAAAACCTTTCATGAAGCTTTTGCATTTGACTCGTGAGGGACATCTAGTAACGACTAGTGGAACTGCAGCTCTTTGTAGAATTATTTTGATATTGGATACTATAATATTCACTGCCCACTGCTAATCTTGTCCCATAATGCTTTGCAGGGCCTTTGGTTGGGATTGTATTTTGCCAATAACTGTGCTTTGGGGTGGTCCTAAGAGGATGGGACCACCACTGAATGGTTCAAAAGATGTGTTTTTTGTTTTCAAGGCATCTGCTTGGTTTTTCCCCTAGGTTAGGGAGGATCCTAAAATCATCACCTCTCTCACTGCTTGTTAATTTATTGTTTTCACTTTTGTGTAGTAACTATATGCATTTTTAGCATATAAAGACAGAGATATTTATTTTATGTTAACTTGCACTGTACAAGATGCTTTTGGCAATTAATGTACAGTGCAGTCAAGCACACAGCTACGCAATGTGCATAACTACGTGTAATTAAAAATGTACTTCACGTAGCTACGTGAAGTGCTACTACGCAAACTACGCCCAGGCTTATTCCATTCCAACTTTGAAGGCGGATTTCAATAAATTGAGCAGAATAAAGGCGCTATTATTGAACCAGGAGGTTATGCTCACATCCGCCCGGGAGACATTCATCCTTCAGGTGGCTAGTACCCACAGTGAAATACAGGCCCTTTTGAACACTAACCTCCCACAACATTTCGGTGAACTGATTCACCGTGTTTTTAATGCATCACGCACCGAAGGTCTGGTGCACTTTTTTAAAGTTGTGGGCTCTGGCCTTGTTACCTCCTTTCAAACTATCTTTGGTGTAATACCAGCTTTTATTCATTCCATTTTTTCCAGCGTCTTTGGCGGCTTTCCGTTGATCCTCGCCTTAGCGGCTGGTATATTGCTTTTGGTCTGTTTACTACGCAATGGCTGCACTTCCTTGGGCCCTGCTCGACCCAGGTCGACTCCAGATGCTCCGTGAACGCATCCTCGCCGGCTTCGGCGTCCTGCCATTGGCGACACTCAGTGTGTCCTACAGACTTTCTTTTCGCTTTGCGTATTTCACTTGCGTGCAACCTGTGATGTCTTGCATCCGATGTCCTTTTTCATGGTCGTTGGATTATTGCCTCTCCAATACGTCTCTGTCTCGCCCGGATTTTGTCCCCTTGATGGGTCCCTTAGAGGCCCATGAGCGGGACTGTTCCGGTGCTGGCTATATGGCGCGTGCTGCTGCACTTGGGATTTTGGAGCAATGGGATATCTGTGCGGCTGCTCAGAATCTCCTACAACAAAGTTATATTGAGTATCACGCAAGTTGTCCCGCAATGCTGTTCACTGCTCCCTCTTACGAGGAACATGACTGCTGTTTTGATTTATTGGACTGGATGGCGTCTCTTTTTTCTGACAGTTCCAACTATGTCCTCTTGGAAAGTGTGGCATTTTTCTGCACCTACACGTTTATGGATTGAAGGGGGCCTCCGCTTTCAGCGTCCGGCCAGAATGGATTTCTTTTTCTACAGGCTTTTTATTTTTTTTCCGCCAGTTCCCTGTCCTTCAAGGGACTATTCCGCAACAGACGTTTCTGTTCTGCTCATTCTATTTGAACTCTGACTTCGTCCTCTATCTGGGCCAATGGACTGTCCAGGGGAGGGTGTCATGTGGTTTGTGGCCTCATAGTCTGCCCTGCTAAGTTGGCCTAGGCCTGGCTGCCATGCTGCCTTTTCTGCGCACGTTACTTTGTGACTCTGTTTTTCCAGCCTCTGCTTGTGCCCGGCTATATTAGGACTGTCTGCATTTCTGCCTTTCACCTTTTCTCCTGTTCCCTGTGGGTTACATCTGCACAACATGTACAAGGTCGAAAAACAATGTCCCTTGTTCTTGCTGATCTGGCCAGTCCCTCGCACCTAGACATAACACTACGTACAGCTGCACTGGAGAAATTTGTGTGCTTTTTAATATTGTGATTTCACTGTTGGAGGCACTTGGAGAAAAACCTTTCCACAGAGAAGAGCTGTGCTTGTCTGATGATGTAAACCTTGCATCTAGATATTGAGGTATGAGGGTTCACCTGACAAAGCCCAGAGGTTTCTGTTTATATAATAAACTAGCTAATAGCACGGGGAGGGTGGTATGGTCATTTAGCCCTATATCCACTGCTTTATGAAATGCTTTCCCCGTTTGTATTCTATGGAATTGTAACTATGCTGATTATTTTATCCTTATGCATTATGCTGATAGTACTGGCATGTGTACTGTATCTTAGAGCACGATAGTTGAAATAGACATTTAAACTATACTGTGTCTCTTATTACGAACATTGTGGACAGGTATGAGTGAGTTATGAAAGGGTGTTCTTGCTCCTGCGAGTCCTGAGAGAGAGATACCGTGTTCTGGGTTGTCTAATCATTGGTAGCATCGCTGCTCATGAGACGCTAAAGCTAGTCGGATTGGGATTGTGGGTGCTGAGGTGTATGGTTGGCTCACCACTATACTCCGAGGTCCTATTATCCTGTGCATAGCTCTGTGTATGTGCAGAATCCCTACAACAGTTCTAAGGGAGTCAAACATGGACTGTCTACTTCTCTTCGCAAACAATTTATCCTGCAGGAAATTATATTTTTGTTCATCAAAAGTGCCTGTCAATGGCCACTGCAACTCGGCGTTGTCCCTCGTATATTTGTGCCATAATGTACTCAACATAATAGGGCCATGCTTAACGTACATATCGAAGTTCGGTGTGCCTTCTGGAGGCGCAGGCTGACTCTCTTCCAATCGAGCATCACTAGAACAACAACGGCAACTCACACAGAATATTCTGCTAAAACATGGCATCTTGAAACAAAACCTTTCCTCCACCTATGCCAAACAAATGTTTCCAAATTCCTCACCCAAAATTGGTCCACAGACCTCACCAAATTCAGATCAGAAGAATATCATATTCACAAAGAACCCAAACAAATTCAAGCGCTTGTCCAAAGACGATCCGCAGACCATATCAAACATGAACCAAAGTGACCTCAAAGCCACAAACAAGACCAAAACAAACTCACCTGGTGCACACAGGTCAAACGAAGTTATTCTCCACTGATGACTCTTCTAACCAAATGGTCAGATCCAAGGGTTTCACCGTTTCAGGACCCCAGCCGGGATGACTGCTGGCCGAGGCACCGCCCGGTTAGACAGACGGGGCAGCTGCGAGTTCAAGACTCTATCGTGCAGGGATCCCCAATCCACCCATCCGACCCGATGTGGCCCCGTCCTCCTCACATGTCCACGGGCGAAGATGGGTCAGCCCGATGGAGTAGCTGTTGGGACGCCAACTGAAGAAAGTGACCCGATTAGGGCCACCCGGGTCACTCGCGGCCACCTCTCTGCCTTCCACACAAATGAAGAGTCCGTCAGACAGTAGAGAATACAAACCAAGTTATTTTATTAGTATTCGCTCGAGCGGAGTCCAGTCTGACCAGCCTCCTTAGATAGCTTCCGAGGGACTGACCCCCTAACACAAAGTAATGTCAGATATCCATTTCCAACACCCTAATACCCACCCAAACTGGAATTTTCCAGCCTGCGCACAGATGAACAAACGAGGTACAGAAGGACGATCTACCATCCTGAGACCGGGTTCACACTATCTTAGCTTCAAGGTTATCTCAGCCTGTGCCCGTCTCTCCGAGAGTGGGAGCCGGGCTACATACGAGGAAAGGTATGCAAACACAGAACAAGCTATTCATTAGTGCAACGAAGCTCAACCTTAAATAAAAGAAACAATCGAGGCTGCTGTTTCTGCTGAGGCAGTCAGTATGAGACAGAAGCTTCATTTCGATCATGACACAAAATGGCGGCTGAATACAAAATGGTGCCGTAAATGCTAATTTAACTCGCACAATGCTAGAAGGAGTCAGCTGAAACAAATTTTCAGTCCAACACTACTCCTCCTGTTACCTCCAGTAAGTCCAACACAGTGGGATTGCTAAGAGGTCCTCGGAGGTCACGCCCCCTTTTCCCACCACTCTGCAAACGCACTCCCTGGCGCGCTCTTGGGCGGGGATTGAAGTCCCCTTTACTGCGAGGGACTTTTGGGGCCAAGAAGCCCTGCTGGTACCTCCTGTAAGTGCTATGCAGTGGAATTCCTGAGCGCTGGTCAGAGGCCAAGCCCCCTTTCTCCACCACTCTGCAAATGCGACTACTAGTTAAAGAAGCATTTGCAATGTAATAGATCTCGCATTTGCGAAAGTTAGGGCTATTAGCGTTGTAAATGTAAACGTTTTTTACTAATGTTTTTTGGAGTGGAGTGGATGTACTTTGTGTGTAGTGGAATTATGTGGTATGTTGTGCAGTGAACTTATGTGGATAGAAAGTATGTGGTATTTAGTGTATAGGAATTATGTGGGATTATGTGTTATGCAGAGTAATTATGTGGTATGGTAGTCTGTGTTGTGGAGTCGTAACCTCAGGTTTAGTCTTCCTCTTTCCATAGAAGCTAAACAATAAACTCAATGAGACAAAAAAAGAAGGTACCACTGAGGAGCACTTCTAGACCTAGTCGGAGGTATGAGCAGGGCCACTGGAATTATGTGACTGCTCGGCTGCACCGATTTTCGCTTAATTAGATATTTTCTGCATTTGCCACATAATCCATCATCTACTGCATAATCTGCAGAACTGGACAAAAAAAAACCTTGTTTCTAGCTCAAATGGCTCAAACCTCACTAAAAATGCAGCTACAAGTGTTACAGCGTGGTGGTAGGCCCTTTGCAAACCTGGAATGGTCACCTGTTACCGCTAAATGTGGGTGTTAAATTGGTACTAATGGTGCGCAAACCACTCTTGCTTCTTTCGGTGCCTCTCTTGCCTCTTTCTGCATTTTGCTTGCTTCTTTCTGCACATCTCTTCCGCTTTATGCACCTCCCTTCTTTCTACACCTCTCTTGCTTCTTTCTGCACCTCTCTTGCTTCTTTCTTCTGTACTTCTCTTACCTCTTTCTGCACCCTCTTCACTCTTTCAGCACTTCTCTTGCCTCTTACTTCACCTCACTTGCTTCTTTCTGCACTTCTCTTGCTTCTTTCTGCACCCCTGTTCCCTCTTTCTGCACCTCTCCTGCCTGTTTCTGCACTTCTGTTGCCTCTTTCTGCACTTCTCTTGCCTCTTTCTGCACCTCTGTTGCTTCTTTCTGCACTTCTCTTGCCTCTTTCTGCACCTCTCTTCCCTCTTTCTGCACCTCTGTTGCTTCTTTCTGCACTTCTCTTGATCCTTTCTGCACCTCTCTTGCTTCTTTCTGTATCCTTCTTGCCTCTTTCTGCAGCCTTCCTCCCTCTTTGTGACCTCTCTTGCCTCTTTCTGTACCTCTCTTTCCTCTTTCTGCAGTTCTCTTGCCACTTTTTGTACCTCTTTTGCTTCTTTCTGCACTTCTGTTGCCTTTTTCTGCACCCCTCTTGCCTCATTCTGCACCTCTGTTGGTTCTCTCTGCACTGCTCTTCTTTCTGCACCTCTCTTGCAAATTTCTGCACCCCTCTTGCCTCTTTCTGCACCCCTCTTCCTTCTTTCTGCACCTCGCTTGCCTTTGTCTGCACCCCTGTTCTCTCTTTCTGTACCTCTTTTGCCTGTTTCTGCAACTCTCCTGCCTCTTTCTGCAGTTCTCTTGCCTCTTTCTGCACCTCTGCTGCTTCTTTCTGCACTTCTCTTGCCTCATTCTGCACTTCTGTTGCCTCTTTCTGCACCCCTCTTGCCTCTTTCTGCAGCTCCGTTGGTTCTTTCTGCACCTCTCTTGCCTGTTTCTGCAACTCTCTTGCCTTTTTCTGCAGTTCTCTTGCCTCCTTCTGCACCTCTTTTGCCTCTTTCTGTAATTCTATTGCCTCTTTCTGCACTTCACTTGCCTCTTTCTGCACTTCCCTTGATTTCTTCTGCACCTCATTTGTTTCTTTCTGCAACTCTCTTGTCTCTTTCATCACTTCTTTTGCTTCTTTCTACACCTCTGTTGCTTCTTTCAGCACCTCTCTTGTCTCTTTCTGCACTTCTCTTGCCTGTCTCTGCACCTGTATTGCCTCTTTCTCTACCACTGTTGCCTCTTTCTGTACCTCACTTGTTTTTTCTGCACCCCTCTTGCCTCTTTCTGCACCCCTCTTCCCTCTTTCTGTACCTCTCCTGCCTGTTTCTGCACCTCTGCTGCCACTTTCTGTACTTCTCTTGCCTCTTTCTGCACCTCTGTTGCTTATTTCTGCACTTCTCTTGTCTCTTTCTGCACCCCACTTCCCTCTTTCTGCACCTCTGTTGCTTCTTTCAGCACTTCTCTTTCTTCTTTCTTCACTTCTGTTGCCACTTTCTGCACCCCTCTTGCCTCTTTCTGCACCTCCGTTGGTTTTTTTTGCACTGCTCTTGCTTCTTTCTGCACCTCTCTTGCCAATTTCTGCACCTCTCTTGCCTCTTTCTGCACCCCTCTTCCCTCTTTCTGCCCCTCTCTTGCCTCTGTCTGTACCCTTTTTCTCTCTTTCACACCTCTTTTGACTGTTTCTGCAACTCTTTCCTCTTTCTGCAGTTCTCTTGCATCTTTCTGCACTTCTGTTGCTTCTTTCTACACCCCTTTTGCCTGTTTCTGCACCTCTGTTGGTTCTTTCTGTACTTCTCTTGCTTTTTTTCACATCTCTCTGGCTTCTTTCTGTACCCCTCTTGCCTCTTTCTGCACACCCCTTTCCTCTTTCTGCACCTCTTTTGCCTGTTTCTGCAACTCTCTTGCCTCTTTCTGCAGTTCTCTTGCCTCCTTCTGTACCTCTGCTTCTCCATTCAGCACCTCACTTGCCTCTTTCTGCACCTCTGTTGCCTCTTTCTGTACTTCTCTTGCCTCTTTCTGCACCTCTCTTGCTTCTTTATTCTGCACCTCTCTTGCCTCTTTCTGCACCTCTGTTGCTTCTTTCTGCACTTCTCTTACCTCTTTTTGCACCCTCTTCACTCTTTCTGCACTTCTCTTGCCTCTTACTTCACCTCACCTGCTTCTTTCTGCACTTCTCTTGCCTCTTTCTGCACCCCTGTTCCTTCTTTCTGCACCTCTCCTGCCTGTTTCTGCACTTCTGTTGCCTCTTTCTGCACTTCTCTTTCCTCTTTCTGCACCTCTGTTGCTTCTTTCTGTACTTCTCTTACCTGTTTCTGTACCTCTCTCCGCTCTTCCTGGACCTCTGTTGCTTCTTTCTGCACTTCTCTTGCTTCTTTCTGCACCTCTCTTGCTTCTTTCTGCACCCCTCTTGCCTTTTTCTGCACCATTCTTCCTCTTTGTGCACCTCTCTTGCCTCATTCTGTACCTCTCTTTCCTATTTCTGCAGTTCTCTTGCCACTTGTTGTACCTCTTTTGCTTCTTTCTGCACTTCTGTTGCCTCTTTCTGCACCTCTGTTGGTTCTTTCTGCACTGCTCTTCTTTCTGTACCTCTCTTGCAAATTTCTGCACCCCTCTTGCCTCTTTCTGCACCCCTCTTCCCTCGTTCTGCACCCCGGCTCTCTCCTTCTGTACCTCTTTTGCCTGTTTCTGCAACTCTCTTGCCTCTTTCTGCAGTTCTCTTGCCTCTTTCTGCACCCTTTTCTCTCTTTCACACCTCTTTTGACTGTTTCTGCAACTCTTTCCTCTTTCTGCAGTTCTCTTGCATCTTTCTGCACTTCTGTTGCTTCTTTCTACACCCCTTTTGCCTGTTTCTGCACCTCTGTTGGTTCTTTCTGTACTTCTCTTGCTTTTTCACATCTCTCTGGCTTCTTTCTGTACCCCTCTTGCCTCTTTCTGCACACCCTTTCCTCTTTCTGCACCTCTTTTGCCTGTTTCTGCAACTCTCTTGCCTCTTTCTGCAGTTCTCTTGCCTCCTTCTGTACCTCTGCTTCTCCATCCAGCACTTCACTTGCCTCTTTCTGCACCTCTGTTGCCTCTTTCTGTACTTCTCTTGCCTCTTTCTGCACCTCTCTTGCTTCTTTATTCTGCACCTCTCTTGCCTCTTTCTGCACCTCTGTTGCTTCTTTCTGCACTTCTCTTACCTCTTTTTGCACCCTCTTCACTCTTTCTGCACTTCTCTTGCCTCTTACTTCACCTCACCTGCTTCTTTCTGCACTTCTCTTGCCTCTTTCTGCACCCCTGTTCCTTCTTTCTGCACCTCTCCTGCCTGTTTCTGCACTTCTGTTGCCTCTTTCTGCACTTCTCTTTCCTCTTTCTGCACCTCTGTTGCTTCTTTCTGTACTTCTCTTACCTGTTTCTGTACCTCTCTTCGCTCTTCCTGGACCTCTGTTGCTTCTTTCTGCACTTCTCTTGCTTCTTTCTGCACCTCTCTTGCTTCTTTCTGCACCCCTCTTGCCTTTTTCTGCACCATTCTTCCTCTTTGTGCACCTCTCTTGCCTCATTCTGTACCTCTCTTTCCTATTTCTGCAGTTCTCTTGCCACTTGTTGTACCTCTTTTGCTTCTTTCTGCACTTCTGTTGCCTCTTTCTGCACCTCTGTTGGTTCTTTCTGCACTGCTCTTCTTTCTGTACCTCTCTTGCAAATTTCTGCACCCCTCTTGCCTCTTTCTGCACCCCTCTTCCCTCGTTCTGCACCCCGGCTCTCTCCTTCTGTACCTCTTTTGCCTGTTTCTGCAACTCTCTTGCCTCTTTCTGCAGTTCTCTTGCCTCTTTCTGCACCCTTTTTCTCTCTTTCACACCTCTTTTGACTGTTTCTGCAACTCTTTCCTCTTTCTGCAGTTCTCTTGCATCTTTCTGCACTTCTGTTGCTTCTTTCTACACCCCTTTTGCCTGTTTCTGCACCTCTGTTGGTTCTTTCTGTACTTCTCTTGCTTTTTTTCACATCTCTCTGGCTTCTTTCTGTACCCCTCTTGCCTCTTTCTGCACACCCCTTTCCTCTTTCTGCACCTCTTTTTGCCTGTTTCTGCAACTCTCTTGCCTCTTTCTGCAGTTCTCTTGCCTCCTTCTGTACCTCTGCTTCTCCATCCAGCACTTCACTTGCCTCTTTCTGCACCTCTGTTGCCTCTTTCTGTACTTCTCTTGCCTCTTTCTGCACCTCTCTTGCTTCTTTATTCTGCACCTCTCTTGCCTCTTTCTGCACCTCTGTTGCTTCTTTCTGCACTTCTCTTACCTCTTTTTGCACCCTCTTCACTCTTTCTGCACTTCTCTTGCCTCTTACTTCACCTCACCTGCTTCTTTCTGCACTTCTCTTGCCTCTTTCTGCACCCCTGTTCCTTCTTTCTGCACCTCTCCTGCCTGTTTCTGCACTTCTGTTGCCTCTTTCTGCACTTCTCTTTCCTCTTTCTGCACCTCTGTTGCTTCTTTCTGCACTTCTCTTAACTGTTTCTGTACCTCTCTTCGCTCTTCCTGCACCTCTGTTGCTTCTTTCTGCACTTCTCTTGCTCCTTTCTGCACCTCTCTTGCTTCTTTCTGCACCCCTCTTGCCTTTTTCTGCACCATTCTTCCCTCTTTGTGCACGTCTCTTGCCTCATTCTGTACCTCTCTTTCCTCTTTCTGCAATTCTTTTGCCACTTTTTGTACCTCTTTTGCTTCTTTCTGCACTTCTGTTGCCTCTTTCTGCACATCTGTTGGTTCTTTCTGCACTGCTCTTCTTTCTGTACCTCTCTTGCAAATTTCTGCACCCCTCTTGCCTCTTTCTGCACGCCTCTTCCCTCGTTCTGCACCCCTGCTCTCTCCTTCTGTACCTCTTTTGCCTGTTTCTGCAACTCTCTTGCCTCTTTCTGCAGTTCTCTTGCCTCTTTCTGCACCTCTGCTGCTTCTTTCTGCACTTATCTTGCCTCATTCTGCACTTCTGTTGCCTCTTTCTGCACCCCTGTTGCCTCTTTCTGAAGCTCCGTTGGTTCTATCTGCACCTCTCTTGCCTGTTTCTGCAACTCTCTTGCCTCCTTCTGCAGTTCTCTTGCCTCCTTCTGCACCTCTGTTGCCTCTTTCTATAATTCTATTGCCTCTTTCTGCACCTCACTTGCCTCTTTCTGCACTTCTCTTGATTTTTTCTGCACCTCTATTGTTTCTTTCTGCACTTCTCTTGCCTCTTTCTGCACCTCTGCTGCTTCTTTCTGCACTTCTCTTGCCTCATTCTGCACTTCTGTTGCCTCTTTCTGCACCCCTCTTGCCTCTTTCTGAAGCTCCATTGGTTCTTTCTGCACCTCTCTTGCCTGTTTCTGCAACTCTCTTGCCTCCTTCTGCAGTTCTCTTGCCTCCTTCTGCACCTCTGTTGCCTCTTTCTATAATTCTATTGCCTCTTTCTGCACCTCACTTGTCTCTTTCATCACTTCTCTTGCTTCTTTCTACACCTCTGTTGCTTCTTTCAGCACTTCTCTTGCCTCTTTCTGCACTTCTCTTGCATGTCTCTGCACCTGTCTTGCCTCTTTCTCTACCACTGTTGCCTCTTTCTGTACCTCACTTGCTTTTTCTGCACCCTCTTGCCTCTTCTTACACCCCTCTTCCCTATTTCTGTACCTCTTGAGCCTCTTTCAGCACCCCTGTTCCCTCTTTCCACACCTCTCCTGCCTCTTTCTGCACATCTGCAGCCACTTTCTGCACGTCTCTTGCCTCTTTCTGCACCTCTTTTGCTTCTTTCTGCACTTCTCTTGTCTCTTTCTGCACCCCACTTCCCTCTTTCTGCACCTCTGTTGCTTCTTTCAGCACTCCTCTTGCTTCTTTCTGCACTTCTGTTGCCTCTTTCTGCACCCCTCTTGCCTCTTTCTGCACCTCTGTTGGTTTTTTTTGCACTGCTCTTACTTCTTTCTGCACCTCTCTTGCCAATTTCTACACCCCTCTTGCCTCTTTCTGCACCCCTCTTCCCTCTTTGTGCACCTCTCTTGCCTCTGTCTGCACCCCTGTTCTCTCTTTCACACCTCTTTTGACTGTTTCTGCAACTCTTTCCTCTTTCTGCAGTTCTCTTGCATCTTTCTGCACTTCTGTTGCTTCTTTCTGCACCCCTTTTGCTTCTTTCTGCACCTCCGTTGGATCTTTCTGTACTTCCTCTTGCTTTTTTCCACATCTCTCTGGCTTCTTTCTGTACCCCTCTTGCATCTTTCTGCACACCCCTTTCCTCTTTCTGCACCTCTTTGCCTGTTTCTGCAACTCTGTTGCCTCTTTCTGCAGTTCTCTTGCCTCCTTCTGCACCTCTGTTTCTTCTTTCTGCACCTCACTTGCCTCTTTCTGTACCTCTCTTGCCTCTTTCTGTACTTCTCTTGCCTCTTTCTGCACCTCTCTTCCCGCTTTCTGTACTTCTCTTGCCACTTTTTGCACCTCTTTTCTTCTTTCTGCACTTCTGTAGCCTCCTTCCGCACCCTCTTGCCTCCTTTCTTCACCTCTGTTGGTTCTTTCTGCACTGCTCTTGCTTCTTTCGGCACCCCTCTTCCCTCTTTCTGCACCTCGCTTGCCTCTGCCTGTACCCCTGTTCTCTCTTTCTGCACCTCTTTGCCTGTTTCTGCAACTCTCTTCCTCTTTCTGCAGTTCTTTTGACTCTTTCTGCACCCGTGTTGTTTCTTTCTGCACTTCTCTTGCCTCTTTCTGAACACCTCTTGCTCTTTCTGCACCTTCGTTGGTTCTTTCTGTACTCTCTCTTGCTTTTGACGCATCTCTTGCTTCTTACTGCACCCCTCTTGCCTCTTTCTGCACCCTCTTTCCTCTTCTGCACCTCCCTTGCCTGTTTCTGCAAATCACTTGCCTCCTTCTGCAACCCTCTTGCCTCTTTCTGCACCTCTGTTGCCTCTTTCTGTACTTCTCTTGCCTCTTTCTGCACCTCTCTTGCTTCTTTATTCTGCACCTCTCTTGCCTCTTTCTGCACCTCTGTTGCTTCTTTCTGCACTTCTCTTACCTCTTTTTGCACCCTCTTCACTCTTTCTGCACTTCTCTTGCCTCTTTCTGCACCCCTGTTCCTTCTTTCTGCACCTCTCCTGCCTGTTTCTGCAATTCTGTTGCCTCTTTCTGCACTTCTCTTTCCTCTTTCTGCACCTCTGTTGCTTCTTTCTGTACTTCTCTTACCTGTTTCTGTACCTCTCTTCGCTCTTCCTGCACCTCTGTTGCTTCTTTCTGCACTTCTCTTGCTCCTTTCTGCACCTCTCTTGCTTCTTTATGCACCCCTCTTGCCTTTTTCTGCACCATTCTTCCCTCTTTGTGCACCTCTCTTGCCTCATTCTGTACCTCTCTTTCCTATTTCTGCAGTTCTCTTGCCACTTTTTGTACCTCTTTTGCTTCTTTCTGCACTTCTGTTGCCTCTTTCTGCACCTCTGTTGGTTCTTTCTGCACTGCTCTTCTTTCTGTACCTCTCTTGCAAATTTCTGCACCCCTCTTGCCTCTTTCTGCACCCCTCTTCCCTCGTTCTGCACCCCTGCTCTCTCCTTCTGTACCTCTTTTGCCTGTTTCTGCAACTCTCTTGCCTCTTTCTGCAGTTCTCTTGCCTCTTTCTGCACCCTTTTTCTCTCTTTCACACCTCTTTTGACTGTTTCTGCAACTCTTTCCTCTTTCTGCAGTTCTCTTGCATCTTTCTGCACTTCTGTTGCTTCTTTCTACATCCCTTTTGCCTGTTTCTGCACCTCTGTTGGTTCTTTCTGTACTTCTCTTGCTTTTTTTCACATCTCTCTGGCTTCTTTCTGTACCCCTCTTGCCTCTTTCTGCACACCCCTTTCCTCTTTCTGCACCTCTTTGCCTGTTTCTGCAACTCTCTTGCCTCTTTCTGCAGTTCTCTTGCCTCCTTCTGTACCCTCTGCTTCTCCATCCAGCACTTCACTTGCCTCTTTCTGCACCTCTGTTGCCTCTTTCTGTACTTCTCTTGCCTCTTTCTGCACCTCTCTTGCTTCTTTATTCTGCACCTCTCTTGCCTCTTTCTGCACCTCTGTTGCTTCTTTCTGCACTTCTCTTACCTCTTTTGCACCCTCTTCACTCTTTCTGCACTTCTCTTGCCTCTTACTTCACCTCACCTGCTTCTTTCTGCACTTCTCTTGCCTCTTTCTGCACCCCTGTTCCTTCTTTCTGCACCTCTCCTGCCTGTTTCTGCACCTCTGTTGCCTCTTTCTGCACTTCTCTTTCTTCTTCTGCACCTCTGTTGCTTCTTTCTGCACTTCTCTTAACTGTTTCTGTACCTCTCTTCGCTCTTCCTGCACCTCTGTTGCTTCTTTCTGCACTTCTCTTGCTCCTTTCTGCACCTCTCTTGCTTCTTTCTGCACCCCTCTTGCCTTTTTCTGCACCATTCTTCCCTCTTTGTGCACGTCTCTTGCCTCATTCTGTACCTCTCTTTCCTCTTTCTGCAGTTCTCTTGCCTCTTTCTGCACCCTTTTTCTCTCTTTCACACCTCTTTTGACTGTTTCTGCAACTCTTTCCTCTTTCTGCAGTTCTCTTGCATCTTTCTGCACTTCTGTTGCTTCTTTCTACACCCCTTTTGCCTGTTTCTGCACCTCTGTTGGTTCTTTCTGTACTTCTCTTGCTTTTTTTCACATCTCTCTGGCTTCTTTCTGTACCCCTCTTGCCTCTTTCTGCACACCCCTTTCCTCTTTCTGCACCTCTTTTGCCTGTTTCTGCAACTCTCTTGCCTCTTTCTGCAGTTCTCTTGCCTCCTTCTGTACCTCTGCTTCTCCATCCAGCACTTCACTTGCCTCTTTCTGCACCTCTGTTGCCTCTTTCTGTACTTCTCTTGCCTCTTTCTGCACCTCTCTTGCTTCTTTATTCTGCACCTCTCTTGCCTCTTTCTGCACCTCTGTTGCTTCTTTCTGCACTTCTCTTACCTCTTTTTGCACCCTCTTCACTCTTTCTGCACTTCTCTTGCCTCTTACTTCACCTCACCTGCTTCTTTCTGCACTTCTCTTGCCTCTTTCTGCACCCCTGTTCCTTCTTTCTGCACCTCTCCTGCCTGTTTCTGCACTTCTGTTGCCTCTTTCTGCACTTCTCTTTCTTCTTTCTGCACCTCTGTTGCTTCTTTCTGCACTTCTCTTAACTGTTTCTGTACCTCTCTTCGCTCTTCCTGCACCTCTGTTGCTTCTTTCTGCACTTCTCTTGCTCCTTTCTGCACCTCTCTTGCTTCTTTCTGCACCCCTCTTGCCTTTTTCTGCACCATACTTCCCTCTTTGTGCACATCTCTTGCCTCATTCTGTACCTCTCTTTCCTCTTTCTGCAGTTCTCTTGCCACTTTTTGTACCTCTTTTGCTTCTTTCTGCACTTCTGTTGCCTCTTTCTGCACATCTGTTGGTTCTTTCTGCACTGCTCTTCTTTCTGTACCTCTCTTGCAAATTTCTGCACCCCTCTTGCCTCTTTCTGCACGCCTCTTCCCTCGTTCTGCACCCCTGCTCTCTCCTTCTGTACCTCTTTTGCCTGTTTCTGCAACTCTCTTGCCTCTTTCTGCAGTTCTCTTGCCTCTTTCTGCACCTCTGCTGCTTCTTTCTGCACTTCTCTTGCCTCATTCTGCACTTCTGTTGCCTCTTTCTGCACCCCTCTTGCCTCTTTCTGAAGCTCCGTTGGTTCTATCTGCACCTCTCTTGCCTGTTTCTGCAACTCTCTTGCCTCCTTCTGCAGTTCTCTTGCCTCCTTCTGCACCTCTGTTGCCTCTTTCTATAATTCTATTGCCTCTTTCTGCACCTCACTTGCCTCTTTCTGCACTTCTCTTGATTTTTTCTGCACCTCTATTGTTTCTTTCTGCACTTCTCTTGCCTCATTCTGCACTTCTGTTGCCTCTTTCTGCACCCCTCTTGCCTCTTTCTGAAGCTCCATTGGTTCTTTCTGCACCTCTCTTGCCTGTTTCTGCAACTCTCTTGCCTCCTTCTGCAGTTATCTTGCCTCCTTCTGCACCTCTGTTGCCTCTTTCTATAATTCTATTGCCTCTTTCTGCACCTCACTTGTCTCTTTCATCACTTCTCTTGCTTCTTTCTACACCTCTGTTGCTTCTTTCAGCACTTCTCTTGCCTCTTTCTGCACTTCTCTTGCATGTCTCTGCACCTGTCTTGCCTCTTTCTCTACCACTGTTGCCTCTTTCTGTACCTCACTTGCTTTTTCTGCACCCCTCTTGCCTCTTCTTACACCCCTCTTCCCTATTTCTGTACCTCTTGTGCCTCTTTCAGCACCCCTGTTCCCTCTTTCCACACCTCTCCTGCCTCTTTCTGCACATCTGCAGCCACTTTCTGCACTTCTCTTGCCTCTTTCTGCACCTCTGTTGCTTCTTTCTGCACTTCTCTTGTCTCTTTCTGCACCCCACTTCCCTCTTTCTGCACCTCTGTTGCTTCTTTCAGCACTTCTCTTGCTTTTTTCTGCACTTCTGTTGCCTCTTTCTGCACCCCTCTTGCCTCTTTCTGCACCTCTGTTGTTTTTTTTGCACTGCTCTTACTTCTTTCTGCACCTCTCTTGCCAATTTCTACACCCCTCTTGCCTCTTTCTGCACCCCTCTTCCCTCTTTGTGCACCTCTCTTGCCTCTGTCTGCACCCCTGTTCTCTCTTTCACACCTCTTTTGACTGTTTCTGCAACTCTTTCCTCTTTCTGCAGTTCTCTTGCATCTTTCTGCACTTCTGTTGCTTCTTTCTGCACCCCTTTTGCCTGTTTCTGCACCTCCGTTGGATCTTTCTGTACTTCTCTTGCTTTTTTTCCACATCTCTCTGGCTTCTTTCTGTACCCCTCTTGCATCTTTCTGCACACCCCTTTCCTCTTTCTGCACCTCTTTTGCCTGTTTCTGCAACTCTGTTGCCTCTTTCTGCAGTTCTCTTGCCTCCTTCTGCACCTCTGTTTCTTCTTTCTGCACCTCACTTGCCTCTTTCTGTACCTCTCTTGCCTCTTTCTGTACTTCTCTTGCCTCTTTCTGCACCTCTCTTCCCGCTTTCTGTACTTCTCTTGCCACTTTTTGCACCTCTTTTTCTTCTTTCTGCACTTCTGTAGCCTCCTTCCGCACCCCTCTTGCCTCTTTCTTCACCTCTGTTGGTTCTTTCTGCACTGCTCTTGCTTCTTTCGGCACCCCTCTTCCCTCTTTCTGCACCTCGCTTGCCTCTGCCTGTACCCCTGTTCTCTCTTTCTGCACCTCTTTTGCCTGTTTCTGCAACTCTCTTCCCTCTTTCTGCAGTTCTTTTGACTCTTTCTGCACCCGTGTTGTTTCTTTCTGCACTTCTCTTGCCTCTTTCTGAACACCTCTTGCTCTTTCTGCACCTTCGTTGGTTCTTTCTGTACTTCTCTTGCTTTTTGACGCATCTCTCTTGCTTCTTACTGCACCCCTCTTGCCTCTTTCTGCACCCCTCTTTCCTCTTCTGCACCTCCCTTGCCTGTTTCTGCAAATCACTTGCCTCCTTCTGCAACCCTCTTGCCTGTTTCTGCACCTCACTTGCCTCTTTCTGCACCTCTCTTGCCTCTTCCTGCACTTCTCTTGCCTCTTTCTGCACCTCACTTGCCTCTGTCTGCACTTCTCTTGCTTTTTTTGCACCTCTCTTGTTTCTTTCTGCAACTCTCTTGTCTCTTTCATCACTTCTCAGGCTTCTTTCTACACCTCTGTTGCTTCTTTCAGCACATCTCTTGTCTCTTTCTGACTTCTCTTGCCTGTCTCTGCTCCTGTCTTGCCTCTTTCTGCAACAACTGTTGCCTCTTTCTGCACTTCACTTGCTTCTTTCTGCACCCCTCTTGCCTCTTTCTGCACTCCTCTTCCCACTTTCTGTACCCCTCTTGCCTCTTTCTGCTCCCCTGTTCCCTCTTTCTGCACCTCTCCTGCCTGTTTCTGCACCTCTGTTGCCTCTTTCTGTACTACTTTTGCCTCTTTCTGCACCTCTGTTGCTTCTTTCTGCACTTCTCTTGCCTCTTTCTGCACCCCTCTTCACTCTTTCTGCACCTCTGTTGCTTCTTTCAGCACTTCATCTGCATCTTTCTGCACTTCTGTTGCCTCTTTCTGCACCCCTCTTGCCTCTTTCTGCACCTCTGTTGGTTCTTTCTGCACTGCTCTTGCTTCTTTCTGCACATCTCTTGCAAATTTCTGCACCCTTCTTGCTTCTTTCTGTACCCCTCTTCCCTCTTTCTGCACCTCTCTTGCCTCTTTCTGTACCACTGTTCTCTCTTTCTGCACCTATTTTGTCTGTTTCTGCATCTCTCTCCCCTCTTTCAGCACCCCTCTTGCCTCTTTCTGCACCTCTGTTGGTTCTTTCTGCACTTCTCTGGCTTATTTCCGCATCTCTCTTGCTTCTTTCTGCACCCCTCTTGCCTCTTTCTGCACCCCTCTTTCCTCTTTCTGCACCTCTTTTGCTTCTTTCTGTACTTCTGTTGCCTCTTTCTGCACCCTTCTTGCCTCTTTCTGCACTTCTGTTGGTTCTTTCTGCACTGCTCTTGCTACTTTCTGCACCTCTCTTGCACATTTCTGCACCCCTCTTGCCTCTTTCTGCACCCCTCTTCCCTCTTTCTTCTCCTCTCTTGTCGCTGTCTGCACTCCTGTTCTCTCTTCCTGCACCTCTTTTGCCTGTTTCTGCAACTCTCTTGCCCCTTTCTGCAGTTCTCTTGCCTCTTCCTGCACCTCTGTTGCTTCTTTCTGCACTTCTCTTGCCTCTTCTGCACCCCTCTTGCCTCTTTTTGCACCTCTGTTGGTTCATCCGAACTACTCTTGCATTTTTCCGCATCCCTTTTGCTTCTTTCTGCACCCCTCTTTCCCCTTTCTGCAAATCTCTAGCCTGTTTCTGCAACTCTCTTGCCTCTTTCTGCAGTTCTCTTGCCTCCTTCTGCACCTCTGTTGCTTCTTTCTGCACTTCTCTTGCCTCTTTCTGCACTCCTCTTGCGTTTTTATGCACCTCTCTTGTTTCTTTCTGCAACTCTCTTGTCATTTTCATCACTTCTCTTGCTTCTTTTCTACACCTCTGTTGCTTCTTTCAACACTTCTCTTGCCTCTTTCTGTACTTCTCTTGCCTGTTTCTCTACCTGTCTTGCCTCTTTCAGCACCACTGTTCCCACTTTCTGCATCACTCTTGCTTCTTTCTGCACCCCTCTTGCCTCTCTCTGCACAACTCTTCCCTCTTTCTGTACCTCTCTTGTCTCTTTCTGCATCCCTGTTCCCTCTTTCTGCACTTCTCTTTCTTCTTTCTGCACCTCTGTTGCTTCTTTTTGCACTTCTCTTGCCTCTTTCTGCACTCCTCTTCCCCACTTTATGCACCTCTGTTGCTTCTTTCTACATTTCTCTTGCTTCTTTATGCACCTCTCTTGCTTCTTTCTACACCCCTCTTTCCTCTTTCTGCACTCTTCTTCCCTCTTTCTACACCTTTCCTGCCTCTTTCTGCACCTCTCCTGCCTGTTTTTGCACCTCTGCTGCCGCTTTCTGCACTTCTCTTGCCTCTTTCTGCACCTCTGTTGCTTCTTTTTGTACTTCTCTTGTCCCTTTCTGCACCCCTCTTCCCTCTTTCTGCACCTCTGTTGCTTCATTCTGCACTTCTCTTGCTTCTTTCTGCACCGCTCTTGCTTTTGTCTGCACACCTTTTGCCTCTTTCTGCACCCTTCTTCCCTCTTTGTGCACCTTTCTTGCCTCTTTCTGTACCTCTCTTTCTTCTTTATGCACTTCTGTTTCCTCTTTCTGCACACCTCCTACCTCTTTCTCCACCTCTGCCACTTTCTGCACCCCCTTGCCTCTTTCTGCACCCCTCTTTCCTCTTCCTTCACCTCTCTTACAGCTGTCTGCATCCCTGTTCTCGCTTTCTGCACCTCTTTTGCCTGTTTCTGCAACTCTCTTGCCTCTTTCTGAACTTCTCTTGCCTCTTTCTGCACCTCTGTTGCTTCTTTCTGCACTTATGTTGCCTTTTTCTGCACCGCTCTTGGCTCTTTCTGTACCTCCATTGTTTCTTTCTCATGCCTTTTTTCGCATCTCTCTGGCTTCGTTCTTCACCCCTCTTGCCTCTTTCTGCACCTTCTTTCCTCTTTCTGCACCTCTCTTGCCTGTTTCTGCAACTCTCTTGCCTCCTTCTGCAGTTTTCTTGCCTCCTTCTGCACCTCTGTTGCTTCTTTCTGCACTTTGGATGACATATTGCCACTAATCAAACAAGCCAGTCGGGTGGATGAGTAAAGTTGCAACAGGGGTGCGACATTGGCTATGCTAGTGGTATTGTTAGATAGTGCATCGGTATTTGGTACCGAAAGCAGATTACTAATAGACAGTTCGGTAGAATGGCTGTCACCCCAGGATTTAAGAATAAGATCACTTTCACAGGCCATGTGGTCTATCAGGGGGTGCAGAGAACCTTTTAATTTCCTTATTTGGCCACATGCTGAAGTAGTCAAGTTTACTTCATCCCTTGTGCTGCTACAAGATGGTTGGGTGAGAGGTACAGGTGTAGGGAATAAGAGGCTGGTAGTATTCGAGTCAATCCACATCTTGTAATTGGGACCCCTCCCTTGACTTGCAATCCTGTAATACATCAGCTCCTGGCCTGCAATACTTAAATCTAATGGATGATTTATTTGGAGGGTTTATCCTGATATCTAGGGCCACCAAGTCGTCAACCATTCGAGCATCTTTAAGTGTGAGTTCTATCACATCGAAAGCTACATTCTTGGGGGAGATCATTTGGGCACGGAGGATGTCATCTTGAATAACCACACTTCTCTTGCTTCTTTCTGCAACTCTCTTGCCTCTTTCTGCAGTTTTCTTGCCTCTTTCTGCACCTCTGTTGCTTCTTTCTGCACTTCTCTTGCCTCTTTCTGCACTCCTCTTGCCTGTTCTGCACCTCACTTGCCTCTTTCTGCACCTCTCTTGCCTTTTTCTGTAATTCTCTTGCCTCTTTCTGCACCTCACTTGCCTCTTTCTGCACTTCTCTTGCTTTTTTAAGCATCTCTCTTGTTTCTTTCTGCAACTCTCTTGTCTCTTTCATTACTTCTCTTGCTTCTTTCTACACCTCTGTTTCTTCTTTCAGCACTTCTCTTGCCTCTTTCTGCACTTCTCTTACCTGTTTCTGCACCTGTCTTGCCTCTTTCTGCACCTCTGTTTCCTCTTTCTGTACCTCAGTTGTGTCTTTCTGCACCCCTCTTGCCTCTTTCTGCACCCCTCTTCCCTCTTTCTGTACCTCTCTTGCCTCTTTCTGCACCCCTGTTTCCTCTTTCTGCACCTCTCCTGCCTGTTTCTGCACCTCTATTGCCTCTTTCTGCACTTTCTTGCCTCTTTCTGCACCTCTTTTGCTTCTTTCTACACTGCTCTTGCCTCTTTCTGCACCCCCTTCCCTCTTTCTGCACCTCTTTTGCTTCTTTCTACACTTCTCTTGCTTCTATGTTTTTGTACACAAATTTACAGAGTATGCTGTTTGAAACACAGGTATTCAAGTATTTGTATGTTTATTTTTATGTAACATGTCACTATGTAAAAGCAGAGACACATGCATGCATACCTTCACAAACTTGGTCAGACTTATAACAGTGATATGGTTAGGATTGCTGTTTTACATATGGTAGGCTTAACATCCTGAGCAGTCGATGAATAGTGAACCTTCAAGAGAAAAGTGAGTTTTAATATATCTTGGGAGAAGGATTAGTGATTAGGCTACTTTCTATGAGTCTGTGGTAAGGTACAGTCGAAGTAGGCCTCTTTCTACACCTCTGTTTCTTCTTTCTGCACTTCTCTTGCTTCTTTTTGCACCTTTCTTCCTCTTTCCGGACTTCTGTTGCCTCTTTCTGTGTTTTTTTTGCTTCTTTCTGCACCTTTCTTCCTCTTTCTGAACCTCTCTTTTATCTTTCTGCACTTCTCTTGCTTCTTTCTGTGCCTTTCTTCCTCTTTCTGTACATGCCCTACCTATGTAGGCATAGTTAGAATTTAGCATTTAAAAAACTATAGAAATTCACTGAAAAAACCACAGGTTCCAGGGACGTTATAGTTAGTATTAGCATTTAAAAACCTTTGATATTCACTGAAAAAACACAGGTTTCAGGAAGTTATAGTTAGGCTGACATTTAACTCGTACAAAACCAGAGAAAATCAGCTGTTATAGTTAGCTGAGCTAACAATAACTTGTGCCCCCGCAATGCACTGCTGATGACATCACATATTACATCACTCATGACATGGTCAGTGACATCACTGATGACATCACTGATGACATCTCAAATGACATCACTGATGACATAACTGATGACATCATCCACTTAATATCTGATGCACCTCCTCACACCCTAATATAACCTTTCATACACCCACTCTAAAATACAACTACCATTCTCAAAACCATAGACACTCCAATACCAGTTAGTACCTACCCACTCACTGATTCATGGGTCTACACACATCCACTCACTCACCCATACAGTCACTCATACATGCAGTCACTCATCAATACAGCCACTGATATATGCACTCATACACCCAAACAGACACTCACATACTGCCACTCACCCATAGTTACTCACACACCTAGTCAGTCACCCAAAGAATCAATCACACCTCCATTTACTCACCTATACAGTTATATACACACCACCTCACTTATTCATACAGATACTAACACATACTTACTATCTTATACAATCACTTACACAAGCACACACTCATCCATACAGCCACTCTCACAATCACTCACTCACATATACTGCCTTTCACATATGTAGTTACTCACACATATACCACTGAGACATCCATTCACTCACCAACACAGCCATACGCACACTCACTCACCCATACAGCACCTCGCAGATGCACTCATGAACCCATACACCCAGTGAATCACCCACTCACACATCCATGCAGGGAGTCACACACCCCCACTCACCCACATAGACACTCAGGCACTCATACAGGTACTCAGACAACCAATCATTAACCCATATAGATACTCATGTAGCTATTCACCAACCCATTCAGCCACTTACACACCAACTGACAGACTGATACATACATTCACACAGATTAGTCATTCTCCCATGCATTCACTAAGACACGTTTAATCACTCACTTATACAGTCAGTCACGCACCTACTAAATCATCCATTCAGACACTCATACATCCACTCATTCAATACACCTTGGTGGGTATATATATATATATAACATTCTTAAACCTTTTAGAAACACTCAATCACTGGATGATGTCATCAGTGATGTCATTTGAGATGTCATCAGTGATGTCATCAGTGATATCACTGACTATGTCATGAGTGATGTAATATGTGACGTCATCAGCAGTGCATTGCAGGGACGCGAGTTATAGTTAGCTCAGCTAACTATAACGGCTGAATTTCTCTGGTTTTGTACGAGTTAAATGTTAGCCTAACTATAACGTCCCTGAAACCTGTGGTTTTTTCAGTTAATATATATATATATGTATATATATATCACGCTCCACTTCCGTCTTTTCTCCCTTCACTCGCGGATCGGGTGCTGTGCAACACGGAGACGGACACCGTGCATTTAATTAAGGCTCCGGGTAAAAAAGATTTACCAGCACTCGTGGGAACAGTTAAACCCCAAGCTTTATTGGGTCAAAACAGAACACAACAAGACGCGTTTCGGCAACCGCCTTGGTCATATATATATATATATATCTCCAGAATTTTTAATTATTTACAAAATGTAAAACACAAATGTGCAGAACACCAGTTGGCTTAACCAAATCAAGGGATTCCGCAAATGCGGGAAATGTAAAGCGTGTAGATTCAGTGAAAACAAGACCCAGGTCACACTAGAGAGAATAGGCAAACACTGGACGATTCCCAAACTTATCACATGTAACACAGACTATGTGATAAGTTTGTGATATGTGTCAAGGACATATGGATGAAAGATGATTGTACTCTGGTAAGAAGATGGGGAGTAGATCTGTTACCAGGAGCGTGCTGAAATCCTATTGGTCGACATGAAGGACAAAGAACAGAAATGTATCAATTGACAAATTGTGTTTTTGCATTAGTGCATGTTCCAAGACTAGTTAGGTAACTTTTTCTACCCTTTGATGCAGAGAAGACTAATTCCCTTTTCCTGACTCTCTGAAAGGAGACTCTATTTTGAGTTTTATAGACATCTCTTGATGAGAAGTCTCAATTATTCCTTGTTCTGTTGTTATTAGAGGTGAGAATACTTTCCGGCTTATTTTGCTAAAGTTTTACGCTTCTGCTTGAATCTCTCATCAGAATCTCTTCATGAGTTTTTGGACTGACACCTTTTAACTTTTCCGCACTTTAAAGTTAGGGCATTTCTTAATGGAACACACTTGTTACAGTTATTGTATTGATGCTTAAATTTAATTAACTAATTGCTCATATTACTGAATATTGATAGATTTTTTGTTAACCTTTATTGATGATCTTTGGGAAACAATAGTTTAATAAAAAGAATAAATAACAAACATTTTTAAAATAGAACCCTTTTACTCAAAGGTAACTCTCTTTCTTTACTGAACTAAAGAAGTATTAAATGTTAATGATTCATGTTGAGATTTAACTTGGATGTCTCAGCTGACAAAGATCCATCAACCCGCGAGAGAGACATGCAGGATTCTTGTGGATGAAAAAGCGTCAAACTGAACCCTGGGTGCCATCAGTTGATAACAGAGGGATGGCTCATGTTACAAGACAAGAACTTTCATGATAATTAGCCTTAGTTTATAAATGCCAATGTCCTTAAGCCCAAAGCCCAAACATGAAGATTGCCAGAGCTGCAGTTTGAAGACGGTTGCAGTGGTGAAGGTGCGAGTATCAATAGGGTTGTGTGCTTTTATTGTTTATATTGAGATTTTGTCTTATTGTTGTGCTTAAGAGTAGTGATGTACATGCGCTAACTGTTGAGAAGTTGAAGTGGTTATCGGACTCAGGGTAGTCTAAGGTTCCTGGATAGATACATAAACAGTTGATGTAGTGTTGATACTTGTCGGTTAAATTTTGTGGTGTATATTCATGAGGTACCATTGAAATGCATAATTGAGATAGGGACTATAACGTTGTTGTGATTGTATAAATATTGACTGGTGTTAATGGAGCCTATTGCACAAAGGGGAAGCTAAATCAATTAGCGAGATTTCCCGCTGGTCGAGGTCTCACTCATGTGTGTAAAAGAAGGGAAGTCAGAGGGTGTTAAAGCCTTATTTCTGATTAATTCTTGTGTGGTTGAAGTACTTTGTTTTTCTTTAGTGGAGCAGACAAAGTTATTTGTTTATTGTGCTTGCTTATAGGTGTAGAAATTGTGTGTATGAGAAATTTTAAAGGAGAATGAACTGCTGCGAGGAGTGAGAGAATATGACATAGGGTGCCGATCTGAGATTGGTTGGTTGGTGTTCTGTCACACTATTATTGTTTGATGATGACACAGCGTGCCACGCTGAGATAGGCCTGTTCTTGTAAAAGATCCATGTTGTGATTGATTGGTGAGTGTTAAAGCTGCAACAGAATTGGAGAAAAGAAATGTATGTTTTCAGAATAAAGGAGAGAATCAAAACTTTGATTTGAATTTGAACAGTGGACATTTATTGTTGACTAATTGCAAAAATGAAATGTTTTAAAACACTAAAAGATTTGATGAGGGGAGATGTAAGAGTCCCAGTGAGGAAAGGTGCAGAGACGCCACCAGAGGGTATGCCAGCTCATGACATTACAACAAATGTAGGATTGCAAACATGCTTTTGGCTTTGTCAATGGTGCAATATTACTGAAAATGAGCGTTCATTTAAATTTCCACAATATGGTACATTCAATTTAGAAGTCATTGAGCATTTGAGTGGGAAATTATACAAGATGAAACCACCTCCTAGACCCACACAATATAAAGCATTCACTGCATGGGAAAAAGCAGCTCATGCCAAAAAAAAGAGAAATACCAGAAAAAGCAAGGAAAGCTGTATGAAATTATGCAAATGCCCAATGGGATGAAGGAAAGCAAAGGTGGAGAAAATGTTTGATTGAGGCAGCTAAAATCTATCCAGTTAGAACTACAGAAAAGATAAAAAAGAATCAGATACCTTAAAAATTAGGAGGAAGCTGCAAAGAAAAGAGTCACTGATAGTGATTATGGGGATGGCATTCTGGATAAATGTATTGGCTTCGCGTCCATCACCTTATGTGACCTCTACAACAATACTGATACTAATTCAACTACTAGTGCTACAATGGCTATAGCCCCAGTTGAGTGTAATTCATATTGAGAGACCATTTCCAGCACTGCTTCGATTGTGTCTGTTCCTGTACAAGTACCACAAGTTGTGACAGCCCAGACATTGGCAAGGCCAGCTGCACCAGCCCCAATCAATATTATCCCGAATCTTGAAGCTTATGGACCTGTAGGGGAAGTAGCTGTTGCATGGTTCACCCTGACATCGCAGAATTCGCAAACTGTTGCCTGGACACCACCCCAAAATGTTCAATAGTTGAGAGAAGGGTAGAAGGATTGTCTTTACGACACCCATTTCAAAAGGAGAGACAGGACCAGTGGGGGCTGGCAGGGAATAGGGCAAGAGGTGGACAGGGGGGATAAAATCATTAAAAACAAAAAACAAAACACTTACCTCCTTGCACCACGCCCACCTCCGTCTCTTCTCCCTCGCTGCTGAAGAGTCCCGAAGCACACAGGCTCACATGAGCCAATCACAATGCTGCAATTAACAAGCGTTATTTACTGTACATTAGAGGATGTTGAATTCCAAATGCATAATGAAGATGTTGAATTAAAAATGGCCCGGCAAGGAACAGCTGTAGGATTGTGCCCAGTAAGAACAGCTGAATATTTACCCCTGATTTGAAAGATACAGTGATTCCAGAAGTATTGGATTTTACAGGAAAGGGTATCAAGGTAATTAAAGGTGTAGAACCTGTCCAAATCACAGTAAAACCCTTTGCAGTCTTTCCAAGAACACCATCTTATAATTTGACACCAGAAACAGTTGCATGAACTGCAAAAACAACAGTTGATGGACAGAATGCAGAACAATGTCATACATTCACCCCAGTACAGAGAGCCGGGCCTAAATCCATCGTTTTCTTGCTCACCATGCCATTCCAGCCTGAACCCAGCCACATGCAAATCAGTCTTGACCCTGTGCCTCATGGGAACAGTCCAGCCCAAACTGCCAAGCCAGGTCCTCCCTGGACTGGAAACAAGCACACTAGGTCCAGTTTCACCCCTCTTCAGCCATGAACTGCAGCAGTAATTGAGAGCATGTGCAAACAGAAACTTTAAAAGAGATTGTTGGAAGTCCTTGCAATTCACCTATTATGGGTTTACATAAACCCAAATGGAAATACCGAATTGTACAGGATCTTTAAAAAGTTGAATGACCCAGATGAAGAAACGAGTGTGAGACAAGAAGACAGAATCTGGAGATTTGGATGGCTACAATCATTGAAGAAACAGAATCTAGTGGAATAGTTGACACAGAAGAGAATCAACAGACAGAGAATCAACAGACGTTGAGGTAATCCAAAAGAGAAAGAGTACACTGTAGAAGCCTTTTAGCACCTGAGTATATCGACTATTCAGAAATGTGCCAAATCATTCAGATGAACTGAGCTCTGAGTTATTTAAACCTCCATAATATGCCACACTGACAAACAGCATTGATTAAAACAAATATTTGAAATAAAATATTGCAACCGAGAACCTGATGAACATTGTTATTTTAAATCAAAACTGAAAAACAGCTTCAAAGAAAAGGGATTAACTGTGTTAAAAGTCAAAAAGAGACCGAAATAATAAAAAGAACTATTAAAAATAAATAAAATAAATAAAAGAATTAAGATTTCCCTAGGTCCAAGGTTGCAGTAGAAGAGTAGGGATAAAACATTTAGAAGAAGACAGAGTAGGGTTAGGGATGTCTCACAAAGATTATTGTATATAAGCTAAATGAAATAACCGCAAGCCAATTTTCAAAAAGAGAAAAAAATGGAGTTTTGCTTTTGCACAAGTAGAAGTTAAATCAGACAATTGAATGTGCTTGCTGCTATATTCTACCTGGAGACAAACATGTGTTTCCTTACCAAACCTAGATGTAGAATTATTGTAGGTGTTACACATTAATGGTTGTATTATTAGCAATCATAACATTGTTAGTGGGATTAAATTTGACACCAAAGATAGATATGCCTGTACCTATGCCTGCAATGAGGGGTGGGGCGTCCTCTTAGCCCCTGCCAGTCGCACTGCTGTATGCGCCATCTTGGCGATCCAATAGTTAATCCATTTTAATCAATATTAATCACTGTATTCCTTGTAAACCTGCACTTTAAACATCCTTTCAAGTTGCGCTTATTTGTCAAGCCACACACGGAATAGTTTGCCAATTCCTCAAATTATTATATGATTTTTTCAAAAGTACCCCCTCAGAAAAGCATGAATTTACACCCATAGGCAAAAGATCAAGACACTGCAAGTAGTTCTTTAGATCACCTACAGTTATAGATACTGTCAAGGCATATGAAAACCATTTGACCTGTCTTATGAAGCCATTAAAAAAGAGATACATTATGTCATTAGAGGAAAGGCGATCACAAATCTTTTATAGTAAAGACAAAAATGACACTTCACGTTATAAGAATGTTTGGAAGAAAGAAGAAGATGAATACAAAAAGAAAAATGATATATCCAAAATTGAAATTAGACAGACGACAAATGGCAAAATTATGTGTTCACAAAAAATTAAATCAATTTAGAAAGAGACACAATTGGATCAGTAGTTGTGAACACACATTTGAAGTTTTGGGATGACCTGTTCAAATTCTTACAGAAGAAGAAACAGTTATTCCAGGGATATACTTCATTTGTGGACACGATGCTTACTTCCAGTTGTCAGAAGATTGGGAGGGGATTTACTATATAGCTTAGTTGTTTCCTAAAATGTTCCATGTAATAGTATGGATGCTTTAACCATGACACCATATCATAGACATGAACATCGTTTTTATGATGGAATACAGTTAGTAGGAGACATTTTTGGAGCAATCATACCACCTGTTGGAGTAGTTTTAAATGATGAACAGTTTAGAAAGTTGTCAACCGTAGTGGATAAATTAGCAACTAGTACATCTGGTGATTTGCTTGCTGTTAACACAGAATTAGTGGCTATTAGATCAATGGTTTTATAAGATAAACTATCTCTAGATATTTTGCTGGCAGAGAAAGGCAGAGTTTGCAAAATGCTGGCAGCTCAGCATTGGAGTTCATGTATGCCAGAAGAAAGTAAGAAGATAGAAGAATTTGCAAATAATATTTCTGATTTTAAACCTGAATTAGAACCATTAGAAACTGATGTTTTACTAGAAAGATTTGGCAAAGGTGCTTCTGTTATTAGTAATTGGTTTGCAATGGTAAGAGGAGGAGATTTCAAGGTCATTTCTGAACCAGTACTTATTATAGGTGGTTGCTTGATAAACTTATATGCTGTGTATGAAATAATTAGACATTGTTTAAATAAAAGAAAGAACAGAGAAAGAAATAGAGAATTAAGGAGAGAATTTAAATTGGATGAGAAAAAGAAAAAGGAATACAGGAAACTGAGGAAACTTGGAAAACATAAAAGAGAAAAAGAAGGCTCAATTGAGTGTGAATGTGCACTTTAACAATTCATTTGTTTAGAAATTGTGATGGGTTTTCAACCCTCAGAAGGGGGGAACTGCTGGAGTGAATTTAAATCTTTACAAAATGCTTTATTAAAATACAAATGTGTAGAATCTATGCTTATGTATATAAGTATGTTTAACACAAAATTTGTAATAGGTAACCACACTTAGAACCTGTAGCCCTGTAGCCTAGTAGGAATGCCTCTATTTCCTTTTAAGGTGACATATGTAAAATGCCATGCTTTAACGTGAAGGCCCTTTGAATGCTGAAATGCTTATTTTTCATTTTAACTAACAAAATTGTGCAAGATGTCTTTCTTCTCTTTGCTGCACGTCGCGACTTAGAAAGCTACTGTTTATTAATTAATGAATAGATGTTTTTGTATTAGACGACTTATAGTGAAGTTCACACCACATAACATATATACAACAGGAAGGATGATTCATGGGAAGATGATATTACAAACAAGAAAGGATGTGCCTGCAACATTCAAGGACACATGGATGAAAGACGATTGTACTCTGGTGAGAAGATGGGGAGTAGTCCTGCTCCCAGGAGCATGCTGAAATCCTATTTGTCAACATGAAGAAGAAAGAGCAGAAATGTTTCAATTGAGAAATTGTGTTTTTATATTGGTGCATGCTCCTAGACCAGTTAGGTCACTTCTTCTACCCTTTGATACAAAGCAGACTAATTCCCTTTTCCTGACTCTCTGAGATGGGACTCATTTCATTTCAAATACTTAATTCTGGTCATTTAGACCATAAAAGTGCAAGTGCAATAAGCTTTTACAGTACATTGAGACAATCCTTAATACACGATCACAAACCACAATATCTTATTTTACAAATACAATCTGTGAGCCAGTACCCCATTAAATAAGCAAAACCACGGCAACACAAGCAGAGTGCCCTGTTAAAAATATACTAACATTACACCAAGATAAAATTGTTATATTTCATTTTTATAAAATGCTAAAAGGTAATTCTCTAAAAGCAGAGATGATAAAACTCAATTTAAAAGTGAAGCACGTCCAATTTAAAAACAATAAATAATTATCAGCTTAGGCCTGTGGGTCAATGTCCAGAAAATGACATGCGTACGCACCACATGGAAAATAGGAAGCGCGACACTACAAATACAATGGGCGCTTGGGTCTTGTATTTCAGGAGCCTAAATATCTGTCAGGGACTGTCTGGGACTATGTCAGGAACACAGTCAGGGACTTGGGCAAGGACTGGGAACTGGGTAGAAAACGTACACAGAAAGAGGAGTACAGAGCTGCCCAGGACCACACAGGGAGTCAGAGGAGAAAAAGTGATCGAAAGGGAAGCCTGTACAAGTGAATAAGATGGCTAAGACTCAAAGGATTGGCACTCAAGAGGCAATTTAGCATTCAGAATACCTACACCCAGGATGGACGTGCGGACATATATACATATATATACACACACCATTAACAATAAAAGGAATGTGCACTCGGGAGCTCCACATGGTAAGACTGAAGCTCGGTAAGTTCCTCACCCACAATTGCTGTTACAGATACTGACTGCAAATATCCACATATAGGATATGCATGCAAAGGCAGGGTCTGTGGAGCTGATACCTATGGTGATGTTATAAATGTAACTCAAACACAAAACTCACAGTGAACAAGAAACACCACCTAGGTTGTCAGCTGTGCCCATGGATCCTGGCGATCAAATAGGAACACGCAAGGCAGTAACAGCAAGGGGGTAGAACTAAATACAAGCACAATAGACAAGGAGCTAGCAAGGAGGAGTGCTTAACAGGAAAGGAAGGAAATCACAAGGCACACTTGACAGAAAGCAAGTAAAAAGCATACAAGGTAATAGAAGCAATACAGCAGGAATAGAAAGACAGTAAACTAGGAACTGGAACCAAGAAAATGGGAAGAAAGGCAGGGACTGGAAAAGGATATACAGAAGGGAAGGCTACAAGGCTGTACTAGAATAGTATTGAATAAGGAGTCAAGAAAGCAAAATAGCACAGAAGGCTGTGCTGGAGCAGGAACAAGAATTGAGCAAAAGCTCAAAAGTTAAGGTAGCACTGCAAGCAGTGCTAGTTCAGGACCAAGGGAAACTGCTGCAGCTCAGGAACAAGTAATGCTAAGGCTCAGGAGTCAAGGAAGCACTGCAGGCAGTGCTAATTCAGGAACAAGGAAAACTGCAGCAGCTCAGGAACAAGGAATAACTAAAGCTCAGGAAACACTGGAAACAAGGATATCAAAAGCTCAGTAAACACTGGAAACAAAGATATCAAAAGCTCAGGAAACACTGGAAACAAGGGTCGGTCTCACCAGTACACAGCTACAATGACCAACCTTGGCCTGAAGGGAGCTGGGGCTTAACCCCTTCCATGCTCATGACGAGCTGGACTCGTCATGGCACACAGTGCTCGTGTGCTCATGACGAGTCCAGCTCGTCATGGAACTCAGAGCAGGAAATCCCTCTGGTGCGGGCACCAGAGGATTCCTAATCCCCTAAAGCCTCGGGAGCTGGGGAAGAGCTTCCCAGCTGCCGAGGCCCCCTCTGGTTTCCCTGAAATGACGATCGGCGCGCACGTCGCGCTGATGTCATTTCAGTGAAACTGAAACTGAAATGAGCCAAGAGGCTCATTTCAGTTTCAGTTTCTACGTGCTCAGGGGCTATCTCAGCCCCCTGAGCACGTAGAAACTCAGGAGAGGTATTGTTGGAAAGGGAGAATCTCCCTTTCCAGTGGTACCCTCCCTAGTGGATCCCTGCTTGGGGATCACCCCAGGAGGGCGATCCCAAGCAGGGATCCATCCACTAGGCACCAGGGAGGGGAGCGGCCCCTTGGGCAAGGGCCTTTGCTCCCCCATAAAATATTTGCCAGGATTAGTCTTTCTGCCCCCTGGGAGTAGATGAGGGCAGTAGCCCCAATCTGCCCCCGGAGTAGAGCCCACTAGACACCAGGGATTTTTATTTAAATTATAGTTAGGGGTGGGGCTGCCCAAAGCGGGCATGCCGATGCCCCCACCCCCGGCCACAAAATTAGTCTTTCTGCCCCCTGGGGGCAGATGGGGCAGTAGCCCCCAATCTGCCCCCGAGTGCAGAAAGCCCACTAGATACCAGGGATTTTTTTAAAATTATAGTTGGGGGTGGGGGCTGCCCAATATGGGCATGCCAATGCCCCCACCCCACCCCGCCGCAAAGGTACAGTCTTTCTGCCCCTCCCTGGGGGGCAGATGGGGGCTGTAGCCCCAATCTGCCCCCAGGGGGCAGAAAGCCACTAGACACCAGGGTTTTTTCCCTTGATACATTTAGGGGTGGGGGTTGCCCAAGATGGGCATGCCAATGCCCCCACCCCTCCCCCACGAAATTCCAGTCTTTCTGCCCCTCCTGGGGGGCAGATGGGGGCAGTAGCCCCCAATCTGCCCCCACCCGGGGGTTCAGAAATACCCTAGATGCCAGGGATTATTTTTTTATAGGCCCGGGGTGGGGCTGCCCAGAATGGGCATGCAAATGCCCCCACCCTACCCCAAAGAAAAAAAAACTTTCTGCCCCCAGGAGGCAGATGGGGGCAATAGCCCCTGATCTGCCCCCGGGAGGGGGCAGAAAGCCCACTAAGCGCCAGGGATTTTTTTATATATAGGTAGGGGTGGGGGCTGCCCAGAATGGGCATGTCAATGCCCCCACCCCAAAAAAATGCTACAGTCTTTCTGCCCCCTGGGAGGCAGATGGGGCAATAGCACCTTATCTGCCCCCTGGGGGGCTGAAAGCCCACTAGCCACCAGGGATTTTTTTTTTTACAAAGTTCGGGGTGGGGGCTGCCAAGAATGGACATGCCAATGCCCCCACCCACCCCAAAAGATGTCACTGTCTTTCTGCCCTCCCAGGAGGCAGATGGGGCAGTAGCCCTGATCTGCCCCCGGGGCAGAAAGCCCACTATGTGCCAGCGATTATGCTGGCTTTTTTATACGGAGGGGTGGGGGCTGCCCAGAATAGGCATCCCAATGCCCCCGACCCCCAAAAGAATAGCCACAGTCTTTCTGTCCCCCTCGGGGGCATATCGGGGCAATAGCCCTGATTTCCCCCTCCCCAGGGTGGCAGAAAGCCCACTAGGCACTGACTTTTTTTGCAAAGTGCCTAGCTGTAGATTTTGAACCCTAACTCTGCCGGCACCTAGGGAAACCTAGCAAACCTATACATTTTTGAAGACTAGATACCCAGGGAATCCAGGATTGGGTGACTTGACTGGCTCTCACCAGGTTCTGTTACCCAGAATCCCTTGCAAACCGAAACATTTGTCAAAAAAACACATTTTCCTCACATTTCTGTGGTGGAAAGTTCTGGAATCTGCGTGGATCCACAAATTTCCACCCATCCCGCATTCCCCAAAGTCTTCCGAGAAAAATGGCACCTCGCATGTGTGGGTAGGCCTAGTGCCCGCGACAGGAAACGGCCCAAACGCAACATGGACACACCACATTTTCACAGTGAAAACGGACCCTTTTTTGCAAAGTGCTTAGCTGTAGATTTTGAACCCTAACACTGCCAGCACCTAGGGAAACCTAGCAAACCTATACATTTTTGAAAACTAGACACCCAGGGAATCCAGGATGGGGTGACTTGACTGGCTCTCACCAGGATCTGTTACCCAGAATCCCTTGCAAACCTAAAAATATGTCCAAAAAAACACATTTTCCTCACATTTCTGTGGTGGAAAGTTCTGGAATCTGCGTGGATGTACAAAATTCCACCCACCCCGCGTCCCCCAAAGTCTTCTGTGAAAAATGGTACCTCACTTGTGTGGATGGGTCAAGTACCCGCGACAGGCAAGAGCCCAAAACCTATTGAGGTGACATCAAAATTACCTATCACAAACCAACCTGGTTTTGCAAGGGAGGTCCCATGAGTTTTTGGCCCCGGGCTCAACGGCCATCTAGGGAAACCTACCCAACCCACACATTTCTGAAAACTAGACACCCGGAGGAGTCCAGCGAGGTATGGCTTGCGTGGGTCCTCCAAAGTTTCTTACCCAGAATACCCTGCAAACCTCAAATTTAGCTGAAAAAATCACGTTTTTCTCCAATTTCTGTGTGGGAAAGTTCTGGAATCTCACGTGGATCCACAAATTTCCTACCACCCAGCTTTCCCCCAGGTCTCCCGATAAAAATGATACCTCACTCGCGTGGGTGGGTCAAGTACCCGCGACAGGCAAGGGCCCAGAACGTATTGAGGAGACATCAAAATTATCTATCACAAAACAACCTGGTTTTGCAAGGGGGTCACCTGGGTTATTGGCCTCGACCTCAGCGGCCATCTTGGGAACCTACCAAACCCACACATTTCTGAAAACTAGACACCTGGGGAGTCCAGCGAGGTATGGCTTGCATGGGTCCCCAAACGTTTCCTACCCAGAATGCCCTGCAAACCTCATATTTAGCAGAAAAAAATCACTTTTTACTCAAATTTCTGTGTGGGAAAGTTCTGGAATCTGCGTGGATCCACAAATTTCCTACCACCCTGCGTTCCCCCAGGGCTCCCGATAAAAATGGTACCTCACTTGTGTGGGTAGGCATAGTGGCTGAAACAGGAAATGGCCCAAATCGTATTGTGGAGACTTCAAAACTACCTATAACAAAACTACCTGGTTTTGGGGGGGCACCTGGTTTTTGGCCCCGGGCTCGCCGCCATCTAGGGAAACCTACCAATCCCACACATTTCTGAAAACTAGACACCCTGGGAGTCCAATGAGGTATGGCTTGCGTGGATCCCCAAACGTTTCCCTACCAGAATCCCCTGCAACCCTCAAATTTAGCTGAAAAAACCATATTTTCCACATATTTTTGCGTGGAATCACCGTGCTGGCACAAATGTCCTACCACCCAGCGTTGCCCTTGTTCCCCGAGTAAAATGATACCTCACTTGTGTGGGTGTCCAAAGCAGAACTGGCTAAAAACGTATTTTTAAAAAAATATAGCGCTTAGAATTCTCGGTGCTATACCCTAAATCCCTATGTTTTGGGCTCTTCCCAGTCACAGGCCTTTGGCCCACCCACACAAGTGAGGTATCATTTTACTCGGGAGAACAAGGGAACGCTGGGTGGTAGGACATTTGTGCCGGCACGGTGATCCCACGCAAAATGTATGGAAAAAGTGATTTTTTCAGCTAAATTTGAGGTTTGCAGGGGATTCTGGGTAGGAAAACGTTGTGGGACCCACGCAAGCCATACCTCGCTGGACTCCCCGGGTGTCTAGCTTTCAGAAATGTTTGGGTTTGGTAGTTTCCCAAGATGGCCACCGAGCCAGGGCCAAAAACTCCTGGGACCCCCTTGCAAAACCAGGTTGTTTTGTGATAAGTAATTTTGATGTCGCCTCAATAGGTTTTGGGCCCTTTTCTGTCGCGGGTACTTGACCCACCCACGCAAGTGAGGTATCATTTTTATGAGGAGACCTGGGGGAACGCTGGGTGGGAGGAAATGTGTGGATCCACGTAGATTCCAGAACTTTCCCACATAGAAATTTGAGGAAAAAGTGATTTTTCAGCTAATTTGAGGTTTGCAGGGATTCTGGGTAGGAAAAGTTGGGGGACCCACGCAAGCCATACCTTGCTGGACTCCCCAGGTGTCTAGTTTTCAGAAATGTGTGGGTTTGTAGGTTTCCCTAGATGGCCACCGAGCCCAGGGCCAAAAACTCATGGGACCCCTCTTGCAAAACCAGGTTGTTTTGTGATAGGTAATTTTGATGTCGCCTCAATAGGTTTTGGGCCCTTTCCTGTCGTGGGTACTTGACCCACCCATGCGAGTGAGGTATCATTTTATCGGGAGACATGGAGGAACACTGTGTGGTAGGAGATTTGTGGATCCACGTAGATTCCATAACTTTCCACACAGAAATTGGAGAGAAAAGTGATTTTTTCAGCTAAATTTGAGGTTTGCAGGACATTCTGGGTAGGAGAACGTTGGGGGATCCACGCAAGCCATACCTCGCTGGACTCCCCGGGTGTCTAGTTTTCAGAAATGTGTGGGTTTGGTAGGTTTCCCAAGATGGCCGCCGAGCCCGGGGCCAAAAACCCAGGTGACTCCCTTGCAAAACCAGCTTGTTTTGTGATTGATCATTTTGATGTCTCCTCAATACGTTTTGGGCCCTTGCCTGTTGAGGGTACTTGAACCACCCACACCAGTGAGGTTTTAGCCCTGGGCTCGGCGGCCATCTTAGGAAACCTACCAAACCCACACATTTCTGAAACCTAGACACTCTGGGGAGTCCAGCGAGGTATGGCTTGCGTGGGTCCCCCAATGTTTTCTTACCCAGAATCCCCTGCAAACCTGATATTTTGCTGAAAAAATCACTTTTTCGCACATTTTTTTGTGGTAAAGTTGTGGAATCATGGGGCTGACACAAATTTCCTACCACCCAGCGTTCCCCCAGGTCCAAGTACCCGCGACAGGCAAGGGCCCACAACGTATTGAGGCGACCTCAAAATGGCCTATCACAAAACTACCTGGTTTTGCAAGGGGGGTCCCATGACGTTTTGGCCCGGGGCTCGGCGGCCACCTAGGGAAACCTACCAAATCTACACATTTCTGAAAAGTAGACACCCGGGAATTCCAGGGAGGTATGGCTTGCGTGGATCCACCAACGTTTTCTTACCCAGAATCCCCTGCAAACCTGATATTTTGCTGAAAAAATCACTTTTTCGCACATTTTTGTGTGGTAAAGTTGTGGAATCATGGGGCTGACACAAATTTCCTACCACCCAGCGTTCCCCCAGGTCTCCCGATAAAAATGGTGCCTCACTCGGGTGGGAGGCCCAAGTACCAGCGACAGGCAAGGGCCCACAACGTATTGAGGCGACCTCAAAATGGCCTATCACAAAACGACCTGGTTTTGCAAGGGGGTCCCATGACGTTTTGGCCCGGGGCTCGCGGCCACCTAGGGAAACCTACCAAACCTACACATTTCTGAAAAGTAGACACCCGGGGATTCCAGGGAGGTATGGCTTGCGTGGATCCACCAACGTTTTCTTACCAGAATCCCTGCAAACCTGATATTTTGCTCAAAAAATCACTTTTTCGCACATCTTTGTGTGGTAAAGTTGTGGAATCATGGGGCTGACACAAATTTCCTACCACCCAGCGTTCCCCCAGGTCTCCCGATAAAAATGGTGCCTCACTCGGGTGGGAGGCCCAAGTACCCGCGACAGGCAAGGGCCCACAACGTATTGAGGCGACCTCAAAATGGCCTATCACAAAACGACCTGGTTTTGCAAGGGGTCCCATGACGTTTTGGCCCGGGGCTCAGCGGCCACCTAGGAAACCTACCAAACCCACACATTTCTGAAAAGTAGACACCCGGGGGATTCCAGGGAGGTATGGCTTGCGTGGATCCCCCAATGTTTTCTTACCCAGAATACCCTGCAAACCTGAAATTTGGCTGAAAAAATCACTTTTTTTCACACATTTTTGTGTGGTAAAGTTGTGGCATCACGGGGCTGACACAAATTCCCTACCACCCAGCGTTCCCCCAGGTCTCCCGATAAAAATGGTGCCTCACTCAGGTGGGAGGCCCAAGTACCAGCGACAGGCAAGGGCCCAAAACATTTTGTGATAGGCAATTTTGATGTCGCCTCAATACGTTAGTGGGCCCTTGCCTGTCGCGGGTACTTGGGCCTCCCACACAAGTGAGGCACCATTTTTACTCGGGAGACCTGAGGAACGCTGGGTGGTAGGAAATTTGTGTGAGGCCAGTGATGCCACACTTCCCACACAAAATGTGTGAAAAAAGTGATTTTTTCAGCTACAATTGAGGTTTGCAGGGGATTCTGGGTGGAAACGTTGGGGGATCCACGCAAGCCATACCTCCTGGAAGCCCCAGGTGTCTACTTTTCAGAAATGTGTGGGTTTGGTAGGTTTCCTAGATGGCCACCGAGCACGGGGCCAAAACCCAGGTGACCCCCTTGCAAAACCAGGTGCGTTTGTGAAAGGCCATTTTGAGGTCGCCTCACTGCGTTGTGGGCCCTTGCCTGTCGCGGGTACTGGGCCTCCCACACAAGTGTGGCACCATTTTTATCGGGAGACCTGGAGAGCGCTGGAGTGGTAGGAAATTTGTGTGAGGCCAGTGATGCCACACTTTCCCACACAAAATGTGTGAAAAAGTGATTTTTCAGCTAAAATTGAGGTTTGCAGGGGATTCTGGGTAAGGAAACGTTGGGGGATCCACGCAAGCCATACCTCCTGGAAGCCCCAGGTGTCTACTTTTCAGAAATGTGTGGGTTTGGTAGGTTTCCCTAGATGGCCACCGAGCACGGGGCCAAAACCCAGGTGACCCCCTTGCAAGACAAGGTCGTTTTGTGAAAGGCCATTTGAGGTCGCCTCACTACGTTGTGGGCCCTGCCTGTCGCATGGTACTTGGGCCTCCCACACAAGTGAGGCACCATTTTTATCGGGAGACCTGGAGGAACGCTGGGTGGTAGGAAATTTGTGTGAGGCCAGTGATGCCACACTTTCCACACAAAAATGTGTGAAAAAGTGATTTTTCAGCTAAAATTGAGGTTTGCAGGGGATTCTGGGTAAGGAAACGTTGGTGGATCCACGCAAGCCATACCTCCCTGGAAGCCCCGGGTGTCTACTTTTCAGAAATGTGTGGGTTTGGTAGGTTTCCCTAGATGGCCACCGAGCACGGGCCAAAACCCAGGTGACCCCTTGCAAAACCAGGTCATTTTGTGAAAGGCCATTTTGAGGTCGCCTCACTACGTTGTGGGCCCTTGCCTGTCGCGGGTACTTGGGCCTCCCACACAAGTGAGGCACCATTTTTATCGGGAGACCTGGGGAACGCTGGGTGGTAGGACATTTGTGTGAGGCCAGTGATGCCACACTTTCCACACACAAATGTGTGAAAAAAGTGATTTTTCAGCTAAAATTGAGGTTTGCAGGGGATTCTGGGTAAGGAAGCGTTGGGGGATCCACGCAAGCCATACCTCCCTGGAAGCCCCCGGGTGTCTACTTTTCAGAAATGTGTGTGTTTGGTAGGTTTCCCTAGGTGCCGGCAGAGCTAGGGTTCACAAACTACAGCTAGGCACTTTGCCAAAAGATGGTCATTTTTCACTGCGAAATTGAGGTGTGACCACGTTGCGTTTTGCGCCGTTTCCTGTCGCGGGCACTAGGCCGACCCACACAAGTGAGGTACCATTTTTCTCAGAAGACTTTGGGGAACGCGGGGTGGGTGGAAATTTGTGGATCCACGCAGATTCCAGAACTTTCCACCACAGAAATGTGGGGAAAATTTGGTTTTTTGACAGTTTTTAGGTTTGCAAGGGATTCTGGGTAACAGAACCTGGTGGGAGGCAGTCCAGTCACCCCATCCTGGATTCCCCTGGGTGTCTAGTTTTCAAAAATGTATAGGTTTGCTAGGTTTCCTAGGTGCCGGCAGAGCTAGGGTTCAAAAACTACAGCTAGGCACTTTGCCAAAAAAGGGTCATTTTTCACTGCGAAATTGAGGTGTGACCACATTGCGTTTTGCGCCGTTTCCTGTCGCAGGCACTAGGCCGACCCACACAAGTGAGGTACCATTTTCTCGTAAGACTTTGGGGAACGCGGGGTGGGTGGAAATTTGTGGATCCACGCAGATTCCAGAACTTTCCACCACAGAAATGTGGGGAAAATGTGGTTTTTGACAATTTTTTATGTTTGCAAGGGATTTTGGGTAACAGAACCTGGTGGGAGGCAGTCAAGTCACCCCATCCTGGATTCCCCTGGGTGTCTAGTTTTCAAAAATGTATAGGTTTGCTAGGTTTCCCTAGGTGCCGCTAGAGCTAGGGTTCAAAAACTACAGCTAGGCACTTTGCCAAAAAGGGTCATTTTCACTGCGAAATTGAGGTGTGACCACATTGCGTTTTGTGCCGTTTCCTGTCGCAGGCACTATGCCGACCCACACAAGTGAGGTACCATTTTTCTCGTAAGACTTTGGGGAACGCGGGGTGGGTGGAAATTTGTGGATCCACACAGATTCCAGAACTTTCCACCACAGAAATGTGGGGAAAATGTGGTTTTTTTGACAATTTTTTATGTTTGCAAGGGATTCTGGGTAACAGAACCTGGTGGGAGGCAGTCAAGTCACCCCATCCTGGATTCCCCTGGGTATCTAGTTTTCAAAAATGTATAGGTTTGCTAGGTGTCTCTAGGTGCCGGCAGAGGTAGGGTTCAAAAACTACAGCTAGGCACTTTGCAAAAAGGGTAATTTTTCACTGCAAAATTGAGGTGTGACCACGTTGCGTTTTGCGCCGTTTCCTGTCGCAGGCACTAGGCCGACCCACACAAGTGAGGTACCATTTTTCTCGGAAGACTTTGGGGAACGCGGGGTGGGTGGAAATTTGTGGATCCAAGCAGATTCCAGAACTTTCCACCACAGAAATGTGGGGAAAATGTGTTTTTTGACAATTTTTTATGTTTGCAAGGGATTCTGGGTAACAGAACCTGGTGGGAGGCAGTCAAGTCACCCCATCCTGCATTCCCCTGGGTGTCTAGTTTTCAAAAATGTATAGGTTTGCTAGGTTTCCCTAGGTGCCGGCAGAGCTAGGGTTCAAAAACTACAGCTAGGCACTTTGCCAAAAAAGGGTCATTTTTCACTGCAAAATTGAGGTGTGACCACGTTGCGTTTTGCGCCGTTTCCTGTCGCAGGCACTAGGCCGACCCACACAAGTGAGGTACCATTTTTCTCGGAAGACGTTGGGGAACGCGGGGTGGGTGGAAATTTGTGGATCCACGCAGATTCCAGAACTTTCCACCACAGAAATGTGGGAAAAATGTGGTTTTTGGACAATTTTTTATGTTTGCAAGGGATTCTGGGTAACAGAACCTGGTGGGAGGCAGTCAAGTCACCCCATCCTGGATTCCCCTGGGTGTCTAGTTTTCAAAAATGTATAGGTTTGCTAGGTTTCCCTAGGTGCCGGCAGAGCTAGGGTTCAAAAACTACAGCTAGGCACTTTGCCAAAAAGGGTCATTTTTCACTGCGAGATTGAGGTGTGACCACGTTGCGTTTTGCGCCGTTTCCTGTCGCAGGCACTAGGCCGACCCACACAAGTGAGGTACCATTTTTCTCGTAAGACTTTGGGGAACGCGGGGTGGGTGGAAATTTGTGGACCCACGCAGATTCCAGAACTTTCCACCACAGAAATGTGGGGAAATGTGGTTTTTTGACAATTGTTTATGTTTGCAAGGGATTCTGGGTAACAGAACCTGGTGGGAGGAAGTCCAGTCACCCCATCCTGGATTCCCCTGGGTGTCTAGTTTTCAAAAATGTATAGGTTTGCTAGGTTTCCCTAGGTTCCGGCAGTGCTAGGGTTCAAAAACTACACCTAGGCACTTTGCAAAAAAAGGGTAATTTTTCATTGAGAAAATGTGGTACGTCCACGTTGCATTTTGAGCCATTTCCTGTTGTGGGCACAAGGGCTACCCACTAGGCCTGGGCGGTAAATTCCGTTCCGCTCGCGGAATTTGTGGAATTTGGATAATTTCGCGTTCCGCGGAGAACGCGAAATTGCCAAAAATTCCGCGATTCGCGACTTCGCGGAGTTTTTGCTTGTTCGCGCTTTCAAAATGCGTGTTCGCGAGATATTTCTCCTCGAGCACGCAAACAGCGTTCGCGAACAGGAAAAAGCATCGCGAACGGGCGGAACAAGCAATTCCGCGTGTTCGCGGAACTTTTGCGTGCTCGCGGAGATTTTTTACCGTTTCGCGGAGCTTTGCGTAGCGCGACTACGCAAATTCCGCCCACCCCTACAAGTGAGGTACCATTTTTATCGGGAGACTTTGGGTAACACAGAATTGTAGAGCAACTGTTATTACCTATTGACTTTCGATGCATTTCTGCCTTCCAAATGAAAGACAATGTGTAAAAAATAAGTCATTTTGAAAAATGACCAATAATTCTCATGCTAGTATGGGTACTCCCAATTTCGGAAATGTGCAAATATCTACTGTTTCTAAAATCTACATTTTGTTCCCATTTCAGAAATACATAGGTGTCTTTCATAACAATTTTTCCATGTATACATTTTCCCAAAATAATTGCTATATACCCGGTACATAATAAAAAACCATTGCAAGATGCTGCTCAATTATTGGCTCTGGGTTCGTCGGGTTCTTGGTGAACCTACAAGTCCTATATATCCCCACAACCAGAAAGGTCCAGCGGATATAACGGTATATTGCCTTCAAATAGCTGTCATAATTAGAAGAAGTTACAGGTGAAAACGTTGACACAAATGGCTGTTTTTTTCAACTAATTTTCAATTTTTCCTTTATTTAACTGTTAGTTTCTATAAGGAAAACTTTAAGGATCTACACAAATGACCCCTTGCTGAATTCAGAATTTTGTCTACTTTTCAGAAATGTATGGCTTTCCAGGATCCATTATTGGTTTCATACCCATTTCTACCATTAACTGGAAGGAGGTTGAAAGCACAAAAAATAGCAAAAATAGGCTATGTCCCAGAAAAATGCCAAAACTGTGTAAAAAAGTTGGTTTTCTGACAAAAGTCTGCTTGTCCCTGAAAGCTGGGAAGATGGTGATTTCAGCACCACAACCCTCTTTTGATGCCATTTGCAGGGAAAAATCAAGACGCTTTCATCTGTTGCCCTTTTTCGCATTTTTCCCAAAAAAAACAAAATGTAGCTGTATTTTGACTAATTTCTGGGTCCCCTCCAGGGAATCCACAAACCCTGGGTACCTTTACAATCCCCATGATGTTAGAAAAAAGGATGCAAATTTGGCATGGATACCTTATGTGGTCAAAAAGTTACAGGGGCCTAGCGCGCACTACCCCAAATAGCCAAAAAAAGGCTTAGCACAGGAGGGGAAAAGGCCTAGCAGCGAAGGGGTTAAAAGAGCTCACAGTAATCACCTGCATCAGGTGTGAGCAGGCTAGCAGCAGCCAGCCACAGGTGAGCTGAATTCCTCCACCTATCCTTGGCCTGCAGGGCTGGAGACGAAGCAGTGATCAGGGAGTTCTAGGTAACAGAGTGTCAAACATTAGCAGGCTTGCTTCAAGCGTGAGCAGGCTGGCTTTGATAAAACCCGGCATGGATTGGGAATGGATGTCAATTCCCAAATAGTGACCAAATGGATGGAAGTCAGGATATGCATGCAGGGGAGTATCTGGAAGCTTATTAGAACACAGGAAAGTCATACTATGCACCCCTCTGGTGGTGGGCACGAGAGTGCAGGGAGCGAATCATGACAATACCTCTACACAGTGCTTGGTCCCCAGGTTACTACTTAGTTGTATCAACCAACAGTGTCTGGCTTTTTTGTAGCCAGGGCAGAAGAAAAATACATGCAACTCTGACTCCTCTCCGTTGCTACAAGCCGGACAACCTAGTGGGGTTGCGCCTGTCCATTTGTTAGAAAACGTATGCAGAGGGAGAACCCCATGCCTGAATTGCATGTATAATTTCCTCGCTAGTGCGGGTAGTATGTCGTCCAGGGCAGGCTCTAGGATGTACTGGTCTTTTACTTTCATAAATGCAGCTGTTAATGTGCCTGTTTCTGAGCTCTCCTGGAGGTGCGCAAGTTTGCCCTCCCTATAACTCCAGATCAGTTCCTTCCTGGAAATTGTGGGACATGCTTCCTCAGGATTATACCATAGGCTCGATCTACCCATATCCAGAAGTATGTCCCTAACGAGAGCAAACCAAGGTAGTTTCCCAGAGCCCTGCATGACCAAGACCTCCTTTAGCTCTACCCTATATACAGTTAATTCGGGGTTTACCCGTAAGCAATGCCAAAAAATTAGGGTTCTGAGAGCAATTTCGTCTGCAATAGGTCTCAGCCCTAAGTCCAGATGAAGCGGTGTAAGAGGGGAGCTCAGTGGGAGATCAAATAGCTGTCTAAGACAAGCATTTGCAATGCAACCAGTTCTCGCATTTACGCGAGCTAGAGCTCTTGGCATTGTAAATGACAATGACTTTTATGTATGTTTTGGTTTTTGAAACATAAATAAAAAGCATTGTCATTTACAATGCCAATAGCTTAAACTTGCGTAAATGCAAGACCTATTGTATTGCAAATGCTTGTTTCTTTCTGTGGTAGATGTCTCCTTCGGCTGACACTAAAAAGAATGAAGGCAATATCTTTTTTTTTATTCTTGTTTTCCTTTTTAAAACAGGAGATTGTCTGTAGCAATCTCCTCCTTCCCCTGTATCCTCTTTATCACCTTTTGATTTAATATAAGATTTTGCTCCTGTTTTATGCCATAGTCGTAGTATTCCCTTTATACTGACACTTATGTAGCCCTGAGCATACAAACAAGTAAATATGTATTTGGTTACTACTATTTTATTTAGATTGCAAAATCAGTTCATTGGCTAGATATGTAACTGAGATTCTGATGACCTGTCTTTTTAAATAGCAGTATATTCTTCTACAGGGTTTTCTGTAATATAGATGCATAACCTCGGAAATAATGATGAGCTGTATCAGTGCCAATTGTATTAAATTCATGTATGAAACCCATTTTTGAGTGATTATCTTAACTTTGTACTGTGGCATTTTATCTGGACACATATTTATGATGGATTTTCCGCTGATGTATCCGTGTAATTAATTAACTGGTTGTTTATATTGTTTTATTTGTATGCTTTTATGGTTGTTTTAAACCGAATAAAGTATTACTGACTGACTGACAACTGGCACAATTAAAGAGTTAACAATTAAAACTATACTAAAACATATATATTTAAAAATCTTCCCACCTTACTCCCCTACACACACAACGTGCCAAAAATCATAATGAATAACTATATCATAAAATATTAGGAAAAAGTTACAAGAAATATTAGATTATATAAACCTTTTTATACAATAATTAAAAAAGTAAAGATTATACTCTGGCAAAACTAAAATAGATATTATATAGAACAACTTTAAAGTAATCAATATTATTTACATTTGTATGTATATATGTACAACAAAAAAACAATATTCTTACCTTCAATATTTCCTCCAACGAAATTCTTGACATAATTATATTTCTTTCACAATATTAACGACCAACGATATTATTGAGCTGATATAGCAGAACCCCATGTCTGCTTTAGCCCTGTGGCGAGACAGCTCTTCTACACTTCCTATTCATGCACTTCATTGGAATTACGAATACACGCTCTACTGCAGTGTTTTTGGAGCCCCTGAATACCTTATTACACTGCCTAGTGGAGCACATTACACCCCATATGTGACCGTGTCTACAGCTTTCACTGGAGCATCTCACAACTTGGAGAGATGGCACTTTTACTATACTGCACACTGGTGCAGCTTACTTGGTATGAGGAATGTGAACATGCCTACACTGCAACATCTCAAAGACCTGTAAGGAAAGAAAGGTACTAAAATGCTCATTGGTGTACCCCACTCATTCTTATAATACAAGTTCGTTATATTGACCAGAAGTGAAACTAAGTGAGCACAGAGTGTAAATCGACTACATTACCCATTGGGAGTCTGGCAGCTTGTGAGGACTGAGAGCAGCTACATTGTCCACTGTTATATCTGCCAGCCCTGTGCAGAGAGAACAGTGCTAGATAATAGATACACACACTCACAAATGCTGACACACACACACACACACACTCTGGAGGGTGCTGGTACATTGAAGTGTTATTCATGTCTCTAGATGCAGGGGAAGTGAGCAGGACGTAGGTGCCATGATATGTTCATAAGGTTGTAGAGTGCCCGAATGGGTCCTTACAGCATACATTAGTGGAGTTTGGGAACAGGAAGCACCTATCATGGCGGGTGCTGTTTGGAGGCATGAACATAGGACATTCACCGCATTTTTGGAGGAGATGTGGTCTAGCTGCTAGAGCTGCCTAAATTGGAACTGGAGCAGCAGGTTCGAGTTCCTGCGTTTGCTCAACATCTGGTGATTCTTGGCAAGTCACTTCACCTCCCTGTTCCTAAAAACACACACATGAAGGTGACTTCATGTAAGGTAGTTTGGTGCTCATGTAAAGCGCTCCAATGCCCTTGGGCCGAGTTGGCGCTAAATGACACTGCAAAAAAATACACAAGCTGCGTTTTGCTGTGTTCAGTCTCTATATTGCTATCAGTCATCGTGGCTGGTTCAACAAATCTCTCGTGCTCCGGAATTTCACGTTTTTGAAAGATACAGCATTAATTTACATTAATGAGAAAGCTAGGGTGCAACGAGCTAAAGAAAAAGTGCTAATGCACACTGAGCATTTGACTCCTTCTGAGATACTGGTAGGAGCATTAGCGCTTCTTTGCAAGACCTAAAACTTGACCAATAATATATATAGCTATCGGTGACATCTTCTGTTCAAATGTTTTTGCTTCCCTTGTCGGCCTATTAAACAAATCGATTAACAAAAACAGAAAGACTTTAAGTAAGGAATCCGACTCTCGTTTGAATCACACAAAGCCCTTTGAAAGGAAGAAGATGTCATCTCTGCAGCTGGCAGTACCGCAAATGGTCATACCACAGTAGTAGCACCGCTGGTTGCACTCAGGAGACAAGAACGCACCTGTTTCCGAAAAACTTACAGCTTAGCCAGATAATCATTAATTGAGGAAGTCAAAACACTTTCTTTTTCGAGAGGATGCTCACATTCAGAATACATGACTGTTCAGGTACCAAGTTTCAGTGAAAATGTAAACCACACTCTTGGCGCTAGCTGTCTGCGAACATGGCATGATGACAAGTGACGGCAGAAGGATGTCTAGAGAAAAACAAGCATTTGCAATGGAGTAGGACTCGCATTGACGCGAGACCTATGCAAACGGGAGTGCGTGCGCGCTCGAAGGCACGGACTGCGGGAGGCACAGAAAGAAAATAGTGCTCACAGTATAAATAAAACATACGGTGCAACACTCGAAGTAAAGGGGCCAGTAGCCATGGAAGGATACAAATGACGACATGCCCGTCATAAGGAGGGACTAACAAGCCTAAAACCAATCGGAAGGCAGCATTTAGGAACTAAGCCAATGAAAAAGATGGGCGGAGAGTGGGCGGAGCTTCCACGGAGCTTCCACTCCATACTGAATACTGCATGCCTCGCAAAGCGAGCAGCGCATGCGTGCTGCCGCTATTGGCTCGACCTAAAAATGTTCTTGGTCTTGGTGATGTTTCTAAGAGAACAGTGCCCCCAGAGTTCAGCCCCATACATTGCAGCACCCCTTGCTTGCACTTTATAGATCCCCACTAAAGGTCCGATAGGTTTATGGTAGGAGTTCCTAAATAGCTTGGTCAGTCCCCCGTGGTCTGTGCTAGCTTTAGGCATGTTTTATTGATTTGTGTCCCCCAAGCCACTTTTTCGGTTAGAGGGGACTCTGTACTGAGTTTTCTGGACATCTGTTTATTTTATAAGAAAACTTAGTTATTCCTTGATCTGTTGTTATTAGAGATGAGAATACTTTCCAGCTTAATTTGTAAACCCTTTATGCTTATGCCCAAATGAGTCTGTTCATGAGTTTTTGTACTGACACCTTTTAGCTTTTCCGCAATTAAAATTGACTTAGTTTAGTGTACGGATGTTTCTTTCTTACATTAATTGTATTGATGCTTACATTTAATTAACTAATTGACTTATATTACTGACTATTGATTGATTATTTGTTTACCTTTACGATGATCTTTGGGAAACAATACTTCAATAAAAAGAATGAATAACAAAAGATTTTAAAATAAAATCCTTTAACTCAAACTTAACTCTCTTTATTGACTGAACTCAAGAAGTATTAAATGGTATTCATTTATGTTGAGATTTAAATTTGACGTCTCAGGGGACAACCAAGATAAATCCACCCAAGAGAGTGACACTAGGCGTTCTTGTGGAAGGGTAAGTGATGAACTGAACACTGTGCGCCCTCAGTAGCACAGCTAGGGACATCCTACAATCAATTCTCTCCATGACGCTTTGACCATCCTTGAGAAGACGCAATGGTCTGGACCAGTCCTACAGTAACATCTTCTTAGGACAGCAAAGACAAGGCTGCACAATGCAGCTATGCAAAGTGAGTGCACCAGAAGCAAAGGCACAGCAACCAGAGCTGCAACTCAGCGCCAAGATGTATGAGTAGGAGGGGTACAAGCACATCACCAAAAGTTCAGAAGTTGGGTTCTATGGTTTGAAATTCTTTGATCCTAAGTCACAAAATGAGTTTAAGTGGACATTTTCACCTGCAAATTGAATCCACTCATTCGGATAATCTCCCAGTTTCTCAGGTGGTCTCTTAAAGTAAATCAAAAACTATGGGGCAGACAAGAGGGTGTTGTTTAGCAGTAGCCTTGTTGGTGAACATCCACAGACTTGTATAATAGTGAGAATTCACATTTTGCAAGTCTTTTCATACCCTAAAACCTTTACTCTTGCAGTAAGCAGGGCTAAATGCATCATTCAGATTTTGGCAAAGCAGGAGGAACACTAGAAAACTGTGACACTTATGCTGGTCTAATCCCATGGTTCTCCTGCTTTGTTTGGAGACAAAGTGCTAGGTTACCATCAAATGAGCCTATCTTTGCCCCACTGATAGTAACCAATGTCACAGCAGTCTGTGCATTGCAGGACCGATTGCTCATAGTGGTACTCATCCCACCCTATTGGGGCAGAGTGGCTGTCAATCATTTTACTTGCTTGTATCTATGCTGTAACGCATGGCAGACACAAGCAAGGAAAACGCAGCATGGCTCTCATATGCAGGGAAAAGACTCCGAGCGCTTCAGGACCCTTTATTTTTTTGTTCAGAAAAAAACCTCCAACTTTGAGAGATTAACTTCTCTGAACAAAAGGTTTACTGAACACAGAATTTCAAACTGTAAGGGTTGTGATGGTAGCTGCTCTGGTTGCCTGCTCCCTTTACAACACAGAGATCCCCACCAGGCAGGTAGGGATTTTCAATTAGGGTGGACAGTCATCTGCCACAGTGACAGAGGTCATCACCTCCACCCCCTAGCTGATCAGCGACTGTCTGCCAAGGACTAGATGAGGCCCTTAGCCACTTTCCATATTGGCAAAGGAAGACAAAGCACAATCAATCAATCAATACATTTATAGAGCGCACTACATACCCGCGAGGGTCTCAAGGCGCTAGGGGGGGAGGTAGGTGCTGCTATTGCTCGAAAAGCCAGGTCTTGAGAAGTCTCCTGAAGGCCAGTAGGTCCTGAGCCTGTCGCAGGTGGATGGGGAGGGTGTTCCAGGTCTTGGCGGCGAGGTGGGAGAACGATCTGCCCCCGGTGGTTGTTCTTCGGATGCAGGGGATGGCGGCGAGGGCGAGGTTGTAGAAGGTGAGACGTCTTTTGAGGTATGTTGGTCCGGTTTTGTGGAGTGCCTTGTGAGCGTGGGTGAAGAGCTTGAAGGTGATCCTCTTGTTGACGGGGAGCCAGTGCAGGTCTCTCAGGTGGGGTGTGATGTGGCTGTGGCGGGGTGTGTCGAGGATGAGGCGAGCAGAGGCGTTCTGTATCCGTTGTAGTCGTTTCAGGAGTTTCGTCGATGCTCCTGCGTAGAGGGCGTTGCCGTAGTCCAGTCTGCTGCTGACGAGGGCCTGGGTGACCGTCCTTCTGGTCTCGGTGGGGATCCATCTGTAGATCTTGCGGAGCATGCGGAGGGTGTTGAAGCAGGAGGATGAGACGGTGTTGACCTGCTTGGATATGGAGAGCGATGCGTCGAGGATGAACCCCAGGTTGCATGTGTGGTCGGTGGTGTTGGTGCAGTTCCTAGTGTTGTCGGCCACCAGGAGTCGTCCCAGGCAGAGGGGGTGGAGCCGAGGATGAGGACCTCCGTCTTGTCTGAGTTCAGTTTCAGTCGGCTGTTTTTCATCCATTCGGCAACGGTTTTCATTCCTTTGTGGAGGTTGGTTCTGGTGGTGGAGGGGTCCTTGGTGAGGGAGAGGATCAGCTGGGTGTCATCGGCGTAGGAGATGATGTTGAGGTCGTGTGAGCAGACGATGTTGGTGAGCAGTGCCATGTAGACGTTGAAGAGGGTCGGGCTGAGGGATGATCCTTGGGGTACGCCGCAGATGATCTCGGAGGCTTGGGATCGGAATTGCGGGAGGCGGACACTCTGGGTTCTGCCGGAGAGGAAGGAGGTGGTCCATTCCAGGGCCTTGTCGCGGATCCCTGCGTTGTGGAGGCGTGTGCGTAGGGTGTGGTGGCAGACGGTGTCGAAGGCAGCTGAGAGGTCCAGGACGATGAGGGCTGCGGTTTCTCCGTTGTCCAGGATGGCTCTGATGTCGTCGGTGGCGGCGATGAGGGCAGTTTCGGTGCTGTGGTTTTTGCGGAATCCGGACTGGGGGCGGGTCCAGGATGTTGTTGTCCTTGAGGTAGTGGGTTAGTTGCTTGTTGACGATCTTCTCGATGACCTTTGCCGGGAACGGGAGCAGGGAGATGGGCCAGAAGTTCTTGAGGTCTCTCGGGTCCGCCTTGGTTTTTTTTAGTAGGGCGTTGATCTTGGCGTGCTTCTAGCTCTCCGGGAAGGTGGCGGTCTCGAAGGAGATGTTTATGATCTTGCGGAGATGGGGTGCGATGGTGCAGCTGGCCTTGTTGAAGATGTGGTGCGGGCATGGGTCTGACGGAGAGCCGGAGTGGATTGTGTTCATGGTTTTGATGGTGTCGTCGTCGTTCACGTGAGTCCAGGCGAGCAGGGTGTTGGTGCGGATGGTGGGTGGTGATTCTGAGGTGTCGGTGGCTGTCTGGGGGGTCTGGTTGTCAAAGCTGTCGTGGATGTCGGTGATCTTTTGATGGAAGAAGGTGGCTAGGGAGTCGCACAGGTCTTGTGATGGTGGAATGTCATTGGTGTTTGAGCTGGGGTTGGAGAGTTCCTTCACAATGTTGAAGAGCTCTTTGCTGTCGTGTGCGTTGTGGTTTAGGCGGTCCTTGAAGGAGGTCCTTTTGGCGGTTAGGATGAGGTGATGGTGTCTGCGGATGGCGCTCTTGTGGGCGGCATAGTTGTCTGGGGTCTGGTCGTGGCGCCACTTGTTCTCGAGCTTTCGGCAGGTCTGCTTGGAGGCCTGGAGTTCGGCGGTGAACCAGGTGGCCTTTCTGTCGGAGCGTCTGTTGGAGGGTTTCTTGATCGGGGCGAGCGTGTTGGCGCAGTCGTAGATCCATTGTCTGAGGTTGCGGGCGGCAGTGTCGGTGGGGTCCGTTAGCGGGCTTTGGGCGAGGGTGGTGATTAGCTGGTGATCGGTGACTTTGCTCCAGCTGCAGCGGTGGGTCTGGTGAGTGTGGTGGTGCCTGGTGGGTTTCTGGAAGGTAAAGTGGATGCAGCGGTGGTCGGTCCAGTGGAGTTCGGTGGTGTGGCTGACGGTGATGTGGTTGCTTGCGGAGAAGATGGGGTCCAGTGTTTGTCCGGCAGAGAGGGTGGGCATCGTGACGATCTTTCTGAGTCCGAGGTTGGCGAGGTTGTTTATCAGGGTGGTGGAGTTGCTGTTGTTGTTGTTCTCGATATGGAAGTTGAGGTCTCCGAGGAGGATGTAGTCTGTGGAGGCGAGGGCGTGCGTGCTGACGAGGTCGGCGATGGAGTTGCTGAACTGAGGCCGGGGACCGGGGGGTCTGTAGACAAGTGTTCCTCTGAGGGTGGTGTTGGCGTTGATGTGGATCTGGAAGTGCAGGTGTTCGGCGGTGCTGAGGGTACCGTCGGTGCTGGTCGAGATCCTGAGGGTGTTCTTGTGAATGATGGCGATTCCTCCTCCAACTCCGTTGCTACGGTCTCTGCTGGTAATCTTGTAGCCGTCCGGGATGGCTATGGCGATGTCGGGGGCCAAGGAGGCGTTCATCCAGGTCTCTGTTATGAAGGCGACGTCCGGGGAGGATGTGTCGAGCAGGTCCCAGAGTTCGACGGCGTGTTTGCGTACCGAGTGGGTGTTAAGTAGTATGCATCTGAGGTGGCTGCGTCCTGACTCGGTGGGTGGTTTGACGGCTTGGAGGCTGGTGTAGCTGCAGCTCCGGCAGGAGAAGGGTCCTTGGGTGCGCTTCGGGGTGGCCAGGAAGCAGGTGTGTGATTGTCCGGAGTTGAGTGCGTGGAGGGTGCTGGCGTCGGAGTGGCGTCGGTCGTCGTGGCGGTCGCGGGGACCAGGGGGTCTGGCGCTGGGCGCGGTCCAGGCGCGGACGGGCGCAGACGGCCTTGCCTTTGGCGTGTCTTCGGCGCGCCAGCGGCGCGGCCGCACAGCGGCCACCATAATAAGGGGAGGTGGGAGGGAGGAGCAGCTGGGAGGCGGGAGCGGGACGAATGGGCGAGCAGGGGGGCGGGGACGCAGCAGCGGGAAAACGGGCGAAAAAGCAGGGGCACAGAAGGCAAAAGGGCACAAGAGGCAAAAGGCAAAGGGGCACAAAAGGCAAAGCCAAAAGGGGCACAGAGGTAAAAGGGGCACATAGGGCAAAAACAGTACAACAACAATTTAGCAAAAACAGTACAACAACAATTTAGCAGTGAAAACACAACTGAGGCAGAGGGGCCTCGAACTTACGGCAGCGGCGGTGGCAGCGAGCACAGAGACACGGGCACACAGGTGGTGCTGTGCGGCGTGGGGGAGCGACCTGCCTGTGAACAGGGTCATGGGTCGCACACACATCTGCCCAGCAGCAGGATACCCTTGTGGGTGATAGTGCGTTTTACAAATGCACATGTTAATATTGAGAAATACGATGTCAATGTATGCCATGCTATATGTAAGTATAAGAGTGAACTTGCATTGCTTTTGTCATATGAACCCGATATGACTCCCTAGCAACCCGGAGTCAGAAATACGTGGTCATGCAGGCCATTTGACCTAGTCCTGAAGCTACTGATTGACTGATCACAGGTGGGGTGACACGTAAACCTTAGACAAACTTGAACAGGAAAACCCAGATCGATCCCACAGATAGGCAGCGATACCACAATGGTTTTAGGAGATTGGCCCCAATCCAATAAAATATGTTTGGCTGGAGGGGTGTGCATTCCCAAAACAACATAAAGTCGGATGCCACACTAAGTTAGGAACACTCAGCCAATCAGAACATAGCATGCACACTACACGCACTGACCATGTGCTCCCCATACCGGACATCTAGGCACATACCCACTGGCCCCATTGACCCCACATTGTGTCCACACAAGGTCGGGACCCACCTGCGCCTCCTATTAAATGACCAGATTTATGGCTCCATGACTAGGCCCAGATTTCTGTCTCCATAGGAATGTACAAATTGCTTTACGATGCTGCATGTAATGTATAAAAAGACAGCCAAAACTAATGTGCTTTGAGAGAGACTTCAGATTCCAACTCTGTTGCTTGTTCTCCCGGCCGCTGCATTTAATTAAACAAACTGCTCCTGTTTTGCCTGAAGACTCTTGTCTTTAATTTTTTCAAGGTAAATTCATATTTGAGCAACATTTGGCGAGCCAGATAGGAGAGATTGGTTCTTCGATCTTGACTGCATCTGAAGGAAAAGTACCCCACCCATACAGATTCACATCTGCACAGCAAGAACGGTGAGCAGATGCCGTAATTGATTGGAAGTTCTGCTGAATCCGCGGGGTGGAGGTCCACCCTAAAGCTTCCATCAATGGGTAAGAGACTACATCTGATCCTTAGTCCCAGCATTTGTCATATGGCAAACTAGGAAGAAGCGTAAAAATCTAACCAGAGCACCCTGCCACTAACTAACATATTGCCTATTTTATGTGTCCGAGCTGAGGAGTCGCAAGGCGGCCTCGGAGGCGATCCCGCAGAGATCGCCCTTCTCCGATAGTCAGTACGGTATGAAAGGTGAAGATTATTTTGTCGCGAGGACTGCTGGGCGTGGCACAGAAGGTACGCTTGTCTCTGGGTGTGACACAGGGACTGCTTCGACCACTGGGCAAGAAACAGAGGGGTCCCTGGATGTGATACAGGGGTGGGGCCTCGCTGCTTGGAACCTGGGCGCGACACAGATGGTACGCAATGGCTCTGGGTGTGATATGGAGCCAGCATTTTGACCTTAATTTTTTAGTCTAAAGGAGATTTCTTATTGCTATCGGTTTCTTAACACTGGTAGCATCTGAAAGAAGTGAGAGGTGTTATTCACTTGGACCATTTTGCATGACACAGCCAGTAAGCATGACCCCTGTGTGTGACATAGAGTGCAATTCGGACAATAGGGAAATATTTAGACCTTGGAGAGTAAGGTGCAGCGTGTGCTTGGCCAAGGAGGGCATGTAGTTGTCAATTTGCTCCTTCTCTGCGTAAATTGTTGCTATCTTTGTCCACGACCTGATATTGACAATCAGGCTCACTCAGTCACTGGATTCAAGCTAGCCTGGCTGATGAGGGCTGTTAGCCCGAAACCGGTTCCAGGATGCTTGATTCCGGTCCAGGGAAGACATGGCTTGGCAGTTCGGTCTGGACTGTTCCCATGAGGCACAGGGTCAAGACTGATTTGCATATAGGTGTGTCTGAACTGGGGTGGCAAAGTGAGCTAAAGAATGATGATGGATTCAACCCAGATCTGTGACTGGGGGTGAGTGTTTGAAAAGTTTCAGCACTCCGTCCATCATCTCCTTGTGTTTGCTTTGGAACCTGAGCGCGACACAGATGGTACGCAATGGCTCTGAGTGTGATATGGAGCCAGCATTTTGACCTTAATTTTTTAGTCTAAAGGAGATTTCTTATTGCTATCGGTTTCTTAACACTGGTAGCATCTGAAAGAAGGGAGAGGTGTTATTCACTTGGACCATTTTGCGTGACACAGCCAGTAAGCATGACCCCTGTGTGTGACATAGAGTGCTATTCGGACAATAGGGAAATATTTAGACCTTGGAGAGTAAGGTGCAGCTTGTGCTTGGCCAAGGAGGGCATGTAGTTGTCAATTTGCTCCTTCTCTGCATAAATTGTTGCTATCTTTGTCCCCTACCTGATATTGACAATCAGGCTCACTTAGTTCCATGTACAGAGCAGAGCCTCCCCTTGACATTGAGCGGCATGAACTAAGAGCAGGCTAAGGTTTTTTTGGACAAAGTTATCATTTTTTCCTCTTTCAAATTCTTCTCTTCTATTTCCATTGTGGTTTTCAATTGATGCATTTTTTCTTGATGTTGTAGTGCTGATAAATTATTGCAACTGTGTTTCATGTTGAATGTTATGTCTCGTTAATGTTTCTATGTGCGTATGAAGAAATTGCCACTTTTCATATTTGTGATTCTGATGCTAAAAGTACAATTCACAATGTTTTTAATTAATCACCTCACTTTCTTACAGGTTGTTTCCTTCATATGCGTTGTTTTCATGTATTGTGAAAGTATGTTTGATGCATCTTTGTCCTACAGCTCACCTCATAGAAAAGTAGTTATTTCCGGCATAATCCCTTGTACATATTTTCCCCATGATCAGAGTAAAATTTAGGATTATCTAAAAAGCCTTGAGAAGTTAGAAGTGCACTAAGGGCCCGATGTACGAATGTTTTTTGCAGTCGCAAACGGGAAATCGGCCCTTTTGCCACTGCAAAATGGGTCTGTGCAATGTACAAACCCTATTTTGCGAGTCGGTAACCTATTACCAACTCGCAAAATAGGGTTTGCGACTTGCTATTAGGAAGGGGTGTGCCAAGGGCGTTCCTTTCTAATAGCGAGTTGCACTTCTATGTACGATTGTTTTGTGACCGCAATTGCGGTCGCAAAACACTCCCAGTTTACCACCTATTTCAAAAAGGTTGTAAGCCACTCGCAAACAGGAAGTGGTCCTCAGGGACCACTGCCTACTTTTGAAAAATGAAACAGAAACATTTCATTTTTCTTTTTTAAAAGCATGCCGTTTTCCTTTAAGGGAAACGGGCTGAATTTAAAAAAAAGAACTGCTTTATTTAAAAAGCAGTCACAGACATGGTGATTTGCTGACCCCAGCAGGCCACCATCCCTGTGAGTGCTGGCCATTCCCAATGGGGTCGCAAATTGCAACCTGCTTCATGAATATTAATGAGGCAGGTTGTTTGCGACACCATTGGGAATCACAAACAGTGTCTGAGACACAATTGCACATTTCATTTTGCGAGATGCAATTTGCAACTCGCAAAATGGAAGGGTCATACATCTGGCCCCTAATCCCTTAAAAAGTTCCCAACCCATCATGGAGTCACCTTTGAACCACATGCAAACTAGGTTCCCTACGCAGGCTAAAAAGCTAGATAAATTCTGCTATGACTAGTACACACACTAACACGCATGCGTTCCCCTAGCCAGAGGGGAGAACCTTCAACACCAACATAATAGAACACACAAGGACATACATTTGGAACTATAGGGCAGAAGAAGGCTAGAAGAGAGGCACTGTTAGAACTGTGGGTCATCTTCGAGGTGGCCCCAACCAACAATTCGGCCCCAGAATCAGCAAGCAAGATGTCTGCACCTCCTCTCCCATACACAGATGCAGAGGTGCTCTCTCAAAGGCCTACCATCCCTGCCGTTACAGCACTGGGTTACACCAATCTGCCATTCGAGGGGACTGAAGGGCCCCCCACCAGGCAGCAAACCACTCGAGCTGAGGCAGGGAGGCTGCCAGATCAGCAAACCCAGACAATTCTGGCCTCATCCCAGTTTGGTGCCAGGATTTCCTGAAGTTTGACCCCCCACATCCACCATATGCAACCCACCAAGCCCCAGCGACGCAGAGAGCCTGAACTCCAACCCGTCTGGTAGAGCGCTCTCAGGTAACTGGGAGGTTCGTAGCCATACTGGATATTAATACCACCAGTGGGATGGAGGAAAGCGGTCCCAGCCCTCCAGGGTCTGACATTGAGGGGGATGCCAAAAGGTATACTCCCCTAGGTTATGCCCAGGCAGTGGAAGAAACAACAGGAAAGGAGCTGGAGGACAAGTCCCTACCAAGGAGAACAGCGTGCAGCACCAAATGAAGCAGGCAGCCTGGGTGGGAGTTAAGAGAGAGGAGAAGGTTGAGAATGGAGAGAGAGAGAGCTCTTGCCTGGGAGGCACAAAGGGAGAACAGAACCATGCACCCTCTCCCAGAGGAGAGCGGAACTAGGTCCTGGGCCCCAAATGGGGAGGAGCCAGAGGTAGGACCTGAAGGGAGGACCCTATCGGGGACACAAACACCACCAGACCATCAGCATAGGAGTGGGGCTGACCAAGAAATAAGAGATCAGGGTAGCCTGGCCCAAACTCAATTAAGACTTAGGAGAAGCAGAATGGCACCACTATGCGCACACGAGGAGAGCAGCGATGATGACGTCTGCATCCACCCCCGAACATGCAGGTCAAACAAGCTGACCCCTATAGAGATAGTATCTGGAGAAGAAGGAAAGGTCTTCAAGCGACCATTCTGCCACCTGCTAGCCCACTGGACCAAAAGGGAGGGCCAGTATGATAGTTCCTGGCTGGAGGAGGGATCCTTTGAACCAGAGGACATGGCCGTCATGGAAGACTGCATCCGGCACGCAGAGGGAGATTCCAAGTGGAACTTACCCTACATGCAGGAATGCCTGAGAAGATGGGAAAGCTACATTGGAGAAAAGCCAGTGGAGTGGCCCCTAGCCAAAATATGACAATTTCAGAGGCAACGCAACGATCCCGCTTGACAAAAATGAAAATTGTGCAGCAATTCTGCACTTATCAGACATGCAATGGGGCTCCTCCGCGCTGATGGATATATACTGGCAATGTGGGGAATTTGCCTATGCTCAGCTCGACCCAGATGATGTGGCCTCTTTGTCCTCATAACCATACACAGCCCGACCCTCGTCATCCATTGAGAAGACCTGTCCGAGTTGTTCAAACATCTGCTATGGAAGAAAACAACTCTATTGCATCAGGCTCGAGAAAAAAGAACTGCTGATTATTCTGGCTGGGCTCAGTACAAGGACATTCTTGAAATTTTGACACTCAAGTAAATGCGGGATGATCCATACCCTTCTTCACTCTGCAAACAAAGGCAAACGCCCGCTGGTTGCAAATAACCAGGTGGGAATTGCTGAAGATGATCAACAATACTAAGCTCAGCCTAAATGCTATCAAGGAAGAACTAAGAGCCAGATGCAACATAGGTATGTTTTAGACTTGATGACCACAATGGAGGGTGGGGTGTGTTCCAAGATTAGTGCATCCTGCTGTACTTCTGTTCCTGGAACTGACATGGAAAATGGGACACTAACTCTTGCCATCCCAGCATTGTATTATCTACGAACTGACATGAAGAAGAAGGAAGGTGACCCAGAGCAGGACTGGTTAATATATATTTTTTTTCCGGGCCCCCCGGGGGGTGGCCAGACTTTGCACATCATAGCTCCCGATTGTCATTTTTGCTCTGTTTCTGTGTGGTTTCCTACAAATGGGGGTTTCCTGCTGTAAAAACGCAGTCCTCAAATTAGGTAGAATGCAAGTAACCACGGAAGTAGTAACAGACACAACAGAACCACACCGAACCTCAAATAATGTGACTGTAATGAAGAGTGGGACAATTGAAATAGTTGAAAAGTCAACTAGAGGGGGAATGTTAATATTGGTAATACGATGTCAATGTACGCCATGATATCTGTATGTATACAACAAACTCACATCGCTGTTGTTGAATCCACCCTATATGACCGCCCCATAAACCCTGAGTCAGAAATATGTGGTCAGGCAGGCCCTGCGACCTAGGCCTGAAGCAACTGATTGACAAATCACAGGTGGGGTGACACGTAACCCATAGACAAATGCTCAAACATGAAAACCCAGATCGATTCCACAGATAGGCAGCAACACCACAATGGTCTTAGGAGACTGGCCCCAATAAAACACGTTTGGCCGGAGGGGCGCGCATTCCCAAAACACTATGAAGTCAGATACCACACTAAGTTAGGAACACTCAGCCAGTCAGAACACAGCATTCATTCTACAAATAGTGATCACGCACTCCCCATGTTGGACATCTGGACAATTTCCCACTGGCCCCAAATTGTGTCCACGCAAGGTCAGCACCCACCTGTGCTTCTTATCAAATGACCAGATTTATGGCCCTGTGACTAGGGCCAGATTTCTGTTGCCAGAAGAATGTACAAATTGCTTTATGATGCTTCATGTAATGTATAAAAAGACGGCGAAACCATTATGCTTTGAGACAGGCTTCAGACCCCGACAATGTTGCCTCCCTCCCGGCCGCTGCGTTTAATTAATCCAACTGTTACAGTTTTGCCACATGCCTCTTGACTTTCATTTTTTAAAGGTAAATTCATATTTGAGCATCACACATAACATAACATGCCATAACAAACGGCCTGAGTTACAGTTTAGAGGATGAGTATTCTGTCACAAACATGAGGGATATCCTAGCTACCACATTGCAAGTGCATGATATTCCAACAGACTTGCAATAACATAAATGGGATATACGTCACATTTGTAATAGGGTAACTGACCACCAAACACTAATTGAGGCCCAAAATGTGTTTGTTGGCACGTTTCGGCCCAATGCACTCAAAGCCATGGAGTATTAACAGTATACTTGCAAATATAGGATTTTCGTGGATGTCAATGTTTTCTCCTGTCCGGTTTTGTAAATTATCAAGATCATGTAAGTCTATAGCATACAACTAGTAAGTGCATGTTTTGTAAAGTGGAATAAGAGACGTGAAGATATGATAAGGGGAGGAGCAAGTTATTCAGTGTCATGCTACTGCTTCACAGCACCAAAAAGGTTAAATACTAGCTTTAAGAAAAGTTTTTTGAGGCTGTGATGTGAAGGTTTCAAGTGTATCTGGCCTCTGCTAAGTCAGGAAATTCTTCTCTGCCAGGCATCACATTACACGAGAAATTGTTTTGGTGTGCTTGGCAGGGAGAACCTGAGGGCGGTATTTCCTATTAACCTTGCAGAGCATCTAATTTCAAACAGTAACCCAAGCAGAATGAGATTTCTGTGTAATTTTGTTTCATAACAAGAATGTACTGGAAGAGAAACACTGCATCAATGTGTAGTATATACTTTCCATAGTCAATGCTGTTTTTTGATATAATAAATCTGTGATGCCAAAGGTTGTTATTTCAAGTAATCTTTAATTAGACGGTCTGAATTAGTGCTACAATCTAAGCTAAAAGTATTTTCCACTCAATAATACTTTGCTTTATATAGTATTTGATGTTGTCATTGTTATTATTTACAAAAGCTAAAATTAACAGATGTTACTATTACTTATTTAAAAGTACTCAGCAGCGAAAGTATTATAATCTAAATTGTCCTTATCGGGCTATAAATCTGTGACCTGCAGTTCAGACAACATGCATGGAGAGAGTACTTAATTCCCGGAGCTATTTTGCCGTATTTTATTGCTGATCGGACACTGTGGAATAAAAATAATGCTTCAACAAAATAATCACATATTCTGTATGTTGCTCATTTTCGGAGACATTTTTGCTCACGTTAATAGTAGTACTTCGAGCAGGGTAACAGTGACACTACTAGAATAAGAAGATGATAAACACACAGTTGAATTTTCCTACTTTAATTATTTTTCATCGTTTTCAGTTATCAAGAGGACAGTACGAATGTCACACAAAAGAATTCAAGGAAGCTAGTGGGTGCAGTAATTTGCATTTTACTTCGCAGAAAGGATCACTTTCATCTCGTTCGCCTTCGCATAGACAGAAAAGAAATAGACAACAGCCTCAATTGCGTTTGGAAGGAATCCGGGAGGTGATATTTTTTAACCTATACTCCAAACAAATACAACACTGCATTCACAATAAGCAAATAGTTTGTCTTAGGTTACAATGTTTTTACTTGTTAGTAGCAGCCTCATCCCAAGCCCGGTTCAAAAAACGTAGCAAAAATGATTCTATGCCCCAGCCAGATAAAACCTAATGGAGCCGCAAAAGTACATAAAAACCACAAAGAGGTGAACAGTATGAACTGATCCAACATGCTGTCCAACAATGCTGGATTTCAAGACAACATCCTTTCATGATTACCCTGATTGGCAGGGCCTAGGCCACACTTTGCAGATTCGAAGTTAGTAGCAGCAGAGAACTTGTATGCTTTCTTTCCACGGGCACTCTCTACTCGAATAATACATTCTGAGACCTTCCACAGGTCTCCAGAAGATAAAAAAAAATCATTAGGAACTAACCTTATCATCCCCAAAAATATATTCATGAAACGGGAGCATAAGTTAGAAATATAAAAAATAGATATTAATGCTTAACATTCTCAGCATATGTCTTGTCACAAAGTTCGACACAGGATTCAAATCTACCTTCTCAGCACTACGCTCCCCTTTCCAAATCAGAACATCTTGAACTTGCAAATCTATTAAGTATGACACTTCATTGATAATACTTCCCAGAGCGCTCACCATTATTGATGGTTAACTACGACTTGCCAAAGACGCAAAAAGCATCACAGGACCATTGTAGTACTCCCTGCAGTCTTTAGCGCTGGACTCAATCAACACGATGAGACAGAGGGCCTGATTTGGTTTGGCAGATGGGTTACTCCGTCACAAACATGACAGATATACCATTCACGTGTTACAAGAGTTTTACACACTATGGTACTTGTAATAAGGTGGACAGGATCAATCCTGTTTGTGACGGAGTACCCCATATGCCAAACTCGAAATCATTTTCTATGTTGCAGTGTACATACCACCATTGCTCGTCAACCAATGACTTGTCAAAGACACCAAAAGCATCACTGGCCCATATTACCATTTTCTAGCAATCTCCATACACCACAAATGTTACTCATCAGACCTTTAATGCCAACTGTGACACTGAACCACACCAAAACTGTCCTATTGTTTCTGCACCACCACTCTGCCTAAATGCTGCACATTATCAAAAACGAGGAGTGTGCAATCTTTAGTGGAAAAGAGAAGTGGTTCACTGTCAACACTGCCACCACAGCTGACACCCTTCTGCCAGAGAGATAAAATTTGTTAATGAAAACAGATTATTTAACAATGGATGAGGTGTGGTGCTCATTCTTTCTGAGTCATTCAAATGTTGTGAGGTTCTCTCCTCAATCTATACTATACATTTGTGGACATGACAATGTGAATTGTGCCTTGCTCCAACCAGTCCTGCCAAGTACCACGCATCAGGCATTAGACTAACGCATTTCAGTGTGGTGGTCCGCATCACTGCACTGAAATGCATTGTCACGGATTTATAGCGCCTCAGCTGTGTGCAGGAGCCCTGCTATTTAGCACCTCCACTGACTGCCAAAGCTCTTAGCTTGAGCTCTGGCTCAGCTTGTGGCAGCAGGTTTGGGGGCTGGCTCAGCTCAATACTCTGGCTACAATGTTCCACCCGATACTGCGCATTTACTGAGGTCACCTCATGAGTCTGTCCCATGGTTTAATTTGCTCAATCACCATAGGCGCCGTGGGCGGGTGTGGCTTAGTGGCATATTTTCAGTTCTTTGGCAGCCTGCACACTTTGGGCCTGCCGCTGCAGCTTGCAACACGCGGCCCGGCTGGGGTAATGATTCGACGGTGGTGGTGTATCAGCATGACTGCCTCAGCTGCTGCCTGCAGTCCTGTGCAGCCAGTTCTCCCAATGCCAGGAGAGTCGGAGAGGAGTGTCCGATCTGGACTGTGGCTGCGGCACTGCCCGGGACTGTGCCAGGGCGATTGTCGCAGAACTGGCCCGTACCGTCAATGACCGTGCTCGCAGCTGACACAGTAAGTGAAGTGTCACGCTGCTGTTTGGTATTTTCTTCCTAATGTAACTTACTTTTAGGAGTGGTTCATTCAGTCTGCCTACAGTTACAGATAGCAGCTCTGTACACAGTCAGTCGTCTGCACAGAGTTGAATTCAGCTGCGCACGTAAAGTCAGTGCAGCAGTAGAACATAAAGCGAACACTGAACTTCTGCGTGTTAAACGAATGCAATACTCTGTGCTATCAGTGCTAGAGAATAAAGGGTCGAGTCAGATTTGATTGTATCGAACGTACGATTTAAAGGTCACACACGCATTTCCGTGAACAGACTGAATGCGTCCTTAATGCTTAATTATCACGCACATCAAGCTGAGCCCGCCATTGTGAGTGAGTGTACCTTAATGTCTAACAGTTCCTGACTGGCAGTCAGTTTGGCTCGGGGCGGTGCCTTTATTTGTTTGACCTTGGCCCGGTTAATATCCTGGTGCACGGCATTGGCCCACTACATCTTGAGCATTTGCATAGCGCTAATTCGACCTGAAGATATTGCAGGGCTGCTTTGTGACAAGGTAAGGGGGACAGCCTCTCCTTACCTCCATGGGCTTGCCCAGTAGGAGTTGCAGCAAAGACAGCACAATGGCGACCGCTGTGGTAACCATGGCCGACACTCCCAGGATTGTGTCCTCTTCAGAATCTCCCTTCTCTTCCACCCCTGCACAATCCTTCTCTCCCTCGCATGGGTCATGGGGTGGCCTTACACAGCGGTTAGAAGGGGTGGTAGAACTGCCGTCAGTCACCCCCCAACCACCTAAATTCCTGCTGACCACGAACGTTTGCAGCAGCACGATCACTCACATGGGCGTTCCCTCCTACCTTCACACAGTCTAGGAGAATTGCAATTTTTAAACGCAATAACTCACTGGGAGCACATTGTCACAACTTAACTTACCTTAGTAGGGGGCATTGTAGTAACATATTGTTTCCCCCTCTAGTTTCAGACTGCTCACTATGTATGTCCTGAAGATGATCTTAAGCCAATAAGATCGAAACGCCGTCGACCTCATAGAACAGGAACTCCTTCCATTGTATAAAATTATGCGGAGTTCCAACTGTTTGTCAATGCGATGTTATGTTTTTTAACTACTATCACCTTGCCACATCAAGCACACTTTCACTTTGTGTGAGCACCTGAACACTACTTTAAGTTTAAAGTACTAAGCTAACCATGTGTAAAATAAATTATCTATTTTACACTATTTATGTCCCCCTACTTCTGTGTTCCCAGATTGATTAATTGTCTTACTCAAATTATTTCTGAGTATCTCCTCCTAGGACCTCACTTTTTGCTCTGGACCCACTGTGGCCAACACTGAACCATTGTTTTCTTAAACACATGCCAACCCCAGGTACACATATCGGGGTACCCTTGTTCTCCTATGCACCCTGGGCTGAGGCACACGACGGGGGTGCTGAAGCCCTTTTAGCCCTATGGGCTTTGCGCGTCTGGTATGAAGTGAAGTTGGTCGCAATCTGATATTCACATTTACCTCTGAGTCAAATTAGTGTGCTGCTCTGCTGGCTAGTTAAGACTGCAAGCAGTCACTGAACTCGCTTCAGTGGCGTAGCAAGGGGGTGGGGGCGGTCTGCCCCAGGTGGCATGAGTTTTGGGGGCGGCAGCCTCCTCCTGCTCTTACCTGCCGTCTTGAGGTGGCAATCGCCAACACACACACCTACAATGCAGCCGTTGCAGGGTGGTAATCGACGGAACCTCGCCATCACCCCCCCCTTCAATGCGGCTGCAGCTTGCAAACCACAGGGACCACCCCGGGCGACCAAAAGGCTAGCTACACCACTGACTCGCTTTCCCATTATTTGCAGATCAGGTGCATTGCTTTTTAATGTAAGCGAAAGTACAATCTCCATGAGGGAAAGGAGTTACTTACAGAGAAAGTTATCCTGTAATCATGTTAATTTTCCTTGCTTATCACAGAGTGGGTGGGGTTACTGAGCTTTGCTAAACACACACTATCTTTAACATACTGACAAAAGATGGGTTATAGATGTCAAAGGAATCAAGTGCAAATGTATGTGATCTCTCATCCAAAACCGGGCTGCAAACTCTTGTGCCTAGGGAGGATTATAGTTGGAGGAAATGGATGCAAATGTAGTTCAACGGATTTCAGCAAGAGGCACCGCTGCTGTTGCGCACTACAAACTGGGTGGTTCACAGAGGTAAACTAGAAAATAGGTAGTCAACAGAGGTAAATGCTCCATGCATGTGTAGTTTTACTGAAACTTAAAAAAATTGGAACTGAGGAACACACACACAAAATACTTTTTGAATGGCACAATTGTTTTCTCATCATATTAAACATAAGTGGGAGGGCATGGCCCAAAGTCCTTGAGAGGCAACCGAACCTGTCTAAAATGCCTTCAGGGGAAGGGAATTACTGTCTCTGTCGGCTACGATGAGGTTGTCTAGCCACCCAGATAAAGCTACTAAATGTACTTTTAATCAAACAAAAAACAGCTGTCAAAAACTTGGGTTGAAAGAGAAAGTGGTAAAAAATAAATGTTTTCAATGCTTTGCATCTAAATATAGACTCAAAAAGAACATTTGATGGACGGAATGCTGAACAATGTCACACATTCACCCTCAGTACAGAGATCTGGGCCTAAATCCATAATTTTTTTGCTCACCATGCCATTACAGTTTAGACCCATGGGAACAGTCCAGCCGGAGCTGCCAGGCCAGGTACTCCCTGGACTGGAAACAGGTCCCAGGATGCTTGTTTTTGGTCCAGGGAGAGCCTGGCTTGGCAGTTCGAGCTGTACTGTTCCCATAAGGAGCAGGGTCAAGACTGATTTGCATATGGTTAGGCCTAAAATGAGGGTGGTATGGCGCGCAAAAGAACGATGGATTTAACCCAGCTCTCTTGACTGGCGGTGAATGTTTGATTTGTTCTACATTCCGTCTATCATTCGTGCATCTTTTGCTAAATATAGACAAAGGCATGATATCTCAGAAAGTGAGCTGAATATTTACTTTTTTTATCGAGGAGGACAACTGAGTTCTTATAATTCCACGGGGGTTTGAAAAAGTGTACCTCAGATATTTTTTACAACGTTTGTCATATTAAAAGTCTAAATTGCAGAGATCACAGAAGCAGCAAAAGAATATAATCTTTGCTGTTTGTGATTAACTTTATAGCCTCCAGAGTTAGTAAACTGATGAATTATAATAAATGATTCTTGATATACCAGAAAGTCTGCTTTAATAAAAAAAGAAAAGCACTATATTGTCTGCATAAAGTTTGTCAGACAGCATGTCATGTATATGTGGTGACACTTTGCAAAGTGAAAACTGAAATTGTGGAAGGCTCAGTGAATAACAGAATGAGTGATCAAGGGCACCCTTCCTGAGTTCCTCAGTATGTGCTTTTGCTTTGTAATAAAGAGAAGCAACCTACCTCATGAGCTAGTGAGGTAAAGATGGAGCGTAGACCTCTCTAACTCATATGGTCAAACGCCTAGAGCGTAACAACAGCAGGGTTTTTTTTTAAATCGAAAATACATCAGTGGCATTCACTAAAAAAGTGGATCACAAGCAAAATACCTATGCATTAGCGCTGCTGTGACTCGCAATATTTGACTAGTCAGCATCTTGATATTAACATTGTAATCTGTGTTTAATAATGTTATTGGGAAATATGTCCCAGGTTTAGCTGCGTGCTTATTGAGTTTTAGAAAAATAATTACAATTCCATTTCTGGAAGAATGTGAATAATCCAGTGAGTTAACATACTCTTGAATAACCTTGTCTATGTAAAGTTGGAAATGTTTTGTACTATTTGTCCAGAGAGCTGCGTTCTTTGCCCACATAGCTAATAGTAAAGCAGAAATAGCTTTATTTACCTGTCATGGACTGTGTCCTGTTCTGGATTGGTTTCTCTTCACAGCACTGGCAAGCATAACACTCTGGATAAAAGACAGCACCTGGTATAAGGCTATTAACTTATCTTTATTAATTTCTCAGCTTTTATACATGGCCTACTGATGTTGAGCTACTCTCCACACTTCCTCATCTCTCTGCTTCCCTCAATGTAGTGAGAGGGAAAACTAGTACTTCCTGTCTCCACCCAGGAAGTTCCTGGCATCTCACTTCTGTCTGGACCAGCTAGACCGCTGACCTACTTATATACCAATGTCCTTTCCTGGAGGACATGACATCTCCCCCCCCCCCCCCACTTACAAAGAAATCCAGTCAATCTCTTCAGTGCATCCTTTGGGCTTCTGTAGTTGGTTTCTTTGCTCCGCAAATGTTGAGAGTGGTTCTGCGGATGTTGAGAGTGATGTTGAGAGTGGTGTTCGGAAACTAAGATGGCCGACGTGCTGGAGCTCACCGTAGAAGCTCCGGGGCTAGGGATCACTCTTTTGTGAATATCCCTGCTTATGCCCCCCCATCCACCCCTCTACTCGACATCCCTGCTTTAAGGAAATCGTCTGCACTGCAACTATCCCTGCTACACCCCCACAAAGAAGAAAATTTGTTCAGGAATCCTACCTGAAGACCTTCGCCGATGACGACGCCTCCTGGAGACTGCCTCGGATGCAAGAGGAGTTTGGAACACCCCGAGTCCATGCTGAAGTGGACGCTGAGTCCCCCCGTTGCAGTTCATGTGGAGTGAGTCCCCGGCGTACCTCGCATAGCGCCCAAGCTCGCATTGCCGTGGCGTCGATCCCTGGTCTAAGCAAGGTGATCACCCCACCCGCAGCCGTCATAACCCTTGTTGTGGCGCTGGCTTGAGGTTACGATCTGCCTCTGAGGCTCTGTCCGTGATAACCGCTCTGAGAGTCGAGTGCCTGGGCTTCCGATGTGCAGCCAGATGAGCCCGCACCGGAAAGAGATCGCCGAGCGGCTCCAGTCCGATGGGGCTGGCTCTTGGGGGCCGTTCTGCCTGGTGGTGTTTCTTTCTTCCTGCCTCCGCACGTAATGCTTATTCCTCCTGTGGGGTGGTGGAGGTGCCCATCGACCGGCTGAGCCCGCCGAGCTTCGCTTTGTCATGACGTGGTAGAATAACAGGTCGTGGATGGAGGGAGGCAGAGGTCTGTAGCACAGTCCTGGGATTGACCCCCTGGGCGCCGGCTGTCCCAGCTCCTCCCTCCTGCCTATATATCGTCTCTGCCCGGTGATATGAGGTGAAAGCTGGGCTTGGGGCTTATGGTTTGAGCGTTGCTCTGCAGCACGATTAATCCACTTCCTCTGCCTGGAGTAATGAGGTGAGAGCGGGCGTGGGGTCTCCCGGACGAGTGCTTCACTACAACGTGATTAACTACTTCAGGCTTGCCTGCATGGATCGCCTGCTCTCCCTTCTATGTGTGCCAGTTGCCATGCGAGCCCGATCTAGGTTGTGATTTTTGATGAACTTACTGGGCTCGGTGTGTTGCTCCCCAGCTCTGTAGTGTACACTGATGGACGCCCATTTTGTTTAGCTGTGGCTTTGTTATTGGCATCCATTTTGGCCTCTGGCCACGACAACTTCAGAAGGATGCCCCTCTTCGACCGCTATGCTCGGCAGGTCACAGAAAGTTTTTGTTGACTATATATCCCCCGTCCATGGCTGACTCTGCGAAAACCCTCCTAATTCCGGTATAGCGGACTGAGAGTGAACTGATGCCGCTCCGCCGTACGGCCCTTGACACCGTCGGCTTGTTGACGCCCTCACTTTTCTTTCTACGCTGATTGCCAACTTCAACAGAAAATCTACTCTCTAAAATGGTCAAACAGAAAACCTACTCTTTAAAATGGTGGTACTCCACTAGCTCCAAAATGGCATTGATCCACACCACACCCTATGATGACTAACGTAGCGGCCATGCAATTAGTCCAGATCGAATCATTCCTCTCCACCCCCGCAACCTCTCCATAAACTAGCCCGACCACGCCTTCCCCGGCGCTCACTCTGCCCCTGCCCGGGCAAAATCACTGAATCCTGGTCTATGTAGATTTTCCTGTATGCCGATAATAACCCTGTTTAATCTCTGCAGCTCTTGTGGTCTTAAGTGATTTTTAAAACCTCCATTATATGTTTGGATACCCACCTGACCCACTGAGCTACCTCCGACACTGACTATCGACGTGGCTAGGCAACAAGTCCAGGGTGAGCGACTTTTCTTTCTCTATTGCCCGCTACCTCTCGACCAACCAGCTTGATCACACCCTCCCTGTCTATTTGGCCGCTTCATCCACAATGGAGTCGGCGAGCCTCCTCTAATTCTGATGTTCACGACGGAGGATTTACTGGCTCCGTCCCGCTGTTCAACTACTATCACCGGCTGGCACCTCCGTTCATCCAATGACACTAATGGATCATGGTGGTCTCCAATTTATCTTTGCGGTCTAGCTTATCCCACACGAAGACCACTCTGTTTAGTTGTTGCACAGTTTTGTACATAGTGACAATTACTCCATCCTCCTCCCCCCTTATTTGGCGAACTTCATGGTTAATCAGTGTAATTTCTATTATTAATATATATGCCAATAATTTCTATTATTATCTACGCCTGTGTATGCTTCTGAAATGTACTGCCCTATACTCTCACATATTGCTAACTCCCTTCCTATACACACTGATCTCCCCCACCCACTCTCTCCCCCCAGACTCATCACCCCCCCTGGCCTTACCCCCCTCATTGCCCCCTTGTTTGGCGAACTTCGTGGTTAATCAGTGTAATTTCTATTATTAATGCCAGTAATTTCTATTATTATCTACGCCTGTGTATGCTTCTAAATTTACTGCCCTATACTCTCACATATTGCTAACTCCCTTCCTATACACACTGATCTCCCCCACCCACTCTCCCCCCCCGGATTCATCACCCCCCTGGCCTTTCCCCTCTCATCGCCTGCATTGCCTTCCTCCATCTCTCTCCATCACATCTCTGACCCCAACATGCCCCCCTCATCCACGCCCCTATTCCCCATGACTTTCCTCTCTCCAAACATGGCCCAAACTCATGGACCATTCTTTATCCACCTAATCTCTCAAAAAACACCACGAATAATCCATGGTCCATGGTCCTGCGAGTGGCGCCCCATCTTAAAAATATGTATCATGAAAGCTATGAGAAAGGCATCCTGCCGGAAGACCAACGTCTGGCTTCTATAGTAGTCATCCAAAAGCCCGGGAAGCCAGCTGATGACTGCGGCTCCTATCGGCCGATTTCCTTAATTAACGTTGAGGCTAAAGTTTTAGCAAAGCTCTTGGCTACTCGTCTGGTGTCGATAATCCCCTCCCTGGTCCATGCAGATCAATCAGGCTTTATGCCGGGGCGCAACACAGCACTGAATATTCGCCGCATTCATAATGTCTTGGGGCGTCAACCATATATAGCCGAAGATGCGGTGGTGCTTTCCCTCGATGCCTCCATGGCATTCGATTCTATAGAATGGCCCTATCTTTTTGAGGTGCTGGGACGACTGGGGTTCGGCCCGCGATACATGGGGTGGATTAGACTGCTGCACACGGAATTAAGGGGCCAAGTAAAGGTCAACAACCGCACATCTAGGATATTTACATTAAGTAGAGGCACTAGACAAGGCTGCCCGCTATCTCCCTCACTTTTCGCACTGATGCTGGAGCCACTGGCGTCCTGGGTGAGGCGAGATGTAGTACTCCGCGGGTTGAAATGGGAAGAAGGGAATGAGGACAGGATATCGCTGTATGCAGATGACATCCTGCTCTATCTAGAGTCCCCCTCTACCTCCATCTGTAGACTCTTAAATATATTTACGAACTTCGGCAAATATGCTGGCTATGCCATCAACTGGACTAAATCAGTGCTGTTTGTTCTGCAGGGCCCAGTTGCCAAACTTCCCCCGGGTTGTGAGATTGAGATAGCCCCTAAGGGGTTGCGCTATCTTGGGATTTTTATAACTCCAGACCCCCAGCTCTTTTATGACAGGAATCTGGCTGTCCCATTAGAAAGACTCCGCAACGATGTTAAACACTGGAGATCACTGCCGCTCTCGCTGCTGGGCCGAGCTGCCCTGTTCAAGATGCTGGCTCTCCCGCGATTCTTATATATCCTTCAAAATTGCCCCTATCAGATTCCCGACTTGTATTTTAACAACATTGAAGGTGAGGTCCGCTCGCTATTATGGAGTGGAGGTACACCTCGTATAGCACTTCACAAATTGACTAAAGGGTGGTACGACGGGGGGATTGCACTTCCAGATATACGACTTTATTATTGGGCCTCACAATTAGTAGTAATAAACCACTGGCTATACTGGTCACCGACAGACCCAGCATACATGTTGGACAGATACCAGATGGGGCGGGAGGGGTGCTTGGGAGCCCTATACACGAAGATCCGGAAAGGGAGATATCTGGGCCCTGCGGCCCGAACGGTGGAAATTTGGCATCAAGCAACTAAACGTCTAGGCTGGGCCGGAGTATTGACCCAGACCACACCCTTGTGGTTGTCCCAAAAATTGGGGTTACTATGTTATCAATTGGGATTTGATAAATGGGACAAAATTGGACTATCCACTGTAGGCCACTTAGTCAAGAAGGGCAAAATCCTTACATTTAGTGAATTACAAAAGACATATGACTTTGCACAAGGGGAGATTTTTCGCTACCTGCAGATCCGTCATCCACTCCGGGCGGCACTCCCAAACTTAAGTAATCTGCCAGAGTCATCCCCCTTAGAAGATCGATTGCTTGCTGAGCCCATTCCAGATAAAGCCATTTCACTTACAAACCGCAAATTGTGCAATAATTTGCCAGATCCCTTCCGAAGTCTCCGAGATAAATGGCAGGCTGACATTGCAATAATGAAGATGAGGACTGGCAAACTGCACTGATGTCCCCAAGAGAAGCAGCCATAAATCACCGTTTTCGACTGATCCAATTAAAAATCTTACATAGAGCATACCTCACCGGGGTCACTTTAGCCAAAATAGGAACAAGACAGGACAAATGATGTCTGCGCGGCTGTCATCAAGAGGCATTCTTTTATTACATAATATGGGACCGTCCCCACATACGGCCCCTATGGGACAGGGCAACAACACAAATGCAGGACGCACTGGGGAAACAAATAAACCTAACACCACATATGGGGCTCCTTAACATTTGAGAGGCCACCGATCTTACAGGAGTGGAGCAGCAACTCGCCACCCTAGGGTACACTTTAGTCAAAAGAGCAATTGCCATGAAATGGGGGGCAGCAAAGGTACCATCACTAAGGAGTTGGGTGGCGGAAATGGACAACTGTATGATAGCAGAAAAAACAGTATATAAATCCAGGGGCTGTCCTAAAAAATGGGACAAAAAATGGAGCGGTGGAATGCACATAGAGGGGACTTATGTGTGTCCCCCACGGTGGAAATGGAAATGTCGAGAAATGGAAGACACTCACTGATAACATCTGACTGAGTCATTGTGCACTGTTATATTATAAATACTTGTTACTATTAAGTTGAAATGTATGGATACCAATACATGTGACTATTTGACTGAAATGTATAAATACTAATACATGTGACTATTTGATGACTAAAATCAATAAAAAGATTTATAAAAAAAAAAAAACGCCAAGAACATTTTTAAACACAAACTACTCATCCGACGCCCTGAAACACTCATCGTTGATAACTACCTCAGCCTCACCTCCCCCATTAAAACCAACTACATCTTCTATACCAAACGCCCCTCCAAATGGAAAAGCATCTTCCTACGACATCTCCCAGTCACTAACTCAACAAAAATTCCTTATGGCTTTAAATTGTCCACTACTTCCTCCCCAACTTTTCTAGGCGAAATTGACATCTCCATATTCAAAACGGGTAACATCCTCATACAAGCCGCTGAACCCCACCTCACGATCTTTGAGCACCATTTCCGCACCTTGTCTTTCCATCTATACAATACTTCTCCTAACCTTCCGGCTACCCAACCACACAACGCCCTCCCGTTCTCTCCCTCACCTTCGACCCCATGCTCCCCCTCCCCTGACATCTCTATAGCCAATGCCATCTCTCAATCACCGACATCCACATATTCTCTCCCCCTACTACCCTGCCTCTTCCTGACATCCCTACTGCACCCCCTCTCCCAAACCCACACGCACTCTAACGACCCATCCCCCAACCCCTAATACTACTACCTTTAACCCTTACCCTTCCTCCCCGCCCCCCCAACCTGAATCCATACCCCTCCTCCCTGAAGCCCCTACTGTGCCTTCCCCGGCCCCATCTTCTCCCTCTCCGAAACCGTTATCTTACTCCCCGAACCACACACCACCCCTAAACCCATGTTGCTGACTCTCTCCACACTCTTCACGACCTCTTAACTTCTCAAACCATATCCCCTGAGATCTTAAATTGCCTGTCCCACATCACGCCTCCCATCACGCCCTACAGCCATAGCATACCTCTTACCCCCCCACTGTCCTCTCACACCCTCTTCACCACAGACCTCCTTCTGCGATTAACACTGAACATTCCCAATCCTCCTCCTCCTCCCCAACTGAGTTCCCCCTCACTATAATCACCCAGACCCTTCGCAACATAGAACGCAATCTCTCTGCATTGACGACAGAACTCTCTCGACTTAGAGAAGATTTTAATTCCCTCAGCACCAGCACCCGCCTCAATCGTGCAAGCCCCCCTTACTCTGGCCGAAAAAACCCCACTAACTACAATTATTGGAAAACTACTCCTCTCCGCTGCCGTATGCATAGGCCTCGCCGCACCTCAACCAACTCTCCCCGTCCGACCTTTCCGACCTCTGCTACTCGTACCATCCTAGTTCTGCAATCAACAATCCTCCCCTCCCCTACTCTAACATCCCTGTTATTCTGGGGACTAACAGAATCCCCTCCTCACCCGTCTCCCCCAGACCCCCCCTCAACTCACCACTATCCACTCCTGCCCACCCCCCAAAAGCAACCCCAAACCCCTCGCCTGCATGCTTGTTAACTGACGATCCGCCGTCCAACATGCGACCGATATCTCTGAAACTACCTTAGCGAATCCATTGACATCGCGTTCCTCACGGAAACCTGGCTCAATGACCACTCAACGAGCATACTTGACCTACTCTTCCCACCCGGATACTCTATCCTAAGAAAAGCAGACCCGACAGAATAGGGGGTGGTTTAGCCATAATCTTCAAAAACGAACTCCAGCTCTCCCTTGTTAACAACTCCGACCACTCTGCCTTCGAATACCTTGAAGCTAAACTAAAAGTACAAGGTTCCCACCCTATTCGTCTACATAATATCTAGCACCCGCCTGGAGATCCTCTTCCCTTCGTTGATGAACTTTCTGACCTTCTAACACAATCCTCAATATCCAACTCTAAAAATCTCTTCCTTGGAGATCTAAACCTCCACTGGAACGATACCAATGATCCCTCAATCACCCTCCTCAACAATCTTCTTGAGATTAATGACCTCAAACAACTATGCCAGTCCCCAACCCATACCAACGGATCCATCCTGGACGCCATTATTACCAAGAAGAATTTGGCCTTCCTGTCTAAAATCATCCCCATAGACTGGTCCGACCACCACCTCATACTGTTCACCATTGCTACCACGGCCCCCCTCCCACCACTAAAATCGTTAAACCTAGGAAATGGACCAGAAATCTAAATCTTATCCCCCTTGGAGAACTGGAGTCTAAACTCCAAGCTCAACTTCTTCTCACTCCTCTCTCCCAAAATGCAAATGAGCTTATTGAACACTTTAATAAAGCAGTCACTGATGTCTTAGACCAAATGGCCCCACCTAAACTAAAAATCAAAGAAATATCCCATCTAAATCATGGTATAACACAGAGCTCAACAACAAAAGACGCTCACTAAGATTAATGGAAAGAACATGGAGACATCATCCTTCTCCCTCACATCTGGCACACCTCAGATTAGCTAGATCCACATACAAGAAACACATTTTCAACGAAAAGGCTTCCTTCTTCCGTACTCAACTTGATTGGGCCAAAAATAGACCCAGAGAACTGTTCAACATCGTTCGCAACCAAACATCCTCCGCACCTCCAAAGCTGATGGCCTCTACTGCTAGATGTGAAGAAATTGCCCTCTCCTTCTCGGAAAAAATCGCCAAAATTGACCAATCCTTCCTTTTATCTCAGATCCCAACCAACTCCCATCACTCTCCTGACATCACCTCTAAAGCTCATACCACATTCCTCACATCCCTTGATCCCACCTCACACTTGTCTACTACTTCACCTCCCCCGAACTACTCCTCACACTTACCTACTACCACACCTCCCCTGAACCACTCCCCACACTTTCCCACATCTACACTGCCTGAAACCAACTACCCTTACCTACAACTAAAAAACAATGACTCCTGGCACAATTTCCACCCTGTAACTGAGCTCGAACTTTCTAACACTCATGCTAAACTAAAACCATCCTCTCATACTAAAGACCCCCTCCCTTCTAACCTTGTCCAAGACCTCAAACACATTATTGCCCCATCTTGGACTAAAATCATCAACACCTCCCTTGCCACGGGGTGCGTCCCTATCTCCCTCCAACTTGGACAAATCACTCCCATTATCAAAAACCCCAATGCCGACCCCAATGACCTAAACAATCTCCGCCCCATCTCTAACCTCCCCCTTCTTTCCAAAGCCCTCGAAAAATGTGTCCTGCTCCAATTAGGCAAACACATCGAAAATTTCAACTTACTTGACCCCCTACAATCAGGCTTCAGGAAAGGCAGCAGCACAGAAACTGCCATGCTAAACATTGTTGATGACATCCACCACTCCCTCGACAATGGCGAGACCTACCTACTTATCCTCCTCGATCTCTCCGCAGCGTTTGATACAGTCAACCACCCTGCTCTACTCAATGTGCTCAGAGATCGCTTCGGCCTAAATGGTACTGCCCATAAATGGTTTGTCTCCTATCTCCAGCACCGAACACAGCAAATCAAAATTCACGACTGCCTATCTAACCCCACTCTGGTCTCCCTAAGAGTCCCCCAGGGATCTATTCTCTCTCCCTCTCGCTTTAACCTCTTTATGGAACCCCTCACTCTCATTCTAAAACAAGCTGGAATCAACTACCACCTCTATGCTGATGATACCCAACTCTACTATAACATCAAAACCCACTCGGACATCCTACACCTTAACAACACCCTCTCCAAGATCCAATCCTGGTTCCAATCAATTCATCTTAAACTCAACCCTAAAAAAACTGAAATCATTCTCTTCTCCCCAAAAAACAGCCCTCTCCCCATCCAAACCTGGATCTCCGACCTTAATGCCCTCAACGGTTCACACACCATGTCCAACTCAGTAAAATCTCTTGGTATCTCCATCGATAAGAGCCTAACTCTCAATGTCCACATCAAAAATTCGGCTAAGGGAGCCCTTTTCACTCTCCGTCATCTCAAGAAAATTAAACCCTTTATTCCTACTGATGACTTTAAATTAGTTGTCCAATCACTGGTCCTGTCACGAATTGATTATGGCAACGCCGTCCTCACCGGAATCCCCAAGGTCCACCTAGCTCCACTCAAATCTGTGCTCAACCTTGCAGCCAGGCTCATCACCAACTGCAAACATTTCAACCACATCTCCCCAGCCCTCAAAACTCTTAAATGGCTCCCCATCGAAGGCAGATCCTCCTACAAAATTGCGTGTATTACACACAAAGCCCTCCATCAAAATACACCGCCGTACCTCGGCGATAAACTCTGCAAAGCGGGCAGCTCATGACCAATGAGAAGCACTAACGCTCTCCTCCTAGTCCCACCCCTGCAAAAAAAGAAATCCACACAATCCCGCTCCTTCTCTGGAAATGCCCCAAAAATCTGGAATGCCCTCCCCAAAGACCTGCGATGTAACCCTTCCTACATTAGCTTTAAAAAAGACCTCAAAATGCACCTCCTCAACAAATATCAGGGGTCTTACCCTACGCCCTGAATTCCCCCACCCCCCTTCCACCATTCTGGTCCCCCCAACTCTCCTACTGTGCCCTGAATTCCCCTCCCCTTCCACTACTCTGGTCCTCCCCACTCTCCTACTGTCTCACACCTCCCCTCCTCCTCTCCCTCTACATTTCACTGGCCCTACGTTTCCCCCTCCCCCAATATTCTCCTCTGCTACTTCTCCCAGTCCCTCCCATCCCCTCCCATCCCCTCCCATACCCCCCTCTCCCACCAAATTTCCCCCTGTCCCCCACCTACCTCCCACCCCCTCTTTCACGTCCACCACCTACTACCTATAGCCATCTCATATCATAATACTAATTTGTTCTCCCATATCCATGTTATATATGTTTATAGCTCTGGCTCTAACTATCTGTTTATTTGATATGTGCTAGCTCAAGCTGTTTCTCTTTTGTTCTGTCGATATATCGTTTATACCGTTACCAGCATTATACTCCTGTCTCTCATCATAATACAAATTTTGATTTCCCTTATCCATGTTATAAATGTATATAGCTCTTGCTCTTCCTATCTGTTTATTTGATATAAGTAAACTCAAGCTGTTTCTCTTCTGTTAACCTGTTGATATTCCATACAGTCGAAATATTGTTGTTTACCGTTACTATCTTCATACTCATGTAAAGCGCTCTGATACCTCCGGGTCCAGCCAGCGCTATTAAAACCTCTAAAAATAAAAATAAAATAAGATGTCTGTTGCATGGAGTGTTCGTTAATGAGGTGAGCATCCTTTGGGCTCCTTGATTGGTTTGTTAGCTCTGTGGATGTTGAGTGGGGTTTCTGTTGAGAAAGGTGTTTGTTGGTTCGATCCTTCACGAGAACAAGGGTCGGCTCTGGGACCCATTTACTTGTTTTGTTTGCCTCATCCACTCCCAGTTGCGTTTGGGAATGTTGAAGTCTTTGACCATCCAGGCATCTGCATGTTCCTTTCTCATCCCCCTTTCCTTGAGAATGACATGTCTCTGTCAACACGTTTCTGCCTTTCTTACAGAGTGATGAGACAGCATTTTCCAAACATTTCTGGGTAATGTCCCATACATTCGTTCTTATTCTGCAAGCCCTTTGAGTCAGCCGAGCTGTCCCCATCAGAGGTGAAGGTATAATATTCATGTCTTGATGTGAATATAACTGACATGACATGTTGCGTTGTGGGGTAAGTGATTGTTCTGAGTCATCGGCTTGTGATGTTTTGCTCTGAATGGGGAGAACGTTCTCTGATTCCACTGTGCATTTGGGTGATTGACGGCATGGGCGTTTTCTCGATCTTGACATCCCAGATGATTCTGTTGACCTGAGTGATTGTGCTGACATGCTTTCTGAATCAGATGAATCTTCTGCTGATTTCCTTTGAGGAAGTTCTTTGGGTGTGGTCTGACTGGTGAATCTCTTGAGCTGATGGACTGTGATGAACTGCTCCTTGAGTCAGAGCTATCTTTGGAACGTTTCTTTGGGTACACCTCTCGAAGTGTTTTATGTGCTCTTGCAACGGGGGGATAATTTGATAGCTGAGTGTTTATTTCTTTTGTTTGGCCCGAGTGCATTTTGTCTCTGCTCCTCTCATGTGGGGTTAACTGTCTCCTCTCAGTTTTCTCCTTATTGTCGTGGGTGTCTTGAATGCGTTTGCATACCGGTTTCCGAAGTCTGAGTGAATTGCCCAGTCTTATGTGGTTTGTTTCTTCTTCTCGCTTGTTGGGCGCACTGTCGTCTGTGCTATGTGTGTGATATGTCCCACTGCTTGATGCTTCTTCGGAAAAGTCTAAGACGCTCGATGAACAGTGGGTGGCTCGGGTGTGTTTATATACCGGTTTCCAGAGTCGGTGTGAATTGACCAATCTTCTGTAGTTTGTTTTTTCTTCTCTCTTGTTGGGCATGCTGTCGTCTGTTCCATTTGTGTGATCTGTCCCACTGCTTGATGCGTCTTCAGAATAATCTGGAAAGTTTGATGAATGACTCCTTGAAGTTATTTCAGTTTGGCTGTCACAATCCCGGTTTGTCCCGGTCTTTTGTTTGCCATCCTCCACTGCCGATTGTATTGTTGAATCTGAGTATTTAATGTCACTTTGTCTATTGTGATATCTTGTCTCTGGTCTGCCTTTGCCCTCACTCTTTCTGGCTCTTTTGTTTTCTTGCGCTTTACTCACTGACATGAGAAACATCTCATTTCTCTTGTCTTCCTTTCTTGCATTGAGGTGCAATTCTCTTGCTTTGGCCCGCTATCCAGCTTCGGCCCTCCTGATGATTTCCTTTAGCGAGAGCTGCTTTTGAAGGATCTTGCGCTTCGTGTCTGGTATTGAACAACCCTCAATTACCCTGAGTCAAATTGCTTCCTCATTTGTGAATGTATTGAAATCACAGTATTGTACCAGACTTTGTAACCTTGTAATGAAATTTGTTTCTGATTCACCTGGTTCCTGCCGTGCTGCGTTGAAGATGAGGCGTTCTTGATCCACGTCTTTCTTTGTGTTGAAATGGGCACGTAGTGTCTCTTTTAGTTTTTCATATGTCTCTGCGTCCTTTGTTGCAAATGTTCTGATTTGGCGTCGGCCTTCATGCCCCAACAGCTGAAGTAGTAGTAGCAGACATTTTTCGTCTCTTCGCTCACCTGCTGTTGCAAGAAATTCATCCAGTGACTCCAGCCACCGGTTCCATTTGGGACCCAAATTCTGGGTGCCGGTCTGTGTCACTGGGAGTGGCACTTCAATGCAGGGGTTAGCTTTCTGTGTTTCTTTTCCCACCGACATGATGGTGGAATGTGCTAGTATGATAATGCCACAGGACTGCTCACTATACTTTATGTATTATTTGTTGGCCCTCTTCCGTAGAGATCATGCATATAGTTGTTTTTCTTTTGATTTTGGGAAAGCTCACTCAAAGGTGACCGCCGTATTTTTTCTGGCAGCTTCACATTTTCCTTGTAGAGCTGTTCCAGCTTTGATGCCCCCCAGCTATGTATATTTCTTTCAAAAGCCAACCTGGCTTGGTGTCTGCCCTTAGTTTGACTGTCTCAGTAGGCTTCAGTGAGTTAGACTTGGATTGCCTGATTCCAATATGGCCGCTTCATTGATTTTAGTGGATTTGTCTCAGGACGCCTGACTTCAAGATGGCCACCCCATAGACTTCAATCCAAACAAAAGAGAAATCAAAGGAGCCAATATTTTGTTGACAACATAATGGAACTGAATTATGCATTTGTTTGCACGAAATCCCTAAAGTTTAGCAATGATTTATCAAATTTACACATAAGGAATTCAAACTTACAGAAAGAGTTTCCTGAAAAATTAATAACTAGATCTTTTGGAGAGAATAAAATGAGTGACAACACTGAGTAATATTTTTCAGTTCAGTTAATAGCATAAGAATAGTTTGAGAAGAAGCAGTATGTCTATACCTAAATCCCGTGATAGCTCTTGGAAATTATTATTTTGAGAAATTGTGTTCATGGTTGACTGGGGTGTAAGCCCTGGTCAAGCAACAGCCACAATCCCTTGCAGGGTGAACCACAAAAAAGTCACAAAATTAACATGTGCTTAACCCTGGGTAGCTTGGCACACAAGCAGTCAGGATTAACTTAGAGGAAATGTGTGAAGTGTTTAGGCAGCACACAAACTGTAAGAAGGTGAAAACACAACACAAGAAAAATCCCAAACCAATTTACAAAAGCAAAATCACCAAAATCCAATGAGTAAAACCAAAGGTATTGATTTTTAAAGTATAGTGAAAATAGCGCCAAAAAGCACAAAGCGCCAACAAGGGATATCTGGACGCGCTGGACTGGGACAAACTCAAGAGTTCAGGCTGACCGCAATGGAGTGTGGGCTGGCTTCAGGGAGTAGGCTTGTCCCACTGAGCACAAGTACCTTAGTCTGGGTTGCATCGACATCAAAGACCCTGTCCATGAGGAGGATGTGGATGCAGCCAAAGCAATGCAACGGTGTCTATCTTTGCAGTGGGGGTGATGCATCGCCTCCGGTGAGTGCAGGGGCTGCAATGTGGAGTTCTCATCATCGTCGTCAAAGCTGTCTTCAATGGAGATGCGAAGACCCGGAGCCGGGATGGGCGTTGCGCAGTGGTAATTCAGAAGTCAATGTGTTGGGTCAATCTATGCAGCAGAGGCAATGCACTGGTTCTGGTCACCCAACAGGGGCAACTTTGGCTGATGTAAGCACCTTAGGCCCACTTCCAAGGGTCCTTGACTAGCGTGGCACAACATGGCAGGATAGACTTAAAGATGGCAGAGTACAGGTGCAGAAGCGGGATAGTTGGAATTCTTTTATGTCTCTGAGACTTCAGATCAGGAGGCCAGCCAATTAGTCCATCGAGTCGCTCTGCGTTCTGGGGGTCAACTGATGCAGATCCAGTCCTTCTCACCCAGACCAGGAGAGCAGCAGAACAGCACAGCAAGAAAGCAGTTCTTCAAGAGCAGCAGTCCAGCAGAGTGGCATTCCTTCAGCACCACAGCAGTCCTTCTTCCTGGAAGAGAATCCACAGGTCCAGAGGGGCCCTCAAGCAGTAGGTTCTGAGGTACAGTTCTTATACCCAGTGATGCCTTTGAAGTGTGGGAGACTTCAAAGAAGGGTCTTTGAAGTGCACAGAAGTCCTCCCTTCCTGTCCTGGCTCTAGACTCACAACAGGGGGGCTTGCAACCTTTTGTGTTGTACAGGTCACACACTGCTCGGGTGTAAGTGTGAGGGTGTGCCCAGCTCTTGCCTTCCATCCTCCCAGTATGGCCCATCAAGTCACACCTAAGCTTCCATTGTGTGTGGCTGTACAAAGGGAATATACAAAGTCCAGCTGTCCGCCACACAACACATGCAATCAGAGACAGGCTGCAGGCACACAGGGCTAAGAGCAGGAGAAGGCCAAATTCTAAAAGTGGCATTTTCAAAATTGTAACAATAAATGCGACTTTGCCATTAGGGAGGATTTATCATTAAAATGTATCAGGTACTAAACATGACAGATCTACCTCCTCTCAATTAGGAATTACAGCTTGTTAAATGTAATAAAGAATCCACAATGCTATTGTATGCGAGGGGTAGGCCTTGCAGTATTGAAAAACGAATTTGGGAGTTTTTTTATGACCAGGACATGTAAAACTTAAAAGTTCATGTCCTACCATTTAGTTACACATTGCCCTGCCCTATGGGCTTCCTGAGTCCTACCTTAGGAATGACTTGTATGTAACAAAAGGGGAGTTTAAGGCTTGGCAAGGGATTTTAAATGCCAAGTCAACATGGTAGTGTGACACTACCTTTAGGCTGCAATGGCAGGCCTGGGACAAGTTTGACAGAGCTATTTAGGAGGGTGGCACAACAAGTGCTGCAGGACCACTAGTACCATTTAATTTACAGGCCCTGGGTATATGATATTCCACCCTACAATGGACTTATAAGTAAATTACATTTCCCAATTAGGTATATACCAATCAAACCATTTTTAGGGAAGTAAGAACAAGCACTTTAGCACTGGTTAGCAATGTTAAAGTGCACTGAGTCCTAAAGGCCAACAAAAATGAATTCAAGAAAACTGGTGGCAAGAGGGCAATAAGATTATGGGGAAGACTACACTAAGGTGTCGTACAGCTTATACTTGCTCAGTAAAAACTATGCGTTTGTTAGAAAATATAAACCTCAAAACTGTGCAAGACTGATTCTAAGCACATTATCAGCATATGTTGGCCTCAGTCCTTCTAGCTCACTGTGCACCATCTGTACCCCTAACCAGGAAAGATAACAGGTGGAATAAGCAAACTCAGAGCATGACAACCCTGACTCCACAAGGAAATCGTGGTAACGGATCTAGAACATTTTCATGTTGTTACTCAGGCATACCCAAAGAAATACACAAGAAATACACAACATGAAGTTTCAATATTTTTGAAGCATTGTGATTCTTGAGTAAAATACGTGTGGTGCAATAATCAATAGAAGGAAACAGAATAGTGTGATCAGCAATACAAGAATTGAGAAGAAGATAAACAATTCAACATTGTGCTGTTTGCAGAGAATACATGTTTGTATATTAGTACTATAATATATAGTACTCCTACCTAGCACTACCTATCCTAGTGTGCCTAGGGTGGGTGAATCTGCCAAGTCCCTGTAGGGTGATCTGACTCCCCCATTACCTGTTGGTAAGTATCATCTGGAGTCCCATCTTGGTGGAGAGCAGGGCCTCATCCCTCGCAGGAGGTAAACAGTAATCAGCTGGACTGGAATTCAGGCATGTGGTGACCTCTCAGTACCAGCAAAATGCTCCTCTAACTAAACTAGGGAGAGATGTCATTTATATAGTAAATATCACTCATGTTGCCATGCCGAAGTCCCAATATGGCCGCTATTGTTGATTCTATTGTGACAGCTCAGTCACCGAATGGGCAATAACAAATAACAACATTGTGCAGTGAACTTAGCCCTTCTACATAATGTTCAAGATATTTGATAACATTCCTACGAAGTGGAAATGTAAGCAAAGCTGTTTCAGAGAATATTATCCTGCACATGCACACAAGCAAATGTGTGTCAAATATCATTGTGTTTAAGAAAAAAAGGCAACTTAAAAACGTGAGCATGTAAAATGGTGGTGTTTCTACTCAGGCCTATTATGTGACCATATGGAAAAGGCTGACAGGTCTGGCACATCTAAAATATTTTCCCAATTTTTCCAATTTTCAATCATGGTACCATCCCCACAGACACCGTCAAACTCGCCCAAACCTGATCATCCGGCTTCTCTCACCTTAAAGGTCTGTGAATCTTCAAGGGGAGGGGGAACTTCCCCATATCCTCGAAGATGTGTGGGAAAAAAATATTATATATATATATATATATATATATACATATATATATATATATATATATATCTTTGTTCACAGCTCATATACCCTCGTATAACGCCAAATTCTCGGCTTAAGCAGGCGCGGACCACAGGTTGGTGCTTCAATTTTGTTTATTGCTTAGACGGCCATTACGCGTTTCGGTCCAGCCGGACCTTGATCACATGACAACGCCGATGTGTTTTTTTCCCCTATTTAAAGTGCTCAGTGCTGTGGTGATTGGTGCAAATGAGTAAACATGGAAAAGATACTGATACATAGTGCGTTTGACATTGTACCTTCTTTGTATTTCGTCATGCCAATCCCATTTCTTTTTAAAAATATCAAAGCAGCATACATAATTGCTTAAATATCTTCCGTATCGTGGGCAGTGTATCCGTCCACACGGCCCCCTTGAATCCGGGGTGGTGCTTGCTCGACGGCCGGGCCGTCGTCTCAAGATGCAAACACGTGGTAACCCAATGAGCAGCACTCGAAGAGAAAACGAAGGTTACCAGCCTCAATATAGGGTAACCCCCGCCGTGTGGACGCATACACTGCCCACGGTACGGAAGAGCGACGTGGGATTGAGGGCAGGCTTCTAAGGCGGGGGTTCACTATGGACTTTATCTGAGCAGACATTGAGTACTTGTTGGTGTAATACATCGCACTACGTCCCCCATAATGCCTTTATATTTGCTGTTATTAGCCCCACGCAGGGGCGTGTCATTGCTGGCCAATAAAGAGGGAGTAGGCGCACCATCACGTTTTTCCTTTTGCCATAAGCCTCTGATGAAGCGACATGCGAAACGCGTCAGGCACTGCAGAAGGCTGCTCTTAACTTACCTGCCATTGAACTCTGCCCATATTCTATATTGAGGCTGGTAACCTTCGTTTTCTCTTCGAGTGCTGCTCATTGGGTTACCACGTGTTTGCATCTTGAGACGGCGGCCCGGCCGTCGAGCAAGCACCACCCCGGATTCAAGGGGGCCGTGTGGACGGATACACTGCCCACCATACGGAAGAGCGACGTGGGATTGAGGGCAGGCTTCTAAGGCGGGGGTTCACTATGGACTTTAGCTGAGCAGACATTGAGTACTTGTTGGTGTAATACATCGCACTACGTCCCCCATAATGCCTTTATATTTGCTGTTATTAGCCCCATGCAGGGGCGTGTCATTGCTGGCCAATAAAGAGGGAGTAGGCGCACCATCACGTTTTTCCTTTTGCCATAAGCCTCTGATGAAGCGACATGCGAAACGCGTCAGGCACTGCAGAAGGCTGCTCTTAACTTACCTGCCATTGAACTCTGCACATACCCTATATTGAGGCTGGTAACCTTCGTTTTCTCTTCGAGTGCTGCTCATTGGGTTACCACGTGTTTGCATCTTGAGACGGCGGCCCGGCCGTCGAGCAAGCACCACCCCGGATTCAAGGGGGCCGTGTGGACGGATACACTGCCCACGATACGGAAGAGCGACGTGGGATTGAGGGCAGGCTTCTAAGGTGGGGGTTCACTATGGACTTTATCTGAGCAGACATTGAGTACTTGTTGGTGTAATACATCGCACTACGTCCCCCATAATGCCTTTATATTTGCTGTTATTAGCCCCACGCAGGGGCGTGTCATTGCTGGCCAATAAAGAGGGAGTAGGCGCACCATCACATTTTTCCTTTTGCCATAAGCCTCTGATGAAGCGACATGCGAAACGCGTCAGGCACTGCAGAAGGCTGCTCTTAACTTACCTGCCATTGAACTCTGCCCATACCCTATATTGAGGCTGGTAACCTTCATTTTCTCTTCGAGTGCTGCTCATTGGGTTACCACGTGTTTGCATCTTGAGACGGCGGCCCGGCCGTCGTGCAATCACCACCCCGGATTCAAGGGGGCCGTGTGGATGGATACACTGCCCACGATACGGAAGAGCGACGTGGGATTGAGGGCAGGCTTCTAAGGCGGGGGTTCACTATGGACTTTATCTGAGCAGACATTGAGTACTTGTTGGTGTAATACATCGCACTACGTCCCCCATAATGCCTTTACATTTGCTGTTATTAGCCCCACGCAGGGGCGTGTCATTGCTGGCCAATAAAGAGGGAGTAGGCGCACCATCACGTTTTTCCTTTTGCCATAAGCCTCTGATGAAGCGACATGCGAAACGCGTCAGGCACTGCAGAAGGCTGCTCTTAACTTACCTGCCATTGAACTCTGCCCATACCCTACATTGAGGCTGGTAACCTTCGTTTTCTCTTCGAGTGCTGCTCATTGGGTTACCACGTGTTTGCATATATATATATATATATACACATATATACATCTATATATTTATATATGTTTATATGTTTTCAAATTAAACTTTATTTCAGCCACTAGGGCCATAAAAGTACATATAAAACACAATTATATACATATTAAATAAGTAAAATCGATTGTGATCATGTAGAACAACAATAAAATCACAAAACAGATTCTGTACATGGCCATATTCCCCAAATAATGAAGAGGCAGCAGGATGCAACAGGACTGAGGAATCATAAAAGTAGTACATAGCTCCACTTGGGAAGAAGACACTATATATGCTGTTAGACCTGGCATCCTTGGCGTGGGTTTCCCCAGTATTTTTGCCTTTGCCTCCTGTGTGTTTGCTGTGTGTTGGACTTCGTTTTTGCTGGTCTAGATGCTTTGGGCACTTTGCCACTGCTGTTCAGTGACAAAGTGCAAGAGAGCCCGCTGTAAATTGTTGTCATGTTTTAGTGTTTCCATAATTGGCTTATTTAGTTAACTATTAAGGCTCTAGTACATTGCACTGTGTGTGCCCTGGGCCTGTTAACCAAATGCTGCTAGTGGGCTTGCAGCACTAAGTGTGCCACGCACATGAGCAGCCTGTAAATGCAACTGAGATCTGCCACTGCACTGTCTTAGCACAGTTTAGTACTGCCATGTCGGCCTGGCAAGTGCACCCACTTGCCAGGCCCTAACCTTCCCTTTTCTTTCATGTAAGTCACCCCTAAGGATGGCCCAAGGTACCCCTGTGGGCAGGGTGCAGTGTATGTGAGAGGTAGGACATGCCCTGATGTGTGTTACATGTCCTGATAGGGGAATACTGCCAATTTTGTTTTTCACTATTGAAAGGCTATCTGTCCCATAGGATAGAATGGGGAGTTTACTTATAGCATCTTATAATTCTAACTGTCCCAGGGAACAAGATGGGAAAATGGAGTTTAGTGTGCCTGAACTCAGAATCTAAAGATGCATCTTCTGGAAAGGATGATTTTTACATTTGGGGTTTGAAAATACCACTTTTAGAAAGTAGGTATTTCTTGCTTAGCCATCCAGTGTGCCTCTGCTAGGTTTGTGTACTGACTGTCTGGCTGTGGAGTGACAGGGGCTGGGGATCTGCATTTTGTTCAGACAGCTACTTGGGGGGGTGGGGGTGAGTTGTGTCCTGTCTTTCCAGGGTGAGTCAGAGCTGGGCTGAATAGACCTGGGCTGCATTCATAGTAGGGTGGGCAGATTTCTTTCACACCTTCATGGGCCTGGGCTGCCTTAGACAATGCTGTCTCCACCTCCTACCAGGAAGCGGCACCAGAGAGGACAGAACTGGTTCTGGCTGGGCAAAGATACTCTCTGCCTTCAGAAAACAAAGGATTTTGTACTACAAAAAGTGGGGCCCAGACCCCAGACTTTTAGATTACTTCTCAGATTTAAGCGGAACCTTTGCCAAGGGGAAGATCTGGAGAAACTGAGGAGAAGTACTGCCCCTTTGCTGTGTGCTGTCTGGGGTTGGCCTGCAGTGGCTGTTTCTGCCAAGGAAAGGACAAGGACTTTGCTGTGTGCTGTGTCCCCTGCTTGAGGAAGATCACCGAGGGCTTGAAGTAGAGCCTGCCTCCTGTTTTTGAAGTCTCAGGGATACAAAGACTTCACCTCCAACTCCCCTGAACTTCCTTGCTGGGAGTTCTGACCTGACAGGAGGTGCCTGCTACTATTCTGAGCCTCTGGAGGTTGTTCCTGCTGTTGGGAGCTGCACCGATTCCGACACAGGCCCTGCTGTGCAGCTGCAAGAACCAACGCACCGTGGGACCGCGGCTGGAGAAACCGACGCATCCCTAATCCTCACGCATCGCATCTGGGCGCCACTCCTGCAAGAATGCTGGGGCCGCAGTAAGAAACCAATGCATCACCTCCCCGCACAGTAAGAAACTGATGCATCACCTCCCCTTCAGTAAGGAACGGACGCGTCACCGCCCCTGTGTGGCAGTAAGGCACCGACGAATCACCTCCCCTGAAGTAAGGAACCGGCGCATCACCTTCCCTGGGCATAAGGAACCAATGCATCACCTTCCCTGCAACAGTTTTTGTTTGTGCTCGTGACACATCCTATGTACTTTGTGTGAAAAGTGTCTCATCTGCAATTTGCTTTAAACAGAACTGTTTCTACCTTTTTTGAAAGTCATATTTTTATTACTGTATTGTGGATTTTTGTCGTTTGGTCTTGTTTGGTTTAGATAAAGACTACTTATTTTTCTAAACTCGTGTGGTGTCCATTTGTAGTGTTTTCACTGTATAACTGTATGTGTGCACACATGCTTTACACACTGCGTCTGAGATAAGCCTGTCTGCTCGTGCCAAGCTACCAAGGGGGCGAGCAGGGGTTATTTTAGAAGTGTATCCCCCTTACCCTAACTAGGAAGAAGGGTCCCTACTTGACCAAAGGTACCTACCTCTGCCAACTAGAGACCCCCATTTCTAACATTGGTGGTCCGCGGTGAGGATCTGGACTTGCATTTGTGCCTTACATGCAGTGAATGGTGCACACTACTAGTGTAGTGCAGCCCATTACACAATCACATACTATTGGTGAACCTTTGTTTTTGTATTTTCTGCAACTTGAGAACTGTCAATTTTTTCATCATGACCAATCCAGCATCTATTGCATCTATTGACATTGAATTTGAAGAGGATAGGGTGGAAACCTACACTGTGCCTCAACTAAAAGCCATCTGTAAGAAATTTAAAAACTCTGTGAGAGGCCTCACCAGAAAGGATGAATACCAAAAGACGCTGAGGGCCTGGTTGGAATCGAGAAATGCCAGTGGGCAGGATGAGGAGCCTCTGGTGGAGGCGGAGAATTTGGATGGGCAGCAGGAGGGGCTGTGGAATCTGCCAGGGGGGAGGGTACCTTCCAGAGATGGCAGCAGTGTGTCTTCAAGAGTTCTGTCTCCAGAGGAGCTGGAGGACAGAGAGAGAAATAGGGTGCATGAGAGGGAGCTTGTTAAGCTCAGGCTGGAGAAGGGGGAAAAGGAATTGGAGTTGGAAAGGCAAAAATTGGCTCTAGAAGAAAAGAGGATGCTCTTAGAGCATGAAAGAGGTTTAAATGAGCTGGACATAAAGGCCAAGAGTGCAGAGCCCAGTTCCAATGGTGGCAACTTGTTGCCAGGGACTGGAGAAGGGAGGGTATACATCCCCAAGGAAGTGATGAAGGATTTTGTGAAAAGTGAGGGCACTGGTCAGTGGTTTAAGGCATATGAGGTAGCAATTAGGTCCCACAGAATCCCTGAAAGAGACTGGGGAGCAGGGTTATGGAACCGTTACGTAACAGAAGGGAGGGAAACTTGGCTAGCCTTACCCAGTGAAGATCAGATGTCTTATGCCCCTATGAAGGAAGCCTTGATCAGGAGGTTTGGTTTGACCCCAGAACTATACAGGCAGAAGCTGAGGGCCTGTAAGAAGCTTGAGTCAAGCACTTGGGTGGAGTATGTTTCCTATGTTTGCAGAGCACTGGATGTTTGGGTGAAGGGTAGCCAGGTAAATGATTTTCAGAGGCTCTATGATTTGATTGCATGGGAGCACTTGTCTGGTAGTTGTTTTCCAGAGCTACACCAGCATTTGATTGACAGTAGGCCGACTGACCCTAGGAAGCTTGCTGTGGAGGTGGACCGCTGGGTCAGCACCAGGGTCCACAAAGGTCATGTGGGAGACTCTGCCAAGGATGGGCAGGGTCCCCAGCAGAAGAGTGGGGGGACAAGGGTAAACAGAAGGAGTTCCACAAAGGGCCCCAAAGTAATTCCCAGGGGAACCAATGGGGTCCCTACAGGTAAGCCTGACCAGAACGGCCCCCACGCCTGTTATGCTTGTGGTCAGGTGGGCCACTTCATAGGGAATCCTAGGTGACCCAAAAAGGCCACCACTGCACCCACAGGTGTACCGCCCCGTGATTTGACTAGTGTAGCCTTCGGGGTGGAGTTGTGTTCCCAGGAGGGGTGGGAGCCAGCAGAGTTGACCCTGTTCTCACTAGGAGATAGTGAGATTGGTCCCAAGAACCCACCTGCCCGCTAACACTAAGAAATACGGGCAGTGGGTGACCATAATTGGCCATAGGGTGTAGGTTCTGAAAGACACTGGAGCCAGTGTGACTGCTGTCATTTGTCGGCTAGTGTCTGAAAAACAGGTGGTCCCCAATGTACTTTCCCCAGTAGTTGCAGCTGACAACTCAGAGTGCCTCTGCAAAGTGGCACAGGTTCTCTTTGAGTCGGGGGGTCTCAGGTACCTTGACAGTAGTTGTGAAGCCAGCCATGTCTGTTGACTGTCTGCCAGACAATGATCTGGAGAGTTCCCCTTGGGAGAAGGTGTAACGTAAGTCTAATTTGGAAATGTTGGGTCTGCCTGAGTGGGCGTGTGTGACCACTTGGTCTATGGTAGCCGGTAAGGGCAATCAAGAGGACCTGGAGCCTGGAAGAAAGGCCCAGGTGCCTGCCAAAAAGAGAGGAGGCGGGGGCGTGGGGAAACCGTCCCCATAAGTTCTCACGGTCCAGGAGGAGGCAGACCTTGAGGGGGATGCCCTGGAGCCTACAGGGGAGCAAGTAGCCGAACTGGGGCACCTGCCTGAGCTGACCCATTGGCAGCAGGAAGGAGGACCCTCCAGGGAGAAATTCTGCAAGGATCAGCAGGAATGTCCCTCTCTTGCGGCAGCCAACTGGCTTGTGGCAAATGGCTGCAAGCCAGGCAGCAGGTGATCTGTATGGGTCATATTTGATTTACTGGTAGAATGGTCTCATGTATAGTGAGCCTAAGGCCGATGAGCCTGGGTCAGCCCATGTGCTGGTGGTACCCCAGGACATCAGAGCCTTCCTACTGGGTCTGGCTCATGATGTGCCTTTGGCAGGGCATTTGGGGTGGGACAAGACATTTGAATGCCTTGTCACCCACTTTCACTGGCCCCGAATGTGCAAGGTTTCTGACACGCACTGCAGGACTTGCCAGGGAAGTGGTAAGAGTGGGAGGAAGTGCAAAGCTTCTCTCTAACCTCTGCCTGTTGTCAGCACCCCCTTTGAACAGGTGAGCATTGACATTTTGGGGCCTCTGGACCCCAAGATAGCCATGGGCAACAGGTTCATCCTGGTCTTGTAGACTATGCCACCCGGTATCCCAAAGCCATCCCTTTCCGGACTGTAACGGCCCCCGTGGTGGGTCGGGCGTTGATGGAGATCTTTCCCCGTGTGGGATTCCCCAGAGAGGTGGTGTCTGACCGTGGTACCAACTTCATATCCAGGTATATGAAGTAGGGGTGGGCGGAATTTGCGGAGTTGCGTTCCGCAAAATTCCGCGAAACGGCAAGAAATCTCCGCGAGCACGCGGAATTTCGCGTGCTCGCGGAGATTTTGCTGCACCCATTTATATCTGTAAGTGCTTCCTGTTGAGGTTTAATTTTTGTGACAGGAGCATCGTAGCATCGTGCCAGAATGAATCCTGCCCTGCATATTTATCCACGAAGATGCCACCGTTTTGTGCACTACCTCTACTCAACTGGAGTACTTTCTACTGGCTAATCAGTAAGTGCTACCTCGTTGGGTAAATGTATAGTGCCTTTCCTACACTGCAGCTGCGTAAAGGACCAGAAGAATTGTCTCCAGTGACCTCATGTGTCTGTAACTTTGCCACCGCGCCGGAAAGGCGCCGGGGTCCTTTGAGTAAGCTGTCCATCATAGTGGGGAAAGGGCGGGAAGACGTTGCATACCACTAGTGTATGCGGGGCAAAACGGGCGGGGCATCCATGCGAGTTCACATGCATCTTGTTTATAAAGGGTCAGAGCACGATCTGAGCAGCAGATGAGGAGAAAGAACCTCCTGGCCACTGGACCTACACGGGGATTGCGCTCGAGAAAATCAAGGATGCAAAGACCTCCATCAGGGATTGCAGCTAATGTTTGGCGGTAGATCTGGGCAGGAAGCACTCCTGCTTAGCCTCGACCTTGCTCACGAATGTTTTGTGCTGATTAATGCGTTACAGAATTTGAGCTTCAACTCGGGCACCTGCTTTAATTAAATCTGTAAGTGCTTCATGCACCCGAATTCCGTTCCGCCGCGGATCGCGGAAGTTTTGACATTTCCGCGTTCCGCGCGGAACGCAGAAATGCCGAAGTTTGCAAGTTCCGCGAGCGGAACGGAATTTGCCGCCCACCCCTAATATGAAGTCCCTGTGGCAGGAGTGCGGTGTTACTTACAAGTTCACCGCTCCTTACCACCCCCAAGGTAACGGGCTGGTTGAGAGATGCAACCGGACCCTCAGGGGCATGATTATGTGTCTTGGTGAACCCATGAGGAGTAAGTGGGACATCTCTTACCATGCCTGTTGTTTGCTTACAGAGAGGTACTGCAGAAGTCTTTAGGGTTCAGTCACTTTGAGCTCCTGTATGGGCATCCTGTAAGAGGATCTCTGAGTCTGGTCAAAGAAGGCTGGGAGAAAGCTCCAAGTAAACCTCCCCAGGATGTATATAGCTACATGCTGGCCTTCAGGAACCAGACTAAGCGCTTCAGGCAACTTGCTCAGGTGAATCTGGCCGGAAGGCATGGGTCATGGCCCCAGGGGAGCCTTGTGCGCTCCAGGACAAGTAGACTGGGCCATTTGAGGTGGTGGAGCGCAAGGGTAAAGTCACCTACCTGGTGGACTTGCAGTCTCCAAGGAACCCCTTACAGGTCCTACATGTGAACCGCCTTGAGCCCCACTTGGAGAGGTCCGAAGTGGGTATGCTCCTAGTGACAGATTATGGAATGGAAGAGGAGACTGAGCCTCTCCCTGACCTCCTGTCTGCTAAGGAGCACGATGGGTCAGTGGATAGTGTAAATCCTCTCACCTGCCCTCACTCCTGAACAGCAGAGTGACTGCTGCCAACTGTGGGACAGTTTGCTGCTCTGTTCTCCCTGACTCCTCGTGTCACTCAGTGGTGTGTCCGTGATGTGGACACTGGGGACAGTCCTCCTGTAAAACACAACATTTTCTAGTTGACTGACAGGGTCAAAGCTAGCATCAAGGAGGAAGTCTCCAAGATGTTGACTCTAGGGGTGATTGAGCCCTCAAACAGCCCTTGGTCCAGCCCAGTGGTCTTGGTCCCAAAGGTTGCCGCACCCTGTCCCACGCCAGAACACAGGTTCTGTGTGGACTATCATGGGCTCAATTCAGTCACGAGGACTGATGCACACCTCATCATCAGGGCTGATGAGCTCATAGATCGGTTGGGAGCTGCCAAGTACCTTAGTACGTTTGACTTAAAGTCAGGGTACTGGCAGATTGCCTTAACTGATGGGGCAAAGGAGAGGTCTGCATTTTCAACACCAGAGGGACACTACCAGTTCCGGGTAATGCCCTTTGGGTTGAAGAATGCCTCTGCCACCTTTCAGAGGATGGTCAATGAGGTGTTGGCTGGGCTGGAGTATTTCAGTGACGCCTACCTGGATGACATCAAATTGTTCAGCCTCACGATCAAGGCCAGTAAGTGCCAGATCAGGCAGGGATCATGGAGTACTTGGGACACCAGGTAGGGAGCAGCCAGGTGGCGCCCCTAGAGCCAAAGATTGATACCATTCTGGCTTGGGAATCCCCCAAGGCCCAGACAGAGGTGGGAGCCTTCTTAGGCCTCACCAGGAATTACAGGAGGTTTGTCAAGGGGTATGGCACCATTGTTGATTTTGATGCCCTGAAATCTGCCATGTGCACAGCGCCCGTGCTCAAGGCACCCAACTTCTCGCAGGAATTCGTGGTGCAGACAAATGCTTCAGAGGATGGTGTGGGGGCTGTGCTTTCACAACTAAATGAGGAGGGCCTAGATCAACCTGTAGCCTTCATTAGTAGGTTACTTCCACAGGAACAGAGGTGGATTGCGATTGAGCATGAGGCTTTTGCTGTGGTTTGGGCACTGAAGATGCTGAGGCCCTACTTGTTTGGGATTCACTTCTGGGTTCAGACTGACCACAGGCCCCTCAGATGGTTGATGCAGATGAGGAGTGAGAACCCAAAGTTGTTGAGGTGGTCCATTTCCCTACAGGGGATGGACTTCACAGTGGAACACCACCCTGGCACAGAACACGCCACTGCTGATGGTCTGTCCAGATTTTTCTGCCTTAGTGAAGAGAACTCCCAAGAGGGTGGGTAGTTCCCCCCACATTTCAGCTAGAGGGGACATGTGTTAGACCTGGCATCCTTGGCGTGGGTTTCCTCTGTATTTTTGCCTTTACCTCCTGTGTTTTTGCTGTGTGTTGGACTTCGTTTTTGCTGGTCTAGATGCTTTGGGCACTTTGCCACTGCTGTTCAGTGACAAAGTGCAAGTGCTCCCTCTGTAATTGTTGTCATAGATTAGTGTTTCCATAATTGGCTTATTTGGTTTACTGTTAAGTCCCTAGTACAGTGAACTGTGTGTGACCTGGGCCTGTAAACCAAATGCTGCTAGTGGGCTTGCACTGATTGTGCCACCCACATGAGCAGCCTGTAAATCTAACTCAGATCTGCCACTGCAGTGTTTTTGCGCAGTTTGGTACTGCCATGTCGACCTGGCAAGTGCACCCACTTGCCAGGCCCTAACCTTCCCTTTTCTTACATGTGAGTCACCCCTAAGGTAGGCCCAAGGTAGCCCTGTGGGCAGGGTGCAGTGTATGTGAGGTAGGACATGCCTTAATGTATGTGGCATGTCCTGATAGCGAAATACTGCCAATTTCATTTTTCACTATTGAAATGCTATCTATCCCATAGGATAGAATGAAGAGTTTACTTATAATATCTTATAAGTCTAACTGCCCCTGGGAACAAGATAGGAAAATGGTGTTTAGTATGCCTGAACTCAGAATCTAAAGATGCATCTTTTGGTAAGGATGATTTTTACATTCTGGGTTTGAAAATACCACTGTTAGAAAGTAGCTATATTCTTGCTTAGCCATCCAGTGTGCCTCTGCTAGGTTTTTGTTTTGACTGTCTGGCTTTGGAGCGACAGGGGCTGGGGATGTGCATTCTGTTCAGACAGCCACTTGGGTTGGGGGGTGAGGTGTGTCCTGCCATTCCAGGGTGAGTCAGAACTGGGCTGAATAGAGTGCACCGATCTACGAAGTCTGAGATCACTGCACTGATTCTGACGCAGGCCTGGCTGTGCGGCTGCAAGAACCGATGTATCGTGGTACCGTGGCTGGAGAAACCGACACATCCCCCAGTCTCACACATAGCATCTGGGCACCACGCCTGCAAGAACGCCGGGGCTGCAGTAAGAAACTGACGCATCACCTCCCCGCTCAGTAAGAAACCAACGCATCACCTCTCCTTCAGTAAGGAACTAACGCATCACTGCCCCTGCGTGGCAGTAAGCCACCGACGCATCACCGCCCTTGCGTGGCAGTAAGCCAACGACGCATCACCTCCCCTGAAGTAAGGAACCAACGCATCACCTTCCCTGTGCGTAAGGAACTGATGCATCACCTTCCCTGCGACAGTTTTTGTTTGTGCGCGTGACGCATCCTAGGTATTTTGTGTGAAAAGTGTTGCATCTGCAATTTGCTTTGAACAGAACTGTTTCTACCTTTTTTGAAAGTCATATTTTTATTACTGTATTGTGGATTTTTGTTGTTTTGGTCTTGTGTGGTTTAGATAAAGATTACTTATTTTTCTAAACTGGTATGGTGTCCATTGTTTCACTGTGTTACTGTATGTGTGCACAAATGCTTTATACACTGCCTCTGAGATAAGCCTGTCTACTCGTGCCAAGCTACCAAGGGGGTGAGCAGGGGTTATTTTTGAAGTTTATCCCCCTTACCCTAACTAGGAAGAAGGGTCCCTACTTGGACACAGGTACCTACCTTGCCAACTAGAGAACCCAATTTCTAACATCTACATAATAGGGGTCAGTTGGCTGGTCCACTGTTCCAAGCCACATAGTTGACACATTGCCATACATTTCGATGCTATAGCAACCCAATACCCCCACGGGACACCATATGCATCAAATAGTACAAGATGTCATGTGGGACTCATTAAAATTTAGAAACCTCTTGTAAAGGTTAACTTCATTGCCAACATCAATAGTGCCGGGCTTGAACTGTTGAATAACCAATCCTGATGAATAATGAATGAATAAATAGTGTGCTGGACAAAGGAAGTTTTGGTCATACATGTATTATATTTATACATATATACAGGTATGACAAAGTGAATCAATAGTGCAGATGAAGCAGTGCAGATAAAGTGGTTCAACAGACATTTGTTTTACAAAAACACTGCAATCCCAAAGATTGTGTACATATTCCAGTTTTCAAGCATAATGGGAAGCCTTATAAGATTAACAAGACCTATATATATAATCCAGGTTTAAATGAATCGGGAGTACTGTCAGCGCTTCAACCCCAAAATAACTTAGGGGGATCTCCTCAGGAAGTCGTCATCAGACTACCACCCCTATGTAAATGAAGACAGAGAAAGGGAGAGTCCTGAGTACCAGCACATTTCACAATTATTTTATATGAACGACACATGACCGACAAAGTGGTGGTGGCCACTGCAATTTGTAGACTCACCACGATGGTCTTGATGTTGTCAACAAGCCCTATAATCATTCTAAGACACAAATGAGAAGGGAAAACATTAGCGAAAACTTGTGCCACATATGCTCAAATCACAATAATGCACCTTAAGTGAGCATTCCAGCCAGTCCAATCATGCCAAAGATGTGCCACTAGAAAGGCTGCAATAAAGTGTCAAGTGTCCACTATAAAAGTAATACGCAGGAATCAATCCTGTACAATAATCCCATAGCACAGAAGTGCGCACTCATGTCCATGATGGCCAAGCCGCAATGAGAAATGTGTATAATTCCCATAAACCACTAAGGGAGGAATACTGTAGAAAAATAGCGTATCCTACCACTATAGCAACCAATAGTGCCATAATAAAACTCACTCTAGTGTGCCCACTATGTAATGTGCTATCATCCAACTCACAGGGTATCCATATAATGTGTTGGATCCAAGGTGATCACCTAGGTGAAGTATGCCATGCTAACCAAGCCGAGAAAGTGAAATGCTTACAAGATTCAGATTCCACGTTGGTGCATGAAAGACCCTAGGTAAACTCACCCACATAATGAGATGCTTATAGATCAGGCTCAACAAAGAATAGCCAGTTCCATATTGGTGCTTGAAAGTCATTGTGTCTAGGGAACTATGAGATATAAATTATCACAATTGATCCAAGTCTCTACGTCTCAACAATATTGTCTATCAGAAAGACTACACAATCACTCAACACTTACTCCAAATGCGGGGGACTTCCGTGCTCCTCGCCCAAATGATCCACGCGCATTTACCAAAGCGTGATGAAGACACAGCAGATGCTCCCCTGTTATCACGTGTCTATCTAGACAGAGGCTAGACAGCTAATTGAACGGCCACCATCCTGGGGATCCATATCTATGCTATCAAAATGTGCCACTGCTATATCATTATCAGGTAGTCAGACACTTGTAATAGAGCTATGACAGGCAGAGAGAGGGCATTCCTCTGTAAATGTCACACGGTCCGACCACAACCCTCTCCAGCATTACATAGATGGTCAATGGTTATAGTGTGTGTAAATCAACTCAGCCTAACTGAGGGAAAGGCGAGGAGGGTGGTGACTAAGACATCAGGCCTACAATATCATAATATAAAAACATCACAAATGGGTAACTAGTACAAAGGTTTCATTAGATTATTAGCAGTGTACAAGAGATAGGAGGACCGTCCCCATTGTTCTACTGTGGCTCAACACAAGTCCCATGTGTATCTACTCAGAGATGCCTAAAAATGAACCAATAACAATCTACACATGTTGTTGATGTCATTAAGACCCTTGTTGGTGATATTCAGAAGGTTCATCCATTTTCATTCTCTGATGTTAAGTAGATTTGAGATGTCACCTCCCTTGCTTGACATAATGATCACCTCCATCACCGGCCAGTACATGTCGTCAGCGTTGTGACCATGTCATACCAACGAGTCCTCTTCAGTTTAGCTTCTTATCCTACTTCTGTGCTCTGCGATGAGTTGTTTCACCATTTGTATGGTTTGTTCTTCATATCAATGCATGCAAGGACATTGGATTGCATAAATAACATTCTGTGTATTACAATTGGAAAAGTATTGGGTCACTTTCCCAGCAGCAAATGCGCCATCAAGACATTTTCATGCTTACACTGTAGCTGCAGTTCCTAACAACTGCACAGCTTATGAAGCATTAAAAATACCATTAACATTACATTACAAGAATACCAAAATTGGTTTGAAGGCACCCTACCACACGCAAGAAATGATGTTAGACTATGTCCCCTTATCAATGAGGGAGCGACATGGCCCATCTTAGCTGGTTACACACCCTACCCAGATATAGCAAATCTGATAGCAGCAGAGCTATGTCCTCTGTACACAGATCTGGTCAGAATATACAGATGATTGACACAATTTGTAATGCAAACAATGACAATAAATCCCACAAGGGCTGTTCAAGCTGCACAACCACAATTCGCTATGCCTGGAATTAGTTCAGTGACCATCAATGCAGTCATGGGTAAGACTCCTAACAGAAGGGAAAAGATTTTGTTCCAGAATGCACTAAAAGCAAATCAGCTAGAAGCAGTGTTTCCCCATTCAGCACCTCAAGAAAAACCCAGAATTCTCACAATATGCTTGCCAATGGGTATGAATCCCCCAATGGAAGACTGTGTCCCTTGGAGCACAGTCTTTGCTGCAGTATATACTGCAACTCATCATACACCCTTATTAGCTGTTTTGCCACAGGTGCTTAAACAGATTCAGAATGAGTATGGTGCAGCCCCTGCCCTGGATTTAGGGATGAAACTGATGGGCAATTTTGCAACAGTATCCACAGTAATGCTAAGTAATATAAAAAGGGATGCAGCAGCGTTCGCTATATGCCAGCGACTCATGCAGGTTGCTCCGGGAGACCAGGAGCACGAATTACCTAAAATTATTGAGAAAACCTATGAATCAATAGGTAGAGATAATTTGGTAGCAAGACCTAGTAAACCACAGATTAAGGGTCATCCTGAAAAGGATAACTTGAAGAGGGCACCGGAGTCTTCTAAGAAGAAGTGGGATAATAACAATAATAAAGTAAAGACTAAAACACGGAGTGGATCTCCTTGACAGAAGTCCTTGGACAAGCACTACAATCTGTGCAACTGTGATACATCTGAAAAACACTTGGAGAGAGGAGGACGACCAGAGTGCAGATCAGAGGAGTACATGAAACCGAAGGACTCACAACACTTCTGACTTCATAATAAAAAAGGAAGACATACCTACACAGTCCAAGTCTCATTTCCAAAAGGAGAAGGTTGCTGGCATTAAAGTCTAGCATGCCCTGGATATTGAGAACACTGCTTCTGAATAGGGAGTGGACTCTGACCATGCTGGACAGTGCAGCAGAAGTCACAATAGTTCACTGGAATCTTATGTATGGTGGCAGTAGCAGTGAGTGACTACGTCCAGGTGAAAACACAGGACAGGAGACTGAGTGTTCCTAGTCAATGATATGAATTGCAACTCCAGATGGAGGGGGATATACCATGTACCATAAATGTTCTCTTTTGGGAGAACTTGTCATTTGGCTATGACATTCTCTTGGTTGAAAAGGATTGACCACCAGAGTTTGTTATGGAGTGCCCACAGGGAGAAACGATAATTTTAATCACTTTTTCCAACCTCATTCCAGAATCAGTTAAACAAACATACTCCAAGGAGTGAGGCTCAGAGCAACTCTGGCGTTATACACACCATGTGGTTTGGGATGACGGATCCTCTTATCACATCATTTGTGTGAGGTCAAGCCCACAACCAGAATGACAAAACCTCATTATACATGAGACTAAAAATCATGGCATAGAAATACTCACACAACTTGAATACCAAGGTGTAATAGAAAGGTGCACCTCACCAATGAATAATTCTTGTTTCCAGTAATAAAACCGGACCATTCATATAATTTAGTCTTAGATTACAGACACTTGAATACTACTACATGCGCATTCGCTGTACAAAACGAGCATAGGGTAGAACTAATGAGCAATATAGTGTGCAATAAATATATAGCAACATTAGACACATCAAATTGATTTTTCTTCCAAAATATAGGACTTGAAAGCAGGTACTTGACTACATTCAGCGCTCTAGGTTCTCAACAAGGGTATAGGAATAACCCATGGCTATTCTCAGCCCGTGTAATGAAGTGTTACGAGACTTTGATGATCAGGCATTGTCCTATGTCGATGACATATACTTGACAGATAATGACCTGACAACTCACTTGGCAAGAGTAGATTACATAGTTTTGGGATTTTCTCACATGGGCTACACATTTAATTAATACAAGTATTTGCACTGCTCCCATCCTATTATAATCACCCTATATTCCTCGATACTGTTTCAGCACTGCTATCTAGTCAGCTTTTTAAGCAAAAATACTTTTGTGGGCAACATTTGATTGATGTTGCAGTTTGCAACACTTTTCATCACGTAACATCCCTTTGCGGATTGCAAGCACTGGTACCTAAGTTTAGTACATCTTGGCGTAGGTGTGCATAGCAAACATTATGAACTAATAGTGTGTTCTTTTTAGTTAGAAGAACGCTCACAACACCTATGCAGTCAGGTAGAAACGAGAAAATCTGCATTCATGTTCAAAGTAAATTGACTTCAATACCTTTCTTTTTAACTTTCTCTATGGTGAAAACTTGTTTCTTCATAGAGACGTCTGTAGCATTTACTAATTGTAGTTGCATAAGAACGTTAATAGCAATGTTCTATTGCTGCATTCTTAATGCTGACATTCAAGGTATATGTAGTGGGGTTAGGAATGTTTCCGGCTTCTTTGCTGGCTGGGAGGCTGTGGGAAGTTCCACCTTTGGATATAAAATAAAGAAGATACGTTTAATTAACCATGCTGTAAAGAGTTATTCCTGTGACGTTCACTACAATGTCCTTTCTTCTTCAAACCCTCCAATTTCGAGGTTGTTCCACTGCCTTTTAACCCAAAAAAATCGATTTATTCCTGCTTTGGTCATAAATATTCCACAATTCCTTGGATGAAAAACCACATTAAAGGTTTGTGAATACTTAAACTTGCATATGTTTGGGTGTCCACCACTTTTATTATGAGCTCCCAGACTTCAGTGTCCACAACTTACCATCGTGATCAGTTTTACTCAGAGTTAGGCATGAATACTGGCTGGTATTTCAATAGTGAGTATTACAACCAGGGCACAAACTCCGCATCACCACGGTTTTTTCCCCTCCGAGGGGCATATTCTCAAGGACTTATTGCCGATTTATCGGCACTTTAGTGCCGCAAAAGTGGCGATAGATTTATCGCCCTATTCTCAAGCTGGTGCAAACTGCCGATATCGCCAGTTTTCCAGCGATAGCTGACGCAAAAAACATCGCCACGGATGAGAGCGACAACTAACTCTAATGATATGCAGGCGTTCCCGTGCAAAAACACACGAAAACACCACTTCGCGATATTCCCAACGACCAGCCAGATCAGCGAAGCGACCCAAAAACAGGCGATAAGGCGCGTTAGCAGCAGGGATTTAACACCTGCCTTTTACTGGTGTTAAGCAGGACGACAACCTGCAGTAGAAAGGGAGCCCAGCCCAGAGCCACATCTGAAGACCAACAGATGCCATGGAGCCAACGATCATGCAGCTTGGAGACCCAAGAGGGCCACAACACCCACGCCACCACCCCCAGGACCCCCCCCACAACTCCGAACCACCCCCCCAGGACTACCACGTAGGCAGCACAGAAGAAGACAGCTGAACTTCTGAAAACGGCATGGTCCCTCTGCCACACAATTGCAGAATGTGGGGAGAGGTGGGAACCAAGTATGTGTGAAGGAGGCAAGTCACCCATGAAAAAGAATGTACACAATGCCAAGTGTGGCGGTGATGTGCTGGACAGACTTCAGTATGCAGAGCACAGAAATGTCCATGTGGACATATACTGCTGGTGTGTGTAGTGTTGTGGACAGTGGGCGCAACCATGTTACCTCAGGCAGTGGGGAAGACCTCTGTCACGTAGCTGTGTCGTCCCCCTCTGTAAGCGTAAGTGGAGTGGGCTGGGCCGGCGAACGCCAGTCCAGCGTAGGAGTGTGAATAAATAGGCCGGGGCTCTGGGCGTGGTTCACTTCTGGGATGGCCAACGCATCTGCCAGGGTGGCGCTCCTCACCCTGCCACGAGTCCGCTGCCATGACCGCCAGCCTCCTCAGCAGATCGCTGACACAGGCCCCCAGCGCACCCAGCGGCACAGCACCGCTGAGTTACGTGTGTGCTGACTACTGCCTCCAGCCTACACTGCGGTCAGCAGGGCTCACAATTCAAATTGAGTCTTGATTTATTTATGGCGCAGTCCAGTAGGCAACAGACATTGCTTCCAGTGCGGCCCGCCCGGACGACGCATCATCGCAGGCTGCACAACCGCTGAGCGCTTCAGGTGCCACTAACTCAGTGCACCACAAGTCATGGACCCTTTATGTTTGAATCTTCTGTGTGTGATTCCAGATCTGGTGCCCCTACCTCAGTGCACTGCAAGTCATGGACCCTTCATGATTGAGTTTTGTGTGTGTGAACCGATGATCACTGTTCTAGTTGTTGCCAGCACCAACCACTCCCTGAGGACTGGCTTACACTCACCCCACACCCATCCAGCAATCGCTTTCATGGACGAGTAACTACATACCTGCAGCCACAACAGATTGGAACCCATTGCACATGTCCCAACACCTTGTTGCATCTTGGAGATCTGGTCACATATCCCACGACAACAGTGGACATGGCTGCATTCGCCTGGACTCCGAATACATGAGCGGACAACAACTCGGGTTAACACACACCTGCGAAAGGTGAGGCACTCCCCCGGAGTGGACTGCGGCGCTTGGCAACGTTCCAAAATTCTGACATACTGCTGCATTGGTCTGCATGTTGTGGCACTTATCTTGCCCGTACTGACATGCATATGCTAATAAAGTCTACGCACCTTCACTTGTATTCAACTGTGATGACTGTTGATTTGAATGACAATGTGTGTCTCACTGCCAATCTGGGTCACGGCCATACATGCGCATTGATAGCATTGCCCAGGGAGTACCTTTTTTGTGGAATCACTATCCCTACATTCATCCATACTTTCATACTTGACTGATCATAGCCATGCCACATCTGTGTGAATTAGAATGTTTTATTCGCATTCAGTGGAGTGTTGAAGCTGGAGCAGTTCAGGGCCATGCAAACCCCACTTTACATTGTTGCCCCGTGGAGGGCCAGCCAGAGTCCTTTAGGGATTGACAAGTTCATCGGAAGAGGAAGACTTCAGTCCGCAGTGTGATTGCTGTGTCATTGGTAACCAAACAATATGTGGCAGTCCATGTCAAGGTCCAAGGTGAGTGTCGCTGGGTGTATCGGGGGACAGTGGAAGGTGTTATTCCAGGGCATGATGCAGAGGGCAGAACCAAACTGAAACAGGCCATATGGCGGAGATGAATGCTACCACTTCATTCTTACCACAAAACAAGATTCATCATCATTTTCGTCCTCTGATGTGTCAGGTGCCTCACATGTGGGTGGTGGTGTTTAGTCTGCATCACTGTGTGGCACTGACACATCAGGGGCCGGAGGTGGAATGTCTGCCGCACTGTGTGGCACTGACACTTCAGGGGGCGGAGATGTTGATGGAGTAGTAGCAGCAGCATTCATCCACGCCAGGCCTTGTGGTGGCAATGCCATGTCGCGGATCTGCAGGGCATGGAAGATCACAGCTACATCTCGCTGGTGTGCAGCCGTGGCAAACATTCTTTCCGCCTGCATCCGCTCCAAGCTCTCCATCATTCTCGTTATGTGTCCCAACTCCCGGCTGACATCGCTGGAGCCACTCTGACTAGACAGTTGTTCTTGGCTCAGAGTCATGACTCCAGCGATGTCAGCCATGTATTGTTGGAGAGCATGGAGCAGACAGTGGGTGTCCGTTAGGGACTGTAAGTGGTCCCTGATGGGACTTAGACACCCACGTATGGCATCTAGTTTGGCTGCCATGAGGTCAAACCCCACCCGCAGCTGATCAGCCATCTTCTCCAGGCACCCTAACACACGGCGTTGGAATGCCATGTGTTGGTTGTGAGGGTCCTGGGAGACAGCCGTGGTGGTGGGTGCTTCCTGCTGTGTGGTCTGTGCAGGGGGTGGGGTCTCCTGGATGCAGCTGGGCTGCCCTGCTCCTGGAGGTGGGGTGCCGAAGCTGTCCGTGAGCTGTTGACGGGCATCGGTGTCGATGTTGGGGAGGTCCTCTTCATCATCAGTGCTGAGTTGTTGGGTCTGCTCTGCAGGAGGTGTTGATTCCCCCTCTGCAATGTGAAGGGGAGATGCAGATTGACATTGTGTTCACATGTATGTTCACGCATTGTACAAGTTTACTTACAGACTGCATGACAATGTACATTGTGACTGTTTGTGAGGAGATGCCTATTTGATGCGGGACAGTTGACATTTCTACACCATCAGGGATGTGAGGTTGTACTTGTACATTGTCATCTCACAGTTTCCTGCTATGTCGAATGCGAATGGCCATTTTCTACACACAAGCGGCAGCAGTTGTGTCCTCTGTTCTGTTGTGAAGGTGTTGCAGTTTGTACCACATTGTTGTCAATGTTGAGGTGCTCTGATTCTTATGTGTGTGTACTGCATTGTGGGTGTGTTGCCCCTTCAGCTCTGATTTTGCTGGCCCTTATCCCTTTCAGTCGGTGTGCCTTTCACTTCTGTGCTTATACAGTGCTGAGATATTGCAGACTTGGGTAAATTGGGCTCTTGGGCGGAGTTGTGACTCTTGGGCATGGTTTGTCCGCAGATGTGCTAAACTTAATTGTGCATGTGTGCCATTGTGCCCATCTCCCCCCGTCCCCCCAGTCCCTGGTCGTTACTCACCCTGTTGCTGTTGGCTCAGGTCATATTGTGCAGTCCGGTCCCCCAACTCCTGCCACTGTCTCCCCAATTATGACTCGGGTCACCATTTCCTCCATCTCATCCAGCTCCTGGTGTGTCGCTGGACTCCCACCTCCAGTCTGTATTGCTGCTTTCAGGTTGGCTGCGAGTTTCAGCTTGGTTTTGCGCTTCACATCAGTCCAGCGCTTCTTGCAGTCGTCCACTTCCCTTCTCTTCACTCCGACTGCATTCACCTTGGTCAAGATGGACTGCCATGTAGTATTTTTAGTTGCCAATGACACAGTGGAGGTGATGAACAGTTGGTGGTGGTGTTCTATCACCTCCGTAATGAGGATCTGGTTTTCCTGCGTACTGAAAGGTGGGTTCCTCTTCTTCTTCTCCTTGACCTTTCCTGACCCGTGGTCCCAGGCTGGTCCTCCGTGGGGCTTGTGGGGTTCTGGTTGTCCTCTGTACTTGCTCCAGCTACCTCCATGGTGCTTCGCAGTTGTTTGTGTTTTGTTTGTGTTTTTTGTCGCCGCTTTTATAGTGGTTTTTCTCGCCTGACTTGTGGGACTTGCAGGCCTGGCGCTGCTTATCACTGGATTTTTTATCGCAGTTGGGCCCATCTCAAGTTTTTTCACGTTAGGCTTTAGATTTTTATCCCCGTCCCGGTAATTTTATCGCGGACATTTGACGCGTTATCGGGAAACTATCGCATGTTACCGCCGTGTTGAGAATAAGCCGTTAACACGGAGTTGTTTTCCCGCGATAGACGGCGATGTGAAAAATTGCGTTAACCTATTTTGGCGATGATTATCGCACGTTCTTGAGAATATCCCCCCGAGTTTCCTGTTGGAATGGGGGAGGGGGTTGTATAGCTAATGAGCTGCTTGCCCACCTCAGATTTGGGGGTACCAGGCACTATAATAACCCATGCCGAGTTGCTCCAGGGATAATTGAGCAGGTGTAATCGGGCACAATGTGCCACAACAGGCACTAGGAATGCCTCACAATCTGCAACCACCATGTGAGCTTAGTCTTAGAATTAACGCATAATGGCGTAAATTAAAATATGTGTCACTCCATTTACAAGTGCAGATTCATAAACTCGAAAGTGACATTATGCTTGCAAATTAAACTTTGTGTGTACGTAGGGTGGGTAAGTGTCAATGTCAATATGACAAATAATATCAAATATGAAGAAATAATTGAGAAGGGGAATTGCAGACCGAGATTTAAAATGTCTATTCCCAAATGAAAATATGAGCCTCAATCAATATACTCACTCAGGGGCAGATTTACAAGCCCCTTGCGCCACTTTTGCCTCACTTTTCCCATGTTAAAAGTGACGCAAAAGTGGCGCAAGGGGCTTGTAAATCTGCCCCTCAGTCCCAAGAATTACATTTACGATAATAATAAGCCATATCCATGCTTCTGGCATACAGAGGGAGAGAGGCAGAAGGAGACAGTGGTGCAGTGAGACGATTTGCTCAAGGCTAATTTGAAGCAAGTAGTTGTGAGTGTTCAGTTATTGTTTTGTTTCTATCTGCACCCCGCAGCTCGAATCTGTTAGTCTCGCTGAAATATTCTCCATAGTAGCTGGTACATTTCACTGTAGGTCTCGTAATACTGAGTACAGTCATGTTTTACTCTTGTCTGCTGTGCCTATAGGACGGAAACTGGAAACACAAATATTGTCTTATCTAAACATTTTCCATTATCTGTGTTCATAATGTCCTACATTGCAGTGATGACATATTACTGGTTTCAAGAGATAACATTCTCACCTCTGAGCTATATCAGGTTTAAATACGCTGGGGGTCAAAACACTCACATGTATGGCATAGAGGGACGTTTTGCTGACCTATACAGTACCCGTATTTTAATAGGTCATGTTTCAGCTACTGCATTTTTGACAAATAGCTTGGCTGCAAAAGCTCTGTCCGAGGTGCTAAAATATTTCATGATAAATGGATATGTCGTACTGATAAATTTTTATGTCAACCTGGTTGCAATGGTGATTCATCAGCTTTGTAAAATGTGTATTCAGGAACATGTTCAATTTGTTGAGATTCAAATGTGGAGTATAAAAAAATAAAACTTGTCTCTGGTTTTAGTTTTTAAGTTATTTTTTGACAAATGTTCAAATCATTTCTTTACATATTCCACCTTTCATTTCAGTGAAGCATTAAACAGGTACAAATTCATTATTGTGCCGACTTATGTGTAGGAGAGGATTACATTAGTGGCATCTTAAGTAATGTAAGGTATGAGAACGAATCAGCTTTATGCATTTCAATCATCATTTAACGTTCATAAGCGACATTACCGGGTAAGAGTTCCAGAATAAACATAGGGGCATATTTATGGGAAAGTCAGGTAGCGCAGCGCAGGAAGTCACATTCCTGTGCGGCTCTGCGTGACAGGGAAAGGGCAGGAATGTGCCATATTTAAAAGAATACGGTGCATTTCTGCCTTTGTCCGTGCATTGGTGCCATTTTGGCTGCATAGCGTCAATGCAGGCACCCTTGCACCCCTATGTTGCATACAGGATTGTTTTTGTGCATGAAAGGGCAACTTACTGCTCGTAAACAATCCTAAAAGGCATATTAGTCTTTCATAGAAAGAGGAAGTAACTAGGAGAAATAAAGATATTTCTCCTCGTTACGCCTCCCTTGAGAAGGCGTATCTTTTTAAGGCATTCCCAGGTATGCCACTTTTGGTAAATCTGGGAATACGCCAAAAACCTTGGGAGTTGCGTGGTAACACCCACGCAATGCTCATGGAATGCCTTCCCAGTGCAGAGATACGCAGCACAACGATCTGCGCTGCGTTGCGTCACTCCAGATTTAAGAAGCTACTCACGGTCACCTCAAGTGGCCTTGCGTGGGTTCGTAAATCTCATTTTGAGTTCTGTCACACATGCACTACATTGCGAGGTGGAATAGTGATGCAACTGACCTCATAAATATGGCCCACAGTTTAAAGGATCTAATTTGTTGCATATAGGTTGTTGTTATGTCATTTGAAATTAAGACTGAGTGAAGTCAGCGGGGAAGGGAGCTAAGGTTACAATATTACTGTAACTGCCATATTCACCATTACTTGTGGTAAGGGCATAGCGGTAAGTCATGCCCTTTAAAACCAACAGCTTGTCAAAAGCTAGGCAGTATTTCGCTTTACTCCCACAAGGCTAAAACAGAGATATTTAGTGCTCCTTTCTTGCCCAAAGGTGATGGAAGATTTTTGTTTCTACCTCCCTCTCATTTTAGCAGCGAATGTCAGAAAAATGTGTTTTATTTATTTATATAGTTTTTTCTAGCGTGGACTTGACCCTACTAGGGTATCAGAGCGCTTTTCAATTGGTTAGCCAAGAAGAAAGTATGACAACCAAGCACCACAAATGCTGTCAATATCCTTTACAAATCAGGAGGAGGTTGGTGAGTTAAACACCCAGATGACAACGGCTAGTGTAATCTCAGGTTGGGACATAGTGTCAGTTAATTCCATATGCTGAGTCAGAGAGTTCTAGTGCAGATTTTTGTTAATCAAAAACAGTTTGACTTCTTTTTTGAATAAGGCGATTGAAGGATTCAGTCTGATTTCAGGGGGGAGGGAGTTCCAAATTCTAGGGGCTGTTCTGGAGAAGGCTCGGTTGCAGGTTTTCATTTTCTGAAATTTCTGTGGTTTTAACAACAAGGTGCTGGCACTCCTAGAGGATCTGCAGCCGCCAGACAGTTCCAATTTGTCAGCTAGGTACTTCGGTGTGTTGAAGTGTAGTGCTTTATGTGCCAAGCAAGCAATTTTCAGCTGTATCCTTGCCTCATAAGGGAGCCAGTTTAGTGTCTGCAGATCGGGAGTGATGTGTTTGTTACGCTTGGAACCAGTGATGAGTCTAGCAGCAGAATTAAGGGACACCTTTAGTGGAGCCAGCTTGAATCTAGGCAGATCACATAAGGTAGCACTTATATATTGTACCCTGTGGATTACTAGTGCTTGTACAGCTGTTTTGAGGTTATCGAAGGGGAAGAAGGTTTTTTTTTTAAGGTTGGCCCCTTTGGTGGGTGTGCTGATGTGTTCTTGCACGATGAGATTCTTGTTGAGTGTTATTCCCAGTGATGCCGTTGAATCTATAACTTGTGGAAGGCAATTGAAGGCTGTTAGGTGTTTCATCCAATCATTGATGTTAACGAATCCTTTTAGTGGGGTGATTAAGAGGAATTCTGTTTTGAGCGAGATGAGTTTGAGGTGGTTTCTGGTCAGCCAGTTTTGGGTTTTTTGTAAAGTTGTGTTGAATAGACGGATATCTTCAGGGGAGGAGATTTTTAGGTACAGTTGGATGTCATCTGCATACATGTAGTATTTGACGTTGGAGAATTTTAGAATTTCGGTTAGAGGCTCCATGAAGAGGTTGAAGAGAGCAGGTGATAGGGTGGACCCCTGAGGGACTCTTAAAGTGACCGTAGTGGTATTGGACAGGGTTTGGCTAACCTTGGTTCTCTGAGTTCTGTTGTGAAGAAAGGAGGCGAACAATTTTAGAACGACCTTTGATAACCCTATTGTGCATTCCAGTAGGTCAAGTAGACTGTCATGTTTGACCGTATCGAAGGCTAAGGAGAGGTCGAGAAGGATAAGGAGGCAAGATTCATTCTGATCTAGCATTTTAAGTGCGTTGCCAACTATATGTGTTAGGACTGTTTCCGTGCTGTGACCTTGATGGAAGCTGGATTGGTATTGGTCAACAAGGTGGAATTGGTTTATGTGATTGCATAGTTGGGTATGGACGCATTTCTCCAAAAGCTTTGCCAGAGAAGGAATGATGGAGATTGGTCGGAAGTTAATTGGGTTCGAATTAACTGCTGAGGGTTTTTTTAGAATGGGGGTTACATATCCTGTTTTTAGGCAGGCTAGTAAAGCCTCTTGAAGTAGTGAAGCATTCACTATCTTGGTCCATAGTAGAAGTAAAGATGTTTTAATCTCCTTGAAGAGGTTAGCTGGTAGTGGGTCGCAGAAGTGATGTGAAGGTTTTAGTGTTCTTAAGATAATAAGAATGGCATTTTCATGGACGGGTCTGAATGTGTTCCACGATGCTTTCTTTTTAAGGGTGAGATCTGTGAATTTCGTGGACTGAGCGATCAGAGGTGGGCGTGGGCTATTGGGAGGTATCATTGGGAGGAGCTCAATCACTGCCTGGAGATCATTTTTAAACTTTGTTGTCTTATCAAGGAAGAAGGAGGCAAGTTCATTGCAGTTTGCCAATTAGAATCAATTGTGAGGGGGTTAGTTTTTTACTGGATTGTTCTTTGACTATTTCAAATTGTTTTTTGGGGTGAGTTTCTGATGTGCTTGTTGTATGTGTTCCTCAGTGATCTCAGGTGCTTAAGGTGTTCTAGGGATTGTGAGGATCTCCACACTCCTTCGTCTAGTCTCAGATTTCGTCTTTCTTTATTTAGGGTCTCGTTGTACCATGGTTTGGAGTCTTTAGTGGAGAGTCGTATTGGTTGTAGGAGTGCAATAGTGTCAAGAATGGTCATCATGGAGTTGTTGTAGTGTTTTGTCAAGTTATGGACATCAGACATGACTGCCGAAGGAGGCAAGATGTTATTGTTGAGAGATGTCAGAATCTTTGGGGTGTATGTCCCTAGTGTTCCTTTTCCTGTGTTTGGGTTTTTTAGTTGTGTTTTATGTGTCCTCACTGAATCATTGATTAGGAAGGTGATGCAGTGATGGTCGGTTCACTCGCATGGGACGATGGATTCAAGTTGAATGGAGTTTGCAATAGCAATGACTATATCCAAGGTCGCACCCAAGTTTTGAGTAGGACTGTCACAGATTTGGTTGAGGTTGGGGTCTGCTAGGAAGATTTTAAGGCTGTTAACTGATGGTTCATTAGGGCTGTTCCAGTGTAGGTTGAAATCACCAAGGAAGATCTGGGTGTATGTGATGTCCGACGTTGGTAGTGATGGTTTCCATAATTAGTTCGATGAATGATAAGTTGTCACCTGGAGGGTGGTAAATCATGTGCAGTTTGCATAGAGGTCTGTTGTTGCTAGTAATGTTTAGGCATAGGTATTCGCAAGAGGATAGGTTGGTGGTTGGAGGCTGCTTCACCCCGAGGTTCCTGCGGTATATGCAGCCAATGCCTCCACCCAGTTGACTGGTCGGTCTGATCTTACAATGTCATAGCTAGGTGGGACTAGGAGGTCCAGGATTGGGGTAGAGGGATCATTTAGCCATGTTTCTTTTAGGAGTAATATGTCAAGCTTGTGTGCAAGGATGAGGTCGGCGATATCTGCTGCATTTTTTTTTTTATAGCTGATCTGCAATTGAGAAAAATGCATTTCAGATGAAGCTTGGTGTCAGCTGGGTACGTCTGTGCTATGGAGACTAGCATGTGGTTGGCCTTATTTATGTGTCTAGCATTCTGCCTAGGTTCCCTGTGTGGGTTTGAGGTGATTGTTTGGATAGGAGCTAGATTGTCTGTATTGTCATGTTGTGCCTGATTATATTTGTGTAGAAGGGAGTAAATGTCACTGTCTGATAGTGGATCCTTTAGTCTGATGGGCCTCATGTGGGCATTGGGGTAAGGTATAGATTGCCATTTCACGAGGTGGGGTGGCGACATTGGTAGTTGTGGGTGGTGTTTGGTGGGTGGTAGTGGGCTGAGTTGATTATTTCCTGGAGACCTTTTGGGGCATCTGGTGTAAGTCATGTCGGACATGATATTTATTAGGCTTTGTATATCAGACTTGAGTTGGTGTAGGTCTTGTGTGATTTCATCTAGTCTGGATTCTATCGAGGCATGGGAGTAGGATGTTGAGGTTTGTGACAGTTGGCTTGCAGGGTGGGAGGTGGTCTGGAGTGGTGTTGTTAAAATGGTGCTTGTCTGAGTAGGTGGGGAGGTTTGGGAGAACATGGTTTCTGACTTACGGTATGAGGGAGTAGAGATTGGGAACCTTTTGGGCATAGGTAGTTGAGTCGAATGGTTCATCAGCAAAATAAGATTATCTAAGGGGGTAAAAATTGAGGGTGTGATACAGGTGGTAAATATATCTTCATTGCTGTGCATCTCTGTGATTCTTGTTACAGTAGTGATGAGTGGGCGCTGATTTGTTTGGTGATTTGGTGATGGTGATTCCACCTCCTCGAGGGGTGTGGAAGAGTTGGTGCTGTGTGGACTGATCGCTATACTGGAGCGAGGTGGGGACATGTGAGTACAACTTAATGTGGGTAGGCAGTGCAGTGACTTTAGTTGGGGTGGCTTCACAACCTGTGGAGAGCTGGGGTGTGGCTGAGAGAATGCTGAGTCCTTATTGAATATTGTATGCTTGATGATTAGGAACATTTTGTTGAATACATCTAGGTAGCGGTTTGATGCCTGGACCAGGATAATCCCATTGTTATAGATTGAGATGGTTACTTTGGCATTGAAAGTGGGTGAGGGAGCTACGGATAGTCTAAGACTGTGTGCAGTTTTCTTGGATGTTGTGATCAGGAGCATTGCATAGAGGGCTTTTCTCAATTGAGCTCTTCTTTTTGTGTAAAATATAAAGTAATTTATTAAGGTTCCTTTTGATGTGCAAAAGTAAGGGTCAGAAATGAGGGTTTCTGGGTGCGCATTGAGAAGTCTGTGTTTGAAGATCTTGGAGGCCTTTTTTGTAAGATTAGTTGGGTATTTAATTTGATAGGCATTGAGGTTATCCAATTTCAGATTGGTGTTGAGTGGGTGCAACAGAGCAGGATCCATGTCTGACTAGAGGCCTAGACTCTATATATGAGTTAGTAGATATAGCGAGTAGGTTAGGTGGGGTGGAGCAGAGATATTAGGAAGTTATGTTGGTGGTAACGGGAGCCATGTGAGGACTTGAACTGTGATGGGCGAGGGGGTAGAAAACCTGGGCATGCCCCTCTGCGGTAATGATGGCTGCTCCAATAGTATCTGGTACTAGTACTTCAGTTACAGTGTGCCTGCTTAGAAAAAGTGTCTTACTTTACTTTCTTAGGACATGTGCATAGCAAGTCCCTTTCACTTGGGAGGAGGATCACCACCGTAGAATAATTCAGCATGTAGTCTAGAGGGAAGAGGGGCCCCAAAATGGAGGAGTGGTTGTGTCCCAAAATGGAGGATCCTGACAAAGGCAGGGATGAACCAGCACTGGGCCACGTGGGGGGTCCTTCAAAGCTCCCAACGTGAGAACCGAGAGGGCTGGACACGCCCCTCCCAGACTCGCGTAACCGTCGTCTTGATTTAGCTCAAGAAGCACTGGGTGCAGCCTCTGTAGGTCGCCAGCTCAAGGCCGCGTTGCAGCCGATCCATACAGACGGTGCGCGTCCCCACAAGAGTGAAGAAGCCTGAGTTGTGAGGTGGGCAGCCTGCTCAGAGGATGTAGCACCCAGTGCAAGATAATAGCCCCAGCAAGACCTGGAGGCTCGGCTGATCTTCTGCCCCACACCAGGTAAGAGACCGGCAGAAGCACTCAGTCAAGCTTCATCCTCCACTCACCTGGACTTGTAGGCATGAATAGAAGGCGGGATGGTCAGCGGACAAATCAGCTCTCTAAACTCTCTGTGGTCACCCCTGCAGGCATCGACCAAGCGATGTCCCATGACCCTCTACAAGCGAGGAGGAATGGCACTGAGTATACCATACGCCCGGAGTGGTCCTGGCTCGCTGACGGTCTGCGTTGATCCTCTTTTCTGGGTGTAAGGAGAGTCCCAATGCTTAATGGCAGGACAAAACAGGGATATTTTAGGTATTTTTGATCCCTAGTCCAGGAGCTTCTTTAGGAGCTCCATCTCGGCGGCCATCTTGATGCATGTAGTCATGAATGGGAGATCTTTTACCCCAGCCATACCCTACATTGCCCAAGGTCAGTAGGTGTTTGCTTATTTGTTTAGCACCACTGCCTTTCTTTGCCAAGTGCGATAGAAGTGTGTTTATTCTGGCTCACCCCCCCTGCTAGCAAAGGAAGGTTACTAGAGACCGGGGCCTAAATCCATCAATCATCGATCATCATCCATCCATCCAAAATGATGGATTTAGGCCCAGATCTCTGTACTGAAGGTGAGTGTTTGACATTGTTCAGCATTCCATCCATCACTTGTTCTTTTTGCATTTGTCGCCCTAAGTGGGACAGGTATGCCCAGACTTGGATACTATGCTCGCCATGCCACTGGAGTCAAGCTATTCTGGCTGATAAGGAGTGATAGCCTGAAACTGGTCCTAGGATACTTGTTTCCAGTCCGGGGAGGCCTTGCCTGGCTGTTCGGGCTGGACTATTTCCATGGGGAGCAAGGTCAAGACTGATTTGCACATGACTGGCTCCAAACTGGAATGGCATGGTAAGAAAAAAGCCATGGATTTAGGCTCATATCTCTGTACCGTGGGGTGAGTGATTGACATTGTTCAGCATTCCGTACATCACTTTTTCTTTTTGCGTTTGTCACTACAAGTGGGATGGGTATGCCCAGATGTGGGTCCCATGATTGCTGTGCCACCGAAGTCAAGCTATCCTGACTCATTAGGGATGATACTCCAAAACTGGTTCTAGGATGCTTGTTTCTGGTCCAGGGAAGACCTGGCCTGGCAGTTTGGGCTGGACTATTCCCATGGGGAGCAAGGTCAAGACTGATTTGCATATGGCTGGGTCCAAGCTGGAATGGGGTGGAGAGTTATAAAAACATGGATTTAGACCCAGGACTCCATACTAGGGCTACGTGTTTGACATTGTTCAGCATTCTGTCCACCACTTGTTCTTTTTGCATTTGTCGCCCTAAGGGGGATCGGTATGCCCAGACATAGGTCTCCCTCTCACTGTGCCACCGCAGTAAAGCTATCCTTGCTGATAATGGGTGATACCCCGAAACTGGTTCTAGAATGCTTATGCTCTGTCCGGAGAGTATCTGGCCGGGCAGTTCGGGCTGGACTGTTCCCATGTGGAGCAGGGTAAAGACTGATTTGCATATGGCTGGTTCCAAACTGGAATGGCATAGAGAGCAAAAAAAACATGGATTTAAGCCAAGATCTCTGTACTGTGGGTACAAGTTTGACATTGTTCAGCATTCTGTCCATCACTTGTTCTTTTGCATTTGTTGCCTTAAGAAGGACAAGTATGCCAAGACGTGGGTCCCCTGCTCGCCGTGCCACCGGAGTCAAGCTCTCTTGGCTGATAAGGGGTGATACCCCGAAACTGGTCCTAGGATGCTTGTTTCTAGTCCAGGGAGGACCTGGCCTAGTAGTTTTGGCTGGACTATTTTCATGAGGATCAGGGTCAAGACTGATTTGGTTATGGCTGGGTCCAAACTGGAATGTGGTGGTGAGCAAAAGAAAGATGAACTTAGGCCCAGATCTCTGTACTGGTGGTGAGTGTTTGACATCGTTCAGCATTCCATTCATCACTTGTTCTTTTTGTATTTAAGTTTCTAAGTTTATGTTGTGTACATATCCTAGTAATGAAAAACTCTTAAAATCATTTTTCACTGCTGCAGGCCTATCTCTCCCATAGGATAACATTGGAATGTCCTTATTGCATTTTATAAGAGATTGGACTTCCAAGTTTGGTGTATCCGGAATCACAATTTAAAATCACAACCTATGGTGAAGTTGGATTTTTAACTGTAATTCAGAATATGCCATTTTTAGAAATGTGTCATTTTCTTACTCTAACCATTTGGTTCCTGCCGCCTTTCTCTGAATACACGTCTGGGGTAGGTGACAGCTGGGTTTTGTGCATTACTTCCAGACAGCCACACACAAAGGAAGCTAATGTGTGACTGAGTGGCCATCCCCATTCTGTTGGGCCATCCTGGGCATGATGGCAGGGAGGAGCTGACACTTACACCTGAATAAGTTGTGTCCTGTCCCCACATAAATGGCTGAATACCCCTCTGGGGCCTGGAGCGAGAGCTGGAAGGGAGGACCTCTGTATACTTCAAAGGCCCTTGTTCAAGTCACCTCCACTTCAAAGGCACTACTGGGTATAAGACCTGGGTCTCTGACCTCACCAAATCATACACTTCTGGACCGGTAAAGATTTCTAACAGGAGGAAGGACTTCATTTTTGCTGTTTTGGTCTTGTTTTGTTCATAAAAATATAAGCTATTTTTCTAAGCTGGTGTGCAGTTTGTTTTGTAGTGTTTTTACTGCATTTCTGTTTGAAGTGTTACACAAATACTTTAAACATTGCCTCTTAAGTTAAGTTTGCCAGCTCTTTGTCAAGCTACCAGAGGGTGAGCACAAGTTAATTTATGGTGTGTATCCGACTTACCCTGACAAGGGCTGTGGATCTTACTTGGACAGGGTGCATACCTCTGCCAAACAGACATCCAGTTTCTAAAATTGGTGATCAATGGTGAGGATAGGATTTGCGTTTGTGCAATTACATATAGTAATTTGACGTACACCACTGTTCCACATCTAAAACCACTACAAGTTTTAACATTTTCATTTTTCTGAATGTTACCCCTGCTTCACCTTAATCAACTTGGGACTCTTTTTGTTGCTGCACCTGTGATACCATGTCAGTATGTCAATGGATCTGAACTGCCTTGTGTCCTACACTGTGTGGGAGCTAAAGGGGTTGTGCAATGAGAGGGGGCTGAATGTGAGCAAGAAGGCTTCCAAGGTGGCTCAACAGATAGCCCTCTGAGCCTCTAAGGATGTCAAGAGACTTCAAGCAACAGCAGAGCGGGAGAACCCTGAGCTGCAGGAAGGATACCCATGCCTCCAGGATAGGGCAAGGGGCAGTGTTACTTCCAGTTATCTGTCACAGATGGAGTTGGATATCAACTCCATTGAGAGCTACAGAATGGCTAAGCTGAGGAAGTTGTGCAGGGACAGGGGACTGAAAATCCCTAAGGGTTATCCAAAGCTTTAGTGTCAGAAAGCCCTCAAAGCCTGGGAAGTGGTCTACAGAATGCAGTCTGCACCAGAGAGAGAGTCTGGAGAAGACTACATCACCACTCTGGAGAATGCAGAACCCTGATTATACCTGACCTTAGAAGCAGGGCCCCAGGAGGGCTATGGCCCTGAGAAGGATGATGAGGAGGAGAAAAATGACTTGGCAAAGGCTCCAGTGGAGAAGGGGGAGCCCACAGAGAGGGAGTACCCTGCTGGATCCAATGGAGAAAGCAGTGTCCTCTCCCACACCTTAACTCCTGAGGAGTTAAAGGACAGACAGGCTAAGAGGTACCTGAGGCTGCACCTGTCCCAACTGGTTGCAGAGGAGAGAAATTCTGAGGCTGAGAGAACCTTGGAGGAAAAGAGACTGGCCATGGAGGAAAAGAGGATGGACCAGGAGCTCAGTCTCAAGGAGCTGGGCTTGAAGGCCAAAGAGCTGTTAGAGTCTAGTATAAATGGTGGCAGTGAAAATACAATGTCCAGTGCTGAGGGAAGGGCCCACATGCCCAGAGACTTGGTGCCTGATTTCAAGGAAGGAAATGGCATAGACATGTGGTTTGAGGCATATGAGGTCACTCTAGAAGTGCACAGGATCCCTGTGGAGGATTGGGGAACTGTCCTATGGAGGCATATACCTAGTGAGGGGGGACATGCTGAGGTATTCCGCCATGAAGGAGACCTTTGTCAGGATATATGGATTCACCCCAGAAGAGTGCAGGCTCAGATTCAGTCGGAAATGGTCAGGGGGTTTTTGTGGGGTACTTTTGCAGGGCACTGGACGGTTGGGTGAAGGGTAGTATGGTAAACACTTTGAAGAGCTGTACAATTTGATTGTCAGAGAGCACATTTTCAGTCACTATTTTACAGGGCTACGCCAACATCTGGTTGATTGTAAGTTCACTGACCCCAGGGAGCTTGCAATGGAGGCATACTTCTGGTTGACTATCAGAGTACCTGGGAAGGCATTGGGGAGTGATCCTAAGGAAGGTGGCTCAGGTTCCCCCAGCAGAGTGCGGGGGAACTTTACCCAGACATGTCCTAGTATAATGTGGGGGAGGGTCCTATGTCCCTTATGAGAGAAGGAGGAGAGGTTAGGGTGGGGAGAGGCCCAGGGTGCCCTATTTCCAGCACCAGAGATTGTTCCCAAAGGGGGCATAAGCAGGGGGACCTGATCTGTACAAAGAGACCATCCACTGGTGGGAGCTCCACAGTGTCAGGAGAGCTGGGTGGAGCAGCCGCCACAGGTGCCCTACCAGTTCTCTTTTTTGGGGGTACTACTCCACAGCGGAGGGGACATAAGTCCAGATGGAGGGCCAGGAGGTAGACATAGACCACAGTGGGGGGACCAGTGGGTCAGGGGTAGCCAGCTCTGAGAACAGAGACCGCCAAGGGTGCCCCTGGTGAGACCACTTCTGGCCTGGGGGGCTCCATGGACTGTCACAGTCACAGGGATACGGGGGCTGGGGACCTGTGTGATGCAGACTCTTGCATGTCACATTCAGAGTGTGACTCCCTTGAGGAGGGCTTTCCAGGCACATGGTCAGCCCAAGGGTACAGACCCTGGGTTGAAGTGACCCCAGGGTAGGCCCTGGACAGCCCAGAGGGCAGGGTGCAATACATTTTGTTTATCTCTCCCATAGGATGCCATTGGAGGTGCCTTATTACATTTTGTAAGTGTAATTTCCAAATGGAAGAAGTTCATGTTTGTGTCCCCAGGATCACAATTTAAAATCCTAACTTACAGCGAAGTCTGATTTTTATTTCCCATTCTGAAAATGCCACTTTAGAAAGTTGGTATTTTTCTTCCTTAGCCATTTAGTGCTTGTAGCCTGTCTCTGGTCACATGACTGGGTGTAGCTGACAGTTGTGGTTTGAGTTTTTCCCCTAGGCAGCCACACACTAAAGGGATCTTAGGTGTTCCTGGATGGGCCATCACTGACAGGATATGAGGGAGGAGCCTGGCACAGCCCCACTTACACCATAATAGGCTGTGTCCTGCATGTTTGCTAATAACTTTGATACCGTTTGATGAATCTTCACAAAGTTTTCCAAAGCTTTCCAAAAAAAATTGTTATCCACCTCAGCTGCTTTATGGAATGTTTGGGGGTGATTCATCAAGTGGGAGCAAAGAAAAAAGGCGGGTCCCAAAACCAAATTTACCCATGTATTTTACATAGACTTTTTTTAACAGGGCTACAGCCAAAATGGCTGAACAAATTACACCAAATTTGGCATGAAGCTAGATCTTGGTCGGAAAAGCGTTGTTTTTGTGATTTGGTTCAGTATTTTAGGGGAAATGAAGGTACAAAGTAATTTGTATTTCTGGACAGTTGGATTCAAGGGACTTTCACGAGAGTCATGTAAACTCAACTAAAAAATAGCGAGTTCAGATTGTCTGAGGGGGCTCTTTCTCCTTGGGCCACCCACTCCTGCAGGATTGAGGCTCCCACGGCAGCGAGCGCTCTGATTGACTGGCCGCATCATGAAAGAAAATGTTGCAGGTGCCATTTCCCCATTTTGAATTTGCAGAGTGAGGGGCACTGTGGGATTGTATGCAGTAGGTTAAACAGGAAATGCTGCAAAAATGGGTATCATGACCCCTGGGAAAGATTATCTTATTAGTTATGGAGGAGCCAGGAGTCACCTCCCACCACTAGTTGATATCAGGTAGAAATGTGGCATTCCCAGGCAACCTCTTGAGAGCATTTTCTGGACTTGTGGAAAAACAGAAGAGGACTGAACCTGCTGCCTGTGACCTGAGAGGAGCTCTGAAGGATTGGACATGATCCCTCTTATACTCAGGGCAAACAAATGGATTACAAGGGCCTGCTGGCTAATCTCTTCTGTAGCTACAATGCCACAACAAGCTGCATGAAGCCTTTTCCCTGAAATGCGCAGCTGAGCAGTACCTACTGGACCTGACCAGGCCCCTGCTGGTGGCCTCTGCCTGGGTGAATATTGACCTCCAGGAGCTACTCCTAAGAGCATGGGATGTTGAGTGTGTCGAACTAGATTTCTCCTATCATACCTGAATATCTGGACTTAGAATCGTTTTGTAATTCCAGACTTCCGGTGGACTGGGGCGGACCACCCCAACCTATTTGTCCAAGGCATGACCTCGCTTTGGTAAGAAACAGCTTTCTTTCACTCAGAGCTTCCCCACAGCATCAAAGCTGATTCAACAAGAAGGTCTCCAGCCTCGTGGAACCCATCATGAGATACAGCCTTCAATCTTGTCCCATTGGAAGATTCTTAGCTCCAAAAACTAAAGGTAAAATCTTGAACGAGCGAAGGCATCAAAGTATCTGGCCAGAGAGAGGACTTACCTGAGCAAAAAATGTGTGTTTCTCTCACTTAGTGCTTTTCCCACCAAAAACTAATGGCTTCAACGGGACCTTGTCCAACTCCTAGCAGTCTTTTGGGGACTTATTCGGGTGCATCCTGCTGACTTGTCCCTCTGAAGGATTTTGACTTAAAAAAAAAAAAAAAAAGACTATGTCCCAAGTTAAAACCTATGACTGGGTCAAACGTGGTTGGTCTATTCAACCCATACTCCGTCATGGTCTGCCTGAAATTGCACCTAGGTCCCTGGTACTTCAACTGGTGTTTTGTGGTTTTTAGTGCTAGTTTCTTTAAATTTCTAAACATTTCTATCTCCAGTTTCCCTTCTTAGATTTTTGTTGTTTTGGTGTTGTTTTTTTTATTACTTTTTACTCAATTTTTCTAATATGGTTGAGGATTGTATTGGTTCATATTTTGACTTTATATTTGTTTTTGGTACTGCATAAATGCTTCCCACATTGCCCTAAGTGAAGCATGTCTGATCTGTACCATATCTACCAGTGGGCTGAGATCAGGTTAGTTTAGCAACTTTGAGGTCTCGCTCTGACAAGGGTTGTGTGTATTCCTTGAAGTGAACAATCACCCACTCCTAATAATAATCCAATTTCTTACAGGTGGTATTCATGATCGCCCAGTTTTGTTATGGATGGGAGCTATATTTATTCTTCTGGCTTGCTCAAGTTATTGGGGTATTCCTATTGTTCTGCCTTGCCGAAGGATAATGCAGCGTTTCTCCAAGTATTGGGGTAGGCTACAGTAACCCTTAAGCTGTCTTTACATGTGCAAAGGTATTAAAAGTCTGTTGTCAGCTGGCGCAGTCCTCCTTAGCTCGAAGGATATCTCACAGCTGTACCTTTACCATGGTTACGACTCCATGGTCTTCCCCGACTCACAGGATTTTTCAGAAGATGTTATTGCAAGTGGAAAGAGTGAAGTCAGTAATGGGCGTCACTTAGCTGACCTATTCACTGCCCCATGCTCTGTTTTTTAAATACACTACCACACTTGGGCAAGGTTGAGAGGTAGTGTCACCTCAATCAACCTACCATACCCTTAGAGATGGCAGAAAGGTGAATAGGTCCCCTACACTTGGGAAACAGAAGATTAATAAAACATACTTGTCCAGAGCTGGGGCAAGGCACGGGTGCAACAAACATCTCTGGCAAAAATTGATTTGCACTAGAAAGTAGCTGTAGAGTAACGCAAGGTAGGGTTGTACACTACATTTCCCTCTTTTGCATCAAGGGGATGTCCCCTGTGTGGTAGATAGGCATTCCAATCTAACTACCCAGTGTTTCTTATGCAACACCCTATCTACTGAAAATGTTAGACAGGGCTTTGTGCCTAAAGACCAGGCCTCATCAAATCAGGCATAATGTTTGAGAAACGTTTTCTTTACTCAAGTCTTTGAATGTATGCTGTAATGCACAACACACATACTAACTGAAAACGTTTTAAACTATTTCTAAGCATAATATTTTGTACTCAAAGAGTTACCCGTCCAGTATAACACCTATACTAGACATCATGCACATGCCTTTGCACTACGGTGCAGAAGGAGAGAGAAATTGCGGCATATGTTACAGCTGCATAGATATGGTGCTATCTTGCTGTCTACCTTTCATGCAACCCAGAGACTTTGAATGCTGTACAGTGTTGCATGAATTACAAGTATATCTGGCCCATAGTATTTTTCAGCTTGTATAGTTTTGCATTCTCTTAAGCTGTTTCAAATAGTGAGGAGATAGTGGGATTATTTTATTCAAATTCACCATGCAAGACAGCATAATTTTAACTTGATTCTTTCAAATAAATGTATCCAATGTAGATCCTGTAGAATAACAAGCAATTACATGGGAAGAGCTACTTAACTGTGTGAGTTATCAATTGGAAACTGATATCAATAGGTAAAATGTTATGTGTGAATTTTTGTATATACTTATAATATTGAATGTCACACTAACTATGCTCATTAAGGGCTATATTTATCAAGGCTTTGCATCACCCTTTCATCACACAAGAGGGGCAAGGCGACACAAAACCTAAATGAGACTTATCAAGCCACACAAGGCAACCTTGCGTTGCCCTGAGGGGCTTGATAAATCTAGAGTAATGCAAGGCAGTGCCAATCGCTGCCTTGCGTTACTCTGCTGGAGGAAGGCATCACATGGGTGGAGTGTGGGTGTCTCCACGCATCCACCAATGCATTCGGACATATCCCTAGCTTTACCAACATTGGTAAACCTGGGAATGCACCAGAATTGTACCCCTCCCCACCAGAGGAGCAACGAGGAGAAATATCTTTATTTCTCCTTGTTGTTTCCTCTTTCTGAGTGTGCTGCCTTATGCAGCACATTCAGAAAGAGAAAAATGCCTCTGAGGTTTGTTTTTGTGCAGGAAAGTGCCCCTTCTGGCACAAAAAAATTGCACCTGCAACACAGACACCCTTACAACATGACACAAGGGTTCCTGTGTTAATGCTGGACAGTCAAAAGTGCTCCAGAGCTAGGAAAGGACTGGGGTGCGCCGTATAATTGTAAATAAGGCACATTCTTTCCCTTTCACGCAGCACAGCAGGGTGGCTTGCTGTGCTTTGTTGTGTATTTTTTTATAAATATAGGCCAGAGTTTTTACTCAGGTCATCATTGTGAGGGCCAACACTTCCTCATGGCGCTATAACTCCAGTTACCTATCTCTTTGTGAGCTAAAGGTGTTATGAGAATATTGTGGCTCATACGTTATTCCCTTGGACATTTCATATGGTCAATCAGGAGAAAGGGTTCAGGTGCAAAAGCACCAGAAGAGAAACAACCTGAATCTGTGCAGAAACACTGATTTCCACATGTTAATCATATTTATCAGGGACAATCTTATCTTGGGCAGGTATTCCAGCATTGCATCAGTAATGCTATCTGTGATGCTGGTATTCTTGACTGCAGGAATACCAGTGAGGGATTACCACACACCTTATAATTGGGGCCTTATTGGGAATTGTGGTAGGCACATGTGAGTGAAAATATTTATTCTTCCTTGTAAATTGAGTATCTGATCATCACTGATGCTCTGCTTTACAGACTGCACATTATTTCTGTGTTTCTGTGCAGATTTATTTATCAAAAATGCGCTTATATTTTCATTTTCTCATTTCAATGCTGAGGAGTGTATGGGTGATAATGGTCGCCCAGGCATGGCCAATTGCTCCTCCTACCTCCTACCCAATAAAACACCAGCCGGCTTTCTGGCACCCAGAGATCGGCAGGATTGGTGGTTACCCGAATCTGTCCATCCTAAGGGGACAGAAAGAAACCCGGGCGCGCAGCGGGCGCGCCGAAGGCACGCCAAAGGCAAACCCGTCTGCACCTGTCAGCGCTCAGAACGCGCTCAGCGCCAGCCATGCTGCCGGTTTCGGACCAGTCATCGATAGTCCGAAGCCTAAAATACAATACAGCCGAGACGCTCTTACCCAACTGCATTGTTCAGGTAAATCATGTTCTGGTCCACCCATTGACCCCCACCTAGTACAGGGGGGAGTGCGGTGCTTGATTTGCGGCCTAACCATCAGGCATACCTCACCAGCGACTCAAATCCACTCAACTACTAAGGCACATCCCAAAGGAATATCTTCTGCTCTTATCAATGTGAGGTCATTAATCAAGAACGCGATAGTGTTTCGAGAATTCATGGAGGGTAATCAGATAGAAATAGCTTTTATTACAGAGACATGGGCAGACGCCTCCTCGGACCTAGATCTACTGTTGGCCTTACCCATAGGGTACAAAATTCATAAAAGAGACCAGGCGGAGAAGAAAGGTGGGTGCATCGCCCTTATTCTCAAATCTAGCTTCAAATCCTATATTAAAGTGAACACGGACAATGACTGTGAAGCCTTTGATTTTAAAATTGAACTGTATGGCCTACATTCCTTTAATGGAATCTTACTCTATCGTCTGCCTAAATGCAAGGTCACCTTTTTAGATAATCTAGGTACCTTTTAGCTCATAAAGTCGATCACCCCAATTTTACGGTGCTAGGGGATTTCAATTTTCATTTGGAGAAACCCACCGATCCAGATACAAAAGCACTTTTAGATCATATGGATGGCGTAGAGTTGAGCCAACTTGTGTTGGATTCAACCCACAATGCAGGACACTATTTAGATGGTATCTTTACAGACAACCCCTTATAAGCTGGACAAGAGCTTTGTCTATGGTGTGGTCTGACCATAAGGCTGTCCTATTCTATATTCAATTACCGCATAAAAATCATCCTAAAGCTCCCAGAGAACTCTATGTCAGTCGCCCCTGGAAGACAGTTGAGGCCAGCTCTCTAAACTCAACCCTTCTAAAAACGCTACCTAATTTGTCCACTGATTCTGACTAAGCCGCCGCCCAATACCACTCCTGGTTTGACTCAGCTATGACACAATTAGCGCCCCCCAAACAGTGTCACCTTTCCGGGGAGATCACCATCAGAACCATGGTTCAACACCATTCTGAGATTCCAGAAACAACTATGCCTCAAATTAGAGAGGAAGTGGAGAATTGAAGATAACGCATCCACTCGTATGGATTATAAATTATCCCTTCATACCTTTAAAAAACGTAGGGGCATATTATCAAGCCATTTATCGGCGCGTTAGCGGCACTTTCTTGCCGCTAACGCGTTTTTTTTTAACGCCCTATTAACAAGCTGTCGCTAACAGGCATTAGCAACAGCTTTCCGGAGATAGCAGCCGGTTTTTCCATCGCCTTGCATGCCAGCGATATTTATCGCTAATGACATGCAAGGTAGGCGTCCCTTCTCAAAATTACAGGAAAACTCATGCTAACACCACTGCGCCCTATTATCAAGGATAGGCCGGAACCGCGAAGCGATAAAAAAAGTCGCGCTAAGGCCTGTTAGCTGCAGGAACTTAAGACCAAAAAATAGCTGGTCTTAAAAATGGGAACAAGACTTGGGCCCACATGTATGCATGTTTTTGGTGCTGGACAGCGCTGCAAGCAATGTTGCAGCGCTGCCCTGCGACAAAAACACAGTGCAGGAATGCGCACCATCAATGAGTTAGTGCGCATTCCTGTGCCCCACTCATGAAAAGTGTTGCTGCGTTGCAACAAGACAGAGTAGCACTTCTCATTACGCCCTCCTTGCAACAGCATGAATGCGCTGTACTCACTGGACAGCGCTCCATGACGCAAGTAATGACAGATACGTCAGGAATCCTGACGTATCTGTCTGCGCTAAAGTCACGCATTTCTGCTGTTGTGTCACAACCATGACGCAACTCCAGCAATGCATGGGGCCAGCCTATCCCTATGGCACTTCCTCACCCTCACGCCTGTTATCAGGCAGGCGGAAGGTACTGACGCAGTGCCGTTCATGAGGGGTGCCCGAATGTCGCCGATGTTGGAGATCCATCGGTGGTGGTTGTGCGCTGCGGTGTCATCGTTTGGAAGCATTGGTGGAGTGTTGGTGTGGAGGCAGTTGACCAGACGTTCTGCAGTGGCCTTGATCCAGCTGCGATGGGGTGCGATGACGGCGCTGGCGTCCGGTGGGCAAGGTGAAGACGTCATTCATCCAATGATGGTAGTGCCAGGAGAGTCCGGTGTTGTGGCTGAAGTTGAAGTACCCGCTGGGAGAGGTGACGTGCTCGACCATGTGTCCTGCTATGTGGCCTGTTGAGGTGACTTGCTGCTTGCGTCTGATGTCAGTGACAGGAGGGGGTGGTGCTCTGTTCACTGGGGTTGCCCAGGTGGAACTTGAGCTCACCGAGTTGGATGTCGTCGGGGGATGCAAGACCCTGGGGTGCAATGATGTCTACAATGGGATTGTAGAATGGGGGGCCATGGCCTGGGGGTCCTGCACATGAGGGTGCCACAGAGGATGTTCTTGGGCTTGGTCCGGATCTGGGAGTTGACGTGGTCCATGGTCAGCCTTGGCACATTAGAGTGCGTGGTCAGTTGGAGTGTGCCTCTGTAGGTGATGGCAATGCCTCCTCCTTGATGGTCGGGGTGCACCTTGTGGGTGATACTGCATCCATCAGTGATGGCAATGGCGATGTCCGTTACGGAGCAGAGGTTTGTCCTGGCAGGCGAGGTGGCGTCCAGGGTTGATGGCGAGGAGGGTGCTGGTGTCGTAGCGGTGGAGTATCCAAGAGGAATGCACCTTGGTGCTGAGCACGGTCCAAGGGCAGACGGACGCAAACGGCATAGCTTAAGTGTTGCCTTTGTCACGGGAGACGACCCTTACAAAGAAGGCAGTACATCGTTAACAACGCAACTCCGACAACGCGGGTCCCTTAACATCACATTTGATTACAACGCAATGTGAGGTCAGTAATGGGGTAATTTAAACTTTTTCAGGTGTGTATGGGTTTTGGATGTAAAAAATGAAAATTGGACTATGTCTCGGGCTCAATATGAAAAATGGTCTATTTCTTGGGGTAAAATATGAAAAATGGGGTGTTTTCTGGGGTAAAAAATTAAAAATGGGGTGTTTTTTGTGCTAAATATTGGAATTTTTGGGTGTTTTTTTGGGGTCAAATTTCTAAATCTTGTGTGTGTTTTGTGCCAAAATAAAGAGAAATTTGGGGGGTGCATTTGTCTCAAATGTGGTCTTTTGGGTGTCTTTTGGGATTCAGAAAGGAATTCCAGGGTTCACGGTTGGGTTTGTTGTGCAAAGGTTATTTTTGGGTCGCACTCACAGTAGTGGGAACAGTGATCTTCATGTCTCCGCTATGCAACACCTACTCTACTGATGCAATGTGCCTAGTATTAGTATGTATCGGAATGGAATGTGATGTTATGGCATGCATCGCAACTACATATGTGCGTTTGGCACATGAGTGGTACGCCCGCTGTGCATGGGCGCACAGCGGCCACCATTGAGAAGTGCGGGGGGTGTCTGGACAGCTGTGAGGTGGTAAACCCCGTAAAGAACACTGGATGGTGCATGGACGCGGGGAGGTGTGTGTGAGCATGTGTTGTTAAAAATTTATTGAGGGAAGTCTTACCTCTAAGCCGTGTCCCGTGTCTTCATAGCTCCTGCTCTCCTGCGTCTGCTTCCAGGAAAAGGATGTCGGCAGCCAGGCTCCCTCCCCTGAGTCAATCACAACGCTGCGATGCAGCAGTGGGATTGTTAATTGGCAATGGGACAAGTCATGCATCCAGGGGCCGGAGGGGTGGGCATGTTCTCCATGCAGACTGTAATGCAGCCTGCATTGCTAACAGAGAAGTGCGCATGTCTGCATTGGGCGGCCTGAGTGGGCCGACCAAACAGTCATTGCGCACTTGAGTGTGCATGCCAATCCGCACATTCCCTGCTCCGTGTTTGGAACAGTCCTACCCACCCGCCCACCACCTGAGGATACATAGCATGATCACACAGTTATTTATCCCTTGTTTTTCCCTTTTTAACTGTTTTATTGGCTTCTCTGAGCCCCACTACCCGCTTCCTGCCGCTGCTGCCCCTGCGGCCCCGCACCCCTGTACTCGCACATTCCCGCCTCCCAGCTGATCGTTCCTCCACCCTCCTCTACTTAATGGCGGACGCTGCGCGATTGCGCAGCAAACACGTGCCGCTGGCGCGCCTAAGACAAGCCCGTCTGCGCACGTCTGCAACCCAACCGCGACCAGCGCCAGGAAGCCTGGATCACGGACCACCCACTGCTACAGCACAGCCACCCTCCACGCACTCAACCCCGGGAAAGTCAGAGACTGACAACAGGCCTCGGCAAACACGACCCACGGGCAGTTCTCCTGCCTCCACTGCCACCAGAGCTTAACCACCACCCCGAACTCCAACACAGCTGACGCCAGCACCGGCGACACCCTAGGATGCAACCTCCTCAACGGGCGCTCCGTGCACAAACACGCCGTGGAAATCTGGAACCTACTCGACTCTCTCTCGCCCAACATCGCCTTCTTCACGGAGACCTGGACCAACGTCTCCTCCGCCCCCGACATCAACACCGGCATCCCGGACGGATACAAGATCCAGAGGAAGGACCGCACCAACCACCCGGGAGGGTGTCTCGCCATTGCTCACAAGAGCACCCTCTGCCTCACCACCTCCAGCGAAACCTTCCCCTCCGCCGAACACCTGCACTTCCAGATCCAGACCAGCCATAACTCCACACTCCGAGGAACCCTCGTCTACAGACACCCCAGGTCCCAGACACACCAGCAAGCCCACCATCTCCACCTGGACGCCAGTCACAGCCGAAGACACAGCCTCAACCATGAAAGGCATCCACTCGTGGGCCCCCACCAACCCATGCCCTCCCACATCTACCACAGAGCCGCGGCCGCCATCACACACGAACTGCAACGCACCATCAACACCACCTTCAAAACAGGCACCTACGCAGATGACTGAAAGCGTGCAGAAGTCTTGCCCCTTCTCAAAAAGACCACTGCTGACCCCACCGACCTCAAGAACTACCGGCCCATCTCGCTCCTCCCCTTCGCGGCCAAAGTTGCAGAGTAAACAGTCAACAGGGAACTGACACGATTCATTGATGACAATGCCATCCTCGACCCGTTCCAAAACGGATTGCGAACCAACCACAGCAACGAGGCCGTCCTACTCGCCGCCACAGACGACATCCGCACACTCCTGGACCAAGGCCACTCCACAGCCCTCATCATACTCGTCCTTTCAGCAGCCTTCGACACCGTCTCCCACCACACACTAGTCGCCAGACTACACGACGCCGGCATACAAGGAACAGGCCTCGACTGAATCCGATCATTCCTCCCCGGAAGAAGCCAAAGGATCAGACTGCCAACCTTCCTCTCCGATCCTACGCAAATCACCTGCGGAGTCCCAAAGGGGTCATCTCTGAGCCCGAGCGCCTTCAACATCTACATGGCACCCTCTATGCCACCGTCCAACAACACGGCCCAAACATCGTATCCTATGCTGATGACACCCAGCTCAACCTCTCCCTCACCAAAGACCCCACCACCGCCAGACTCAACTTCAAGAATGGAATGCAGGTCGTCGCAGTCTGGATGACCAACAGCTGCCTGAAGCTCAACGCCGAGAAGACAGTAGTCCTTGTCCTTGGAACCACACCTTCAGCATGGGACAACGCCTGTTGGCCTTCACCCTCGGAAGGCCACCTACCCCCTCGGACCACGCCAGAAACCTCTGCATCGTACTCGACCCATCCCTCACCATGGTCCGCTGGTGGACCACCCGATGCAGTTAATGCAGCAGGGCTCCCTTAGGCATGTAGTTGCAGCGCTCAGTCCACACAAGTACGGCGTAGCACAGGGGCCTCACCCTCCAGATCGTCCGGCCAGCCCAACATCATCCGTCCTGTGATGCAGGGAGATGGCACCCACCGTTGGTAATCCCCTCCGTGCACCCCGGTGTAGTGGTGGATCATAGTATGCGAAGCGGACCTCACTAGGTTGGTGCGCAGGATCACCTCTACCATTGACTGCACCAAGGTGCGCAAGGCAGGCTTCTCACACAAGTCAGCAACATGGTACGGGTGATCGTAGCACATCAATGTCTCCTGCCATGGCTCATCGACTTCACAGCTGCTCCACATCCCACTCCAGGCCACAGACGCAGGTCCAGCGAGGGATCCAGGAAACAGACGCAGGTCCAGCGAGGGATCCAGGAACCAGACGCAGCTCCAGCAAGGGATCCAGGTACCAGACGCAGGTCCAGCGAGGGATCCAGGAACCAGACGCAGGTCCAGCGAGGTATCCAGGAACCAGACGCAGGTCCAGCGTGGGAACCAGGATCTCATCCTGGTCAACCAGGATGTTGGGTGGCTTGAGGGGGTTGTGGATGTGTGCTGCACTATGCCCTGGCTGCTCAAATCTGCATTTTTCCTTTTTTTGTGTGCATCTTTTATATTGGAGGTGGACAGATAGGCTAAGTCCAAACTTGCGGGTTAGCGTGCCTTTTTCTATCGCTAAGGGCTTATCGCTGGATTCCACCCGCTATCACCGGTTTTATTAACGCCATCACGCTAATGTTAGCGGCGGTTTTCGCCGCTGATCCCTGAAGCTATCGCCTGTTAGCAAAACGTTGCTAATACGTCGCTAACATGGCGATAACTTGCAGGAATCGATGGCGATAGGAAAACTAGCGCTAACCTAGGTTAGCGATAGTTATCGCCATTTCTTGGTAATATGCCCCTTATTTTCAGGAAAAGGACTCTATATTTTTCAAAGGAAATTACAGCGGCTAATAGATGCCCTAAAGCCCTGTTTACTACAGTCAAGAAACTAGCAAAGCTGCCAACGGCGATTAATATTAGAATTAGTCAAGAATTCTGCAACTCAATAGCAGAATCCTTCCAGCATACAGTCAAGTCTGTCTTTGACCTGTTTGAACAGCAGGATAACCATCCTGCTCAAACACCGGCAGAACTCAAAAAGTTTCAATTAACTTCCCTTGTCAAAACTCAGGTTCCCTCTGAACCAGCCCCCTAGATCCTCTTTTCCTTCACTACTGTAACAGTCAAACAAACTACCAAATTTATTGCTGCTACAAAATCTGGCTCGCCCTCAGACCCATGCCCTCCTAAAATGTTGCATATTTCACCAGAAATGATTGCTATTCCACTAACGGTGATCTTTAACTCAGTGTTCACTACAGGACACTTCCCAATGGTTTGGAAGAAATCTTCCATACTTCCTTTGTTAAAGAAACCTAACTTAGATTCTAAGGACACCCTCAATTATAGACGGGTATCAAGACTCCCTTTTCCTGCAAAAGTAATCGAAAAGATGAACTATCAGTCTTTATAAATGACAATGCCATCCTGGATTCCTCCCAGTTTGGATTTCGTGCTCAGCATAGCACAGAGTTAGCTCTTATTACCGCCACGAAGGAGCTTAGACAGATCCTGAACAGTGGGGGGCACACAGCTCTGATCCTCCTGGACCTGTCAGCGGCCTTTGATACTGTTAATCATGGGCTGCTGCAGGACCGGTTGAGTTCCATCGGGATCAGGGGCAAGGCGTTGTCCCTGCTAGGTTCCTTTTTGCCTGAGCGATCTCAGGAAGTGGCCCTGGGTAACATTGTGTCATCCCCTTTCACGCTGCCTTGTGGAGTTCCCCATGGCTCTTCTCTGAGCCCAATGCTTTTCAATCTTTATGTTTCTCCTCTTGCTAGCCTAGTGAAAAGCTATGGTTTTGCCATTGTGTTGTACGTGGATGACACTCAGATCGTTGTCTCGGTGAGTAGTTCCGTTAGCCAGACAGCATCTAGGTTCCGTGACTACATGAGCCATATAGCAAATTGGGTGACAGACAACTTTCTGAAATTGAACTCATCCAAGACGGAAGTCCTGTTGCTGGGGAACAATCCATCTTTTTGGTCAGACAACTGGTGGCCAGTCCAACTTGGCTCCCTACCCATTCCAGTAGACAAAGCCAAAAACTTAGGAGTCCTCTTTGACACTAAGCTGACCTTTGAGGCTCAAATCAACCCTGCCACCTCTGCCTGTTTTTTTATCTTAAAAATGTTGCAGAAAATCCTTCCCGCAATTCCTATGGATCTAAGGAAGACGGTGATATCAGTGTTGTTATCCTCAAGACTGGATTATTGCAATGCCCTCTTCTCCAGTGCTCCGAAGCGCAGCATTAACAAACTTCAAATGGCTCAGAATGCAGCAGCAAGAATATTGTTGGGCATCCATAAATTTGATTCAGTCTCCACAGCTTTAGCCCGATTCCAATGGCTAGCAGTAGCCAAGAGGATTCAATTCAAATCACTATGTATTGCCTTCAAATCTCTTAACAACATGGGCCCATCCCAGATGACGAAATTTTTAAAGCCATATACCCCAGCCAGACCCCTCAGATCTGCTAAACTGGGTAATCTAATATTCCTCGAGTCAACAAGGTTAGATGGGGTGGCAAGAGTTTCACGGCTACAACTGCTCGCCTTTGGAACTCTCTGCCCACCTCGCTGAAGAAAGAACCCAGTCTCCCCAAATTCAGAAAGGGCCTTAAAACATGGTTGTTTACAGTGTAATTCTACCCCTTTGTCCACACTGCTCGGTACTTATCAAAGGCAGCGCCTAGACATCCCAGGGTATTTGTCGCACTCTATAAATCTCTCATTATCATCATCATCATCATGTTTGACAAAAGTGGAGGAGGATGTCCCATTCTTGCATTGGGCCTTCCCCTCATCCTATGCTCTTGACACTCTATATGCCATTTGTGTGAGAAATGTGTGATTTTACCATTATCTGTCCACTTGTGAGGAATGAGAACATCATTAAACAAAACAGACTATTTCTTTATCTCACAAGAAGTGGGGATAGGCTATATTGACATCTAGCTACACTCCTGCACCCCAGAAGCCGACAGACTTCTCATGCTTACCCAGGACAGGTGGGGCAGAAGGAACCCCTAGACACTAGAAATTATTTATTTTTAGTACTAATTGTTGGATCTGTATTGGTAAAGAGTCATATCCTCCACGACTGGATCTACACAGTCTTTCTGCCCCGTGGGCTGGAACAGTTTGTATTTAAACCAGCATGCACACCCTTGGGGGTGCGAAAGAAGTGCCAGACACCATGCACCATTTTGTTATCTGATAAGCAGTGGAGGAAGCCTTTTCTGGCATGGGGCTGCACCCATCCTCTCCAGGAACATCAACAGTCTTTCTGCCCCACATTGAGAACAACTGGAATGTTCAAACTTTATTCTCAGATGGACAATAAGACCAGTAGAAACTAGGAAATTGCTTTTATGGGGTGTGGTCTTCCCAGCATGAAGAATTACTCTGCCTACGAACCTACGAACCGGGACCATATCACTGGTTTATGAAGTTCAACACTTTCCCTACTGTTGCTCTTAAGCCCAATATTGTCTGTGGTTTTATGTATATTGGAATGATGATAGTAAATATAGTGCGTATTAGGTGCATTACTTTTCCTATTTTTATTTTTTAATTTGGAGGTATATTCATGATTTAACCTGTTGTTTTAATATGATTGTTTTTATTTTTTCAATATTTTGTTTTCTTAAATATTTATATTATTTTTTGCATTGTTAAAGTTTTTAAATATTAATTTACTTAGTGTAATTCATTGTTACATGTTAGAAATAGAGTTTCTGGTTGGCAGAGGTTGCACCCTGTCCAAGCAGGAACCACAATCCTAGTCGGGGTAAGTCAGATACACACCCCAAATTAACCTGTGCTCAGCCTCTGTCAGCTTGGCCACAACAGTCAGACTTAACTTAAGAGGCAATGTGAAAGTATTTGTGCAACACTTCAAACAGTAAAGCAGTGAAAATACCCATACAAAAAGATACCACACCTAGTTAGAAGAATAGAGCTTAATGTATTGAGCAAACAAGACCAAAATGACAAAAATTCAATAAGTATAACCGGAGTTATGAATTTTTAAAGAATAAACTGAAATGTAGTGCTTAAAAGCATAAAGTGCCAACCGTGGAAATCTGTTCGTGCTAGAATGGGTCAAATCCAAAAGCTAAGGCCGACAGCGATGGAGAATGGGTCGGATACAGTGGCCAGACTTGGCCGGCTGAAACAGCACCTTGGTTCTTGGTTGCATTGAAGTTAAGGATGGGATGTGAAGAGAAAAGGAAGCAATGCGACGATCCTTGGAATGTAGGCGATGCATTGGCTCTGGTTGCTCAAAGTCAGAGATGCATCGGAAATGGAGACGATGCGCTGCACCATCGACGATGTCCTTGTTCCCCGCAGCAGCACTCATGTGTTATGTTGATGGGTATGTGGTGTCCTCGATCCTCCCAGAAGCAGCAATGCGTCGATGGAGATGCGCCAGTTCAGAGCAGCACAACGACAGTGATGTGTGGATTTTGGCAGTTGCAGCACTTTATACCCAGTTCCAAGGGCCCAGGACTGGATTTACACCACTTAGCAAGACTCTCAGATGGCAGAGTCCAGGTGCTGTAGGTAGATTGGTTGGAAATCCTTAATGTCTCTAAGACTTCTAACAGGAGGCAAGCCAGCAAGCCTTTGGAGTCCATCTGATTCTGGGTTTGAAAGATGCAGGTCCAGTCCTTCTCACTCCCAGGTAAGGAGGGCAGCAGGCAACAGGTCAGCAAAGCAGGAGTCCAGCAGAATAACTGTCCAGCAGAGTGGCAGTCCTTTCAGCAACACAGCGGTCACAGCACAGCAGTCCTTCCTGGCAGAGTATCCACAGGTCCAGGAGTGTCGGAGGTCCAGTATTGATACCCAATTGTGCCTTTGAAGTTGGGGAAACTTCAAAGAGAGGCCTTTGAAGTGCACAGAGTCCCTTCCCTTCCTGCTCTGGCTCCGGACTCACTGCAGGGGGTATGCAGCCCTTTGTGTGGGACACAGGACACAGCCCATTCAGGTAGAAGTGTCAGCTAATACCCAGGATGGCCCATTAGTCACACCCAAGCCTTTGTGTGTGGCTGTCTAAAGGGCATGCGGAAAGCCCAACTGTCACCCACCCTAGACGTGGATTCAGAGACAGGCAGAAGGCGCCAAATGTCTAAGGTAGGAAAATAATTGTAATCGCTGGTGACCGATTGGAAACCAGGCCCAAAGCGCACAACTTTTTAGCCCACAGGCTTCCAGAGTTTAAACAAAATCAACAGTATTTTAAACAATTAGTCAACACAAAGACGGTGCTCTCCAAAGCTTCAATTGCTTTGTTCAAGCCGTAGTGATGCCAGTATTCAAATTCTTACAAGAAGCTCCTCCTAACTTATAGCAGCAAAATCTGTCAATGTGAAATTCATCACAAATTGACAGTTGTGTCATAAACCCAATGCATTTCGGGAAAAACCCTTCATCAGGGGTAGATGTAATGTAAAAAATTAAAGGGCTCGTATATTTCTATATATAAATATTAGGCCTGGGCGGTAAAATCCGCTCCGCTCGCGGAATTTGCGGAATTTAGGCAATTCCGTGTTCCGAGCAGAATTTTTTCCTTGTTCGCGCTTTCAAAATGCGTGTTCGCACACGCGGTAGTGACTTACCGGGATCCCTGCGTTCGCCGACGAGTTTTCCTATCCGACCACGCGATCCCGCGAGAGTGTGCGATTGCGAACACGTCATTCGGACGCGCCATCGGATATCCGCGTTCGCGAACAGGAAACACGCATCGCGAATGGGCGGACAAGTGAAACAAGATGGCCACGCCAATTGGCGACCGCATGGGCAAGTTCGCGAGATATTTCCCCTCGAGCACGCAAACAGCATCCCCGAACAGGAAAAACGCATCGCGAACGGGCGGAACAAGCAATTCCGCGTGCTCGCGGAATTCTGCGTAGCTCACGGAGATTTTTTACATCTTCGCGGAACTTTGCGTAACGCGACTACGCAAATTACGCCCACCCCTAATAAATATATACACACACACATATCTATATATACATATACACACATATACATTTTGTAATAAAAGTTCCTAAAATTATTTTTCAATTATATATTTTTACTAATTTTAAATTTGAAATAAATTAATTATAAATCAATATTCAATATTTATTAAAAAACAACATTCATACTTTTTTGGGGCAATCTTCTCCTCAACAATATTTTGACACAATATTTTGGTGCTTTAGCTTGTAAGTATAAAACATGATATTTTTGTAAATGATATTTTTGACACAATATTCATGTCACACAATATTCTGCCATAGAATCAGCTGCAATATGTGCACATGGGATTGGCCAGCATCCAAGGATCACAACAATGTAGTAATGAAGACCACACTGGTATGTTGTAATCCAAGTAGGTTTATTCAGGTAAATAAACAGGGAGTATAAATCCTCAGTAAATCCTCATCAACAGATGTAGAAATGCTGTAGGGCAGCCTGTTAGTCATAATCAACAGCCCCACCAGGAGCAGCCTGCTAGCTGCTCAGCCCCATCCACCAACTGTCATCACTAATCCAGACACTCAAGCATTCCACTCATAGCCCACACGCCAACATTCCCCTCAGAACACTCACACAGGCTGAGCAGCTAGGGACAGGATAACATAGGAGATAACATAGGAGAAAACCATAACATCAGAATACTACATTACCTCTTCCCTATTGAACAGAAGAATAACGAAACCAATGCATTAAACTATAAACATAAAAGTACAGCAATAGTAAATAGTCCACGACCCAAGGATGAAGGAAACACCGCCCGCATCATAAAGTGGAAATGAACTATTTAAATCAGAGTCAAAAATCCAGACCCAGGGATGACGAGAACACCGCATCACGAAAGGGTAAGGCACTAAGAACTATTTAAATCAGAGTCAAAAGCCCAGACCCAGGGATTACGAGAACACCGCATCACGAGAGGGTAAGGAACTAAGGACAAGAAGGAAAGATGGATACAGAATACCCATCCCCCTCCTCTACTAGGGAAAAAAGTAAACGTCAAGATGTAAGTTCTCCATGTAAGGAGACTAGTCATGTGGACCAAAGGGACTAAAACCCAATATCCTGCCCCCAGCTAAAACAAGGGACAACAATGTCACATATGTGCTCTCCATGTAGGGAGACTAGTCATGTGGACCAAAGGGACTATAACCCAATATCCTGCCCCCAGCTTAAACAAGGGACAATAATTTCACGAATGTGCTCTCCATGTAGGGAGACAAGTCATGTGGACTAAAGGGACTAAAACCCAATGTCCTGCCCCCACTATTAACAAGGGACAACCTGTGAAAACGTATGTGCTCTCCGTGTGAGGAGGCAAACAAGGACAAAACCCTGCAACAACAAAAAAAGTGCGGCACAAGTTGTCTTACGCACACAGGGGACACACCCCTGCAACAAACAAATAACGTGCGGCACAAGGTGTCTTATGCACACAGGGAACCCAACCCTGCATAAAAAAAAACGTGCGGCACAAGGTGTCTTACGCACACAAGGAAAGTGTCTCCTTGCAACATGTTTAGCGTAAATGGGACAATGACCCGTAACCTAGTGTAGTGGGACAAGATCCATACAAACCAACCCTGCGTAAGGGTTAAACGTAATGAAAATGTTTCTAAAAAGTAGGAACTCACAAAACTTCAGTTTAGTGTGGTTTGTATGGATTCCAAAAGCCACAACAACCCTGGCTTCCAGTGTTGTCTAATTTCCAGAAATGTGTGGGGCTGGTAAGTTTCCCTGGGTGCCGGTGGACTCTGAATCCAATACTGCAGCCATCCCCTTGGAAAGTGAGAGAAAGTTGGAGGTTTTTAGGCATAGCTATGGGGTGTGCAGTGCAATCACCGTAGAAAAATAGGGGTTCCATGTAAGCCACATAGCCTTTGATTCCTTAGTGTCTCTAGTTTTTAGAAAGGACCAGGTTTGGTATGATTCCTTGCAAATTTTTGAACTTTCTCAAAAATTGGAGAAAAATCTGTGGGTTTGATATTATTGTAAAGAAAAAGTAGAGGGATCCATGAAAGCCACACACCCTGAAATTCCCAAAGGTCCAGTTTTCAGAATATCTAGGAATGATAGATTTCAATGGATGTTGTCAGCTTCAGGTCCAAATATCATAGCCAACCTCACCCCAAAAATTATTATATTAAAAAAAAAAAGTATGATGTTTCCATATTGCATTTTTTGTCCCACACTTTCATGCACAAGTGGGATACTGTTTTTATATAGAGAAGTGTGGAATTGTGGGGTGGTAAGACAGTTGTTGATTCTCACAGATTCTTTAATATTCCCAGATAGAAATGTGAAGAGATTACATTAATTTAAGCAAAGTTTGCTGTATGCGGGGCATTCTGTGTAAGCAACATAGTTCCCGGGAGTTGAACGTTTCAGAAATATCTGGGGTAGTTACGTTTAACTTCATTCCACCAACCCCAGGCCCAAATACCTCACCTACTCAAACCCCCAGAAAAGATTGAAAGTTGAACAAAAAATGTTGATATCTCAACACTGCATTTTGGAACCTTCCCTAATGGAAGCAATAAGCCCACCCACACAAGTAGGGTACCAATCTTGTCAGGAGAAGGTTGAGAATGCTGGGTGGTAAGATGTTTATTGATCCCCACAGATTCTGGGAACTGTTCCTCAAAGTAAGAAGAGCAAAATATGTTTGCAAGGCAGTCTAGGTAAGAAAACGTAGTGTGACTGATGCAAGCTACATCAATCTCAACTTTCCTGTGTGTTTAGCTTTCAGAAATGTCTGGGGTTGGTAGGTTACCTTGAGCACTGACAACAGATACCCCTATCCCAAATACCAATGTAATTCAAAATATAAATCGTCACATTCCTTTATTGCATTTCAGTGACTTTCCTGTCTTGGGCAATGCCCACTATTGATGTGTGGTACCTTTTGTATTGCATGAGAATGCAGAGTAGTAGAATATTTCTTTTGTCATCTGTTGAATTTCTCTGCATATTTGGGTTCAAAATGTTAGCATCTGCAAAAGAACACATTTGCTAAAACAACCTCAAAATCATCTAATATTTTGAGTAATCTAAAATGTAGAAAGGTACAAATGACCCCTATATCTACATTTATATTCTGAGGCACCTTTACAAAATGCATAGGGTTTCTTCATACCCAATTGTAATAATCAGATTTTAGCTTAATAATAGATTAATGGTCAAAATACAGTGAAAAACCCATTATAAGCCACAGTTCGATAGATGGATTCAGGTATCATGAGTTTTATTTGGACAACCAACCACCACTATGTATCTTTGCGACCAAAAGAGCCTGACCAACATAACAGTATATTACATTTGTAGATTAGCCATCAGTGCAAAACCTTACAGATTAAAGCATTGTCACTTATTTATATTTCATCCTATTTACTTTCACTTTGTTTTGATTTCAATGATTAGCTTCTTTGGTAAAAGCGTAAGTGATGTGCACAAATGCCTTATTTAGTTTAGAATTTTGTCTAGTTTTCAGAAATATATAGCTCTATAGGTTCACCCACAGGTTTAATTCCTCTTTCTCCCACGACTTGCAACAAAAGTAGGAAATAGGGGCTGCCACTTACAAAACTGGAACTGTTTTGAAAATTATTTTTTATAACTCTGTCTGTTTCTGAAAACTGAGAAGAGGGTAATCCTAGGACAGCAAGCCTTTTGTTGATGCCATTTTTACTTAAAAAATGCTCTTTATTCCACAGCATGAGGTGGTTCACCGAGAAACATGCTTGCTTCATCTTGGTAGCGCACATAGAGCATTACCTGTGTCCTACTAAAATCACGTTGCAAACCGGAAAATCCCTGTAGATATGCTATGCATGTTCGGGATACTGAGGAAGTCTGCAGGCTGTGCATCGTCCATAGCTTTGGACCTCAGAAAGTAATTTTAAAATGCGATCAGTGCACCTCATGCACAGCCTTTACCTATGTGCTTTACCATTCAGATGCATCAAGCAGACTGTAGAGTAAAATTTATCATCCAAGCCCTGCACACAACACAGTGCTGCAGGTTGTGCAATCTGTGTACCTCACTCTCAGTTCACAAGGCTGATAAATGTGATCCAACAGTTTAAACACAACTTTATTTTCATAATTCAGAAATACTCAGAAGGAACAAACGTAGGTGCTGATTACGATGGCAGTGAACCCGTCACCGACAGGCTGTCGGTGGCAGGTTCACCGCCATCATGAGGCCATTTTCCGCCCGCCATATTATGATGGCGGGCGGTACCGTGGCGGTCAGAAACTCCGACTGCCACGCATCTGACAGGCTCCTTGAGCCCGCCGGTGCTGCGGAGGCCCTTGTATTCCCAGAAATGGCGGCGGTGCCTACCGGGCTCCCTCGATGGGATTACGATGGTCCATCCCCGCCAACCTTACCATAGCGGTTCACCTGCCGAGGAAAAGCTGGTGGGGATGGACTTTGGGGGCCCATAGCGGGCCCCCCTTACCCCCGGGCACTTTGGTTTTGGGGTTGGGGGGCACCTACGGTACTCCCCTACATTTCCCTGCACCATGTGGCAGGCACTGCGTGGTGCCTCCCACGTAGTGCAGGGAAATGTTAAAAGTGCATTTATAACATTGCAGCAGGTGCTGCAGCCAGCAGCACCCGCTGCAATGTTATGTATGGCACTTGCGGCCTTCGAGGTGGCAGCCGCATTGTAATACCACCTGTGGGACTAGCTTGTAGGCGGGCGGTCCCAGTCCCCGAGACGATGGCGAATGGACTGAATCAGCCCCTTAGATTTGTAATCTTTTGTGAAATGCAGCTGTGTTGAAAGTGCATCTGTCACACCAAACGATGCTCTTTAGGTGCGGAACTCTGCCAGGAATATTTTGAGGAGCACTGTAGTACTTACCACAGGAGGTCACAACAGACTTTCCAAAATCTGGATGTGAATCAGCATCCTATATCAGATACGATGGTAGTTAAATGACACTCTGTAGAAACAAAGAGGCAAGTTTTTTTCGGAAAAAGCAACATTGGCCTGCCACAACTACAATTGTATTCTGCCACAATTGTGGCACTACCCCACCTACAAAGTCAAAAGTATTGTTATGCTACGGATTTGGAGGTGCAGAAAGTGGTTTTAGATTTCCAACAAGGGTTTGTGCTGTGCATTAGTCTGCGTGCAGGTCTCACAAAGGGGCTTATTTACAAAGACCTTGTGCCACCAATGTGTCAAGCACTTTCAGTACTCCATATTTACAAGGTGACACATCTAGGCTGATGCTTCAGTTTTAGGAGTGCTGCATTGAAATGTTCCTACGCCTGTACCGACTGCGTCGCGTAAGTATTAATATATGCAAGGTGGGCGCTCTGGCGTTATTGCCAATGTAAAACTGATGCAGTGATATTAACGAGTTTTGGAGAAAGTGATGCATTGTCGGGAAGCAGCACATAGAGCATGAAATGCATCAAAATCCCTGTACGCCGGTAACCCAGGCATAGCAAATGATGCATGGGCTCTGGTACATAAAGAAGACAGTTTGGAAAGCTCAACTAGGCCATGGAGGTGCTAATTTTGCATTTTTGAGTTGCAAGAGGGTGACCCCTGTACCAACCCCCCCTCCCACTGGCACCCTCTCACTCCCCCCTGGCAGCACAGGAGAATGGAGCACGTCCATTGGCAGCATACTTTCCTAATTGGTCTCAGGTAAGATGAGGTAATTCCCTATTACCGGCTTTGGAGGGTGTCCATTGTACAGCTGCTAGAGCTGATTGTGGCTAGGCTCTAGCCAAAAACTGCCAGGTCTACCAACATACCTCCACAGGACAAGCTCATAGCAGTACTACACATACTGTCATCCAGGTCCTTCCAAATAACAGCAGCCAGAGTGGCCGGATTCTCATAGCCATCTTTCTCATCCTACCTGTCCTCTGCCCTGGATGCCATCATCCGCCTGATACCCCAGTACCTCCTCATCCCCAACACCCACAAACAGCAGCTAGAGATGAAGCAAGGGTTTTATGCCATTTCTGGGTTCCCCCATGTGCTGGGTGCCATGGACTGAACACGTGCAAATGATTCCCCCTGCTGCGACGTCGTACCTCTACCAGAACCAGAAACACACCCACTCCATCAATGTGCTGGCCATTCTTGACCACCGGGGCTTGTTTATCAACGTTCTGGCCAAATGCCTCGGCAGTGTGCATGATGCATACATATTCCAGCAATCCATCATGAATGACCACTTACAGAATGGCCAATATGGGAATGGCCTATTTGTAGGTAAGCAAAACTCAAGTACCTACCAGACCCACTAACAGTTAGAAATGATTGACACAATACCCATCTCTGTGTCTGTCAATGCAGATTGGGACATAAGTATCAGGGGTGTGCCTCAGACATGCACCATGCATCCTGGTGAGTGCATAATGCAACCCCCCAATTCATACATGTTAAGACACACAAAACCACTTTGTCTGCCGTTGGGGTAAAGGTACAGAGCAATGCATTGCTGGCCAAAAGTCTGTGTAGTAATACTGTGTGCAAGGGAGGTGTTCCATGGGTGTTGTGGGGGTGTCTCTATGCCAGTCCCACGGTTCATCAGACATGTCATGTATCCCACCCCAGGAAAACTGTACAATCAGAGCCCAGAGGTTCTTGAGCTGAGCCACCCCTCTTTCACCTGACCCCAGCTTAAGGTACTGTGCCTACCCCCCAACCCATCACTGCCTGCTGCCCCTGCACTGCCTGCTGTCCCTGGCCAGCCTGCTATCCCTGCACTGCCTGCTGTCCCTGCTCTACCTGTTGTAGCTGCCCCCGCAGCCTGCTGCCCCTGCATTGCCTGCTGTCCCTGCGCTGCCGTTGTCCCTGCCCTGAACCTATGCTGCCTGCTGTCTCTTTCCCCAAGTAGCCCATTCCAGGTCCTTGCCCGGCACCCAGGACCACTAGGATCACCAACCAGGACCACTAATAGAGGCCACCATGGCCATGCAGCAGACACGTGCAGCAGGCGTGCTGCCAATGCACCGCCAGTTGGACAATGCCCAGCACCAGGACCATTGCCCCCATGCCACCCAATGGTATACTGCCAAGGAACTCCTGGACCTAGACCCGGGATGCTAAAACAACAGTTGCGCCTCCTCCCCACGATCCACCAAAGAACCCTTCACCTGCCAATACTGCCACTCCTCATCACCCCCTAGTAATCGACTCTCACTGCTACATCCTACTCAGTGACCTCAACTTCCACATTGACGACCCCAACAACGCTAACTCCATTGCCCTCCTGGAGAACCTCAACATCGGCCTCACCCAACTGGTCACCGAACCCACGTACAAAGCCAGACACACACTCGACCCCATTTTCACCTCCAGCGACATAATCAAATTCAGCCACACCACAGAACTCACATGGACTGACCACACCATCATACACTTCACCATCATCGATGCCCAGCACGCCATCATCAGGCGTCAGATCTTCTCCCACCGCAGCTGGAGGTAGGTCACTGAAACTCAGTGGTCACAGGCCCTCACCACCTCCCAACCCCAGACCTCAACAGACCTCGATTAAGCTGTCCAGAACTTTGCCGTGTGGATCTCCAACAGAGCCGACAGAGTTGCCCAACTAAAACGTACAAAATCCAACAAGACCTCCAAACATGCCAGCTGGTACACCCCACAAATCAGGACCACCAAGTGCAACTGCCACCAACTTGAGAAACGAAAGCACACCAGTAAGAAGAACCCCGCCGACAGAACAGCTCACAAAACAGCCCTTAGCAGGTATCACCAGCACATCAAAGAAGCAAAGAAAGCAGCCATCACCACCTGCACTGACTCTGCGGCCAACCACATAAAGGAGCTCTTCAAAATAGTCAAAGAATGCTCCAACCCAACAACCACAGAGAACACCATCCACCCCTCCCAAAAACTCTGTGACTCCTTCTCAGACTAATTCCACAACAATTTCAACACTCCAGGGCACCCACTGACCCCTGCCTGCACCACCTCTGCAACCTCGCAATGAACCCAATCAGCACGCAACTCACCAGCATCCTCAACACTTCCATCTCCTCAGCAACTTTCCTGGACAGATGGAAACACCCAGATGTCAGACCCCTCCTAAAAAAAGCCTCTGCCGACCCTAGTGATCTAAAGAAGTATCGTCCGATCGTCCTGCTCCCCTACCCGGCCAAAGTATTCCAGAGAGCCATCAATCAGCAGCTCATCAAAATCCTTAAACAAAGCTACCTACTGGATGCCTCACAATCAGGATTCTGTGCCACCACAGCACTGAGACTATGCTGATTGCTGCCGCAGATGGCATCAGAACACTCCTCGACCATGGAGAAACTGTGGCCCTAATCCTCCTCAACCTCTCTGCGGCGTTCCACACCGTCTCCCAAAGCAGCCTCATCAACAGACTCTGCAACATAGGCATACAGCAAGACACCCTCAAGTGGATCGCCTCCTTCCTTACAGGAAGCACACAGAGCATCCGACTGCCTCCCTTTACCTTTGCACCCAAAAACATCAATTGTGCCACACTACAAGAATCATCCCTCAACCCCACCCTGTTCAACATCTATATGACCCCCTCACAGATGTCGTCAGATCCCACAGAATCAACATAATCTCCTACACAGACAACACTCAACTGATCCTCTAGCTCACTGAGGAACCCTCCAATGGCAAAACCAACTACTGCAATACCATTACCAACGTAGTCAAATGGATGAGAGACAACTGACTCCAACTCAACTCCGACAAAACTGAAGTACTGATCTTTGGGAAGACCACCTCCACAGCTGGCGGCCTGCAGAACTCGCATGTACACTGACCGACTATAAATGCAACCTCGGCCTCATCCTCGATAGCCAACTGACCATGAAAAAACAAGTCAACGCATCCGCCTCCTCCTGCTTCCACACACTTCACATGCTCAGCAGAATCTTCAGATGGATCCCAACCAACACCAGAAATACCGTTACTCAGGCCCTCGTCACCAGCCGCCTTGACTACAGCGATGCCTTCTATGCCGGCATCTCCACCTAGCTCCTCATAAGACTCCAGACCATACAGAGCGCTGCAGCCAGATTCATCCTGGATCTCCTCAAGCTAACCCATATTGCCCCACACCTAAGAGACCTCCACTGCCTCTCCATCGAGTCAGTTCAAGATCCTCATGCAAGCCTACAAAGCCCTCCATGACCCAGGACCTGCCTACTCAACCATCGACTGAACTTCCACCAGCCTTCTAGACACCTGCACTCCTCTTAATTCACACTTGCACACACATCCTGCATCCATCGCAGCTGCAGCGGTGGCCACTCCTTCTCCTACATCGTGGCCAATACCTAGAATTACTTTCCTCTCCAGCTCCGTACAGCCCCCTCATGGGTAGACTACAGAAAAAGACTCAAGACCTGACTCTTTGACCAAGACACAGTGCCCAGATACCCCTATGGGTGACAGTGCTGCACTCTACAAATGCTGTTTGATTGATTGATTGAATGTAACAAATCAAGTGGTCTCCCCAGGTGATGTGTAACAATCAAAAGGAAGTGAAGTCATCCAAGTCACTCCCATGTCCTATGTGTGCTGTGCTCTGTGGCACACTTTCATAGACGATCAGGCCTCTGAGGCTGCACCCTGTGCAAGAAGATGCACCCTCATACACAAAAATATTCCTGCAGGCAATGGAGGCCTCCGACCACCCATGGTGCAAGTATGAATGTGTATATGCTAGGAAACTTGTGTGCAAAGGGAAGGCTGAATGGCCTGGAATGTGCAGTATGGCCTCATTATTGTCCACTACTGCCCTTTCTCAGGGAGGTAGTGGAATATAGCACATTACAATGCGTGCATTCACAACGCGGTAGTTTTCAATGCGGGTTGTTACCATGCGTGTCATTACATCACAAGTCGTAACAACGACTTGCTATAGGGGGCGCGCTGGACTTAAGAATAGTATTAATTACTATTCCTACTCCAGTTTGGGCAACAGCAGGGAAGGTGTTGGATTCAAAATCCAACACATTCCCTGGTGTTGCACGCCCCCTACAGCAAGTCGTTGTTACGACTTGCGATGTAATGGCACGCATGGTAACAACGCGGTCGTTGTAACAACCGCGTTGTAAACTACCTCGTTGTGTTTACAGCATTGTAAATGCTGTTTCCCACATAGTGCAGTGCAGATAGGTGCCTTGCTGCAGTGCAGAGTGCCACTCAAATTATCAGGGTTCATGTGTCATGTGCACATAGTAGGGAGAATGCCATTCAACAGGTAGACAATGTTGTGTCACTGTAACATGCATTTATCAATCTGGCAATGGGAGTAGCAACACTACTTCACTCAGTTGCAATGTGTCAGTTCATCCTCTGTGGATGGATGGAACCATTTCTACTGTACTGGCTAACAATTTACTTTTAAGTGCCTGTGCCAATGTCATGTAGCCTACCACTGATATTTGTGGTTTACCATGGACATATGCATGTGTCAGCGTAAGGCATATGTGCTATGTCACTACCTACCTAGGGAGGGCCAACTAGCTAAATATCTGATCCCTAATCTGTCACTTCACACATTTACTATGAGCACATAACATAGGGGGTCATTATGATGGTGGATGGACTTCAGTCCGTCCGCCATCATCCCGGGGATGGGGACCGCCCACCTATAAGGCGGTGGTCCCGCAAATGAAATTAGGATGCGACCGCCACCACGGCGGCCGCAAACAGCATGTTTAACATTGCAGCGGGTGAAAAGCACTGTTTACATTTCCCTGCACTACGTGGCAGGCACCATGCGGTGCCTGCCACATGGTGCAGGGAACCAAGTGCACACACCAAGTGCCCCTGCACAAGGGGGCCCCGCAACGGGCCCCCAAAGTACATCCCCGCCAGCTATTCCATGACAGTTGAATCACCATGGAAAGGCTGGCGGGGATCCAGCATCCTGATCTGGCGGGCGGTGCCTGCTAGGCACTGCCACCATTCTCTGAATGTGGTGCGGCGTGGTCCGACAGGCAATCATCACGATTGCCTCTGTTGGACCCGTGGCCGATGGGCTTTCCGCCCACCAGGCACACCGCCCACCATCCTAATCTGGCGGGCGATAATTGGCCTTATGATGGCGGTGAACCCACCACCGGCAGCCTGCCGGCGGCGGGTTCACCGCCATCATAATCAGCTCCATAGAGTGGTCAGACGTTTTTCCAAATAGTCCGATCAGAAAGCTACAGGATCAACATGACAGTCAGGATGTAGAAGTGTACAATTTATCAGTCCATGCTCAGCATTTATCATTACCTAGAGTAATGGAAGAGGCATGTGTAAACCTATGACCACCTGTATGAGTAACAGATAAAGTGAAAATCTATACGAAATGTGTATGACAACTTCACTACACAAACCACACATGGACTGGAATGTATCTAACAGTGAGCAAAACCACTTAGATTTGTCCTTTCTTTTCACTCTCAGCTGACCAAGGTTATGGACTTCAGTCATGGGTAATAACCCCACATGCACACCCCCAGACTGAGCCAGAGAAGGCATACAACCAGGCAAGACATGCAATATTGTCGAGCGGACCTTTGGCCTGCTGAAGGCCAGACTCCACTGTCTTGACATCTCTGGGGGGAGATTACTGTACTTGCCTCCAGTGGTGTGCAAAATAATCCTTGTTTGTGCCTTCCTGCACAACATATGTATGCAGACTAATGTCCCCTGGGATGGGGAACAACAACAGCAGGACCCAATGGAGGAGAAGGAGGAGGCGAAGGAGGATGAGGAGGATGGTGGAGACATCCACAATACAGTGGCTAGAAAACTTAGACACACACACATTGTACAACATTTTTTGCCTGAACTACATGTCCTGGGATGTACCATGAAGCAACATGTAATGAAGGTTCAACATGACAATAAATGTTTTAAACCATCACTTGTCTTTTTGTTTATGTCACAGTTCAGGGAAACATCAACTCACCCACATTTCATCAACTAGAGGTCTGTCTCAAAAGTCTACATTTATGTCATCAGCAATACATGTGGAAAAAAGGCAGACACATTTGAGGACCTTTTTTACAATAATTTAGCATAGGGCAGCGCTACAAGTCTTTTTGCTGTGCTGCCCTACCTCATATCGAAAGGGCAGGAATGCACTGTATTTACGAGATACAGTGCATTCCAGTCCTTTCACCCGGTGCACAAAATGATGCCTAGTGCCAACGTATGCCAACAGTTTTGATGCATTCCCAGGTGTACAGATCCTTGTAAATTTGGGAATGTGACAAAACCCATGAGTGTTGCATGGGAACACCCATCACAACTCCCATGGGATGCCTCCCTGAAGCAATGTGAGGCAACGCAACAACTTGCGCTGCATTGCCTTACACCGTATAGACGAGGCCATGAAAAGCCACGCCTCATAGATATGTGTATACACTCTGCACCGCTGGAGCATCATAAAAACTGATGCACTGGTGATGCTAGGGGAAATCAAATAACCCCATAATAATGTGCATACACACAAACTCAGGCTCCTTTTACAAGAAACTTGTGCTGTTGTAGCATATTTATGTTTTCCACGCTTAGCGGTCCAATCATCTCAACCATAACCATGGACTATGCAAATGCACCCTGTGTGTATTTGCATGGCCTCATAGATCTGGAGTAAGGCAAGGCAGCGCAAAGTGCTGTGTTGAATTACTGCGTGTCAAGAATGTGCTCCTTGGGTATTACGGTAGATTTGCCCATGCATCACCCATGTATCTGAACCCTGCCCCAAATATACTATATCACGTACACCTGGGGTAGTGCCAAAACCTCATGACTCACCAGAGCAGGCGTAAAGAGGAGAAATGTTTGCATTTCTCCTTGTAATTTCCCTACAGCACACATAGAATGAGGAAAACACAATTTGGCAATGTGTTTGTGCAGGAATGTGTCCCTTCCTGCACAAAAACATTCCCCCCTGCAACATCACCAGACATGCACCATAGTGCAAGCATGCGGGCATTGGCGCAAGGCAGCAAAACCTGCCCTGACAAATGGGGAAAGGACGGTGCTGCTCAGTAGTTGTTTGAAAAAACTGCTTTAATGCCAACATCACATTGGCATAATGCAGGGCATCTACAAACTTGTGGCACAGTTCTAATCAAATTGGCCATATAAATGGACTATAGTCAGCCTCAGAAGTCTGCCCATTAGCATGTATTGTAATGTGTATACCATTTGCATACAACACCCATATCTGCGTAAATTACAAAAGTACTACACAGCTAGCCACGTTCACCCAAGCATCATGGAACCTGAAAGACATGAAGATAATGTTACCCTCTCAATAACACACAACATGTCAATCCATTTCATATTGATATGTTGTGTGTCCCAGTCTCCACACCATTAATGCAATCAGACACATGTGCTCTCTTAATATACATATGCAACACATTCCAAGTCATCATGTGTGTCAGGTCAGAAATTTACTGCCAAACACTGATCCCTGGGAGTGTTCCCATGCATTTCACACCACACTACACACTGTAAAACACACATTTGACCAAATGCATTGATTACAACTGATGCATTAGCCTAATGCCTGATGGATTTCACCCGTTGCATCACCCAAAAGATAATGCATCCATGCCAATGCATCAAAAATGAAGCTTCTGCAAAGGCATGCATCGTACGTAAATAATGCATGGACTAATTTTGCAAGGCTGCATCAGGAAAAACAGCTCTTTATGTAAAAACATGATGCATCCATCCAGGAAATTATACAAACCAGGAAATGTGAAGTTACTTTCACTTTCCCTTACATTCTTTTTGTCTGTGCTGAGTACTGGAGGTGTTTGTTGGTTCCTGGAGAGTTTTGTGCTGTTTCTTGGACTTGTTGGTGTCTGTGCTGTCAGTGTTGTATCCTCAAATTGTCATTTTTGTCTTGTAAGTGTATATTGTGTAGTGTATTGGAGGGTGTTTGTCTAAATAGGGGTTTATATTTATAGGAGTAGGGTGTAGGTTTGTGTTAAGGGTTTTTTTTTTTTTAGGGATGTGTCGGGGAGGGACAGGTTGAAGAACTTGACTGAGGAGTTCTGTGGCTTCCTGTGGCTCCTAACTCACTACCTGCCCAACATGATAGCAACTGGGTGGTAGGATGAGCCTGAGGTACCCTATGCAAGACAGAAAGCAGCATTGGGAGAAGGTGCGGAAACACATTTTCGATATATTTGATTTTGACCAAATAATGCATCAGGTGAAACATCGATAGACAGAGGTGGTCAGCCAGGAGGTGGACCTCATAGATTATCTCAGCCTTGAAGTTGGTGGAGCTGTTGGTAAGTACATATATGTTGTAATCTCATAGCTGTCTCTTGTTAGCTAAAATCTGGTATAGTTTTTATGACTCTAAGAATCATGTATGTTTCACGGTTACAATGCCATGCTATAGCCTAACTCTGTTAAGAGAAAGAAGCATGCCACAGAGGCACGTAAACAGTGGCCTGGCACTGGCCCAAACTGACCATGCAGTGCATGGGACTGCCAGAGATGTTTGTGTACCTACCGGCACTGTGCAAGTAGTGCTGTCCCCGGCCATGCCAGGTCATTACTGACTCAAAAATGTGTGGGCCAAACTCCACGAATGTTGCAGGGAAGCACATTCACATGTAATCATGCTAACAGTTTTACAGGCTGTTTTGGGCCACACTCAACAATTTTTCATACACGTAATTGGGCAGATATTTACAATTCCTTAATGTGCCTGTACAGGGCATGAAAGGACAATGTCTATTGACTGTGCAGTATTAACATGTAATGAGCTTAGTGGAGCCAATGAACAGGCATTGCTGCTGTCTCATGTGTGGAGCATTGTCATGGACATGTATAGATTTGAGAAAGTGCCAGCTAAAGTGACACCTGGCAGAGTGTGGTATGTCAATTAATTCTGTTCACAGACCCATTAAAGGCAGGTAGCTATGAACCATTTAGTGCCTGCACTGTGCACCTGATATGTGATTTGGCAGATATTATCCATGAACTATGTAACCTGGCTTACCTAAGTGTATCATTATGTCATGTCAACTGTGCCATATGCTACATGCTCAATGTGCAGACTTAAATAGACATTTGCGAAAACAATGTACTGTGCTTCTTATGCAAACAATGTATGTGTTCAAATTTCACAGTGCTATGTGCCTTGTTTATGTTCTGTAGGTGCACCACCACCCTACAATACAGGCGAGGTGGACACATTGAAGGATTGGAATGCTACCAGTGAGTGTCACCTGAATGTTTTCTGTGGTCTGTACAGATTGTGTGTGATGTCGGATAATGGTTGCAAGGACATGTTCTAGGGCCATCATCATGCCCCGGATAAATGTTGATCCATACATGTTAAATCAAAAATGAAGTTTGACAATGGTGCATGTGCACTAGAAAGGGACTACTGTCAATGTGCATGTTTTGCAAACCTATGCAGGACCACATGAAAGATGGGAGACAGAGGAGCAATAAGCAAAATGCTATAGTGCCTTTCAGGATGTAGGAGTGGAATTCCTACTGAACAAGGCTTTGGATGGTTTTACTCCAAACTGCCTGTCAGCTGTGCATTGCTAGTGTTGTTGCCCACAAAGCAACAATGTACATTTAGTATGCAAGTCCAGATAGGATGTGAGGATTCACACCTCAGTGCAGACTGAATATGCATGGCTAAACGGGCCAAATGTCAGGATTCCACATATGGAAACTCAGTTAGAGGCCTCACTCATGCTGTCTCATACCCCATGTTCCATATGTGACACATACTCATACCTTTGTGCTATTTTGTTACAGAAAAGACCCAGTGCGTGAAGAAACAAAGTCAAGTCTTCATGGAGATGTCTCCATGAAGCCCATTACACAGTCCACCTACTGGTGGCGATATCCATATCGGCTCTTACAAAAACTATCACCCATGATAAACGTTTGCTACAGACATGCAAGATACAGCACAAGACATTTGTGCATGTGAGATCTACAGTATGCATGCACACACTCATCACATGGATATGCTGTGTGGTGATGTGCATCAAGGTGACAGTCCTTGCTGACATGTATGGACAGACACTAGGCTATGTAGAGGTACCCATGCTATCGCTTGAAGTGCCCAACATGTCTGTTGGATGTGAGGTACATAGCCAGCCTCCATCCATGTTTCAAATACCTGGCATAGAGCCACTCTATGTATCAATGTGTGTGGACTTCTGTCTCAGCTGTATCAGGTACACAATGCTGAGGCACAATACCTGCACCTGACAGACATAACTCATTCAACATTGGTTATTGGGCATGGAATCAAGTCCGTTGCATGCTGCATAAATAACCGCAATGTATAAATAGAAGGAACATCTGTACCGTACTATGTGTACACATCAGCCTAGTTCCTAATCAGTCTCAGTATTGACATGGTACAACATAGTTTTGGGCAGACAATGCATTTTCCTGTGCCTACAATGGCAACACCTGAGTACTTTGGATTTGTTTCATTGGGAGAAGTAAAGTTTTTATAATGATGACTGCTCAGATTTACCAAAAATGAACATATTTGGGTATATGAGATGTCACATGTGATGTTACCATATGGATTAGGCATAATATTGATTGACACAGTTCATAGTTCAGCTTTGTCTGATACATATTTCCTTCCGTTCCAACAGACAACATGACACCTGACCAGCTGAAGGTCCACTTCACTCGTTTGGGCTGACACCACAACATCAGGCACATCGCAAAGGTCACCCGGCACATGGCTCAAAGATACATCGAGGAGAGGGTCAATGGGACATAGAACTTCACACCCAGGAGCGGCCCGTGCAGGTAAGAGCGGTAGGGCAGGGTGGGGGTGGGGTACTCGACATACGACAACAAGGGAAAATTAAATAAATAATTAACTTTCCCTCGTGGTTGTCTGTTGAGTCCTGCCATGCCACCGCACTGCCCCACCGCTCTTCCCTGCACGAGACGCTCCTGTTCACTCTTCAGGGCCAACTAGCACATGGTAAGCCAGGCACCAGCCAGGATGCTACCAGAGCCCAAGGAGCTGCCTTGGTTGCTGTTCCTGGCCCTTCGCATACTCAGCCAGCTGGACCACCACAGCCCATGACCCCAATCAATATAGAGTCTACTGACTTTTAGCAACTGGCCTCGAAGGACTTATCAGACGTCAAGCTCCACGTTGCCGGTTCGGAGCACAAGGTGGACACCCATATAGTCCAGAAACTACAGCAGTCCATGGACAGAATTGCAGACCAGACTCAGGCCTCAGTTATTTAACCTATTGTTATTTTATAGTGTTTTATAGTATAGTTTAGGATAGGTTTTAGTGTAGGTGTTGGACTTGGCCCTTTTTGGCTAAAGTTCCCTAAACTTTTTGCTTTCCCCCTAGACCTTTTTTCTGACATTGTTTTGCCAACTTAGATGCTTTGGACACTTTGCCACTGCTAATCAGTGTCAAAGTGCAAGTGCTCCCTGTATAAAGTGTAATGGTAATTGGTTGTCCATGATTGGTATGTTTGCCTTACTAGTAAAGTCCCTAGTAAAGTGCACTATATGTGTGCCCGGGCTGGTAATGCAAATGCTACTAGTGGGCCTGCAGCACGAATTGTGCCACCCACACAAGTAGCCTTAAAGAGGGAACTCAGGCCTGCCACTGCAGTGCCTACGCGCAGTTTGTTAAACTGCCATGTTGTTCTGACAAGTGCACCCACTTGCCATATCTTACCCTTCCCTTTCTATGCACATCAGACACCCCTATGGTCGGTCCAAGGTACCCCCTGGGCAGGGTGCAGTGCATGTGAAAGGTAGGACATGTACTAAGGTGTGTACCATGTCCTGACAGTGAAATAATCTCCATTTCGTTTTTCACTATGGAAAGGCCATCTTGCCCATAGGATAAAATGGGGAGGCTGTGTAATATGTTTTCCAGCCTATCTTCCCAAAGGCTTAAGATGGAGAGGTGAAGTTTAGTGTGCCTGAACTCACAATGTAATAACACATCTTTTTATGAAGGTGGTTTTTGCATTGTGTGTTTAGAAGACACTCTTTTAGAAGTGGCTGGGTTTTTGTGCTCTAACATTTCTGTGTGTCTCTGCCTGGTTGTGTATTGACTGTCTGGATTTGAAAGTGATGGGATCTGGGGAATGTCTTGACCCAGGGGAGGAGGTGAGACAGCAACAGGCTGACCTGCATCTGGAGTGTAGGGGGGAGGAGTAGCCCCTAGAGGTGAAGAGGCCTGGGCTGCAGCCATAAACCAATGGCTCCGTCCCCTGCTGACTGATTGAGGATCCAGACCCCCACTATCAAAGGAATAAAGTGTCACTGGCAGGGAGGCACCCAGAACTGGTTTGAACAGGGGTCAGTGCCCCCCTGAACACAAAGACTTCAAAAACATTTAGGGGTATAACTATGAGAGCTGAAGCTCCTGAACTTTGGAGAAATGTATTGATCAAGATTGAACAAGATTGAAGCTACTTCGTGGTCAAGAGGAACCTTTGCCAAGGAAGAAATAGCTGAAGAGACTGAAGGAAAGGACTGACCCTTGCTGTGTGTTCTGGGGCTGGCCTGCAGTTTGTTGCTTTAACCAAGGAGAGGCTGAAGGGACTTTGCTGTGTGCTGTGTCCCCCTGCTTGAAAGGACTTTGCTGTGTACAGTGTCCGGAAGTAACTTATCCCCAAGGGCCCGTGGTGAGCTGGCTCCCTGTTGCAGAAACTCAGGAACACAAAAGTTTCCAGGAGAGTCTCAGAGACACTGTGTGCGTGTGCTTTTTGCAGCCTGAGACCCTCGTACGAATTGCCCTTTGATCGTGGGCATCTGGAGTCCAAGCGAGTCTCAGCGATGCTGTGTGCGTGTGCTTTTTGCAGACTGAGCCGTTTGTGAGGATTGTCCTGTGATCGTGTGCACCGGAGTCCAAGTGAGTCTCAGCGACGCTGTGTGCGTGTGCTTTGTGCAGCCTGAGACCTTCGTGAGGATTGCTCTGTTATTGTGCACACCAGGAGTCCAAGTGAGTCTCAGCGACGCTGTGTGCGTGTGCTTTGTGCAGCCTGAGACCTTCGTGAGGATTGCCTTGTTATCGTGCACCCAAAGCTCAAGTGAGTCTCAGCGACGCTGTGTGCGTGTGCCCTGTTGCAGCCTGAGATCTTCGTAGCATCAGCGGCCCGGACCGGCAGCCCTGGAGGAGCCAAACTGCCGACCCGAGCCCGCCGTTGCCAGAGCGGGACCTCGAACCAACCTCGTCGAGGGAGGGCCCGAGTCCCACTGCCCGGAATTCACAAAGATTGCATCGGAGGCCCAAGTCGCGGGAAGAGGAGAGCGAGGTCGCACCCCTCAGGTAACGTGTGTCGACGCCTGGGGCGGGGTGCGGGCTCGGAGGGAGATGCTCTCGGCCTCTCCCATTCCTGCAGTGCGAGCCTCTGCTTCAGCTCGTATCGCGGCCCGTACTTGCCAACGGAGTGGCAGTACCGGGGCCGGAGTGCAGACTGCACTTTTTGTTTACACCATACCCGTGTGGGGGCAACTGTTGATAGAGGCTGACTGCGAGTCAGTACGAGTGGCGGAGAGACCGCCTGAGGCACCGTGATCGGTGCTGGAGTGTATTACGCATTGCATTGTTTCTGCATAACAAACTACCTGATTAGTGTATTACGCATTGCATTGTTTCTGCATAACGAACTACCTGATTGTCGTATTACGCATTGCATTGTTTCTGCATAACAAACTACCTGATTAGTGTATTACGCATTGCATTATTTCTGCATAACGAAATAACTGATTGTTGCTTTACGCATTGCATTATTTTTACATTGCAAAGTGCCTGATGCTAGCATTACGAACTGCATTATTTCTACATTGCAAAGTGCCTGATTCGAGCATTACGAACTGCATTATTTCTACATTGCAAAGTGCCTGATTCTAGCATTACGAACTGCATAGCATTGCATTAGGACTGCTGTAGAGGAACTTTTATAAGTGCTCATTAATATCTCCAGAACTTAAAAGGGCTGGCTGGCCTAACAACCGGCCAGGAAGAATATTACAAATACGCATATGTTGGATTTATATCGTGTGGTCTTATCGTATATCTTTTTATATAAATTTATACTCGTTTTTATGAAACTCGTGTGGAGTCCATTTGTGGTGTCATCATTGGGTTGCTGTGAGCGTGGTTGCAAATACTTTACACATTTGCCTTGAAGATAAGCCTGGCTGCTCGTGCCAAGCTACCAAGGGGGTGAGCGGGGGCTATCTGAGAAGGTGTCCTTCCTTTCCCTGACGTGAGAGCGAGGGTCCCTATTTGGCCTAAGGTACCTACCTCAGCCAGCCGGGTCTAACAGTAGGCATTGGTAAGTATGGTTTTAGTGATTTTAAAATTTTAGGTGTGATTTCTTCTTAGTTGCATACATGGGTGGGTTGCTTATTTGAAGGGTGGGGAGGCTGATGTTTAGGACTTTGTGTTTAAAAAAAAATAGAAAAACATATATCTGTTTAGGTTTCTATGTTTAGGATAGTTTGTGTATAGGTGTAGTTTATGTTGTTATTGTGTGAAAATGTGTCTCAAGCGGGGTGGGGGTTGATACTTAACATATCTGTTGTGTTATATGTGCAGAGTAAGATAATTTAAGCTACGGTAATTTTCAATAGATTTTAGGATAAGGTAGTGTAGGTTAGGTAGCATAATTTAGTTTAGGTGTAGTTTAAGTTAGATAAGGAAGTTAGTGTAGTCTATGTAGTTTTAGGTATGTTAAGTTGTATTTCTAAATTAGATAGCAATCTTCACTACATACAAGTCGATTTCATGATTTACTGTCTAGGATTTGTCAGATCTGCTTAGGTTGTGTTAGGTACATGCAGTAGGATTTCCAGGTAGTGTTTGTAGACATGTGTGACTAGGAGACACTCCTATGGAGAGGTAACATGTCAGGTTTGGCATGGAATAACTTAAGTGATCTTCAAACATAGGTGTGCACAGTAACATGCACTCTTGCTGGGAATGGATACACACTCCAAAACCGGTATTCACCTACTGTTGCACTGTGTGTGTAAGCCATGCGACATGCATTGAAGTGATGGTTATTTCACACCATTGTCATATATTAAGGATATGTTGGGTCACACACTGATACCAGCCACTTACACAATCACCCTGGTACTATTTTATTGTCCTAACAGTGTTGTTTACTGCCTGGTAGTCATGAAGGTGGGCCCCACCTGTGCTGTGACTTCATTCACCCTTTCTGTTGACTGAATGCTCATTGCTCAATTTCTGCTGGAGGTTAAGGTACATGCTGCAACTGACTATTTAAGTGAAGATATTTGTGAGCAGGTTAATCTAGTGGCATTCTTTCTATTTAACAGCTGTAGCCATGAGTCGGCATAAGTAGGCATAGGATTCGGGACAGACAAATCTTCATCTACCTTCGAGTCAATCAGCTCCTTCTGCCTCTTTGCATGCCACAATAGCAGTTTCCATGACACTTGCAATCTGCTGAGCCAGTGCTCTACCCCCACTATCCAACATGCTTCTCTCTGTCTCTCTGTCTTGTCTGCTGAACTGCAAAAATGGCGTGGGATGTGACTTTGGGAAACTACTTGCTAGTTCAGATGCACTTACGTTTCACATATACTATTGTCCTTGGCCTGTGCAGATTTTGCCATGGGTCTATTAAACACAATTCCATTTTGATAATAGGTTGTGTCTTTAGGAGCAGCACATCCACCATGGTCTACTTAGTCTAATCATAAACGGATATATGATACACTGGTTCTGATGAATGATTTTATTGACACATGAACCAAGGAGCAAGGAGCAAGTGGCAGTCTTGAGGTGTTTCTTGAGTATGAAATACTTTGAAAAAAATGAGAGACATGAGCTGTTTGGCAAAACAGGAACACTTTGTTTAATTAAACATAGCAGCCGGCAGAACAGTTACAGGTGCAGGGTCTGAGGACTGTCTCAATTTACATTTAGTTGGCATCCTTTTTAAATATAGTTTTCATCAGGTTGTAAAGTTCTCCAGTGAGCCATATATGGTGAGGAATGTTGGTTGCTGCCTTAGAGTCATAAACTAACAGTCAATTGGTTACTACAGGTGGGTCTCAACCTTGCATGGACACAATGTGGTCAGTGGGTAACATGTCCAGATGTCTGGCATGGGGAGCACATGATCACTGTGTGTGATGTGTTCTGTTCGGCTATATGTTCCTAATTCATTTGGCATCTGACTTTATGGTGTTTTAGGAGCGCGTACCCCCTTCGAGCATGTGTGCTTTATTGGGGTCATTCTCTCTTGACCACTGTAATGTCTCTGCGCCTATATGTGGGATTGATCTAGGATTTCCTGTTTGTGCAGTTATCTGCTAGCTACTCAAAATCCCCCTGTGAGCTATAAATCAGTAAGCTTGCCTGACTATTTATTTGCAAGTGAGGGTTGATGTGGAGTTTATCACGGATGCTTTCGTTAATAAGGGCACGATTTTGCTTTCATAAATGAATGTATCATTTTCTATATTTACACTATCATTTTCAATATTAACAGGGGCAACAACCCCAACATATTTTGTGAGTCATTGGATGTCCAGACAGAGTCCATGGGGGATACATGTTATGGGACATGTGGAGTAGAGGAGTGTTTCAGTGAGGAGGAGTACCAAATTGCCATTAGGGAAGATAAGCCACATAGACAGTCCACAAATGGGTGAGATCAACAGGTTAGAAAGCAAATGGAGGACACTACCAGTTGAGAAGTACACTGGCATGGCCATAAGCACAGGTCAATAGAGAAACTGGCCATGTGGAACAGAGAAATGCTACTGGGCAGTTTTTCGGTGGAAAGAGGGGAAGTCCACATATTTATCCTCTAATGTTTGTGGTGCCTCCTGTGAGGGGGTGTTGTCTGGGCTGGTGGCTGAAGATGTGTACCCCCTGTCCCCAGCAGCATTTCTCTGCACCAGCAAGTAAGGCAGCACACACAGCACTAAGAAGGGCCTGTTGGTGTACCAGCACAGCGACAACGTTGCAGTATAAGGCACCCATTGTTGCTATGTCATAGTCTTGCTTACTCTCTGTGGACTCCAGGATGCTGTGGATCACCGCCAGCTGGTTAGCAACCTTGCTGATGCCACTTTAGCAGGGCAGTTGTTCATGCCTCTGCCTCGTGACACCAGCGATGTCAGCTAGGGATTGTTCCAAGTCATGGAGTGGAGGGTAGGCACCTCTTCTGTAACCCTGGGCGTAGTTCGCGTAGTAGCGCTACGCGCAGCTACGCGAAGTGCACTTCGCACTACGCGAGCTACGCGTAGCACTACCCGAACTGCGTAGTGCGGTAGGAAATGCTGTTCGCAATGATTGCACAGTGCCGGATGCTTGTCCGCACTGTGCAATCATTGCAAACGGCATCTTGCGCAGTGCAAGCGGTCGTTTTCTGCCGCTCGAGTAGATTTGTACTCGATCGGCAGTTTTCTCAACGCGGACTGGTAGTTTCTCATCGCGAGCGGTCGCGAGCATACGCGACCACTCGCAATGAGAAACCTGACCTCCCCGCGTTGAGAATCTCGCCGGGAGGTTTATTTTCCACGCTCGTGATCGGCAACTTGATGTTGCTGATCGCGAACGAGGAAAAAGTCTCGCCCGGATGTCATTTTGCTCGCTCGCGGTCGCCAACTTGACGTTGGGGACCGCGAGCAAGCAAAAAATGCCTGCTACGCGTTTTTGCACTGTGCTACGTGCAATTCGCGTAGCGCGTAGTTGCGCAAACTACGCAAACTACGCGAGCGTAGCGTAGTTTTCCGCCCAGGCCTACTCTTCTGGCTTCCGAGGTGTCCTTATTGGGACTAGGGCACCTACGGACTCTCTCTAGGGTACCTGCCAGGGTCTCCATCCTGGCCCGCATCGCATCTACCAGCTCCCACTGGACTCCTACCGCACGGCGTTGGAATTCAACTTGGAGGTCCTCGGAGTCCAGGGCTGGGGGTGGGCTGGCTGGTGGTGTTTGTTGGGTGATAGGCAGATCCTCTGGAGATGGTGCAAAGCTATCAGCCCTTCTTGCAACCGGAGATGGTGTCTGAATGGAGTACAGGAGTTGTTGAAGGGTGTCTTGGTCGAGGGTTGGCAGGCTGTCATCGCCAGCAGAATCCTCATCCAGGACAGGCATCTGGTCATGAGTTGTTGGTACATCGTCTGCAATGAAAAAGACATATGTTGTTATTAATCTATGTTAGATGGTGACATGAGTAATGTGGTTGACATTCATGGTCAGGTCTAAATTGATGCTTAAGACATCAGTTCCTCATAGGTTTAGAGGCCAAGTTGTAGTGTGTTTGCCTTTCAGGTGGCAGTATCTCTGCATTGTTCATACAACCACTGTGTGACAAGGCTTACTTATCATCTCATGAAACATGTTGCAACACAGTTACACAGCTCGCTGGCCCTGCCATTCTTGCATGTGTGATAGGAAGTACAGTCCACCTCTCCCTTTGTGAATAGCTTTGTTTTTCCTGGTCTATACTGATTGTATTTTGACTTTTTGACACCACTACTGTGCACATTGCACCTGGTCCCCGGGGTGCCTGAATTACCAGTGACCAGTACTCAATCCACAGCTCCTCTGAAGGTGAAGTGCGTTTGCTCATGAAGCAGTTATGACCCTGCAGCCTGCCTTTCACACAGTGCACAACAGCACTCTGTCTTGCATGCACATTGTGCATTCATGTGGCCAACGGGTCAGTTTATCACACATATCCTGCACACCTCTACAAAGCTTCCAACCTTGCTGCACTGCAGGAGTGTTTGAGGGCATGTACTTGCCATGGGTTTCCTGTTTGTGTATACTCATGTGATTTCTAAGCACACTCAGTTGGCTCCATATTTCTGGACAGTGCTAACTGTGTAGCAACTCTGAGGGGATGGGCGCAGTCAAACCAGGTAGATTGCTAACACTGACACTCAGGCCATATCATCATTGACCATGTAGGTCATCTGCAGAGTGTCAGACATCTTTTTACTCAGGTGCCCTCACTTGTAAGTGAATATGCCTCCTCTGGCAATACTGATTTTTGCCCAGGTACTCAATTTACTGCCACACATTGATAGTACACAGATGATACACTGACTCTCATGTGCCTATAACACCAACAATATGCGTTACCATATCCAATGGACTGACATGGCTGACTGTTTTTGAGGGCTATGGGATGAACTGTAGCCCACATGGTAGTAGTGCAGGAATTTGTGACATTTACGTGCCCAAGTTTGCCACACAACTGGGCCCATCACCTCAGCTTCAAATATTCCCTGACTCCTGCCCTTTGTGGTGACAAACTAGTTCATCCTATACTTTGACAGATCCCTGTTTCACATCCTCCGACTTTGACATATGTGGCATGGTGAGGCATTCTGTCTTCAGACTCCCTCCTCCATGTGCTACATCTTCACCCTGGGCCACATCACATGTAGGATGTGCTTCCACAATTGTCTCTTCTCTGTCATCCCTTCCAAGCTGCGACACAAGTGTGAGACTGTCAGACAGTGCAGTGCATGTGTCTTGGTCAGGCTACCTTGCAGCACACATAACCCTTCTCACTTCCTTGCTATGCAACGTCTCCCCATTCAGACACAGTGGCAGCTTGACATGCTCAGCCATTGCCTACAATGCACTGCACTACCAGGGGCCCACTAGGGCCACACACCACCTTTTGTTTCAACACACAAGGGCCTCATTTACAAGAGGCCTGTGTTGTCGGAGAATCACTTTTATGATGCTCTGGTAGCACAGGCCTCTCAGTCATATCTGTGAGGTGACGCAAATCCACCTTGAGTGGCTTTTCATGGCTTCATACATATGGAGTTACCTTACTCTATGTCAAGGAGGTATTCCATGTGCATTGTGGTGGGATTTCCCATGCAACACCCATAGGTTTTTGACACATTCCCAGATTTACAAATATCTGTCAACCTGGGAATGCGTCAAAACTGTGCTTCTATCCAGGGGAGGCATAATGAGGAGACATGACTTTATGTCTCTCCTTTTTTTATTTCTCCTCGTTTTTTCCTCTTTCTATGTGTGCTGCATTCTTCAGCAAACATAGAAAGAGGAAAAAGCCTCCTCTGATTGTTTTTGTGCTGGAAGGTGTCCTTTCCTGCACAAAAACAATTGTGCCAACAACACAAACACCATTGCACGATGGTGAAAGGGCGCCTGTGTGGTGCTAGGCACCAATTTCTGTGCCAGCAGAAAGGAGAGGAATGTGCCTTATTTCATTAATACGGCACATTCCTGCATTTAATATGATGCAGGGCAGCGCAGCAAAAAGCCTTGCGGAGCTGCCCAGCGCCAAAAAGTTGTAAATGAGGCCCACAGTCTGATTTTGTTATTGACAGAAGTTTGGCAGGCCCCTACCATGGGAGCTGACACCTATGTACTCTCACCCCCTAGTCGGACAGCTGTGTGCTATGTAGTTTCATGCAGTTTACTATACACTTAACTCTTGGCATGTTCCTATGTGTTCATCCTTCACGTGCCCCACACCTGACCCTCATCTCAGGTGTGCACTCTCTCCCCTGACAATCCCATTGCATTCCATTGGTTTACAGTCCAGATTTGTGTTCATGGGCCAGGTTAGACAGAGTGTCACCATGGTGCAAGGTGGCCTGCATTGTAACAGTCAGGTTGGGTAGGGTTAATACATGATGTGCTGCTCCATTCCATGTTTTTTGCCCTGTATTGTTGGACTTGTAGTTGTGGTGACTCATGTTATACATTCCACTACATGTGTCATTATACAAAGGTGAACCTGGACTGGTGCTGCACTTCACACATGGAAGGGATAAGCAAGGGTACTGGACTGAGCTGTGCCCCATGTGACTGAACAGTATGACATTCATGTGATGTTTAACAGTACATGACCCAGAATCCTACCCTTTGCCCAGCACACAGCCCAGTAAAGCACTGGGACCTAGTTAGCTGTACTGCACAACATGACCTTTTCCCCACATTGGCCCTTGTTGCGAATTACCCTGTAGGTCTTGTTCCTCATGGGTTACACTATCCTGTCCTGGAACTCTTGCCACCGCCTCCTCCGTAATGACAGCTGCCATCTGCTCCTACACGTCATTCAACTCCTCTTGTGGTGCTGGGCTTACTCCTCCGGTCTGCATGTGTGCCTTCAGGTTATAGGCCAGTTTCTCCTTCGTCCTGCACTTATATTCGTAACAGCATTCTTGCAGTCGATGACTGGCCTCGTGGCTTGTCCCACATTTTTGATCTTGGCCAATATGGACTACCAGATGGCCTCTTTCTTTCCTAATGGCGATTTTAAGGTGACAGAGGGCTGATGTTAGTGCTCTGTCTCCTCAGTGATCAAGATGTCATTCTCCTCCTCACTGAAGTTGAACTTCCTCTTCCCCTGAGAGTCTGTCTGCAAATCCTGGCTGGTGCAGGGGTTGTTGGAGTTGCCTTCTGTGAAGTGTGCCAAAGCGTCATTTTTTTAATGTTTTTTGACGCTTGACACACTAAAAAGTGATGCTAGAATGGTTAGCGTCACTTTGCGTGCCGCTAACCAGCCTTACGTCAGTTCCGTTCCCGATGCATCAGTTTCGGCAATGACATCAAGCCTGCAGCAGCGTAATTTGTTTTCTATGCTGCCCGATCCTTATGCCATGGTGTGCCATACCATAAATATGGCGCATCAATGGTTTTTAAAGCTATGCAGCGATTTGCAAATCTTTTTGACGCATCAATGATGCAACACATAGATGTGTCAGTTCTTGTGAATGAGGCCCACAACCTGGCTTTGGTATGTTTTTCATGCTTGGCATTAATTCTGTGATTTTCTATTGGCCACATTTCAGCATGATATTTGTCTTTTTTGAATGTGTCATCGGTGGGTATACAAGCTTGATCTTGGTTTTTGAGAAGACTGTCCTGAACTGTAATAAGTAAGACTGGACCTAGTAATAGGGCAAGATTAACTAATACCCACAGGCTGGCATAATGTGCCAGACTGCTTTCTATTGCAGCAATGGATTGTCTTCTGAATGAGGATCTCCCTTCCCCCCTCCGTAGAGCACATCATTCTATGCTTGTGTCAATATCAATAGATAAAATTAAATCAAAAGGGACACATTCCATTTTGTTTGATAAAGAATTTTGATAATTGGTGGAAATGACTGGCAGATAAATATAATGATCGGTAAAGATGGCACCAGACGTCTAATTTCCAGATTTTTACAGTAAGGAGAGCTGGTTTATGACATGTTTCCCACACGAAGGTCCAAGCTACTCAGAAGTAGATGGGAACATCGAGTTCAGCATTCTTGAGTCTGCAGAGTATGCGCTTTTCCTGGATCATTAACAACACTGTCAGCTAACAGTAACCAAGATTGATTGGCCTTCGCTTTGTGTCCACCGTCCCTCTGTCACCAAACAGGCGCAGATTTAAATTAAGATCTATCATTTGACAACATAATGTTCAAACATTTTCAACTATTGTCCTTGTACACATCACCATTAATAGAGAAAAAAGGTTGACAGGGAAACTATTAACGACTAGTTTCTCAGCGATCAGTGCAGAACCCCCTCCAGCTTAGAAAACTTAAAAGCATGTAAGGCAGCAGTCAAAATGTATAGAAGAATGAAAAAGGAATTGTAATTATGAATTATGACTAATGTACATGAACGTTCTTAAAAGAGTAGGGACACCATCATGGCAATTGTGGGTGATGGAATACAAAAACTGTGCAATTTTTTTCAGCCCGGCCAGTTAGCTATTCTCAGGGGAGATGTATTCCATATCCTAGAGAAAGGAGTAGACGGCCATGTTCGTTTAAGAAATTTGGGTTATTAGTTGAGAGTGATGAAAGCTTCACTCAAATAATAAATGCAGTCCTGTTCAGGATGAACCAAAAAGTCACTAAACAAACCTGTGCTTACGTCTGGTAGATTGGCACAAAGGCAGTCAGGCTTAACTTAGAGGCAATGTGTAAAGTATTTATGCAGCACTCAAACAGTAATAATGCAAAAGCACAGCACAAGAAAAATACCAAACCACTTTAGAGAAATTGAAATAAGTGTAATAAATAAGATGGGACCAAAATGACAAACATCCAACCAGTAGAATCAGAGTAATTCGTTTTTATAATTTTAGGTGAAGATAGCACCCAACAGCACAAAGCACCACTCACAGGTATCTGGTTGTGCCGGACCAGGTTAAACTCACAGGTTCTGAATGACAGTGATGAAGCATGGGTCGGATACAGGGACCAGGTTTGTCTTGGTGAAGAGTTTACTTTCTCACAGTCCAAGTCCATGCGGAGAGCATCAGTGGGAGGTTCACATTTGTGAGGGCTCTGAAGAATCCATTGTCAGCTCGTAGAGCAGGTCGCTGCTGGTGCTTCATGTTGGTGGTTGACACGGGTGTTTGATGTTTGGCATGAAGAGCAGGTTGTCGCTGGAGCTTTGAGTTGGCAAAGACACGGAGGTCGTGGCAGACGTGGATAGTCGTAGCTGACGCAAATTGCAAGTCATTGCTGGATGGTCATTTCTTGGAGCAAAGAGTTCACTGGCAGCCGCGAGGAGTGGGAGAAGAATATACAACATGTCTAAAGTGACTAGTGAGTATGGCTCCTGCATAATAATTCATACAGCTTGATAGTTTACATTAAAATCAGAATCAAATCTTTCAAAGTCTTTTTTAGTATTTAAAACAGCAATATACTAGAATAATGCCTATGATTGTAGCAGAACTCTTGGAAGACTAGAGGCCTGATTTAGCTTTTGATGGACGAAGTAGTGTCTGTTGGGATGGTGAAGGACGTTACCTCTGCTATCCTGACAGTATTCCGTGTGTCAAATTTAGAGATGATTTCTGGCCCTGTAGTCATCTCTGTACCTTGACAGAAACCAATGTCATGGGGATTCCCTTCAAGGTACAAAATGTTTGGTGGATGGCCGGTGTCAGTTTTGATGGCCCTCCACAAATTTCTTTAACATTTTTGGTTTTTCAGAAGCAAACTCCCAAAGTAGGAGCTTGTTTCTGACAAACAAAAATGATGACACCCGAAACCTGAGAGTTTTCGCTTATGGTATGGGGTATCATTATTTGTTTTTCTGTCTCTGGTGAGGGACAGAAAAAAATGACATTCCATGGTTCACCCTAAATAGCGTGGGTGGCGTAACATCCTTTATACTATGGCCCCTACTGTGTTGGGACATTGAAGGAAGCTTTGCATTGGTGGAGCCAACAGGGGCCCCACAGATGGAAAAGGTACAGTTCGTCCATCTCTAAATGAATGGGGCAAATGACAGTTTTGACATAGTATTCTGTAGAGTTTGCATTGGAGTAAGCTATCTAATAAACTCTAAATCAAGTCCCAAAACGGATGTCATCTTATTATTTGCTTGGTTGATGAGCTCCTTGCAAACTTTGAATAGTCTGGTGTGGAAATGCATCCATTTTCATGCACAACAATAACCTCATTTTGCTGCAATGAATACGTGTTTAACCTTTATCACAGTCTTGCAAGCTAGAAATTACTTTGCTTGCTCCTCAAATCTTACTAGAGAACCGATGAGTTATGGTGCTTACTAGGCCTATAGTTTTTGATCTTGCTGGAGTCAGTGCATTCACTATTATTTTACATTTGCCGTTAAAGCTATTGAATATACCTGATGGGTTAGACTGCACCTTCAGGATGTGAAATAGGTGTAATTTAAAGCTACTGAATAAATGACATTAATATGCCTTAGTTACACCCCAATGTTTTTAGAACAGGATTATTTAATTTAGATCATTACAAGTGTAAGTCCAGAAATTTGAATCAAAACATGAGGGCAAATTTTTTTATTTAAAATTCAATCCAAACGTTCATCCACCCCTCATACGAATCACTGACAGAATATCGAGGAGCTAAATATCGACCTACAAAAATATCGGTGACAAAATATCGACTACCAGAATATCGAATAGTGGAGAGGTGTGGTGCAGCGGCCAGGGCAGCTGACTTCGGAGCACAGGGTTCACAGTTCGATCGGCGGCAGCTCAGCTCAGCACCATGTGACTCTGGGCAATAGCTCACTTAATTTCCACGACGGCCCCCAGCGCCTTGAGACCCGTAAGGGTGAGTAGCTGCGCTATATAAAAACTGACTTACTTACAAACAGGTAAGTACAAAAATATCGAATCCTAAATATCGTTGCAAATAATATAGGGGCCCATTAGGATGGTGGGCGGAAGCACCACCGCCGTGCTGGCGGATGCAAAAAGCACCAGTTACGTCCGCCCGCCACAGCACACACGCCCGCCCAATTAGGATGCAAAAAGACAGCCAAACACCGCCCGTACGCCAGCGACGCCGTCCGCCATCAAAGTGCGACCGTTCACGGAGCGGCGCGGCCAATGGAGACACACCGCCCGACGAAATCACGTACCGCCCGGCGTACAAATTACGATGCCAGAACCAAACAGTTCCTCCGGCTAAGAGACACCGCACGTGAAAGCAAGGCGGAAAACCGAACTCACAGTACGGATAGCAAAGAGGCGGACCCCCGAGCATGAATCCAGCACTGCAGGCCCTCCCCATGCTCTACCTGATGCAGCACCCAGGAGTCAACGCACCGCGGCGACGCAGGTAGGCAGACACACAACAGGGGCACGCAAACAGCGCACACAGTGCAAGGGCGGGACAACTGCATATGGCCCCCACCCCGACACCCCTGCGTGGACACGACACATCCACCACTGCACCCACACATGCGCACAACGCAGAGGCCAACGGCAGCGCAATGCATGCGCCGCACACAAACAACACAGGGTCACAACCAAACACCACACACACCAGCACCACCCAGAACGCACATGTCACGTGACAGCCCTGCCACAGTCATGTCCCCAACCGGCAATTCACTGTTGCCAACCTGACGTCACACAACTGACCCGAATATGTCAGTGACGTCACGTCACATTAGGACACACCCCTGTGTGCAAAACACGGCGAAGCACACAGCGGAGGCAACATCACCCAGCAGAATATGGACCCCGTCGGGAAAAGGTACGCCAGTACCACACAGAAACACCGGTGCCACCCTGCACCCAATAACAAGACATGCAATACGTAACATCAAAGATACCGGGGACAGACAACAGGTGGGACCAATTATAACACAAGGCCCAACGTACAGCGGAAACGCAGCCTGCTGCCCACACACGGGAGAGGAGACAGCACCGAATGACCTTCCATTCCCACTGTGAAACCACATCCCGACTAAACAAGCCGGAGAAAACAGTCATTGCACCAAACAAAGCCCAACACAGGCATGCAGAGGGAAGCGGCCACAGGGCAGATAGCGCATAACACCAAAGAACATCCACAACGGAAAGAAGAAATGATAACACTCCCCATGTGGTTCACATGCAAGTTATCTGGAAGGAGTCAGACACCACTGACCTTGACCATTCAGAGAAGCATGTGGGATGAGGGCCCGTGTCCTCCTCACAAGCCAACATAACACAAGTCCTGCCTCCCTACGACCATTACAGAATTCCCAGCAACATCGGAGGTTGCACTCTGCAGACTGCACAGACAGCCGGAGCACGCCACCACAGCGCCCTGCAGCAAAATGGCACTTGCACCACACCTACCCAACTACGCCGGACAGATCAAGCTGTACAAACATAACCTGATACAGATATTGGGATGTGACAATCTGGCCCTGCTGAACGTAAGTTACCGACTAACTTACCGCATCGCATTGTTCAGCTGCGTCATCCCCGTCTTCTACTGTCGGAGGTGTCCCTTCTACTATCCTGTGGAGTTATGTCTCTCCAACCCGGCATGTCCAAGGGCGGACCTGCTACAACTATTCCACCCCTGGACGCCCACGACAGGGCCTGTTCAGCCTATGGGGGCATGGCGTATGTGGCGACTATCGGACCCACACTGCAATGGGACCACTGTGCCTCCACACGACGGATAATGGATTACAGTTACATCGAATGCCATCCAACATGTCCCATCATGCTCCTACAAGGGACAACTAACGACCATCACCTTGACAGCCACCATCCGCTACATTGGCTGGCAACCATGTCCACCACCAATGCCATGGAAGCCCTGCTGGAAGGTATTGCATTCCTGACAACCTGTCAATTCGTCGGGCCCCGTCGCCAGACCCCAAATTGAGCAATGATGTCCCACACCGTACCCATGCTTGGCTTACGCACGGACTAGGCAGTTACCAGTACAACTACTACACCATGCAACCTGCAACTGACACCACAACAACAACTACACTGCCATGACATCTGATACTATTTGGGAAATGCACCCTGTACCTCATCACATCCAGTAACTCTGCATGAACAGGGGGAGGCAGAGGCATGGGATTTGTGTATGGCAACCACATGGACAGAACTGCACGTACAACCATGCCATGATATGGATCCTGCGCCCATGAACATATGCACCGGTCAGTGGACAGCAATCTTCCTGCTGTAGTATGTGAGAGCTGTCACTACACCTCCCACTGAACGTCCGTGCCAGGACCTTTGCATGGACACCAAGTGCATCCACCAACAACATGAGCCCAGTGACTGTGACATGGCCAGTACCCACCACATCGCAACAACAAGTGGGACGCCTTTGCATGCACGTAAGCCCATGCCCTGATGTCACCTCCACGCACGTGTGTATGAGTAACCATAGCAGCAAACCTGTAACATGGAACTGAGATGCACTGTGCCCATGATGACAAGCGGACTGGTAGGCTAAATGTATACTGTCTGTGTCAGTCAGCAGCACCACAGTAATCAGCAAATGTACATTAGCACACCATCGGCTAAGCAGTTGTAACTCTGAAGCCCACATCCCACAGTCAACAACTAAACACTGTACCCCTACACCCTATGCTATGTGTAATCATGCTGAGTATATCCTCCACATGCACTTCGCTGCCAGTAGTGTTCACTATACTGCATCACAGAGGACATTAGTCCCAATACATGGCTTGAAGCAACAATGTGTCTCTGCTGATTCATTTCACAAGTACGAATGAGAGAGGATGAGAGTGTGTGAAGTACACGGCAGTCGTGAGATGACCATGTAGTCCACTGTCATTGGATGTCAACGCAAATGAGTAGCACAACTGTGGAAGACACACATGTGTCATGTGAAGCGGGAGTTACGCATGGCTCAGGTGGGTTGGTGTGACGGGTAGGTGCGCACATGCAATCTTGAAACACGCTGTGTTGGTAGGACTCAGGACCAGTACATTGGCGCACTGCTGGGAATCTGTAAAGACCACCTGTCTGGTGACGAATGTGAACTTGTGTGTGCACAACAGGCGGGCACACGAACAATGCCGCATCAAGTGTAGACGTCAGCCCACCCTCCGTGGACATGCCGGATACTGCTGCGCGTCCGCCAGGCCCTTGCCAAGGCACTCACATCCCCTGTCGACCTGGTGTATCCCCAACATTGTCCACTTGCACAGGCAATCCAGGGCACGGGATGGCAGTTGAGCATGGTGGGTGAGAGGTCATGGCGCGCCCATCCTTGTCACATCACGCAGGCAACACATCCACAATGTGTAGTATGGCACAAGTCAAATGGAAGTAGTGGGGGACGCAGACATCACAAGCAGCAGTGACGTCACGGAAGGTGGCTCGCACCATCCCACCCATTGACAATACACCCACACACGTTACATGCCATTGCAACAGAGAAGCCAGCGCGTGCACAAGCAGCTCCAAGCTCGCTCCAGAGAGGCCAAAGAGTGAATGAGTGGGGCCATGAGCTCCAGTTGAACGCGGACTGGCCCGCTAGGGCAGCTACAGCCTCTGTGTGTTGCAGGTGGTGTATCCGGACTGCGGAGCCTGTCATGCATTGTCAATGTTGCCCGGGTCCCGAGTTGGGGCACCACGCATGTGGACGGCGTCACGCCACTAATTATACCGTGAGACAGACCACATGTACAAATGGACCCACACATACACTCCTTGGCCTCTCTGGGGCGAGCTTGGAGCTGCTTGTGCATGCGCTAGCTTCTCATGTGCAAATGCATATTGGTGTGAGCGAGGGGAGGCCATGAGGACAGTGTAAAAGATAACTGTTTGACTTCCAGTTAGTTTAAGGAATGCCCCTGATGTGGTCAGAAAAAGTAATGTCTCGTGTGTATTGCAACTAGTAGATAAGCCGATGACCTACCCATGTCTTGCATGTAGCCCCGCACCTAGCCCCGCACACCCGACACAGCGTAATGAGTACCAGCACCACATACTTCCCATTCGAAGCACTGACTGGGGGTGACAACCATTGGACAGTCTTGTGTAGTCCACCCACGCGTACATGTGGGCCCTCCATGAACCATGTCACCTGCGGCAAAGTGATGTCATGGGCAATGATGGAAGTGAGCAGAGCTGTCTGCCCCACGCACAGACGGTGCATCAGCACAACAGACCCAGCACTGAGTGCAGCAGGGGTCACATGTGCAGGGGCAGTTGTGCCTGGTGTGAATGCACATGCACATAGACAGCACATCGAGCAATGTGTAGCCTGCCCACATCTACTGTCCATTGTCAGGCTGACCTAGAAAAAGATCACAAGGCAACACATCTGTGTGGGTGTACCCACTGTGACCAACACTGCGCAACCATCAGCGTACTCGCCCTGTGCATGGCCCACCCCGCAACGAAGGTCACATTCAGTGCCACTATCCCTCACACACATCCCTATCACGAGTCATGGTGTGTCCAATCGACAGTGCAGAGTAAGCGCTCATCCGGGGGTCCTGAACAGGAGACACATGTAACCCACTAGGCAGTCTGTGTCGGCACCGACTGGCATTGTGCAGTCAATGTGCAGGCCAGGCCTGCTGGGACTGAGAAGGGCAGCATGGCCCCAGCCTGACTTCCACACGACCGACAGGTGCACTGAGACCTGCATTGCCAATTGTCTGTGTCACTGGATGTCTGACATGAAGTTGCCATGTACCACCACTCGGGTGGGACAGACAGGTCAAAGCGACCGAGAGCTCACATACCCATGCCACCTGCGGCCAGCATGGTGTGCAGTGCATGTCTGTACTCCACAGGCTCTGACTCATAGTGCTGAAGAGCAACGACATGTGTGTCCCCCACATACACACCCACACCCACTGCAGTTGTCTCTCACACACAACTTTCGCAAGGAATAGCCATGTGCAGTGTGCGTGGAGCACGGAATCCAGGTTCTCCGGCTCCTCGCTGGTGAGTGGACCTGGACATGTCCTCAGCGTCATCCACGTGTAGGTGTAGTGGTGGCAGCAGCAGCTGTCGTCGAGGGGTGCCAGGCTGCAGTGCCAGGTAGCTGTGGTCATGCCTGTCCCACTCACACACACATATTACCCCCTGGGGCCGTCGCAGTGGGTACAAGCTGCTGCGATTCGTGTACCATGTCTGGCAGCTGCAATTGCAGACGTTGGCCTGCTCCCAGCTGGCCCGGGACGCTTACCTCCACAGTGGAACACGCAGGGTGCAACCGCGAGGGTCATTGGAGTTGGCCGTAAGGGCCTGGCCCATGCCGGGTACAGTCCGCTGATGCCATGTGCACCACACAGTATAATGTGCGCAATGCATCTGCAGGTGTGGCCATGATTTGCGTGTGGGTGCAGGACCACAATGGACAGGGCCACAACATGCCGTGTGCATAGGCAGGGACGGCCAGTGCTCAGCCTCCACATGTATGTAGGAACATCATCATGTACACATTGGCATGGGAGCATGGGATATGCATATGCACACACATGCCATCTTTCACTATGTACATCTGCCACTTGGCACGTGCAATGTTACGTGTCACTTGTGATGTGTAGTTGCAGGCACACAGCCGTGTCGGCATGGGGCTGTCAATGTGTACACCTGTCAATGTTTCAGGAGGTGTGATCCGTACAGTGCTGTACTTAGGGTGCAGTAGGGACATCAATGACTGTCTCATATCCCCTCGTGCCACCGGTCCCACTTGTTTTGGCCGCTCAGCCTGTGTCCATAGCGTTGTTGGTGTGTGCCCTACACACCCAGCCTCGGAAGCAGTGTGATGCACAGCAGCTAGTTATGTTGCCGTGGTGTTGTAGCTTACCGATATTGCAGTCTGTTGCCTTCAGCATGCCTTACAAGTTGTTAATGCCTGACTCCCCATGTGCATGCTCATAGCAATGGTGTGTGTCACTGCCCATTGCTATTGGTAGGGGACCTGTGTAAGTGTATTGTGGCTGTGCTGTCCCTACTTATCAGCCGTTCTGTCATTCAATTGCCTGCCCAGTCATTTATGTTCTGTGCATGTGAATATGCCATGTGGCGTGTTGCTTTGACATGTGTACACTTCCATCTTTCCTAGGCGGAGACCAAACATTCATCGCCCCTACCAATTGCTGTCAGACATGGTGGATGTTGAGGTCATCCGCAAATATCGTCTGGACCGACCCACCCTGCATCGTCTATGTGTCTTGTTGGAACCCCACCTCCGTCCTAGCAGGGTGTATCCAACAGCATTCACCCCACGGCTAAGGTGATGGCTGCACTGCATTTCTTCCCCACTGGGCCATTCCAGCACACAGTGGGCAGTGGAGGTGGGATGTCCCAACCCATGTTCAGCATGGTGCTCAGGGATGTACTGTCAGCCATGATGCTGTACAGGAACAGATACATCCGCTTCCCCAGGGCTCGTGAATTGGCGGCAGTGAAGGGTGCATTCTATGCTCTTGGACGAATCCCCCACGTCGTTGGTGCAATAGACTGCACCCATGTTGGCCTTGTTGCACCACAGGCCACCGAGCACCTCTACCGCAACCGGAAGCACAAGCACTCCCTGAATGTGCAAGTGGTGTGCCTTGCGGACATGGTGATCACACACGTGTGTGCGAAATTCCCAGGATCGGCCCATGACGCGCACATCATGCGCAACAGCATCCTACCACGTCTGATGACCAATCTGCAACCGGACCGTGGCTGTATTGTTGGTGAGTATGTGGAGTAGTGTAGCGTGCTGGCTGTGCGATGCTGTCTTGTGTCCAGTTGGAATTGCAACGGTTCTCTGTGTCCCTCACACCCAGGTGACTCTGCTTACCCGAATGGAGCCTGGCTGCTCAGCCCATTACGACGTCCTGGGAGCCCAGCAGATGTACGCTACAATGAGGCACATGGGAGGACCAGACGTGTGGTTGAGCGGACCTTTGGCCTCCTCAAGTCCAGGTTCAGATGCCTGGACCGCACCGGGGCGCACTGGCATACTCCCCACAGAAGGTGTGCCAGATAATTGTGGCTTGCTGCATGCTGCACAATCTGGCGATCCGCAAGCAGATCCCCCTAATTGTGGATGACGGAGATCAACCAGGGCCCCAGCCTGCAGACCTGGACAGCTCCAGTGAAGAGGACAGTGGAGAGGATGAAGCTGTGAATGTGCGTCAGCAGCTCATCGCCCGCTACTTCACTAGACGGTGAGTGACCATGTACGACGGCTGATGTAGCTGTAGTTGTGCAGGTGTATGTGTGCTCTGTTACGGGGGCCTTTTGTTCACTGAGTGCTGTGTGTCAATGGTCCATGTCCAGGTTGGTATGCCACTGACAGTGGCTGTAGCATTGTGCCCTGTTGCTCTGTGAGATGTGTGTGCATTGCTTGTAGTTGGTGACAAGTACTGTGTGATGAGTGTGTGACACACTCATTGAATGTACTCTTGTTCTGTTTCACACCCCTAGGTCCCTGCAGCCTCTTCTGTCCCATCGACATGCCACACAGCAGATGCATTTCTGCTCATGGTGGCGATTGCACATCGTGGAATAAACCCAGGACACATTAAGCCAATTGTGAACAAGGTGTATTTATTAACAGCGGTGACATGTGATTGTGTGCAAGGTGATGACAAATGTGGTGCATGCTGTGACAATGACTTGACGGTCATGGCTGCATGATGGTCAAGGTGTACCCATGGAGTTCTATGTCCACAGTCCAACAGACACATGCCATTCACATGGCAGTGTGGGGTAGGATCGTATTCCATGTCAATGCAGTAGGTGGTCAAGGTGGCTGGCTGACTCACTGGCGTTTGGTGCGGGCGAAGTCCTCTCTGGATACCTGTTTCCTCTTCGGACGGCCCCTTCCACGTTTGGTAGGGGGGGGTGTTGATGTTCCGCTGGTGGTGGCTGAGGAGTGCTCACTCGCTGTGGACGCAGGGGAACGCGAGGCTGCACGAACCTGCGCCACAGCAGGTGGTGGCGGAGGTGGTGTTTCTGGCCTTGCTTGTGCCCTCCCCCCCACCACCAGCTGGCCCATGAGTGCCGCGATTTGGGCCATATGGGCGTCCATGGACCTCAACACCGCAAGGACCTCCCGCGTGTCGCTTGCCGGCCTGGCCCATTCGCCTTGGGCCTCTTCATAGGCCCCAAGGATTCTGTAAATTGGCGGCAGGGCTTGGCTCCCAGGCACAGTTGGCGTTGGCCTGACCCTGCTCCTCCTACCAGTACTGCTGCCACTGACCTGCCCACTGGCCACATTGCTCACCACGGTCCTCGCTCTGGCTCCCAGGGTGGAGCACGATGGCCGTGCCGACCCTTGCACAGGTGCTGTGGCGAGGGATGGCGTGGTGGTGGTGGTTGCGGCGGTGGTGGTGGCCGCAACGGCCGTGGCAGCAGGGGTCTGTGACTGGTCAGCAGCCCTGGGTGATGGGTTGGTAGGCAGGAGGGGCCCTGGGGAGTGGTTGTGCCCTGCCACTCCAGATGGGCCTGCTGGGTGGTCCGTGTCCGGAGAGGTGTCCAGCTCCTCTACATCCATGAGTCCGGGTCGGGGGCTTGCAGACTGGCTGTGCTGGCTGCTGTCACCCTCTCCAGCATCCAGCAGTTCGGCACCTGTGGGGAGGATGAAATGGGTCATTGTGTTGCACCTAGCAAAGTATGTATTGGTTGTCTGACATTCACAGTTCGTGCACTGTCGTGCACAGGTTTCCCAGTGGCGTGTGTGGATGTACGATGTGTGTATGCGTGGGCTAGGCAATGGGTCTGTGTGATGTGGACATGTGGCATGGGACGGATTAGCAATGCCGATGGGTGTGTGTTGCTATGCTCCTACATTTTGTGGCTCGTGTGTATGCGTGCTCCAGGGCCATCGGCGATGTTGGGTTGAACGATGGTTTAGGGGGAGGGATGGTACGCTTAGGTACGCTGATGCCAGAAGGGGGTACAGCCCCTACACGCTCTTGGGTTGAGATATGCTTTTGGGGTACATGCTGTGGGTGATGGGTGCAGAACGTGACATGTGTTCTGGCAACGTGACAGTGCATGGACAAAGGTGTGTGTCTGTCTCACATGGCCGGAATATCTGCTGACTGTTATCATTCATGGACATCACATTGGTAGCAATGTTGTGAGTTCGTGCTTGTTGTGTGCCACACGTCGTATTGAAGATGGGCCAATTCCTTTGTGTGCGCGCTGCCCTGGTACATGTGCATCAGTGCTGTGCTCTTGGGGTGTTGACTATGTTATGTGTGTCGTTATTCGCAGTGTGACGTGCGCTTCGGTCACTGCAGGCACTTGTTTTGTCATAGGCAGGTATCTTTGCATGTCTACTGGATGTGGGCCAGCTGTTCGGATGTCATACCTATCATGACATTGTGGCTGTGAGATGAGATGGATGATATGTTGAATGTGCATTGTGTGCCTGTGTGTTTCATGGGTCCGGTTGTCTTTGTGTGCAATATTGTGGTTCCAAGCTGGTACTTCTAGTACGGTCTGTCTTACGTGGGCGTTGTTGTACGATGTGTGGATGACAGGCAGTGAGGACTACATGGACAGGACTTCGATGGTGTTGCTGATGTGTGTGATGGGTGGCACAGTACCTGCCGTGTGGGTCTGTGCTCCAGTGGGACTTGTACATGCAGACGTGGCTCCTTAGGTGTTGCTGTATCTGTGATAGGTCATGTGGGGTTTGACTCTGTCGAACATGTCTGTGTGCACATTGGTCTCATGATTGTGACTGGGAGCAGTGCTGTGTGTTCCTCTGCTACGTGTCATGTCCCATGTGTCAGTCGTAGTACAGTCCTCATGCCTACAGACGCCCCGCCCTGTACAGTTTCCCACCTACAGGTTGTTTCTGAGTGCGCAATGCAATGGATGCCACATGGTACTGGGAGGGAGGGGTGCTCCACCTTGCTGGTCTGTGGTAGTGGGGGCCTGGTAGGTGTTTGACTTCAGCTGTCCCCCTCCGACTCACTGTCTTTGTGTTCCGGCTACTTACCTGTTCATTGTCGGTCAGTGCAGCTATGGCGGACACATGGATGTGGGGTGTGCTCCACCTTGCTGGTCTGTGGTAGTGGGGGCCTGGTGGGTGTTTGACTTCAGCTGTCCCCCTCCGACTCACTGTCTTTGTGTTCCGGCTACTTACCTGTTCATTGTCGGTCAGTGCAGCTATGGCGGACACATGGATGTGGGGTGTGCTCCACCTTGCTGGTCTGTGGTAGTGGGGGCCTGGTGGGTGTTTGACTTCAGCTGTCCCCCTCCGACTCACTGTCTTTGTGTTCCGGCTACTTACCTGTTCATTGTCGGTCAGTGCAGCTATGGCGGACACATGGATGTGGGGTGTGCTCCACCTTGCTGGTCTGTGGTAGTGGGGGCCTGGTAGGTGTTTGACTTCGGCTGTCCCCCTCCGACTCACTGTCTTTGTGTTCCGGCTACTTACCTGTTCATTGTTGGTCAGTGCAGCTATGGCAGACACATGGATGTGGGTGTGGGGAGTGCTCATTCTGGCGCATCTGGAGTACAAGGGGACCTGGTGGTAGTTGCGGTGCTGGCTCACTGTACACATGCCCCCATGGTTTTCTTGGTTGGTAGCTTTGGGCTGAGTGTGTATCAGTGTCTGTTGCATGTGTGGGTGATGTCTTGTGTATTGTGTGCTGGACATGGGGGTGTTTGTCCCTGGGAGCTATGGCATGGTGGTGGTGCATGTGAGTACATAGCGGTGTGGTGGTATACGTTTGTTTGTACTTACCAGCCTCCACTCCCTGGTAATCCGGTGAGGATCTCCGGATGTATGATCACTCGCACCTTCTCCTCCCACACCTTGAAGGTCTTGAAAAGCGCGGGATTCCCTCCGCCAGTCCTGGCAGCCAGCTCTCGATTTTTGCTCTCCTTCTTCTTGACCACGCTTTTGAGGTCGTTCCACCTTTTGTTTATTTCTCCTCTGTTGCGTGGAACGTTCCCGACTGCATTGACCTGGTCTACGATCCTGCTTCACAACCGGTTTCTGGTGGATAGTGGTGTCTGTTGGACCTGGTTGCCATAGATTTGTGGGTGCACCTTGACGATCTCGTCGACCATGACCGTCAGCTCGGTGGAAGTGAACTTGGGCATTCTGTGTGATGCCATGGTGTGTGTTTTGGTGTTTGTGGTGCTGGTGCGGTGTGTGGTGTGTGATGTGCAGGGGTTTGTGGGTCAGGTGTTTGGTGGTGGTGGTGATGGGTGTGATAGGTGCGTGTCTGTGGTGTGCTGCTGTCCTTTCTGTCTCGCTGTGTTGTGTGCTTTCGTCCTCAGTTTGTAATGTTGCAGGGGGTTCTGGTCTGTGGAGGGGCTGGTTTTGTACTTACCTATGTGGGTGTGTCATGGTGGTCTGTTGTTTTCAGGTGTGTTGTGGCTGGTGTTCTGGGATTTGTAGTTGATTTGTATGTCCGGGGGGTGTTTCAGGGATGTGTACTGTGTTTGGGTTTTTGTGCGTGGGTTGCTGTGTGGACTTGTTAGCCATGTTGTGTGTGTTTGTTTTCGTCAGCGGATGGTTTCTGTGCATGGAGGTGGCCACCAGGGCTTCCGCCGTGTCCATTTACGTCACTGTTGTTTGCGCTGGCGGGCGGTGTATTTGTGGATTTTCCGCGCTCATGTCGGTACGATCCTAATTTCACGGGCGGTGTCTCGGTCGTCAGGGCGGGCGGTTTTGGCTTTTCGTGCGTCTTTCCGTCCGTGGCGGGCGGATGGACTTGGACTCGGACATGGGCGGGCGGTTTTTTCTGTTTATTTTCCGCCTCCGGCGGTTTTCGGTTCGCGCCATCGTAATTGCTCGGTCGGTATTCAGGGGGTGTAGGCGTGCGGATTTTAGCCACTGTGGTTGATGGCGGATTTTTATCCGCCCGACATCGTAATGGACACCATAGTTTGTTAAAATATCGACTTTTTTAAATGTCTTAAAATTAATTTAAAATTAATGAAATAATAAATATAATTAAGTAAAACATACTTAAAAATACTTAATAAACCCTAAAATTAATAAATAATTAATGTAAGAAAAAACAAAACATGCATTTTTAAATACATATATATTGACTTAATAATATTAAAAAATGATCAATATTTTTAGTGTTGGATGGCGGGAGGGTAACATTTACTATTCCCACTGCAGTGAGTGCAACAGTAGGGAAAGCGTTGGATAGCGGGAGGGTAAAAATTACTATTCCCACTACAGTGAGTGCAACAGTAGGGAAAGCGTTGGATAGCGGGAGGGTAAAAATTACTATTCCCACTCCAATGGGTGCAACAGTAGGGAAAGCGTTGGATAGCGGCAGGGTAAAAATTACTATTCCCACTCCAGTGAGTGCAACAGTAGGGAAACCGTTGGATAGCGGGTGGGTAAAAATTACTATTCCCACTCCAGTGAGTGCAACAGTAGGGAAAGCGTTGGATAGCGGGTGGGTAAAAATTACTATTCCCACTCCAGTGAGTGCAACAGTAGGGAAAGCGTTGGATGGCGGGAGGGTAAAAATTACTATTCCCACTTCAGTGAGTACAACAGTAGGGAAAGCGTTGGATAGCGGGTGGGTAAAAATTACTATTCCCACTCCAGTGAGTGCAACAGTAGGGAAGGCGTTGGATAGCGGGAGGGTAAAAATTACTATTCCCACTCCAGTGAGTGCAACAGTAGGGAAAGCGTTGGATAGCGGGAGGGTAAAAATTACTATTCCCACTCCAGTGAGTGCAACAGTAGGGAAAGCGTTGGATAGCGGGAGGGTAAAAATTACTATTCCCACTCCAGTGAGTGCAACAGTAGGGAAAGCATTGGATAGCGGGAGGGTAAAAATTACTATTCCCACTCCAGTGAGTGCAACAGTAAGGAAAGTGTTGGATAGAGTAGGGGAATTATTTAATATACCCACTCCTGCAATATAATTAACATTAATTAACAATTAATTATTTTGAAAAAATTAATTTACCTCCCACCATTTTCCCCTATAAACATCACCTACAATATTGTAACACATTAATAAATTAACATAATTAATTAACAATTAATGAACTAACTAATTACAATTAACAATATAATTAATTAACATATTTACAAAATAATTGTTAATAATTCATATTTAATTAATTACTAATTAATAAAAATACACAATTAGCATAATTACAAATTAATTATTAATTGTTATTAATCAATTAATAATTAATTAATAATAAATTAATTCCCTCAATTAACAATTTAAATTATTAAATATTGATTTATTAAGTAATAAAATAATAAATTAATTAATTTCAATTAAATTACTTCCCACCCTATTCCCCTATAAACCCACAATCCGCTACAGAATTAAATTACGCAAAGAAAATTTAACATATAATTAATTCATTCTAAATAATGCTAAAAATATATATTATAATTACAGTACTTCCCACCCTATTCCCTATAAACCCACAACCCCCTACAGAATTAAATTACGCAAAAAAAGATTAACATATAATTAATTAATTCTAAATAATGCTAAAAATATATATTATAATTAAATTACTTCCCACCCTATTCCCCTATAAACCCACAACCCGCTACAGAATTAAGGGGCCCATTACGATACCCGGCGTAAATAAATCCGCCAGGCATGGAAGCGGCAAAAATCCGCCCGCACACACCGTCTGAACACCGACCACGCCATTACGATTACACAAACCGAAAACCGCCATCGGCGGAAAAATCACACAAAATACCGCCCGCCATCGTCCGAGTCTGAGTCAAACCGCCCGCCACGGACGGAAACACGCACGACAACACAAAACCGCCCGCCCACACGGCCGACACACCGCACGTGAAATTACGATCGCACCGCCATGAGCGCGGAAAAACCACAAATATACCGCCCGCCAGCGCAAACAACGCCGATGAGAATCGACACGGCAGAAGCCATGGCGCCAACGTACCTGCACAGAAACCATCCGCACACAAAACCAATAGCACACAACATGGCCAACAAGTCCACACAGCAAGGCACGCACAAATACACAAGCACAGTACACATCCCGAAAACACCCCCGGACAAACAAAAAATACAAAGGCCAGAACCCCAGACACAACACACCTGAAAACAACAGACCATGAGGACACACCCACATAGGTGAGTACAAAAGCAGCACTCCCACAGACCACAACCCCTTGCTACATTGCAAACCAGAGAGGAGAGGAGAGGACACAGTGACACAGCAAGGACAGCAGCACACCACAGAAACGCACACATCACAACCACCACCACCACCACCACCACCAAACACCGGCACCACAAACCCCCTGCACATTACACAACACACACCGCACCAGCACCACAAACACCATGGCACCACAAAGGATGCCCAAGTTCACGCCCATGGAGCTGACGGTCATGGTCGACGAGATCATCAAGGTGTACCCACAAATCTATGGGAACATGGTCCAGCACACACCACTAGCCACCAGAAACAGAATGTGGAACCGGATCGTAGACCAGGTCAATGCAGTCGGGACCCTGCCCAGAAACAGAGTCGAGATTAACAAACGTTGGAATGACGTAAAGAGCCTGGTCAAGAAGAAGGAGGGCAAAAACAGAGAGCTGGCTGCCGTCACTGGCGGAGGGAATCCTGCGCTCTTTAAGACCTTCAAAGCGTGGGAGGAGAAGGTGCGAGTCGTAATCCATCCGGAGATCCTCGCCGGATTAGCAGGGGAGTGGAGGCTGGTAAGTACAAACTAATGTATACCAGCACACCGCTATGTACTCACATGCGCAACTACCATGCCACAGCTCCCAGGGACAAACACCCCCATGTCCAGCACACAATACACAACACATCACACACACATGCAACAGACACTACCACACACAGCCCAAACCGAACAACTGTAAGATGCGTGGGGACATGTGTACACTAAGCCAGCCACGTAACCACCAACAGGTCCCCAAATATGCCAGAAGCGCCACAACGAGCACCCACCACACCCATGTGTCTGCCACAGCTGCACTAACCGACAAGTAACAGGTAAGTGGCAGGAACACAAAGTGCAGTGGGTGGGACGGTGGACAGCCCAAGTACAACACACACCAGGCCCCAGTCCCACAGCACAGCAAGGAGGAGCATCCCCCACACCCCACAGCCACGTGTCAGCCACCGCAGTGCACAACGACAGCCGAAAGGCAGACATCACGGTCCACAGCAATCGGTGTCAGTGGGTGTCCAGCCACCCCCACGACCCACAACACCCCCCCACCCCCACAGACCTGCAACATGGAGCACCCCCCGCTTAGAGCCATGTGGCATCCAGTACAGTGCACGCACGAACAACTTGCAGGTGGGAAACTGGACAGGGCTGGATTACTGGAGGCATGAGGACCATAACACCACCAACACATGGGACATGTCACGTAGCAGACGAACACGCAGCACCGCCCACCGTCACGAACAAGTGAACAATGTGCACACAGACATGAACAACAGACTCACACCCCACATGACCCATCACAGACATAGCAACACCCAAGGAGCCACGTCTGCATGCACAAGCCACACTGAATATAGTCCCACACGGCAGCCACTGTGCAACTCATCACACACAACCGAAACACCATTGAAGTCCTGTCCATGTAGCCCCCACTGCCTGTCAACCACACACCCCACAACTACGCCTATGTAAGACAAACAACACTAGACGCAACAGAGCGGAACAACATAAATGCACACGAACACCACTGAACCCATCAAACTCACAGACACACCATGCACATACAACATACCATCCATCCCATCCGTCAGCCCCAGTCTCATGAAAGGCATGTCATCCGCACAGCTGCCACACATACAGCAGTCACGCTAAGACACATGCCCATGACCAACCATGTGCCAGAAGTCAATTAAGCGCACGACACACTGTGAGCAACAACACACAACATGGGCCACACCCCCGAGCACTGCAGTGATGCACATGGCACAGGGCAGCACGCACACCAAGGAGATGGGACAACTGCAATACGTCGGGTGGCACACAACCATCACTCACTCATAACGATGCGTCCAATGCCATGTCCAGTAATCACAACAGACAGCAAATATGCAGGCCATGTCAAGCATGCACACACCTCAAACCATGCACTGTCATGCTGCCACAACACATGTCACGTTCGGCACCCATGGCTCACAGCATGTACCCCAGAAGCATATACCCTCCCAAATGCGAATCTGGGGCATGGCCCCCATGTTGCCATATGCGTTCCTAAGCGTTCCATTTGAACCCCAAAAGCATATTCCCTCCCAAATGCGAATCTGGGGCATGGCCCCCATGTTGCCATATGCGTTCCTAAGCGTTCCATTTGAACCCCAAAAGCATATTCCCTCCCAAATGCGAATCTGGGGCATGGCCCCCATGTTGCCATATGCGTTCCTAAAGCGTTCCATTTGAACCCCAAAAGCATATACCCTCCCAAATGCGAATCTGGGGCATGGCCCCCATGTTGCCATATGCGTTCCTAAGCGTTCCATTTGAACCCCAAAAGCATATTCCCTCCCAAATGCGAATCTGGGGCATGGCCCCCATGTTGCCATATGCGTTCCTAAGCGTTCCATTTGAACCCCAAAAGCATATTCCCTCCCAAATGCGAATCTGGGGCATGGCCCCCATGTTGCCATATGCGTTCCTAAGCGTTCCATATGAACTCCAAAAGCAAAGTACAAACCAGACCCAGGATGGGCCAGGAGCCCGCATACACCAGAGTCACAATGAGTAGGGGCACAGCAACACACCCATCGGCATGGCCAATCCGTCCCATGCCACATGTGCACAGCACACAGTCCCATTGCCTAGCACACACAACTACAGATGCCACAGCCACACACTCGCCTCCGGGAAACCCATGTACGAGATTGCACGAACTGCCAATGTCAGACGACTAATACATACTTCGCCAGGTGCAACACAAAAACAAATCTCATTCTCTCCACAGGTGATGAACTGCTGGATGCTGGGGATGGAGACAGCAGCCAGCACAGCCAGCCCACAAGCCCCCAACGAGGACACACGGATCTGGAGGATCTGTCCTCCTCTTCGGACACGGACCACCAAGCTGGCCCATCTGGCGTGGCAGGGCCCAGCCGCTCCCCAGGACCCCTCCTACCCACCAACCCATCATCCAGGGATGCTGAACAGTCCCAGTCCCCTGCTGCCACTGTCGTTGCGGCCACACCCACGGTCATTGCGGCCACTACCACTGCCGCAACCGCCACCATCGCCGCACCGACCACCACCGCCTCCACCACCACCACGTCTTCGCTGGCACCAGCCCCAGCGCAGGTGGTGGCCCGGCCGACTGGATCCACCCTGGGAGCCACAGCGAGGACCGTGGTGTGCAATGTGGCTAGTGGGCAGGCCGGTGGCAGCAGGACTGGTAGGAGGAGCAGGGTCAGGGAAACGCCAGCCTCCCTGGGAGCCATGCCCTGCCTCAAATGGCCAGAGTCCTTGGGGCCTATGAAGAGGCCCAAGGACAATGGGCCAGGTCTGCTACTGACACGCGGGAGGTGCTGGGGGTGCTGAGGTCCATGGACGCCCATATGGGCCAATTCGTGTCCCGTATGGACCAACTCGTGGACCTCATGGGCCAGCTGGTGGTGGCGGTGGGGTCACAGGCAAGGCCAGCAACACCACCTCCGCCACCACCTGCTAGGGCGCAGGGTCGGCCAGCAGTGTCCACTTCCCCTGCGTCCACAGCCAGTGAGCACACCTCACCCACCACCAGCAGGTCGCCACCACACACCCCCTCCCAAACGTGGAAGGGGCCGTCCGAAGAGGAAACAGATCTCCCGGGAGGACTTCGCACGCTCCAGTCGCAAGTGAGGCAGCCAGCCAGCCTACCGCCAGCCTTCCTTGACCAGCCACTGCATTGACTTGCTCTACGATCCCACTCCACACAGCCAGCTGGATGGCATGTGTGTGTTGGACTATGGACATAGAACCAGTGGGTACACCCTGATCATCACGCAGCCATGACCGACAGCTCATTGTCACTGCACGCACCACTTTTGTCATCACCTTACACACAATCACATGTCACAGTTTGTAATAAATGCACCTTTTTCACTAACTGCTGTTTGTGCCCTGTGTTTTATTTGTACGGAATACAACGGCCACCTTGGGCGGAAAGGCACCTGATGCGTGGCATGGCAATGGAATCCGGAGGGCCTGTAGGGACCTAGGGGTGGGAGACAGAACAGGAGCACATTCAATGAGTGTGTCACACACCCATCACACAGTACATGTCAACAACTACAAGCAATGTACACACATCGCACAGAGCAATAGGGCACAATGCCACAGTCACCAACAGTGGCATACTACCCTGGCCATGGAGCGTTGACACACTGCACGCAGTGAACATACGGCCACCCTGACACAGCACACACACACCTGCACAGATACAGACACATCATCCGTCGTACATGGACACTCACCGTCAAGTGAAGTAGCGGGCGATGAGCTGCTGGCGCACATTCCCAGCTTCCTCCTCTCCGCTGTCCACCTCACTTGAGCTGTCCTGGTCTGCGGGCTGGGGCCCTGGTTGATCTCCGTCATCCACAATGAGGGGGATCTGCTTCCGAATGGCTAGATTGTGCAGCATGCAGCACGCCACCACTATCTGGCACACCTTCTGTGGGGAGTACGCCAGTGCACCCCGGTGCGGTCCAGGCACCTGAACCTGGACTTGAGGAGGCCAAAGGTACGCTCGACCACACGTCTGGTCCTCCCATGTGCCTCATTGTATCGATCGTCTGCTGGGGTGCGAGGATTCCTCAATGGACTGAGCAGCCATGCCCCATTCGGATACGCAGAGTCACCTGGGTGTGAGGGACACAGAGAACCGTTGCTATTCCAACTGGACAGGGGACAGCATCGCACAACCAGCACGCTACACCACTCCACATACTCACCGACAATACAGCCACGATCCTGTTGCAGATTGGCCATCAGTCGTGGCAAGATGCTGTTGCGCATTATGTGTGCGTCATGTGCCGAGCCTGGAAACTTGGCACACACGTGGGTGATCACCATGTCCGCAAGGCACACCACTTGCACATTCAGGGAGTGCGTGTGCTTCCTGTTGCGGTACAGGTGCTCAGTGGCCTGTGGTGGAACAAGGCCAACATGTGTGCAGTCAATGGCTCCCACGACGTGTGGGATTCTGCCAAGGGCATAGAATGCACCCTTCACTGCCGCCAATTCACGAGCCCTGGGGAATCTGATGTACCTGTTTCGGTACAGCATCATGGCTGCCTGTACATCCCTCAGCACCTTGCTGAACATGGGCTGGGACATCCCTCCTCCACTGCCCACTGTGTGCTGGAATGACCCAGTGGCGAAGAAATGCATGGCGGCCATCACCTTAGCCGTGGGGGTGACAGCAGTCGGATACACCCTGCGGGGACGGAGATGGGGCTCTAACATGGCACACAGTCGATGCAGAGTTGGCCTGTCCAGCCGAAACTTCCTGATTACCTCTGTATCGTCCATGTCCGCCAGCAATTGGTATGGGCGGTCAATGTTCGGTCTCCGCCTGGGTTAAATGGCAGAGGACACATGTCAAAGCAACACGGCACATAGCAATTTTGCATACACATCACTGACATGACTGAGCAAGCACATGAGCCACAGCCCAGCTGTCAAGCTGGGACGGCACGGCCACAATACACTTACACAGGTCTCTCAACAATGGCAATGGCAAGTGAGACATACCACTGCCATGTGCATGCACATGGGGATCTAGGCCCCAATGACTTGCGGGCGTGCTGATGGGGACTGACTGCATATTCGTCAAGCGGCAACGCCACGGCAACATGAGTGTCTGCTGAGCATGGAACTGCTTCCGAGGCTGGATGAGTATGGCACACAACGACGACGATGTGGGCACGGGCTGAGCGGCCAATACAAGTGGGACCTGTGGCACGAGGGGATATGAGACAGTAGTAGGTGTCAGCACTGCACCCTATGTACAGCACTGTACGGATCACAGCTCCCGAAACATTGACTGGTGTCCACATTGACAGCCCCATGCCAAGACGGCTGTGTGCTTGCAGTCACACGTCACAGGTGAGAGGTTACATTGCACGTGCCAGGTGGCAGACGTACATAGTGGGAGCTGGCATGTGTGTGCATGTGTCTCCTGTTCAGGATCCACCAGATGGGCGCTGACTCTGTACTGACCATTGGACACAGCATGTTCCGTGGAAGGCTTGTGTGTGTGGGATGGTGGCACTGGATGTGCCTCCGTTGGGTGGGGGCCATGCACAGGGCGGGTACGTCGATGATTGCGCATTGTTGGTCACGGTGGGTGCACCAACTAAGATGTGTTGCCCTGTGTTCAATTCCTATGTCCGCATGATGATGGACTGTGGATGTGAGCAGACTACACATTGGTCGATGTGCTGTCTATATGCATGTGCCTTCACACCAGGCACAGCTGCCCCTGCACATGTGACCCCTGCTGGACTCGCTGCTGGGTCTGTGGAGCTGATGCACCTTCTGCGCGTGGGGCGGACAGCTCTCCTCACTTCCCTCATTGCGCATGTCATGTCTTTGCCGCAGGTGACATGGATCATGGAGGGCCCACGTGCGTGGGTAGGCTACACATGATTGTTCACTGGTCGCCACCCCCAGTCAGTGTTTCGAATGGGAAGGTTGTCGTGCTGGTGGTATGTTCGATGTGGCGGATGGGCGGGCCTAGGTGCGGGCTTACATTCCGGACATGGGGGGTAGTTGGATTGGCGACTAGTTGCAGTACACACGGTACACGTCTCTTCCTTTCCACATCTGGGTCATCCCTTGTACTAACTGACAGTGATACAGTCATCTTCGCCCCAGCCCTCATGTCCTCCCCTCGCCCCCCAATATGCATGCTCACCTGCGAGGCTAGCGCTTGCACAGGCAGCCCCATGCTCGCACCAGAGAGGGCAAGGAGTGTATGTGTGGGTCCAGTTGCACGAGTGGGCTGTCTCAGGGTATGATGTGTGGCGGGACGCCGTCCACCTGCGTGGTGCCCCAAATGGAGACCCGGCCTGCATGGACTATGCATCACAGTCTTCGCCTTCCGGATCCGCCACCTGCGACACCCAGTGGCTGTGGCTGCCCTTGCGGCCAGGCCGCGTCCGTCTGTGGCTGTTGGCCCACACATTCACTCTTTGGCCTCTCTGGGGAGGGCTCGGGGTGGTGGCGCACGCGCTTGCACTTAGTCGCAATGGCATGTGGCGTGGTTGGTATGATGGGCAATGGATGGGATGGTGCGAGCCACCTCCCGTGACGTCAGTGCTGCTCGTGCTGTGGTGTGTCCCCCTACACTTCCATCTGACTTGTGCCATGCTAGACGTTGAGGTTCTATTGCCTGCGTGATATGACCAGGAGGAGCGCGAGGAGACCTCACACACACCATGCTCCACTGCCATCCCGTGCCCTGTATCGCCTGTGCGGATTGACTATGTTGGGGTTACACCTGGTCGACTGGGGCTGTGTGTGCCTTGTCAAGGGGCATGGCGGGC